>OX243812.1:32123391-32723391 GCA_945859605.1 Lumbricus rubellus | reverse complement strand
ACTCCCTACCAAATATGTGACTTCAAGCGAACCGTGGGTTCGTTAGTTCGAGGCAACATGTGTTTTCGACAATAATTTTCGTATTCCAGGCCTTTATTTAATAGGAATTCAGCAAACCCCCCCAATTTACACCCGAAAAACGTCAAACCCCCCACTTTCAGAAGCCGTGGGAGAACGTTCTCCCAACCCCCCCCCCCCCCCCCATTGGTAGACGCCACTGCAGAGGAGTTGTCCAGAGGTCGATCCTGAAGTTGACTTCCTGGAGTGGAGGCCGGAGGGGTTTAGCCGGACACCGAGAACCAACTACGCTATGATTGATGCGCCTTCGTTAGCCTACCATTTACCACCCAGTGTGACCGAGGACCTCCCAACATGTGAAAGCTGTGCAACAATTATTTAAACGCCGACACGCTTTAGAGCCGTCCTGACGGTGGGAGACGCGTCCTGCACCAACCAAACCCACCCACCTCTCCCTTTGTCCCCGTTTCATATCGTAAATAGTAAACTGGAATTTTCTACAGCGCTTACAAAAGCGAAATCCCACATGACCGCTTATAGGCTAATCATAGTAGGCCTAATCAATCGTCTGTCGATAAGAATAACGTCTAGCGCAAGCATGGGCGGAGTTTGGTTTCCGTTCTTGGGGGAGCTAACCCCGAGTCTGGGCCTTATTGGGAGGGCTAACCCAGAAAAAGAATACCATTTACATGGTAAAAAAGATGAATTTGGGCCTTCTTGGAGGGGCTTAGCCCCCCCTAGCCCCTGATAAACTCCGCCCATGAGCGCAGGACACTGTCTTGGGACCTATAGTAGGCTATGTATGCCTACTGTTATGATGTATAGGCCCTAAATACTTTATTAACTGATATTATGTTAGCCTCGTCTCTACATCGAAGCGCAAATAGCAATTGGGTATTTAAAGTGGGTAGGCCTAATACTCGAAATTCTGGGCTTGCGTTCCCACTGCTCATCAATCATGATGTCACCCTGGAAACACATGCATTCCAATAAAACTTCATCTGGCTACTTATTCGGATTCCAGTTTTTACCTGGAAATACCAAATAGGCCCAGGCCTAGTGTTTCCGGTAAATTCATTAATTCTTTTATCTGTAGATTCTGTGGAATGCATTGGAATAGGCCTAGTTCTATGCCTATCTGCAGCCGTTTCCACATAGGTAGGCCTAGGGTAGTCCCAAAATCACGAATTCACGGAAACCGTGAATTTCGCCGTTTGCCGTGATTTCCGTGAATTTTGCCTTTTTCCGTGATTTTCCGTGATTTTTCACATTTTCAGCACTTTTTTAATTAAAAAAACACGTCAAAAATGGCGCCCACGACCAAACACAGCGCGGAACCATTAAATTCATTTAAGATTTTCTGTGCGGAACCATTAAATTAATGTATAAATTTCTGTTTGGGGGAGTAAATTACGTCGCTGACAAGTGAATATTGATTCATAAATACTCGTTTATGCTAAATTTTGAAAATAAAAATCGACTTAATAGTTAATACAGAAATTGTGACTGAAATTTTTTTCGCAGCACTGATTCACGGTGCCGTGAATTTTTGCATTTTTGCAAAAGTAGGCCGTGATTTTTTCACTTTTTGACCGTGATTTTGGGACTACCCTACTGACATAGGCCCTATTTCATTG
Source organism: Lumbricus rubellus (assembly GCA_945859605.1). NCBI lineage: Eukaryota > Metazoa > Annelida > Clitellata > Crassiclitellata > Lumbricidae > Lumbricus > Lumbricus rubellus. The sequence continues at coordinate 32,721,736 of OX243812.1, read as the reverse complement.
TCTCAACCATTTTTCTTACTGCAAGGTAAGAAGGGAAGAATACGGGGGCAAGGGCATGATGATGGACTTTTGGTGGTGTTGTAGGCCTAGGCAATAGGTTCTAATGGCAGCTGGGTGCCGTGCGTGGCATGCGGCGATGGTGGACGTTGGAGTGTTTTAAAACACTACGAGTCATAATAATACTGCGGATGGATCAATACGTCGGCGGATCTTCATGCATGACTCAGGTCGATGTAAACAGCTCTTCCCTCTCAATGCGGCGGCCAGTCGCCGATAAGGGTGAAGGGGTCTCCTCCTCCCTTCCTTTCGGGCTGCATAATGCGGTGGATAATCAATGCAATTCAGTGAGCATCGTCTCTTACAGGTCATCGCAAAACAGATGCTGCTGCTGCTGCTGCTGGTCCTGCTGCTGCTGGTGTGTATGTATAACGCTGCGGTGCTTGCTACTGGTATCGGTCTGCGGCCGCCGCTGCTGCTGCTGCCTCTTGACGGCCGGGCTGCTGCCTTCCTTGGCCCGACGTCGGTGTGTGGCCTCCCTTTGACGGACTGACTGCCGTCTGCTGCTGCCCCTTGATGCGGCGGTGGCGGGATCCCTTGAGACGCCGTCGAAGAGGAGAGTGAGTGTCTAGACCGGACGATTGCGTCGTCGTTTAGAACCTTTTTGCTGCTCCGTGACTTTTTGATCTCGCCGTTATATTATTATACAAGAAATAAAAGACGTGGAACGATTTCTGTTGGGTCACCATTTCTAAATTGAGACGTACTAACGCGTTTCACCGTTTTCTGTTGGATTGTTGATGAACTGAGGCCATCAAGAGAGAGATCGAGAGAGACTCCGGCGGAGGTCTGATGTGTTGACGCAATTATTGTCTTTCTGATTATGAGTACAACTGCCAGAGAATACCAAATGTAAGTATCGCATAATTTGATAAATGTAGAAGCTATTCTATAGCTTATTTATCTGTTACTGTATCAAATGTATACAAATGTAATGAGGTGCTTGATATTCATCTATAGGCTATTTGCTGCTGAGCCTGCTGACCGATAGTGATGGGTTGTGTTTATCCAAATCAATAAGCTCGTGCTACTGTAATGACTTCTATAGTGCCATCAATCTGTGATAGTTGTGAATGCAGTGTAGGTTGGCAGGACTTTGTAAAAGAATTTTTTGAACTGCACCACGGTGTCTTTCTCTTCTCGTCCTCCATAGTAAGCTAATCTCAATCGGATGACAATGACCTTTTGTTTACTATTTTGAACTGCACATATCCATTTGGAACTACACATTTTGTGTACAGCTGCATGCTTAAAAATCCCTGCAGGTTGGTTTTATGGATAATGAAAATGGGGAAACTGCTGGTAGGCTGGTAGCCTATGAGTGTCCTAATAATGCAGGTATTTCAATATCAAAGTTAATATCAAAAGTTTGCAGTGTACAGTGTACTTAAACCATTGGTGCGTCACATATGAGCAAGAGGGGCACTTGCCCCCCACCCCACCATGGAAAATTGACACTTATTTTTTAACTTATACTTTAAAAAATTGCACTAAACACTAATGGTAATAATGACAGTCAAATGAAACTGAGAAATTTACACTTCGGAGCCTTTATGAAAAATACTTCTGTCCTTAATTTCTTGTTTTGCATTTTCAAGCTCTTGCTAAAATATTTAATTATGACCAAATGAGTTTGCCATGCATCCTGCAAAAATAGTTTTGGGTTTCCGTGACTTGGAACCGTATTAATTTATAAGTGACGACGTCGTACCTTACAATTAACTTTAAAATGAACAAGCAATAGAGATCCAGTTAAATATGTTTGATTGTTTTTTGTGTGTTTAGTATAGAATAAAATTAATATTGTTGTCCAAAATTAATTTTGTTGTCCATTGTCATTATATATTTGAATATGTTCATTTTGTTTTAATTTCAAAATGGAGACTCATCAAACAGCCTGACTGCCAGTTGTCATTGTCATATCATATACATGTTACTTTAAACTTTTTTGTAAGGTGCTAGATATGTAATTGTTCTCAGTCTGAACCTGTGCTTATAGTGCGTTCTGTTAAAGTCATCAACCCCCCGCATTGTGCATTGACCACCTACAAGCATGAATATTTTTGTATTAATTATTTATGCTTTTACCAAGCGAACTAAACGTGTGCACATCTTGAAATGTATTCGAGAAAAAAGAAATTTGATCACATTTTGGTAACGTTTATTATGCCAATTTGGGCTATTTACTGGGCTGCGTAGTGACAATTCAAATGTTTTGTGCTAATTTTGGAGACTTCCGGTTGGTAATTTCCGGTATTTTCGACGTTGAAGGTCTGATAAAAAAATTATATTTCTTTTAATTGATTATTTTTACGAAAATTTGGGTGGTTTCGGTAAGTTGGCAAGACATTATCATACTATACCTAACTTAGCACATTCAATAAATGGAGTGCCAAGCGGTAATTCTTCGGATTGGACCTGCTGCATTTTCTGTCAGAAAGTGACACGGGAAAATGCGTGTTGTTGCCCAGGTTTGTCATCGAGAAATGATTTTGGCTTAGGCTACAGAACTTTCTCGCATATCAGGAGCTGAGATCATTTCCCGGCGGCATTGATGTCAGTTCGTGGAATGAAGGCGATGATAGCGAGAACACATATAACCGACACAATGCATGCTGGCATCGCACATAGCCTACAGGCAACGGCTGCACTCGACTAGGCTACAATTGGACGGATGCGAAAGCGATCGCATTAGTAGGCTAGAATCAAAATCATAATTTATAAGCTGTACCTAATTCAGAACAAAGCGATATTTTTGCAATGTGTTAAGAAGGTTCTAGAGGGTTAATCCGAAAACGTGCAGTGAGACTACTATTAGCAAATGTCATATTTTCACTTAAATCTGGGACTAATTTCTTCACGAATTAAGACCTTGTTACTTATTTACGTAGCCGCTTTTGAGTTGTATCCATGGTTTTTGGTTGTGTGATATTATAGACTAACCGCTCCAAGATGGATGATAGCTCATATCGTAATCATCGCTCCACCGTTTCGTTTCAACATTCGGAAATCTTCCATGAAAATTTGCCCCCAGTCATCCCGGATTATCCCCCTACTTTTCCCGGGTTTTGTTTCTTCACGTCGAACCAAGCCACTGACTTCTAAACCTCCAGATCAACTCACCAAATCCGCCAATCCAGACTTCTTTCAGATTTCTAAGGGATTATATAAAGCAGTGAAGACCAGGTGTCATTTAGAAGATTGGAGAACTCTTCCCCAGTCTATTCAACAGAACCTTGACAGACTTGGATCTTTACACCCCCCCCCCAACCAAATGAATCTCTCAAGCAAGACATTGAACAGATATTAACACAAACCGGAATGGCTATAAGAAACAGAATTCAACAGTACTTTGAAGGGAGACTACTCATCAAGGGACAAAGTTTGTCCTACAATTACCAGCCAAAATTTCATTATTTAATAATGAAATCTACTAACGAGATCAACCACCGAAATGACTTCACTTCCTACAATTTCCAGGAGGGAGTTCGACTCCCTGACCCTTTAATTTCCACCACGGATTATCTATAATTTTTCGCCCCTCAACTTACATTATCGCCAAATCACAAAAAGCCCTCCCTTGGCTGAAATAAAGAAAAAGAACACTCCATCTTCCCTCTTGCATCCTACTTGAATAATCTCACCAATATAAACCACAGATTAATAAAGAACCAACCAAGGGAACATCCAGAAAACCTGCTCTCAGACCGCTCCTCAATCCAAGGTAGCTTACTCCACCATCTCAGATTTGCACAGGTATCAAGGAAGTTTTAACAAGGGCACATATTCTTAAACAGCAAGGTCCTTCTTGGGAAGTCTACATACACCTCTACAGAGTCTACAGGCCATCTATGCCTAGGTGACTGCTTGGCTTAATTGAAATACCTACCACAAGGGTGGAAACTTATGGTTCATTCTGGTTCAGGCAAGCTAGACCATGTTCCTGATATTATCAACAAGTTACCCTTCCATCAATTGCACAGCATTTCCATCAGGGCTGTTTTAAAGGAATTTTTAGAACTGCACAATTCCTTCTTTTCCTTCCCATCATCCATGATAAATTACTTTCAATCGGAGGACAATGACCATTTTTTTGATAGTTTTAACTGTACAGAAGTGTTTCTACAACTGCACAAATACATTTAGAATTGCACATTTTGTGTACAACTGCACGTTAAAAAAGCCCTGATTTCCATTGCCATTGGCATCAACAATAATACAAATTCACCTCATTCATGGCAAATATGATGTTTTACAACGCATAAGCTCTGATCTTCACAAGAAAGAAAGAAGAGGCATCTTTTTTGGCAATATTTTCATTGACAAATCCACATTTGATTGGGATGGGGGACAAAAGCCCTCTAAATCAACAGGTGGTCTTCAATCATACCTGGAATGAATAATCAATTAATCCCTCCACTTGAATTGATTGACACAATCAGCAAACCATTTTCTGACATCCAAAGGACTACAATACAGCAAATAAGATCCTCCATTCCATTCTGGCAGAAGTCCCACCCTGAACCTCGTCAGAATCCACTTCATCCATGCTTACATCAACACAATTTTATCTGCTTCTCTATATTTGCATGCTTGTGTGAGAAAGGTAATGGCCTTTTCTCCTTTTGTGTGCGAGTCAATTTTGGGTAGTTCATTCATCTACAACTTGTGGCCATTTGTTTAATTTTTTATTTATTTTTACATTAGTTTGCAGGGGTTTTGATCTGCTAGGTCGTTGCCACCGAATTTGTCCATGCTTTGTGCCAACTGAACTTTAGCTGTTCTCTGTTTCTTCACATCTGCAGTTTATGACTGTCATATATCACTTTACATGTAGCACAACTTTCCATATAATTATAATGTAATGGGGGTGGTGCGACTTTACCAGAGGTTTCACAAAGTTACAGTAAACTTATACACTGTAGCTGCAAGAAGCGTTGCGTTGGAAGATCCAAAAAGGTTGCTTTGGTGTGTAAAATCACTTCTGCTCTGCACAGATCTGTGTCATTGTGGTGGTGTAGACAAGTGTGTCCAACTGTCCATGGGTAATTTCTGAAAAAATGTGACCCATAATATTGATGAAATAATGCATATAGTAGCAGGAGTATCATCATCCAACACATTGAACTCCATTGGGATCCATTTAACCCAATTGATAGTTTTATAACCCTTGGCTGATACATATATGCCTCATTCATCACTGTTTACTGCTTCTCTATCAAACTGGACTTTAACTTTTCTCTATTTCTTGCTTGTTTCTTTATAACTGCATCATTTGCTTGGTCTGTATCCAGGGACTTGTTTCATAGTTGTTTGTTTCCTACCTGCATGGCGAAGATTGGTAGTTTATAATGATGTACGAAACTGGAGTGAGAATTGACCTCTGTACAACATTTACTACGTTTTATATTATGAGCCAATGGTAGCACCACCCTCGATTCTTGAATATTTAGAAAGAGCACAACAAACTGGTTGCATGCAAAAAGTTTCAAACCTCTAGCCCATTTTTTCCCCAATATATAGCAGTCCAAACTTGGTAGATCATGTCGATTCGCGCAATCCGGTGTCGTGCTTAACTTAAAAAATTAATATCTCGGTCAAATTGTGAGATATTCTGCTAAAATTTTCATTGTTATTGCTTAATTAGCATGTAGTTTATGCATAAAAATTTTCATAAAAATCCAAGGTGTGGGGTGTGCACCACCGGTTGATTTGACATGAAAATTTCTTGAAATTGGAAAAAAAATTGGAAATTTTTTTCACTTCAGGAAATGTGCACACGTCCTATCATGTTCAGCTTGAATAGCTGATTCCGAATATATAAAATGTTTGCTTGTAGGTGGAAAATGCACAATGTTACAGTAACAAAACGGACTATTATAGATGCTGCACACATTCAGACTTACTTTTGGCACTACATGAGCATTGCATGTCCACAGTTTATTTTGAAGTATGTTAGTTTATTAATAATCAATGATCGACGTATTTCTAGGAAGAAGATTGAAGAGGCAGGCAAAATGTCACCGATATCACAGGAACAAATCATTGGAAGCACAAAGATTGTCATGCAGGGTCTCGATGCGTTGCGAGTCGAGCACCACCAGATCATGACGAGTCTTCTCGCTTCGATGAAGACAATAAAAACGGAGAATGCGTCGACTGCGATGGTCGAAGAGAAGATGACGATTCTGCAGAAGGCAATCGAGATGATTGAGTTGGCCTTAGACGAAGCGCAGGTGCTTTTATACGGTTACTTAATTAAATTTGCATACTTAAATTTCAATAATTAAATTTTCATAGTTAAATTTGCATAATTGAATTTGCATAATTAAATTTGCATGATTTTTGTCTCACTATTCATGCTTCCCGTGCTGTCATGCCTCAAATAGCATAGAATCATTAGAATGTGATTCATGAGTATCCAGCAGGATGAGAATTGCGGGGGTTGGGGTTTGAAGGGTTCAAACAGGATTTGTTGCTGTGTGGTAAACTTTAATGATTTCCGTTTCTGAGGTTTCCTCACTGAACTTTGTCTCTTGCTTAAGGTTATGTTCGCTTTTTCGAGTCATCTCGAGTATCTGGAGTCAGAGAAGCAGAAACTTCGAGCGCAGGTTCGAAGACTCTGCCAGGAGAACTCGTGGTTACGGGATGAGCTCGCGAACACGCAGCAGAGGCTGCAGCAGAGCGAACAACACTGTGCGACTCTTGAAGAACAAAAGACGCACTTTGAGTTCATGAGTCAGATGAAGAAATACGATGTGACGTCACAGGTGAGTGACAAAAATCAACTCCAAAATGAAGTAAGTATGATCATTGATCATGGTAAAATGTGACACAATTTTTGAAGATCAGTGTTACTATGTATATACATGTATGCGTGTGTACTGTGTAAATGTAGGCTTTAAGTACCTCTTGAAAGCACTTCACTCATGATTATCTAATTCAGCGGTTCCCAACCCGTGGCCCGCGGGCCAAAAGTGGCCCGCGAGGCCTCAAAAAATGGCCCGCCAGGCCTCAAAAATGGCCCTCATCTCTAAAAAAATTAACAAAAGATATGAAAAAATTCACATTTTGGACAGGATAGACCATATAATTATTTTATATTACAAATAATTTTATTTTGAAGTCTATAAACATCAAACATTCTACTTTTATAACAATTTTTATATGCTTTTAGTTAATTAAATTTTAGCATTGTGGCCCCCTAAATTCCCTAATTTCCTTTGACTAAGATAAAGTGGCCCTCGGGTCCTCCAACTTAGAAAATGTGGCCCTACAGTCAAAAAAGGTTGGGAACCACTGATCTAATTGATCAGGGCAGGATCGTTTATTACATTTTGTAATATTTACTGAAAAGAGTCTAACATTTTGCTGATTAGACAAGCAATTTACAACTTGTCTCACCATAATTATCTAACCTTAGTGACCTTTGTATTCTCAAGAGACTTTTAAATGGATGAATTTTCTGTGACAGAATGAAGGCGATAATCAAAGTGAGACATCGTCGCTCAACACTGATTTAGGTTTTCCTGAAGAGGATGAGGACCATCAACATGAGTCTAACGGTAAATAAAAACTGGTGAATTCTAGCGAGTAAATTGTAACAATTGAAAACTGGTATCCTGGAAATGTTGATTAAAAAATCAATATTTATTTCGCTTTTAAATTAAAATTTTTATATGTGCATAATATGCAAATGAAATAAATCATAATCAAAATGGTGGTGGAGATGCATTATTAATAGTTATTGGTAAATGTTAACTGCTAAATAGTTGTTTGTATTTACTAGCTGGCCAGCATGGGTTTGCTAACTCTGTAGGTTTTATCTGGACGATAGGAACTGATCCTGTGATTAATAATCTAATACCTTGTTATTTCTTTGCTATTTTGAATTATCCTATGGTAAGCCAATTAAATGTTTACTCTTTACCTATTTGAACTCTAATTTCATAGCTGTTGATAACCTTTTGAAAGAAGCAGAAGTCAAACAAGCAACAGCTTCATAAGGATTTGCATTATGAAAAAACACTTTCACTTGTTTCTTTCATTTCCAGAATCAATTGTTTGAAGAATATTATTTCAACATTCTCAGAAATAATTAAATTAGATTTTCAGAGAAGTATTGAAAGTCATTCCGAAGCTTCCACAATCTTCAAAATCCTTACTTTTTAGGATTTTCCTCACAGACAGGAACAGTAGCACAGGCTGTTGGTAGCGGATATGAAATTCCTGCGCGCCTACGAACACTTCACAATCTTGTGATTCAGTACGCTTCGCAGGGCCGCTACGAGGTGGCTGTTCCACTGTGCAAACAAGCCCTTGATGACCTGGAGAAATCGAGTGGACACGACCATCCAGATGTTGCTACCATGCTGAACATTCTTGCCTTGGTTTATAGGTATGACTCAGTTCTGCTTTCGAATATGCTTTTCTGAATGTAGGACTGGTTTTTATCTTATGCCGAACATTCTTGCCTTGGTTTATAGGTATACGACTCGGTTCTGCTTTAGAATATATTTTGCTGAACATAGGACTGGTTTTTATCTTTTCTTCATAGCATGACTTCGTAAATTTTCTTCACATCCATTGATTTGATCATGTATTTCTCTGTTTTACGCTGTGGTTGCTATGTTGTGGATTTGAGTTCAGGTGCATGTTTTGAAATCAGTGGCTTTGACAGCAGCAGCAGTCAGCCACTAATTAGATCAGATTTTCTTCTGTGTTTTGTCATTCTGCTGAGAATTCTTTCAGTTACAGGTTTCCTGCTCAGCAAAATTAGGGACAACAGTATGTAACAATGACTACATTACTTGCACTTTTGTTTCTTGAGTTTCTTGCTGTTTACTATTTTTGGTGTAGAATTGAATTAACCCATTAGCAACCCATTTCAGTAGCGGTCAAAATGTCGCTCAAATGACCGGGAGTAAGAAATAATGGCTGAAGAATGTTGGGTAAAGAAAGAGGATGAACATGTAGTGAGAAAAGATGAGCTTACTGATAGCTGTGATAAACTTTTTTCTTGCAGAGACCAGGGAAAATACAAAGAATCAGCGAACCTTCTGAATGATGCTTTAGTCATACGTGAAAAGATTTTAGGATCTGATCATCCAGCAGTATGTATCCGTTGGTTTCAGATTCTGCAAACGTTGACTTAACAACATTGCTTGTCTTTCTACTTATGCCATCTTTTAACAGTCAAAAACATTTGAAATTGAAGAGGAACAACATCTACAGTTTCTATGTCCACTGGTTTATACATGATTCTTCTTGTCTTGCATATCAACTATAATAACATGGCATGACATTTCAGTTGTAGCATTGTCTGCAAGATTTTACTGCTGTCATCAAAGCATTGGTCAACTGTCAGATGCAAGTTTGCATTAGAATTAAACAGAGACAAAAGTAAATGGCGCCCTTGTAACAGCATGGCTGTGTTACGGCGCCATAGAAATCGTCATTATTGTTATTATTATAATTATTATTATTATTATTATTTTTTTTTTTTTTTTTTTTTTTTTTTTTTAAGTGGGTCAGGCCTCGTCTTCAGGGTGTGAGGCAAAAGTGCCTTTGAAAGCGACCAAGTTGTAGCGTTGAATGCAAGTGGACAGACGTTGAAAAAGAAAGAAAGCTTCACGTCTGTCACCAGTGATAGAAGAGATGCGGCTGCCAATTTCATTTATGAAGTCTGAGGCTGAAGGATTGAACGGGCCCAATGTCTCTATGGCCACCGGCTGAAAGATGTAGGAAGCGGGCAACTCTCGGTATTTCTGTTCCTATTATTATTATTATTATTATTATTATTATTATTATTATTAAATGTGATGTTCTGTAAATCAAATTCTACCTGATCATTAAGTTGTGCTGAGACAACAACTGACAATACGGCTCCAGGTGTTTATTATATCAGCCTTTTAAAACAATTTTCTACAGGTTGCTGCCACTTTAAACAATCTCGCTGTGCTCTACGGTAAACGAGGAAAGTACAAAGATGCAGAACCACTTTGCAAACGAGCGCTTGTTATTCGAGAAAAGGTTGGTCTTCACTAATCTTCAGATAAAGACTTTGTTAAGGATGTCTGTTGTAACTGAGTGAAGTCAGCTGAGATGTATGGAATTTTGCAAGTGCCTTTCATATACCCAAAATTAATGTGACATATATATTATTTCTTATCCAAATTTCTTGAATCTAAGAGGCATCATAATTCATGGTTTGCAGCCTGATGATTTTGTTAAGGATTTTCCTCTGGGTCGGTTTGTCTGCATCAGGAATTCAAAAGTTAAACTGAATTATAAGAAATCACTGATGGGATAAAATAATTTAATTTATATGTTTTTGCTTGTTTTAAGGTCTTAGGCAAAGATCACCCAGACGTTGCAAAACAGCTTAACAACTTGGCACTGCTCTGCCAAAATCAGGGCAAATACGAGGAGGTATACATATATAATATTATGCCTTCCAGACTATAATGGTGATGATGATAAGCATGGGATCAATGATGATGATGATAACAACAACAATAATGATGATGATGACAATATTATTCATGCCTATGGTGACCATATAATATTGGATACAAAGCTATGAAGTGAAGCACAAGGACATGAAGTATGAGTTGAACAGACAATGATGATTTCAGGACAAATGGTGTAACAAACTTGTATCGTGCAAGAAGAGTTGCTTGGTATTTCTTTGCTTACTCTGCCTTCTATGTTTGAATAGCTCTCATGAGTTTATGTTAAAGCAGCGCTAGCCTATATACCGTAAATGAATGACAGGACAGTGATAATGATGGTGATGATGATGAGGATGATGAGGATGATGATGATAGTTGTGGTGCTAATGACGGTGATGGTGATTTAGATATTTTTACAATTGAGTATAAAATTTTAATGCAATTTTATCTTTACTTTTGTGAAAGGTGGAGCAGTACTACATTCGCGCACTAGACATCTATGAGAGAACTCTTGGCCCAGAAGACTCAAACGTTGACAAAACTAAAAACAATCTGGTAATCACATTCAAATAATACTCCACTGCTGAGTCTTTGTTTTAATTAATTAATTAATTAATTAATTAATTATCTAAGTAAGTCATGCAGCATCTGTTGTGGTTTCCATGTTACAAGCAACATTATGTTTAGTTCAATTTTGACTTAGAACTGGCAGCTTATCACAGCTTAACAAAACCACCTTAATATCCAGACTGCATGGAGTATGGTAATTTTTTTATTGGCAGGTTGTTTTTTACAGCTTCAACATTAGATCTGTTCACTAGACCAAGATAAAAAAAAAACTTTCAATTTTTTTGTCAAGATTTAGCTGAACATTTCAACGCGCTTACCCCAACCACTGTATCTCCTTTGGCTTAACTGGTTTACCCTTGCTGAAAAGCAAACCCATATTGATCTGTGCAGTTTGGATAAGATTTTTTTTATCATGCTCTTTCTTGTTTGATGAAATTGCAAGAAAAAACAATGCAGGAATAAAAACTCTGTGGCAAAATTATGTCGTGATTGCAGAATACTTTAATAGGAAAAGACTGAATTCAGTTTCATTTGCTTTTTTGCATAAAAATCAAAGCTGATTTGTACCAGATATAAGTCTTAATCTCTGGATTGTAAATCAAAGAAAATATATGCATACAGCACATGCTCACAGATGTAACGTGTACTCGTGTAGGCCCTATTCAGATGCAACTTTGCCATCCAGCTGCTGCGTTCAGAAAATGAAGGCAAAACTTTGCGGACAAATGCAATTCCTGTCACTTAGTTTTTAAAAAACCTAAATATGAGACCATGACTGAGCTTGCTATTTCCTGAAGCTGATTGGTGTAGCCATAGAATATGAGTCTGTCTTTGAAGTGAAACTAATTGCATGGTCACAATTTTGCAGAGGAAATGAAGTCTTACTTCTGTTTTCTGTGCGATTTCTCTAGGCTTCTGCATACCTCAAGCAAGCCAAGTACAGACAGGCCGAGCTGCTGTACAAAGAAATCCTTACAAAAGCACACGAAAAAGATTTCGGCAAGAGTGATGGTGTGTATTTTTGGTGAAGAGTTGGAATACTTTTTTGGCTGCTTTGTCTGTTTGCTTGTCTAACTGTCCTTCTGTGTTCTGTCTGTCTACCTTCCTGTCTGTCAGGCTCAGTCTCTGTGGATTTTTCTGCCTTCTCCTGCTCTCAGACTTTCAAGACCCCTTTGTCTAGCTGGAGGCTCAATCTTTATTCAGATATGCTTGTTGGCCAGCAGTTTCTATGGCACAGTCCTGAAGTTTTCAATTTCACACGAACATTGTTTAGCGTATATCCTCTTACAACATCTTTAATAGTAAGTTTGGTTACTCAGGAATATTTTTCACAATAAATATTTTCTCACATTTGTTTAGAGGCTTTGGTTACTGCTTCATGTCATTCTTTGTTTTGCTAGACAACAATAAGCCAATATGGATGTACTGTGAAGAGCAGGAGGAGATCAAGGTCGGTCTTCTCTATTGTTTTCATCTATGTTTAATTAAATCTATCCATGAGTTCTACTTTTGAAATTCCTCACAAAGTGGTAACTAATAATTATTGGGGTTGAATATCTATGCCCCTATACCAACCAAGGTGTAATAAATGGTATGGGAAATTCTATACTCTCCGTCGGTAAAGGGTTAAGAATAAAGTTTTTCTGTACACAAACTGCTCAGATTAAAACTAGAAGAGTCACCGCTGGTGTATGCTTGCACACCAATATGTGTGGAGCATGACCAAAAGAGATATAATAAGAAAATGAAAGCTGTTCTGCTTTCTGGTACTGTCATGGGCGTCCGCAGCGGGGCGCAAGGGGGCGCAAGTGCGCCCCTCTGGATTTTTCGCATAGTTGCACATAAATTTAGATTATTTGGCTGTAATTGTTACAACGTGATTTTCAATGTGATTATCGATTCGTTCTACAAGTTGAACCTATATATCTTTCTTTGGGCGCATAACGTACAGGTAGGTTATAGGATTCTCTCGTGGTAATATGGAAATTCAAACTGTCACCCATTAAATTTAGACCATGTGGCAATTATTTAAAAGTTTGCGCCCCCCTAGAAAAATTCCTGCGGACGCCCATGGGTACTGTGAGGTTGACAAATGGTTACAGCTGACTGAGTTGTATTGTAAATTTATGTAATTGCAATTACATATTTAATAATTTATTTATGTAGTGTCTCTTTAAGAGAGACTAGTAGGAGCAGCTTCAAACTAAATGACAACAGCAGTCGTGATCAAGCAGAATGGTTGTCAGATTCAAATCATGTAGGCTACTGTAGCAGAAGAGGAGATTCCATGAAAGTGATGTTGCAAATTAGGCTGATTGATTTTGCGGATCTGCCCATGGTTAACAAGACAGGGTTTGGAGAGTTTCAAACGGGAGGCGATTGGATGACTTCAAGGCGGATAATATTTTCAACCGAAGCATTTGCTCTGCTTTACAGTTGAGTTATGGATGTGTGCCTGGTTCATGGTCTCATGGTGAGACCATGAACCAGAATCGAAACCACAGCCTGAATAACCCAGTTATGTATAAATGGAATCTGGATAAACTCAGCCTGTGAAGACGTGACACATGACACCGATCAAGCTTTCAGGGCACTCTAGTCTCTAAGAAAATATACATGTAGTGGTTGCACTCACATAAAAAAGGATGAGTGCCACATGGCTATGATCAGCATTCTGAAAAATGTGAGCCGGAATGAATGGTAGTAGAGTTTTCATCAAGATATCAACAGGAACTGAATTGCATTGACCTTCAGCACATGACCTTCAACTATCCTTGACAAGAACGATTAGTGGAAGGAGAGGAAAACAGCAGTCCTATTCTGAAAGCAGAAACAACCTCTCCCCAAAATCATATTATGTAACCAATGTAATAATGGGTAAGGCCCAGCGGAGGGAAGAGTGGCGACATTGGACAGCCAAACCTGCCTAGGGGCAGAGAACCAGAAGAAGACTGTTAAAACTGGGCATGAAATTGAAACTTGCCCTTAACATGAATATTATGGCTTATATTAAATGAGTTTTAACAAAATAATATGTAGTTAAGTAATATTTTATAAAATTCCACCACACTTCGAGTTTTATCATGGAATGACTAATGGACAGTATTCATGTTTGTCCTTTGCTGTTTTTGTGAATTTCATGTCATTTTGTCGTTTTACATTTTGCTATGAAACAGCAGGGAAAACCTAAGGATGGTCTGCCTTATCAGGATTACGGTGCTTGGCTCAAATCTACTACCACTGACAGGTACTAAAGCATTTTGCTAATCATTGCCCCCTTCCTAAATATACTGTCATCCTGTAGTGTCACTTGGTGTTCAATAAATTCTAACTCCATATTGCTAAATTCTTGTTATAGATCTCACCATTTAAAGTTAGAGGATTTAGACGACAAGTACCTGGTACATGTATGTAAAACATTGACAAATAGTTTGATCCTGTTTACACTGTTTTACATTGCATTGAGAGTCAAGTTTTGATGGATTGGACTTTTCTGTAGTTCAACCATTGCTACAACCTTGAAGAATCTCGCTGCTCTCTACCGAAAGCAGGGAAAGAATGAAGCAGCCAACATTCTGGAAGAAATCTCCTCCAGAGGCCGACAAAATGTACGTCTTAATGTGCATTAGTGCACGCTTGTGTGTGCGTGCGTGCGCGTGTGCGAGCGTGTGTGCATGTGTGTGATTGCGTGCGTGCGTGTGTGCGTGTTTGTGTGGATTAATTTAAGTAAGGATTAGACTTAAAGTTCATGTAAAAGATCCATGAGGTCAGCTGTTAGAGAAGTTCTTTTTGTGTAATTTTTTGTCTTGGTTCCAATGTAGAACGTAAGAAGTATGAAACTAAAGTGTTTTTTAAATTCATTTTGCAAAATAACAGTGAGGATAGGTAATTATAATCTCGGTGTGTCCTCTAGCGAAGTGTCTAGTATGAAGGGGCAGTGCCAGACTTTTTTGACCAGTTCACAGCCTGAAACATGAAAAACATTCTGGCAGGGCAATGGTCAAGGCAAAGACGCTTTTACCAGGACATTTGCCCAGGCATACACCATCACTTGCATGGCGATGTGATGATCTAAAGATGCAATGGTATCTGCATGTTTATTGTTAATTACGGTAATATACATGCAGTTTTTTTATATCTGCAGAATATTTTCGCATATACAACACGAAATTTCACATATTGTGGCCTAGGGAAAGCTACCATAAGTATAAAATTTGTGTGAAAGTTATGCAATTGAGAGTACAACAGTGGATGCGAAGTAACGCCGTTCCCCCACTTTTTTCCAGGGATAATGGAATGTTATTAATAATACTACTACTAATAATATTATTTATAAAGAGCGTTCCCCCACTTCATATTTTAGGACTACACTCCTGGAGTACAATTGATGTCTGTAGATTGTGCATTTAGTTTTTACAATTCACCTACAGTACATACTACATAGTTGTCTGTGACAAATTTCAGGCCTTAGACAGAATGAAAATTACAAAGATGACGGACTCGATGAAGTCTGACGGTGGAAAGGAGTATGGAAACAATGAGTACTCGAGCAGAGGAGGACAGCAATCCGGTGGAAAGTCACGTCCACTGTCAATGGATAGCATCATGTTCGAGAAACTCAAGTTGGCCGCTGAAAGGTACTTTCCCATGGATATTATGAGCTGGCAGTCTCCAAGTTTATTATCTTAGCGAATCTTTTGGTCTTTTTATAATTGCTGTTTTCTAACGGTTTGATATAGGTTTCTAGCAATCATTATCATTCAAGTTCATATATGTACTTACAAAGTAGAGTGATGTATGAGCTGTCCTATCACATGAATCTACTGCACAGCTTTAGTTTCTCCTAGAAATCATTCAGAATTTGTGCTTGAAAGATTGTATTCAATGTTTGCCTATTTTCAGTAGTAAATTGGCTAAGTGATCTGTCAACACGTGTAGCTTGACCTTCTTCAATGTTTAGTACAAGGTTGTGGGGTAGACCTGCCAGGATAACAGTCCAGGGGGTTTACTGTGTGACAAAATGTTTAGATCACAGAGCATGAATTGACATAATGCGCCGAACTAACTGCAGCTTTCGTTTTTGTAACATTATGTAATAAATCAAAAGTGGTCACTGTGTGTGGCCATGATCAGTAGATTTCTTAGATGCTCTAGACGTTTTGGATCATAATTGTAATTGTAATTGTAATTGTAATTGAACATTTATATAGCGCCACTCACAGATTCAGTAGCGCTCCCGACCCTAGTTAGCACTTCCCCTAACAAATAGTATAGTCTTCAGGCATTTCCTAAACAGAGGGAGAGAGAGACTGAGAAGCTCAAGACGCAGCTTGTGTGGAAGACGGTTCCAGCAAGATGGGCCAACATAGGCAAAGCTTCTGGATTGGGCAGTAGCACCACGCATGCGAGGAACCACAAGGAGGCCATTAGCTGCTGAACGAAGAGCAGAGCAACCAGGGAGAGAGGATACCAGGTTACAGAGAGCACAGAGGTAAGAGGGAGCTACCCCAAGAAGAGAATTGCGCATAAGTGTCAAAATCTTAAACTCTATGCGTTGCGATACAGGGAGCCAATGAAGGGTGTCCCGAATAAAGACAGAAATGTGAGAGAACTTGGGAAGACCAGCAATTAGACGAGCAGCAGCATTTAGTATTGACTGAAGTTTCGAGAGGTTGAGTGAAGAAAGACCAGCGTATGCGGAGTTGCCAAAGTCAACCCTAGAGCAGATCAGGGCGTGGACAAGCATCTTAATAGCATGCAGCGAGAGTGAATGCCGGATGCTGCGCAGCTGGCGTAGATGGTAGAGACATGTACGTGAGACACGGTTAACATGGTCCGAGAAAGAGAGAACTGGATCCAGAGTGAAGCCCAAATCACGAACAGTGGAAGAGAAATGGATATCCGGGAACAAGTTGCAGAGGAGCTCCATGTCAATCTTAGCAAGCTGAGCTCTGCCGCCAAGCCAGATGTATTGAGTTTTATCAGAGTTCAGGCGGAGACGGTTAGAGGACATCCACTGGTCTAGGGCTGAGGTAGCATCGAGAATAGTGGCAACCAGTGAAACAGCTGTAGCTATTTCATAATAGAAATATGATGTTTGTTTTGGAGTCAAGCAGCCTGTATGACATTTTGGTTGCTCTTTTTGTAAGTTAGTATTGCTATGACATTATGTCCTATTTATGTCCACAGGTGTAAATATAATTTTAGCTCTACTATAAATATATCATTATATACATATATTTAAATTTATATGAATTTTGTATTTAAACCACAAGGTTTTATTGGTGTTGCTTGATCCCCAATTTTGTGGAAATTTTTATTCATCTGTATTTGTACCTTTGAAATTTAAAACTGCTGATAGGTTTTTTGTTATGTTTTTTACCCAGCTATCTCTCATCCAGTTCAACATCTCTTGACAGTCATGATAAATGTAAGTGAGCTTGGATCAGTTCCGGTTCGAGGAGGAGGAGGAGGAGGAGGAGCAGCGAGTCCTTGTTGAAGATGATCTGAAACCGCTGTCAGATCCGAAGTGACGCGGTCATTCACTTGTCGTAGAATTTCAGAATTACATCTCTGCTTTCACTTCCTAGGTTTTACTTTCCAGCTTTAGCAGTTTTGTACGATTGCGTGGTGTAATCGGTGGTATTGATGGTGACGGGTGAGTTTTAATTAGTGTGATGACGACGATGACGACAACTTAAACAATGATGCTAATTATGTAATAAGGTTGATGAATTTTGTGGTTTTTGATTGCAATTTTTCAATTTGAAGTGACCATAGCTTGATGCCTTGGGCACTATAGAAGTCACTTGACTAGAATGAAATTTGTTTGTGATGTTCACATTATATACGGTACCAACAACTAAGAATTTGATTCAGCAAGATAAGTCTGATCCGCAGTGCATAATTATTTCAACTTGTTTATTCTTTAGGATTGTTTTAACGAAATTTAAATTACCCGAGTTATGGGAAACTTGTGAATTAGGAGAATGATTCTAACTGGTCTTTATTAGTGTTGTGCTGTCCTTGGGATTTTACGTCTTTCAAAAGGCTGGTCTATGACAGACATTCACTGCAAAATAACTTTATGGATCATCACGCTCCTTTCTTGTTGTCATTTGGCATTGCTCTTCCCTCTGTCCTTCGTGAGTGTCCATTAGCTCTAAGGTTAACTGCACTATGGCGTAGGGTATTGTGGCAAAGTTAGAAAAAGGTGTATCAAATTGCCTGCCAAGGTTTCTCGTGTGTACTACTGCAGGAACCATTTAGGTTCCTGAAGTAGTACATTGTTAACTTGTTAAGCCATATAATTAAATTCTTATGTCTTGCAGTATTGTGATTAATTATTTATTTAAATGGTCGTCAAGAAAACATTTTGTCAATAGTTTACACTTGTTTGATATTTGCAACTATAATATGCATGACTGTTTTTAATTGTAGAGAATGTCAAGGGTCATTTAATGGTCTAGTCCGTTTCGTAATATGACCAATCTAAACAGGCTTCACATAATGTGGTTAGCTGTTCCTGCCTTGATGTTTGCTTCTTCCATTCTGGTATTGGAAGTCAAATATTCTTTCGACAGGTGTTAGGCATGTTCTGCTTTACATCTGGCTCATGAATCTGAAGTCTGTTTAGACTGGTTGTTGTGACTCAGATCAGTAATTGTCTGGCCCAGACATCTCTTGACCTATGTAAAGAATCTTGCAGCTTTCCATTGAGTTATGAGATCTGAAATAATTATATTTGAGTGAGTCTCAGTTCATTTGTAATAGTTTTGACAGACAGACAGACAGACAGACAGACAGACAGGATGAGTGAATTACAGCTTCTCAAGGTTAAGTGCATTCAAAGAAAAATTAAGCAAGCACTGATCACAGACATTTAGGTTAATGTTTTGACTGCAAAGAGCTTTTTTATTGGTTCCTGCGTAAGAAAGATAGTTATGACCACAGATTTACTAGGCACCGCACACACACACACACACACACACACACACACACTTACAGCCTTGTGACAAGCAAGGGGAAAGAAATCTTGGCACTGCACTTATGGAAGGAAGACTACTAGTGCTGTTAGTCTGAGATCTTATACTTGTTTGTTCATGGTGCATCATTGGTGCTACGTTTTGTTGGTTCATGGTCATGCAAAGTCTCTGTCGCATTGTCCACTACATGAAAACATATATTTACCCGGTAAACATGGAGGTCTGTTTGAGAACCTGTATGAGTTTCCTATGCAGTTCTTCTGACAAGATCTAAGACTTAAGTTTTCCACTATTCTGTGTTCTGATATTATGCTAAATCTCGGTCTGTCTACCGCTTTTCATACTGTGCATTAGAATATACTTCTTCTTCACCACCTCGAAAACTGGTTTGGTCATTCTGGTCCTGCTGACAATATAGGTTGCAGTTGAACCCATTGTTGATCGATTCATCGAAATCAACATAGTTCTGCATTGTCTGTCTTGAATTGTAGTGCACTAATTCAGTCGTTTTGTCAATTTATGTTATGTTGTAACTTGTTGTTCTGGGTTTAAAGTGGGTGGGAACGCATGGGAACCGTGTTCCCACTGCTTTCAAAATTCTTTAAGTCTTTGCTTGTGTTTATACAGCTCACCATGCAATGAAACCGTGATAATATAATTATGCATTCCAGTGAAACTCCTCTTCACTGCTCACACTTACCACTTTAACCAAGTGCCTAATCTTTAGACTTCTTTCTTTGCATTTACTTACCTACCATAGTCTAGCTTCTAGTTTCCCTGATTTGTTGAATGTTGACCTGGCGACTTCACAAGTTTATTATTTTTGACTGTAATGTCACTCCTAGCAACCACTGACAGGCTGCTGTCTTATGATCTTGGTTATTGTGATAATGTCGCCTTGGACATCATTTGATTTAAACTCGGAACTATTTTTCGTTAACAGCACAGTTGAGATTGTTAGAATTTACTCTTTTCATGTGTCAATACTTCTTCCCTTATAGCTTGCCTTCTGATGCATTCCATAGCCTTTTGTTGGCAGTGTGGTGAATGCTTTTGACATCCACAGCTGCATCTAGGATTTAGGTTCCGGTGAAAATGGGGGACTGTGTGTTAGTAGGTGCTAGTAGCTGCTTGTCATAGCCTACATACTCTGTTACCTATGGGAGTTTAGGCAAACATGTCCTGGAATGAACGAATGAAGTGAGATAGCATATAATAAATGATGGATCTTTCTTACCAGCTTAATCTTTGTCATTATTTATGTGACTCAACAATAATAATAATACTAATAATAATAATAATAATAATAGTAGTAGTAGTAACCGTTAACTCGGAACTTCTACAGCATCCACAAAAGCAAAGTTGTTGGAGCCAGCTTATTCACAGGAGTGCAATCAAAGCAAAATGTCGACAGGCAGAGAACTGAGAGACGTAGAGATCTGAAGAGTCAGGTATGCAGACAGTTATTAAGATGGCTAAGGTGGATAATGTTTAGAGTTGAAATGACATGGGAGGTACCCTTCATGAGCATTAATAATTATTTTTGTAATGTCTGCCTTATAAACAATAGCACAACAGAAACAATAACAGTGACTACTCCTGTTGAGTGAGCATCATGACAGTGTATGTAGGCCTATCCTATAAGCATAATGTTTATATTTTGTGAAGACATCTTGTAGAAAAGGTAGCTGTGTAGCTAATGGTGTTCGTGTGGCATCTAGTCAATGCAAACGACTCATGCAAGATGCAACAACAACAACATCATCAACAACAACAGCAACAACAACGACAACAACAACAACGACAACAACACCAACAACAACAACACCAACAACAACAACAACAGTGTTAATTGCTTTCCATTTTAATTAATGGTCTGTGTCTAGGCTGACGATGATCGTTTGCTTCATTAGTTTTACTTACACAGATTAATTAGCGTGTCAATTAATTAATTATATCTAATGATGATGATGTGTTGCTTTTAGTCGATATTGTCCTGTCTCTTCAGAAAAGACAAAGCAAATGTTAATTGCGGATCTATTGTTCAGAGTTCCATTGCTACTGTAATCTTTGTTCCAATGGACGACGAAGTGAATTATTATCATTGTTATGTTTCATTGTTTATGCGTGTAAATATGTACACAAAATAGTAGGCATGCTGTTAACTGCAAGTTTGTTACTTTGTTATCAATGCACTGTTAGATCTATAGGCCTTTATTATGGCAGACAGTTTTAATGCATATGGTAGGCCCCTATGTGGTGTAGAATAATTGACACACGTGAGCACACACTGCTACACACACCTGCAACACACTCACACACACACACACACACACACCTACACACACACACCTGCAAACACACACACATATGTATGTAATGATGTAAAATGTAAATGTGTATGGGTTTGGTGATGTTACTGTTGTAAGGTTTGGTGTTGTGTTATTCGCTGAAAAATGCTTTATCGTTCACGAGCTTACGAATCTCATCCGTTTGTTTTATGTGGTTTTCCTCTTGACTTCAAATACGACGAATCCAATTTTATTTTTGCCTTAGCAAGCAGACATTTCTTAATGACTTTCGCATTATAACTAACCTTTCGTCTTGTATGACATTAAATCATGGGGAAGGTGTCAATGTAATATGTTGAAGTCTTGCCCTTTGTTCGCAATTCGTGCAAAATTCTGCAAAATTTAAGTTAAATATCTTTTTCTTCTTCTATAGGTCTAGTTCTCTGCCGTCAGGCAGGTTCATAATTATGTCCAATGACGCCACGCATTTCTGTTCTCTGCAGACTTTACTGTGGAGCCTTAAGAGAAACGCGGGTTGTCGCTTGGGACTGGCGATACGTACCAGAGCAAGAGTAATTAATGGCGAAGTTAACTAAGTCTATTCTTTTACTATAATAGTGTACTCATCTGCATAGCCATCGCGGGCTAAAGGAACGCAGCATTAGAGCTTTTGGAGGAGGACTCGTTCTTAGCAACGCTAACATTCCGCTGAAAATCCTCCAAATTTTCCGCTTTTTAATTTGGATTTAGGACAGGAAGTGATCAGGTAGAAGAATGCAGGCGAAGCTATAATAGCGCAGCCCTGGAAGCGTTAAGCTTGGCTAGACCTTCATTTCGACACAGCATTGCAGAGACGCGCATGAATTTAGCGAAGAGAAGCGAACGGTTGAGGTTTGAGTTTTGCGTTCGGCTTAGATTTCCCGCTCTGAATATTATCGACTTCTATTGTTTCGCTTCGAGGTGCTGACTGAATCAATTGTTGTAGCCCTATGTATGCATCCGATTTGTGATGGGTTCCAAGGGTAGGCCTACGACGGACAGAAACGATCGGTTGCAGCTCAGGTCGGGTGGATGGGTGGGTGCACAGTGAAGTAATAGAAGGCTCTGGGTGGGTGGTGCGGACTGGCGCGTGTACACAGGAGGGATGGTGGGGCGGTAAAGGTGTTGGGTATGCAGATTATGGATAAGATAAACGTAACATATTGAATGCGTTGGACATCGTAGGAAATGCGTTGATAAATCGAGATGAAGTTTATACTCTGGCGTACGGGCGATGGGCTCAATTTCGAAATTGCTTTCGTGCTTTCGCTTCCATTGGCTACGCTTTTATTGCCAATGCGTTCAACCGTGAATAGGAAGCGAAGTCAGACGAGACTTTAGTTTCGAATGGAAAGCCTGATGAGGAACAAAAGGAAGGTCATAATATTATAGTGACTTATGACCAGCAAGGATGGAATAGGATAACCAGGATTTTATGACAGACAGACAAGCAGGCATACAGACGTTATTGATATATTTTGCTTTTTGCATAGCCTATAGGTGGCAAGGTGTGCTCTTCTAATTCGACCGTATAAGGTCTGAGGTGACCTCTGAACTTCGGGGACATTCAGAAGTCTATATATAGTACATTGCATGCCCCGCAGGACTGCCAGGACCTAAGCAATCCCCTCCATTCATTCCAGGGCTTTGTCTGATAATTATGCAATCTCATTAGCAAACTTTGTTTAGCTATGCATAATGCCAACAGGCATTTAGGCTATGGCATAGTCCATCTAGTAATCTAAATTGACAAGCATTAAATTTTCATTCATTTAACATACATAGCCTATGCGAATTTCTAATGCTTAGATGCAAACAGACAAAGTGTATTTTGATATGAGTTGCCCTTGTGTATAATGTAGCATAGCCTACCATGAACGCTAATTGGCTATTTGCATTAATGTCTATAGGCCTAGGCTTATTCAATCAAGACAGGATTATCATACAACCAGACCTGATCACACAAGTAGCCTAGCCTATATAGCCTACAGGCCTGCGTCTATAGGGATCACGCAGCATCCTAAATTCCGCTCTCTCCCTCCTGAATTCCGCTCTCTCCCTCCTGAATTTCGCTCGTTTTTCGTTCATCCTCACAACTCCCAAGGTAGTAGCTATAGGAGGGTGTTTTGGATGTTTGAACACCCCAAAAGAAAAATGTAAAAAGAAAGAAATGCATTGACTAGCACTTAATGTAAGAACCACAGTGTGTAAAGTAGGCGTTTTGGCCGTCCCGAACCCGATATAAGAGCTCACGATACTTCTCCAAACCCGTTATATATATATATAGTCAGTTGATTTGGTTGCTTGTCGGCTTGCTCAATGCTCAAGGCCCATAAAATCCTGGTTATCCTATTCCATCCTTGCTGGTCATAAGTCACTATAATATTATGACCTTCCCTTTGTTCCTCATCAGGCTTTCCATTCGAAACTAAAGTCTCGTCTCTTTAGAAACTCTTACCCCGCCTCTCACGGTCTCACCCGATGTTCCACCTTCCATTTCTCGACCTAAACACCACCCACTTTAGAGAAGTGTTGACGAGGTATTCGCTAGGAGGACGTGTAAGGCTGTTTGCTGAGAAAAACAAAATTACTTGAATTCGAAAAGAAGTGGAAAAGAAAAGGAGCTGTTGTTGTTGTTGTTGTTCATGTTGCTGCCGGAGTCCGTCCCCCATAGTGCGATCGTACGTTTCTTACCGGTATAACGTACGCGTACATTACGTAGGCCTATAGCTATCGAGAATAATAACTAAGAAATTTAATTGCAGTTGCAGCCAGTGTTGCACTGCAGCAGAAGGAATTGAATATGGACAGGGCTTAAAATGTGGCAGGACGGTCATGGACGGCGTCCTGGCACTTATTTTCAAATCTCTATGCCGTAGGCCTACTGCCACTTATTTGGCCTGCACACCTGAAAATGTAAGGTGCGTCCTGGCACTTCTTTTACAAAGGTAAGGGGCGTCCGTGCACTTTTTTAACACTCTTAGCACTGAATATGGGGGAGGGGCTTTATTTATGGCAAAGTTGGTGTATAGGCTACTCACGCAAATTGTCATCTTTGGAACAAAATAGATGATTTCGATTAGGCCTATGACGAAACAACAGCTGTTGAATGGAATTATGAGTTTGCGTTTACGCTGCATGTAGTAGGCCTATAGCAGTGATTCCATTGACACCTGTTGTCCGATGCTGAACATAATTAGGCCTATGAGTGATGCAGACGTGTGAATAGATTGATGTTAGCAGCACAGAATATACGCAACCTAGGCCCGAGGCAAAATAACGTACGGTAAGCGTAGCCTATATATAGCGTTGTGCGGTAGGCTATATATAAAGAGATACAAACAAATTAGGCCGAATAGGGATAACATACAGCAACACACACACACACACACACACACACACACGCACGCACACACACACACCCACATACACACAACACACACACTCGCACACTCGCACCCACACAACACGCCCACGCCTACACACACACACACACCACACAGCACAACTACACACACACCCGCACACACATACACACAGTATATATATAGGCCTATATATAATTGTATGTGTATGTATATTTATACGCAGCGTGCATGTGACACTATATATATTTATACCCACAGCATAATGTTAAACCTCGAGGCTTAAATGCCTGCCATGGCACATACTGCAGGCTGTGCATGTTAGGGAAAACTTCTGATGGCTCCATGAATTAACCCTGGACTTTTCCCTCATGCAGGCTTGATCGACGACGACGACGACGACACAATTAAAGTCGCATTTAACGATTTAACGATTTAAGGGAGTCCCGCATATTTTGTCTAATTTCTCCCGCATCTCCCACATAATATTATACAAATCTTTTGACGGCCTGTCGAGGAAATGGGCGTCACTTGGAATCAATCGATATTTGCATATTATTTGAAAATTCAAGTTCATTTATTCACATAGATCGTAATATATATTATGTATAATTATATATATAATCTTAGCCTATATATATATATATTTGTTTATTTATGTAATTATATAATTGCGGTGCTAATGGGACAATTAAAATTAAAAAAACATTTAATAAATTGTATAATTGACATATGACTAAGATCAGAGATGTTTCATGGCGTCGGTACTTTTTGCTGTTTCCTTATAACTCTATAGATTTTAAATTGTTTAAACATTGAGGCCTGGCTCACATGATGGCGCATGTAGGCCTACAGGATGTGGTCCGATACTTTTCATCTACATGTAAGCTTAGAGCGTTTTAAACCTGCAGCCAGCAGCCTTAATTGTAGGGATATAGGCTACAGATGGAACCATATTTTTTATGGTGGTGAAAATCAATAAGCGTGTGTGTAATAATAATTATATATGATCAAAAATATCTAACCTAGGCCTATAGTAGGCTTTTCCATGAACTAGCATTTATATATATATATATATACAAGAAATATATATATACTTATGTACACACCAGTTTTTAAATGTCGTGGGAACGGTTTCCCTTTGCATGCTCTCGAAATTCTTTGCTTGCGTTCCCACTACATAGGCCTAAAGTCTGCAAGTTCAATGTATACATGTATTAGGCCTACATTGTATTGGTCTAAGATATTGCCGTCTGGATAATTGCAAACGAAGCAGTGGACATGCGTCCGTACAACCATGTGGGGGCGCGGTGGTGTAGTGGGTACACGTTCGTTGCCAGGAAGCCGGAGGGTTGCGGGTTCGAATCCACCTCAAGCTGCCACGTATACAGGGACCTTGGGCAAGTCCTTCACTCACAATTGCTCGTGCGCTTCTGCGCGAAACACCGATGCAGTTTCGAAGGGCCTATCCTCCTCCTCCTCCTTCTTCTTCTTCTCCTACTCCTGCTCCTCCTCCTGCTCCTGCTCCTGCACCTCCTCCTCCTCCTCCTCCTTCTTTAGCGTTCTGCTTTATGCAGGTGAAAGTCCAAGATTCCAACGACACCGTTCTTTTCTATATAATTATGCTGTGCTTTCCCCTTTATTTCTTAATATCCTCGAAGAGTAAAGGCTATAATTGATCATGTTATAATTTATACTCCAACTGAACACGTCAGTCGCATTTGCTAAACTGCACGGAAGTCATATTAAAAAAGAAATCTGTGTCAGACATTGAACATGTTGTTCAACGCACTCAGTTCAGCCAAAGTGTCACATGCATGTATACAAGAAGAGCTGCATGCGCTTACAAACTATAGCCTGATATTGGCAACCATATAGAATGAAGCGTTAGTACGATTAGTATAATTATGGGTTTAGCTTCAATAATAATAATAATAATAATAATAATAATAATAATAATAATAATAATAATAATAATAATAATAATAATACTAAGACGATTTATATAGCGCCGTAGCTCAGCCGATACCTATAATTTGTAATAGGTCTGAAGTAGTGTTTAATCTTGCATGTCATGCTGCTTTCGGCGGATTCGGAGGGCGATTGGAGGTGGCGTCCGCTATTGGCAGACGGCAACCGCTAAACCACCGATCTATGCATTCATGCAGTCTCTTGAGCTGAACTGTCGTCGGCCATTTTTTATGAATGTTTTAGTCTTTCGGCCAAAATTTCAGATAACTATCAAACTGTATACCCTTTTTGATACTTATATAAATGTATGCAAGGCCTGTCGACTTTTCTTGGGAGGGGAAGTTCTTACACCTTTACTTGGGGGGGGGGAAGTGGTACGTATTTACAAGTACACAACACCTCGAAATTTGGGGGGGGGGCCAAATGTCATTCCTGGGGATTGAGGGTCTAGATGAAACGCTGGCCTGTAGCATGCACCGACAATAGACTGCGGCATCAACCAATCACAACAGAATTATTCAGACACCGAATAACGTCCCTGACGAAGAAGAAGAAGAATGTGGCCTCCCTAAAAGTGGTATAACTTTTTGTTCTGTTTGAAATATTTTGATGAAATCTGGGCATCATGTGTAAATGTGAATTGCCCATAAGACTGCAAAATTTCATTACAAAATTCTTACTTTTGGCCAAGATATTGGCAAACAACCTAGAAGGGTTCTTTTTGGCGCATGTGCACCCTGTAGATGCTTGCTACGTGTTTAACGACACTGCCATAACAAAGATGATTAGTGTCGCCCTCCTCCCTTATCCAAGCTTGGGACTGGCACTGGCAGAGAGCAACCAGTGGCTATCAATGCACTGGCGGCGCTATAGACGGGCAAGCCAAATGCCCCGGTGGTGACAACACCTTTGACCTTTGCCCTGCAGGTCATTGCTCTGCCAAACGGCGTTTCCAGAATCTTTGCCCTGCCGAGAATTCATTTGGGGGGGGGGGCACATCGTCCATATAATGATATAAATATATATTATTATAGTACATGTTGCATAGTTACTTATTACGACTCTTTTGATTATGTCTGGAACTTAAGAAAAAGTCGGGCGTCTGTATACCAACAAATCAACGATGTCTGAGTCTCAACAGTTCCGCTCAAGAGACTGCATGCATAAATGCATAGATCTATGTAATTGTAATTGTAATCGAACATTTATATAGCGCCACTTCAGGAGAACTCCTCAGAGGCGCTCCCGACCTGACACCAAACCATAATCAAAGAGAATGGTTTTCAAACGCTTGCGGAAAAGGGGCAAAGAAAGACAAAGAAGTTCATTACGGAGACTATATAATATAGGCAACTTATTCCAGAAAGACGGACCAACCATAGCAAAACTTCTATGCAGCCCTGTTATGCATGACTTGTGTCGGTCCGTCCGTCCATCCGTCCATCCATCCGTCCATCCATCCGTCCATCCATCCGTCCATCCATCCATCCATCCATTCGTCCATCCATCCGTCCGTCCATCCATCCATCCATCCGTCCATCCATCCGTCCATCCATCCATCCATCCGTCCAGGGCGTCCATCCATCCGTCCGTTTATCCGTCCATCCGTCCGTTAATCCATCCATCCGTCCGTCCATCCATCCGTCCGTCCGTCCGTCCGTCCGTCCGTCCGTCCGTCCGTCCGTCCGTCCGTCCGTCCGTCCGTCCGTCCGTCCGTCCGTCCGTCCGTCCGTCCGTCCGTCCGTCCGTCCGTCCGTCCGTCCGTCCGTCCGTCCGTCCGTCCGTCCGTCCGTCCGTCCGTCCGTCCGTCCGTCCGTCCGTCCGTCCGTCCGTCCGTCCGTCCGTCCGTCCGTCCATCCATCTGTACATAAATAGATGCATGCATGCATGCCTTGCATGTTATATGTATCTGAGCTCTTCAGACATAATTAGTTAGCCTATATAACAGGCCTACAGTATCTACACAGAATGATGGTGGTTGAGTGACTCTGGCTTGACATACGGAAAGTTCGCCGCATCGGGAATAAAGACGACCTCAAAGCTACAACGGCTGTGTGCCTGTGTCCCCAAAGTTACACCCTGTCGCTTGACACGTTCTATGCTATTTTATGTTAAGAAATGGTGTTCTTACAAACCCCAGTTTCATATACCACGTTCCAAGCCCTATTTATCGACAGTTCTAGGTTGTAGAACTAGAAGGCCTGGGCCTAGACTTTAGAAGATGACTTCTTGGGGTCTGCAGTTGAGTCTGCATGAGCGATCACAAGCCACAGGCACGCCCAGCCGAGCGATCCGCCGCGCGCCGTCTGACTATAATATACCAGGCGGAGAAACAGATAGAGAAATAGATAGAGAGCGCGAAAGAGAAAGACGGAGACAGAGAGGCAGAGAGAGACAGGCGGATAAAGACGGGGCACGCGCTTTAAACTGGTGGTGTTTTGTCTTCGGCCTCTGCGTCGTTACTAGACAATTTCTATTGGCCAACGTCGGTCGTCGAAGACAAGCCAATCAGACGTGTTTGTTCAGCCTTCGCCATCAGTATAAGACACGGCGGTTGCAGCGGCTGGAGCCGGCCGAAGTGTGCGTTAGGATGCTGCACTGAGCGTAAGTCTGGGTCAAGCTGCTGCTCGGAACCCTGTCACTGCTTCATCGTAGTCATCGTCGTAGTCGTCGTTAGCATCCTCGTTGTACGGCATCTGAAGAGTTTGACGCTTTCGAGAAGAAACGCCGCTAATAATTCGGAAAACGAGAAAAGAGAAAAGTTCGGAAAAGAAAGGTAACATAAAACTCTTTTGTTATCTTCTGTTGCGGCCTGTGTCACGACACATCACATGCCGCTTGCCGTATAAGCTTACATGTAATAATAATTGGCAGAGGCGCAATTCAATTCCGTTTTGAGCTGCTCGTGGTGCATGCATGGTGTATAGGAAAGTGAAATGGTTAGGCCAAACCCGGAAAATCATCGGCGCCAACGCCGCCGGGCTGCAGTCTGAAATTCGAAAATGATCCAGCCCATAATTATTCCAAGTGCCATTTGAAACAACTGCTTAGGCCTGCTCAATTTAAATTAGGCTACTTGCCTCAAAATAGCAAAAAACACTAGGTAACAAGTTACTGGCTTGATTCAGACAGGTTGTAAATCATAAAAAAATGTTGTTTATGACAGCTCGATAAAACAATAGTGGCATCAGCGTTATAGCCTACTGTCTGGATTCCGAGTAACAAACGTTAGTCATGATTATCATCCTCTCTGCACTAGGGGCACCATGAAGCAAATTATAACCACCAATTTACACTGATAGCAACTGAATTGCACCATGCAGTCTGTGGATGTCATATAGGCTAATTTGTGTATTTGTCCTGTTGCGCTGGTCTCACTTTCCATCAAGAAAGGTTCTTTTGGTCATGGACATTGAACATGTCTGTAGACATATAGGCCTAATTATTGTCCAGCATGTCTTTTCGAAACCTGTCATTTTCATGTGAAGACTTTCAGTTCCTGTGTATACGTAATACGTTCATAATCTATATAGGCCTATCAGTCTTACAAGTCTTTAGATCACTTAAACTTAATTCTTATTCTTAACATAATAAAATAATTAGGCCTTTTATCACGGCATATCATTACCGGTTATGATGTTTAATATTATCACTGCCAATCAGTTTACATGTTTGCTCTTGGTTCTGTTTGCACACAGATATAGGCTAGGTCTATATCACTTTAGTAAGTTTAGTAGGCCTAATATTTATTACTTTTTTAAGTTTGCAAAAATTTAGCATGTAGAATTTGATTTCACATTCTGTGCCTTATAGGCCTATAGCCTACGGCCCTCACTCTGTTGTAAACAAATATGTAAAATTTGCTTCAAATCATGCTCTTTAGTTATTTTAGATGTGCCTATATTTAGCTTAATAGCCACATTAATCAGCTTGGCTCTAATTATAGGCCTACTGAATTAAGTTCGAAAGTGTAATTTTGTAATCGTCATTGTAATCGTAATCTACAGATTTCTAAAGCGCTACTTGAAAACCAAGCGCGGGGCACCAGCTTATTCACGAGCGCTGTGTGCTTTGTGTGCTGCTTAGAAACTGATCTCAAAGTCGGCTTAATAAGTAATACGCCTATTGACCAGTTTCACATGACTCTGACACTCCTTTAAACAGACATCTTTACATCCTTTTACAATTATTTACTTGTAAAAGTATTAGGCGTATACACTGCATTTCATTTGCAAATCACTTACAGGCCTAATTAATGACATCACCGCGTTATTATAATAATTATTAGCATTGATAAATAGTATCATCAGTAGTACTGGCATCGAGTATAGGCCTAGGCCTATAATAACTCTGCGAGTGCATGCATGCATGCATGCGGGCCATTTGATATATTATTAAGTTGACAAGTAAACAAAGATGAAAGCGGCAAAATATATAGGCTCCTGAAAGTGTAATGACGAAGACCCGATATGACTCATCTGCATGTTCCGTCACCGATATCTCTTCATCTTCTTACTTATTATCCGTAGACCTATGCATGCTGGTGGCGGCTGCGGCGGCCAATCATTTCTCATGGTGCATGCTGCGACACTGAGAAATAATAATTAACAGCGGCGAAGATTCTTGTCATAGTTTCCCATCAGTCTTGAAAAATTGAGGATAATGGTCTGATCAGTAATAGTCATATCCTGTTTGCTTCTTACTTTCCCACGGATTGATGCTGCTGCAGTGTAGACGTTCCGAGCAGAGGGACGCGGAGGGAGGGTGACGAACGTTGCCACGGAGGGAGGAGGGAGGGTGTTACTAAGAGCGACTTGAGCCTATTAGAAGTCTACGCCGTGAGAGTCTCGTGCACTGGCGAAGATGCTGCTTTGATGCTATAATTAGCGCAGACTAATTACGAAAATTGTGACTAGCCGGTTGTCACCACCACCACCAACACCCTCCCACCGAGTGTCGCAGAGACTATAGTTGTAACAAGGGTCGAACCGGATACGTCATAGTTTCCAAGTTGGATTGTTGGAAGCGAGGAATCCTCTGTCTGGAAAAACGGGGTCTAGACGTGGAATAGCCTACAGGGGGAAGGGGGACGACATCGAGAAATAGGCCTATAATAATTACTATTAGTAACCACTGCATGCATCGCAGGCGAATGCACACACAAGTTTACCACTAAGTACTAACCTGCTGAGTGCCGATCATCTTGTCATAAACTGAAACTCTTTGTCAATCTTGAGTTTCTTAAATACTACATCTGATGAAAAATATGGCTGATGATGGCAATGCCCAGCGATGTTGATGATGCGTGATTATGATGACACTGCTGTTGTTCTTGTTGCTGTTGTTGATGATGATGATGATGATGATGATGATGATGATGATGATGATGATGATGATGATGATGATGATGATGATGATGATGATGATGATGATGGTGATGGTGATGGTGATGGTGATGGTGATGGTGATGGTGACGATGATGGTGACTATGATGGCAGTGCTGTTGTTGTTGTTGTTGATGATGATGATGATGATGATGATGATGATGATGATGACGACGACGACGATGATGATGATGATGATGATGATGACTAGAATAAGGTGATGATGCTTGTCTGTGACGATTTCCCATTTGGAATTGATTTGTTAGATGAAACTCTTGTATTAATGTAACGATGTACATGTTTATTAATATGCACTCAATTGGTATACCGCCTATCCATATTTGTTAGGAAAACTAGTTTATGAAGAGGCTGCTGCTGCTGCTGCTGCTGCTGAATGGCTGTTGTCGCCTGAGCATCTTCTCATGTGACTTCTGCTTGTGACTCTCAGACCCCCTTTGGATTTTCATATTCAAGTCGAACCGTATATTACACACTAATACATACACAGCCTGCCTATAACTTGCAGTGCATTGTGTAGGCTAACGCAAAGAGAAAGATATGTGTGGGTATAAAGTGTTATCGGCTTCATTTTCTTGGCCCTGGCACATGAGGAGATGATGAGGATGAGGACATCTCTCTCTTACCACGTGATGTCCTCACTGATCTCCTCATTTTACAACCACATTTCCTATAGGCCTATAGGTTGCAAACGGCTGCAAGTTATATATACTGAGTTATATCGTAACGTCTTTATGGTACCAATGAATTAATATAAACTTGACAATCAAATGGTATAAAACCATAAAGTTGTCCAGGTTGAATCTTCAGACTTACTATGAAGAGAAAGAACTGGAGAGATAGGCATGGACGGAGAGACTGGGAGGGGCACAGTGGCGGCGCCAGGATTTCTTTTTGGGGGGGGGGGCTGAATTCTCGAGGAGGTTATCATTTTCGTCCGCTGAAATTTCTGACGATCTTTTTTTAGTCGTTTGGTCGAAATCTCGTGAAATTTTTGCATTTCATCCGCCAAAATTTCTGACGACATTTTTTCTTTTTTCTGTTTTTTAGTTGTTTGGTCGAAATCTCATGGATATGTCACGTTTTTTAGAGGGGGGGCTAAACCATATTTGGGGGGATTTAGCCCCTAGCCCCTCTGAGGGTCAGGGGTCAGGTGGGGAACGGTTTCTACTCATTTGTTCCTCCCCCAATGCCAGGACGAAGTCTCTGCCTATGGAGGTAGTCTTTGTGAGACACTGTATACCGTATAATTATTAACTGAAATGTTCTGTTGAGTACCAAAGACTGTGAAGCCTTGTTCTTGATGCGATGCTTCTCTATATACCAGAGCTATTGTATGCTGAACAGCTAACGTGTTTCTTATCATTTAGACATCGATCTTTATGTTGCTCTTTTTATTAGCCAGCTCTTTCTCTTCCTATAAGCTTAGTTTACACTAGGGTACAGTCAGAAAGTTTTTCAGAAAAACTGAGAGGTCATTTCAGGAAAGCCAATGGAAACCTTTCCGTTTGTTGGACGGTTTTGGGCGAAGATGAGATGCAGGCAAAAGAGAAATTTTCCTCCGTTTTTCTTCTTTTCTTTGCCTTCTACTTTGCACGGTTTCTTTTTTCCTGACTTGCATGGCTGTCGTATAATACTATAGTCTATATGCTTCTGTAACGTTGCCAAGGAATGATAAATGCGGCAGGTCTATCGTATAGTTGCGCAGCCGTTCAGGCCATGAGTCTAAACACATATTTATCATGGCCTCTTCGGTCAAAAACCTGTTTTCTTTTCGTTAAGGTGGTGTCAGTATATGATTATGCTTTGTTGGTTTTGGCAGTCAATACTTGCATTTTTGTGTCATCTCTGAAGTGTTACTTGGTGTGAGGTGCCTAGAATTTTTTATAGCTGCAAAACAAGCCGCATTTAAAGAGAATGAACTTACATTGCTCCTCGGAAGTTTTACAACAAATGATTTACGGGTTGGCAGATTGACTCACTTTGTTGTCAGTGTATTTCAATTCTCTTAAAGTGTAAACCTCTGTCGTTTGTGCACTTTCTTGTCTTACTGTGTGTGGCTACATTAATTTAGGTTTCACAATTTAAGACAAAACAGGAATTGAAAGCATAAGTTTTTACTGTTTGTAGCTTGCTTTCTTCCTTATGCCTTCTCGCCTACTAATTAGTTATTCACTGTTAATTGTTTAATTGACCGTCTAGCTGAGTGGCTGGCCATGTGAGAATTGTAAAAAATAACTGCTGTGGGGAGGGGGTCAGACTGTGATCCATGTGGAGTTTGCGTTTGCAGTGAAGACTCATAACTGTGGGGTCCTAAGAAAGACTATGCATGGTTGAACCCATGAACCCACTATAGCACTTAATCTCTGGTGGTTGACTGACTGACTGATTGCTTGATTGAATGGATGAATGAATGTCTGCTTGACTGACTAACTGACTGACTGTTTGATTGATTGAATGAATGAATGAATACCTGAATGGCTGACTGACTGACTGCTTGATTGACTGATTGATTGATTGATTGATTGATTGATTGATTGATTGACTGACTGATTGATTGACTGACTGACTGACTGATTGATTGATTGATTGATTGATTGATTCAACAGCGGCAAATCCGAAAGCATGTCTGAGGAAACTGCTTCTGAAGATCTGTCATCAGCATTGCCGACTGCCAGACAGCAGGAGCCTTTGAACGGAGGAGACAAAAAGACGGAGACCATTGCGTCTGATGTTGGAAAGAAATCGGTAGACTTTCATACATCAAACGGTTCATCTTCAAGGTCATCTTCAAGGTCATCTTCAAGTCCAGTTGGGAATTTGTTGAATGCCAAGACGGATGAGAGCGGCGGTCAAGAAGAGTTGCAGAAGATTCCAAAGGAGCATGCACCACAGGAAGAGCTGAGCAGTGAGCGAAATGGGGAAAATATTAGAGAGGATAAAGAAGTGTCATCAGGAGTGATAAAGAGACTGGTTGTGATGGAAGAGGAAAAACGACCTCAGTTGAAGTTGTTGGAGACGAGATCGCAATATCATTCCATCCAACAACTGTCTTCACCTTCAATCAAATCGAATGAATCTGTTTCTTCTTCTGCTCCTCCTCATCCTAATCCTCCTCCTTCTCGTATTTCATACAAGATTTCTGATATTGTAACTCCATCTGAGTTTTACGGCGAGAATGGAAAGCATTCGTCCTTCAATAGCGGCAATCGTGAAAGCATGGAAAATGCCGCCATGCAGTCATCAGATGATGACGCAGACGAGATAGAGGAGGTTCAGAAGAGAGCGAGGAAAATGCTACCCAATGGTCGGGTTATGGCTTATGGTTGGAGGTCACAACACGGCACTCAAAAGCCTCTGGTCCACTGCAGAAGCCAGCGTGGGTTCTCTGTTGATGATGATGACGATGGTGCTGATGAGGAAGAGGAGTTTCTTCAGGCCGGCATTCGTTGTGGCAGTGAATCATTTGACGACCTGAGTGACATGGACATGTCGGATGGTGGTGCAAGTGGTAGCCATGATGACGATGGGTCGTTAGGTGAAGTGCAGCAGCGTGAAGCAGCACTGCAAAACAATGTGGAAGATTCAAGTCAGGGACAGGATGTTGCGGATGAATTTGTGTTGACAGACGCTGCTGGATTTGAAGGTAGGATGGAGGCGAAGAGAGCGAGAGTCGAGAACATCATAAAGACAATGACACCGCTGCACAAAGGGGTGCTTCCATCGTTCCCTATCTGTCGCAGTTTCTCAGCTGTAAGCAAGCTGCAGACGGAGAACCGCGACAAGGAGTTTTCGCTGCAGAGCTCTGTTCATCATCAGCATCATCATCATCACGACCACCAGGTGGCAGAACTGAGACGACCAAAGCGGAAGCAGTACATTCCACAGCAGGTTGATCCAAGAGGAAGTGAACAGCTTGACCTGCTTCCGCCAGCCGCGAAGGTCTGTATCACCGAAAGGGATGCAGTGTGCAACGAGTTGCTGAAGATGCAAGAAGGTCTTAATGAAATGCAGCACAAATATCGACAGATGCTGGATGGTCACCATGAGGAGGTGTCATACGATTTAACTGATCGAGAAGGTTGCAAGGAGAGGAGTGGAGGGAGATCAGAGAAAGGACACGGTGGCCTGCAGTCAGACGTCAATCAAAACGATGTAAGAAGCATCTCAAGAGAATTTCGTCAGGCATTCAGCAATGGCGGAGAATGGATGGCGCTCAACTTGGCAAATGAAAGTCACGCAAAAGAATTCGGACACAACGGTTCGATAACCAGTCTTGAACAGCTTACAAAGATTCTCAAGACTGAGATAACAATCGGTGTGGAACGCCTCGTTGACAACTTCTTGAAGACGTTTTTAAGAAAGTACTTACAGAATACTACTTCAAGAGGTGGAACAGCAAAAAGTATGGAAATGTTACACAAGGCAGTTGCTCCTGTTTCTTCCAGAGATGATGGGGAGCATCACTTAAGAGTGAAGGATGAACCGCTTAAGATGGATAACAATCACACCAGGGACAAAGGAACTGGCCAACAACTGAGAGGAGGCGTGTCAGGAACTGGTGGGAGCAGGGTCAGGGATGATTTTTCCGGATCAGTCAACCACGTCCAAGAAGATGTGCATACTGACACTCGGGACAATCCAAGCGTGGGTGAATGCAAAAGAAAAGCGCCAACGCCACTTAACTTCACAGCACCAAGCTACCATGCTGTCGTCAATAGGACTGGTGCCGATGTCAGCAGTCACCTGCCAACACTGCCACCACCACCGCCGCTGACAATGCAGCCACCATTTCAGATTCACAGTTCAATGTCAGATGTGAGTCGCCCGAGCATCTCCTGTCATGAGCACAGCAGCAAACCAGCGGAGAAATACCGCGAGCATTTCTTCGACGCGCACAACGGAGGCGCGTACGGGATCCAGCAATCGCATCTGTCTTTATTTGGTCCACCACATCCGCACCTCTACTACTCTCCGTGCATTGGGAAATTTCCTCCGCCTGCTTTTGTGAAGGAGCAGGAGCAGATGGAACCACTTCCGCTCATAGTCGGAGCACCGAAGAAACCGAAGAGGTCAAAGGTCATTGACAGGGTTTCACCGAGAGCTGTGAGGTCACTTCCGCAGGAGACTGCAACCCAGAATGACGATGGATCAAGGCAGATCCAGGATTCATCACCTGGAAGGTCCTTCCACCCAGGAACAGCGCGCTACCATCCCGCCGGACCGGTCCACGATGCATTTCCACACCCATCGCTGCTTCCATTCGGTCTTGCTCCATCCGTTGCCCTTCACAATTCAAGTCTCCAACAACATTCCACTCTTCTCCAGGCCATGTACTCTCAGATTCCCTCTATCAGCCATCGAGAAAAGCCCTCATCCTTATCGTCACCCAATCGGAAAACCCAACCATTCAGCTCACCCTCGGACATCATGGTTAGCGCATCGTCCAAGTCTTTCCCGAAATGTGAGTCAGCAGACGCGGCAATGTACGACCAGATGATGATGTCCGACTCAATGATGGCAGTCACTGGCAGCCATGGTTTCATATCCTTTGGTTGAAATTAATTGCTATTTGCCTGTTAAATTGATCCATAATTCAACGTCAGCTGCAGCGCAGACGACAAACTTTAAGTAGTTTAATTGATTCACGGCCTGCAGTCCGTTTTCCTTTTCTGCAAAATCTTGACTGTTTGCACAAAGCCTAAATTATACACAGCGCGGAATTGTAAATTCGCATAATTGACAATCGCTATCATGTTGCTAGAGAAGTGGCTGGCAGTTCAGTTCTGCTGGCTGTACTTAATCAGCGGTTCATGATGTGAAAATAATTTAAGTGCAGCTTAGAAATTACTGCAAACGAGGAAGTTCAGTGCTAAACTTCTTTGCATATCGCAACCTCCATGTCGGGCAAGACCGTCCGGGTTCTAGAATTATACGATGACCATTTTCTCTCGTCATCAAAAACCGGAACGTAGGCCTAGGCCTATAATTTTATGGTCACCCTATTCTAGCATCATCTCTTCTTGTGTCGCAGCAATGTAATGTAAAGGCCTTAGATCTATTACCACTGACCAGTATGCTGTCTAACCCTAAAAGCATTTGTGTTACTTAACACATAAGTAATGCACAACATTATTTAGGTGACTTCTTGACCAGCGCCATATTTGACTTTTCTAATCCAACCACTGAGATCGTTTTCATTAGCTTCTGTTCCAAGTTGTAGTAGGCTACACTGTAGTTATTGCTACTGTTCATGGTCGCTTTTTGTTAGTTGGACTCCGTCACAGTTTTCTTTTTCACAACAGTTTGAATCTTTAACAGTGGTTTACACTAGTACACTAACACCGATGCACCTACGCAAGGCAAAGCTCATGTTCTTCTACGTACGATATCCGAGCTCCGCCATCTTGAAGGTCTACTTCCCGGATGTGAAGTTCAACAAGAACAACACCGCACAGCTCGTCAAATGGTTCAGCAACTTCAGGTAAAGATCACCTTCTGATCGTAATCGTAATCTCCAAACTTCTAAAGTGCCACCAAGCACAGGGAACCAGGCTATTCACGAGGGCTTCATCAAGTCAGAGGGGTCGTCCATAGGAGGTCCGAGTCCAGTTTTGAGAGCATCAGATGAGATGTTAATTCAGTTAGTTAAGGAAGGTGTTGCTTGAGTCAGGAATTGGAAGGTGTATACGATCCGATAAGGTACATGTAAGTGGGGTAAGAGATAAAAGCTTGGTGCCTGTATCCAGTGTCGGATACAGAACTTTCAAACAGAGGGGCATGGCCGGACTGGCCCTCTGGATCCGCCCTTGCCTGCATCTGTGTGGAACTTTTCAAATGGAACAAGCTTGCAAAGAACATATTAAGTAGGCATCACACATCAGTATTTATACAGCGCTGTTCAACGTATTTTTTCTGCCTCTTTTAACACTTTAAAGACACTTTAGCATTACACTCTGATCTCAACTCCTCATATTGCAAAATTTCAAGAAATCTTCAATCGAAGAAAACCGATAATTATTAATCAAATCACAGAGCAGATTAGAAGTCTTAGTCAAAAACAGGTTTGATCGATATTCGATACTCGCACCATCATCATCAGCGCAAGGATCTCGCACACACGCTGTTCCCTGTTCCAAAGTGTCGGCCGTTCATGGAGCGCTATAATAATGAATTGATTGGTGCATCGAACCACCGACGGCCTTTGAGGTCTCATCCATTTTTGATGATGAGATGCGAATTCCCCGATCGACATAGTCGTTCGTCTTTGGTCGACGATGCTGCGCAGCGCTATCATCGTCTACGAATCGTTTTGACACCCGCGCGACCCTCTGTTGAACGTCGCTCCTCTCCCCGCTGAATAACAGAAACGGCGGCGGCGCTGTTTACTTAGCCGGTGTCCGTCGACTCCCACTCTCCCCGACTCTCTCGCTCGACTCGTTCGTATTTTTCATCTCCTCGAAAGCACCTTAGATGAATTAACTTATTAATATTAGATTGCGACTAAACATCGGAGGCTGCTTCATCATCACTTGAGTCGCAGATTCCGTTGTTCCCGAAGGTCTCCTATTGGATGCTGTTGATAAATAGACGGGTGTGTACACGTGGGCGATACATACACTCTTCTGCGAAGGAGAGAATATATATACGGAGATGCCTCCGTATATGGACAGACATATATACGTATATATACGTAGATGGACAGACGCAGGCCTACGCAGGAGGAGTGGTAGAGCCCACGGTGGTGGGGTGGGGGCGTGGGTTGTGAGGATGCCGAATTGTTTTAGTGTAGTTCAGTGCTGTCGGCAAACAGATCATCGGTCGCAACATGAAGTGTATACTGTATAGGCTTAGTTATCTCATTTAGCACAGGTATATTGCCACAAGCTTAAATGCTAATGATCGGTGTTCAACATGTTCTTTCATCTAAACTATGAGCCGACCCAAGTTGTGTTTGTTGAAACATAATCTATCGCGCCATTACGGTAACTAAAAAGTGACCGAACGTTCGTACGCTATAGCTGAGCAAATGTGGGAGGTGGCCATGGTTTCAGGGTGGGATTAATTGCAGCGTCCTTTTAAAGTCGCCCGATGCATTACAAATGCATGGAGGGACTAAGGTATAAGGTAAGATCCTTTTAAAGGTTGTCTGGTTGCATTTTGTTTTAATTTTTTGCCCCAAGCCAGAAAAACCTCTCAATTCGAGCATGAGCCGTGAACCGTAGACCGTAACAGCTGTCAAATTTACTAAACTTCCTGCCAGCAT
This sequence comes from Lumbricus rubellus, assembly GCA_945859605.1. Classification (NCBI taxonomy): domain Eukaryota; kingdom Metazoa; phylum Annelida; class Clitellata; order Crassiclitellata; family Lumbricidae; genus Lumbricus; species Lumbricus rubellus. Next base: position 32,681,336 of record OX243812.1, on the reverse strand, counting down.
ACCTAATTCAAGCCTTAGGGAAGTTAGGGCTATCCATGGCATCATTCCATCATTCACTGGTTTTATACTTGTTCCCATATGAATGGCATGGAGTGCGCATAGACATACTGGGAGATATTAACTAGTTTATGGCTGTATACAGTGAGTGGAGTAGCCAAGAGGGGTTGGGGGATAACCAACCCCCACGTTGTCTTATGAAAAGACGTTTTTAAAGGTTATTTGTACAATTATATATGAAAAACAAGCATCCGGCCATAACCCCTCGCACATCAGAAATTCCTGGCTACGCCACTGGCTGTATACCTTGTAGCCTATAGCCTACTTTTATAATGTAAAAGATATGCAGAAAAGGAAGATGTCAAATGAATGGAGATTTAGACCCTCGCAAGAACAAGCCAGCAGCAGCAGCAGCATATGACATGCAAAACATCATCCTGGATATTGCTTTGGTCTTCACTGACGTCTCTGAATCCACACAGAAGAAGAAAAGCACGCAAATAGAAATATAGGTGCTGTTGACCTAGTCTTTAATTCCTTGCAGCATTGACCAGCATCCCTGCATGCATGGTCCATTGTCGCAAAGAAATTGCTCCGCTCGATTTTCTTGACTCTTCTACGGACGAGTCGCGTCTTGTCACAGAAATCAAACGGATACGAATAGTCGCATCTCATATGCAGTCAGTCGATGCATGGTGTGCCATAGTTTTTTTTCATCGCGTCTGAATCCAAACGATTTAGCATTGCGTTTATTTCAATGTTTGCTCCTCATCTTCGCTGCTGTGCTTGCTTGCTTGCATCGATCAATGTGCCGCAGAAAATTAATGTCGTCGTCGTCATCATCGTCGTCGTCGTTGTCGAATGATAATGCAGGAAGTTGTTGAGATGGCGGCAAATAATTGAAAACAATCCTAAGTCTACGACGCGTCGTTCGGTTTGTCTCCAGCGATTGGCGGAAGAATCGATGGCCGGGGCTAATTGAGGATGTGTTGCGGACAAAAGGAAATGGGCAGAGATGGACTTGGATACATGCACCGACGACGACGACGACGACGTCGATGATGATGATGATGATGGCTTGAGTCGTCGTTGCTTCGGCCGACGCAGCGGTGGGTCAGGTAGAAAAATCATTCGCTCTTACACAAATCATATTTGCGATTCCTTTCCTCGTCTCAATGATGCGGTTGCGTGTGGACAAAGGAGCGATGAGACGCTGCGGCGGAGGAGGCGAGATCGCATATTATTCGAATGGTTTCCGCATGGCGAGGATAGTCCTGCATGCAGTCACTCCATGCAGTGCAGCAGCAGCTGCTTTATGATCAGTGGCCTTTTGTGCTGAAAGTGTATTTGATTTTGATCCAAAGTCACTATGCTACATGTATACTACTTCAGAGGAGTCGGATGAAGATGGCACACACGTAATTGGCAGAAGTGAATCGGCCGAGAGATCTTCCTCCGCGGCGGCGGTGGCGCACTACATTAGCCGCATTGTCGCCTCCTCCGCGACCGATTCATTCGCGATCCTCTCGTTATGTAAATATTGCTTCAGCAGCATCGGCGGCGCATGCGCAGGACCGGCGACCAAGTTGATATTGTTTTTCTTTGCCCGTCTCTGGAGCGATCCGCGTCTGCCGAGCAGAGGTGGTCGCCGTCCCCGTAGCGCAGGGGGCGGTGGTGACGGCGGTGGTGACGGTGGTGGTGACGCGTCCAATGTCTTTATAAATCATTTCGATGGCTTGCAATCGCATAAAGCAACGACGCTGTTGTTGTCCTCCTCCTACTCCTCCTCATCCTCCCAATCCTCATCCTCATCCGCCGCCTGGTTATCAACCTGGGGAAGTATAGGGCGAAAATGAGTGCATTCATGCACGATCCCGTTCGCAATCACGGGTCATCTTGTTCGCAGTCAAATGCTGTTAGTGGGACAAGCGGGGGTTACTGTGGGACAAGCGTTGGGACAAGCGGTTGGACAAGCGGGCCTTGGCTTGTTGTCGCGCACTCGATGAAACTCAATGAGACGTGGTCACTTCCGAGCATATACGGTGAAACGTCGCCGCATTATATAGCTCCTGCAGTCCCATCTGAAAACCGAATATTTGGAGCTGAGTATAATGACTGCAGTAGTAGTAGACCTCTATAATATGCACAGCACTCTGTGGTATACGGACTTCTATCGGTTTAATGTATACTGTCTGCGGTCTATTACTGGCCAAATTCTTTCACATTTATAGGTCTACCCGCGTACCATTCTGAATGTGCTGCTATTTATGTATTGAATTCCAGTTGATATGTGAATAAACTGATGTCACGTGATGTCATTCTCCTTGAATCATCGACAAAATAATTTATTCCTAATGATTCCCTTTGCTACTGTCTTTAATGTCGTAAGTCCTAGCCTACTTGTTTTTCATTTTCTTAGTATAATAATAGTGATTATGTACAGTGACATAATAATAATAATAATCATAGTGATAATATTTAGTAGTAATAATAATAAGAAAATAATAATAATAATAATAAACAATAATTCTAAATAATAATAATAATAGTAATAATAATAATAAACTAATACTATGCTAATTATCTTTTTGCTAAAGTATTTGTTAGTAGTAAAAAGTATATTATAGGTAATAAATATTGCAATTAATAATATAGCTATTGGTCATAAGAATTTTAGACAGCACATGAGCGCAGAAGAAAATCACTATAGCCTACTGTATATAGCTTACACCCGTACGAAATTGTACATCATACAGTCAACTTATCACATAACAAAGGAAAAGGCAGTTTTAAATCAGTGGCCTGTCTTTAAATTTGAGATCTTTTGCAGAGTCAAGTACACCCTCGTAACTGTGTATAGGCCTACTCTATCAGACTACGAGTGATCGATCAGTCAATTAATCGAGCGATTGATCGATCATCGATCAATCCATCAATCAATATTTTTTTACTATCCTTAGGTTGATATAGATGCAACGCTAGTATCTAGCAATTATAGTCTATGGGGCAGAGGTCGATGAAGAAACGGCCAAGTTGGAGGTTGAATAAAAGTTTAATTAAAATCTTGGTTTGATCGATATCGATAGTCGTGCGATCTTAGTTTATTAATGTTGCCAAGATTCCTTTCTTTCCAGCTAAGTGAGCAAGACTGCCATGGCTCATTCCAGAAGTTTTGCCTGCGTAGGTCCCTCTTCATGGAATGAACTCCCCCCCCCCATCAGTTTTCACTCCACCGTCCTCTCTGGAAGTCTTTCTTCATCTCTCTCTCTCTCATCTAAAATCCATGCAGTCTTTTCTCGAGTTTGCTTGCATGCACTACTATAGTAGGCCTACCTCTGGAAGGCTTTTGCTGATAGAAGCGCTTTATAAATTAACCAACATCAAAATACACAATGCAATACAATTGTTTTGGATCATTTGCATAAGTGCTTGTATAAGAAACGAAGGATACAGTTTCGATTATTCTTGATGTGGAGCTGATAGTCATGCGCTCGAGGCCGTGCACGGGTCGTATCTACATGTATGCTATATAGCTGCGTCAACGTTTCTGCGGGTATAGGTATACATGCATATGGAAGACATACGGGTTTAGAAGCAACTCTTTGAGATCATTCAGGCGCCTTCCAACCTACAGATGAGGGCCCTGTAGACCCATGGTTACACTACTGCTTCAAATTTATTATTATGATTATTATTATTATTATTATTATTATTATTATTATTATTATTATTATTTTTATGTTATTTAGAAAATTTTCTCGATCTTGAATGGCATTAGATTGTGCTCATGTCCAGTTTGATGAAATTGCTATGTAGAACAACTACGTTGAAGTGTTGGATAGCTATCATCATCATCATCACCACCACCACCACCATCATCATCATCATCATCATCATCACTATCATTGCCATCATGATTATTATCATCGGTCTTATTATATTATTAACAGCACTGTTTACTTTGAAACATATATCATCATCATCATCATCATCATGAAAAATAAACAGAAATAATTGACGTAATGACACGTGAAAGAGTAGAATAAACACACCAATGGTAATAACTATTATAGTATAATCAGTTCAAAACGATTATACACATGTATAGTATACAAAAGCCTTGGCCTAATCCAGGGATATATGTTGGAACAAACGTTTCGAGCAAACGGAAAAATTCCCATAGAGAAGAATTACGACATGGGTTGTTTAATGTTTATGCTGGCAACAGCGGCGTTGGAACCAAGAAAACAACGGAAAACGTCGTTTGCTAATGTACTGTGCAACATATCCGTATACCATCCGACGACGGACCTTTGCTTTGAGATAAGTAGTGTTGAGAACTTCTCCGTCCGTAGGGGGTGGGGTGGTGGGGGTGGGGTGGGTGGGGGGGTTGGGGATGCGAATCCAAGGCGACTGTCAGTTGTCGTCTGCTAAACGATATTTGTCTTGCAGGAAGTTTGAGGACCGCGTTGGTTGTCGCAGCTGCATGCTGCGGAGTTGTAGATAATAATAACTCGTAGGCTATATTAATATGTGGTTGTGATAAGGAGGATGTGAATAGGATACGGCTGATGCTGATGCTGATGCTGATGGTGATCATCGTGTCGTGCCCTTTGCTTGATATCAAATCTGGGTTCATGCGCCACAACATCTGTTCTTGGACCTCGCGTCTGTTTTCTTTGCAATTACTCACCGACTCTTCCATCCCTCCTCCTCCTCCTCCCCCTCCTCCTCCTCCTCCTCCTCCCCCTCCTTCTCCTCCGCTCATCTCCCCCTCCAATTCCGCCATCTCCTCCTCTTTTTCCTCCCTCTCCTCCTATTCCTCTTATATGTCAATGCACTGGTAATTCTCCTTGACGACGTCATTTCTCCGTGTTTTCTTCTCGTTAACTTGAACTGGGATGCTTTCCACGGACAGTTGCCAATGTGGCATCGTCCGTTATCTGCATCTTGGCAGACCATAAGATTTGACAAAGTGTATAGCTAAACGTTTTTAAATTGCCAGACTAACTGAGCATGCTGTAGATTATAGATGTGGCATCTAAAAAGCACTACAGATACAAATGAACAGACAATCGCCCTTAGACAGAAACTCGGCATTGGCTTTTAATGAGGCAGGCTTACAAGTAGACTATACTGTATGTATGCTGAGTTATTTTACATTTATCAATATTTACACCCATCTGATATCATGTTCACGAAATTTTAAGTCAACAACGTTTTGATATTATAACATCTACATTGTACATGATGCTGTGCACAGTTGTAAGAACAGTAAGATGGCTGCAAAATACCACATTCCGAGTTAGAATATTTGTGAATAACTTGTCTACTTCACCAAGCATTTAATCTATTTAACCTTATATAGGGCCTACAGGTATTGTCAGTTTTTACATTATGATCTATAGGACTGCCACACTCCTTCAAGGAGCTTTACTAACTCATGAGAAATGATATAATTAGTGTAGCAGTTACCATATGCATCTGTATGGTGACTGTACATTAGACCTATTCACAACATACCACTTATAAGTTATAACCAATCATTGTACTAAGAGCATAGGGGTCGCCCTGCAGCTCAAATGTCTCTCTAGTCATGTGGTCGACGACGGCCTCTGCTGCATGCTAAGTGAAGATAAGATGGCAGCATTCAGATGAAGGCAGTCATTAAATGATTATGGCTAATTATGTCTTTATATCCTCCTACTAGAACTTTCTTCTACTGATGACTTTTGAATGCTTTGTAAATACTTTATGCAGACGAGACAGAGATGCATCATAATCATCATCAACATCATTCTCTGTAGGATGTTCTTGATGATGATGTACATCATAACTTATTATACTGCGTCTGCATTCTAGCATCCTCTTAGTCGGAATTGCCCCTCTCAAGTGACACTCGAAAACAAGTGGTTGATAGCGACCACAAATACCTTTTCTGCCGTCCTTTCTATAGTGAAAAAACCCAAGAAAGTTCGTTGGTTTGTCTGTCTTTCGTCTGCTTTCTCACGTCCCGTCATGCATCAGCAATACAGCGGCGTATCAGGCTGCATGGATGTGACATTCTCGGCACTTGACACCTCCTCGTGTATCTGAGGAGCTGTGTTTGGTGGGACAGTCTTGAATTTCAAAACACGAACTGCTTTTGTGACTAAGTTTATTCTCTGCCTTTTGTGTTGTCATTCGACCCTGAAAGACTGAACATAACAAACAAGTTTTTAGTCAATTTATCTGTGATTTCCGTGTGTCTTTTTCTTCTTATAAAATCTTCTAGCTATTAATAAATTCAGTGCATTTACTGTAACACAATCGAAATTAAGCAAACTGCGATGTCCATTCATTCATTTATTCAAGAGTTTATATAGCACCCATTCTAGAAGCCCACATAGAGGCACTTCCAGTCCAACCACGTTGATACAGGAGCCTGTAAACCAGTGATGTAGCAACCCTAGATTTTCTGTTTGTACAGTCGTGTGGCTCAGTTATTATTTTTATAAGTGTAATAGTTTCTTGGCCCTGTAGTCTCGGTGGAATTATACTTGAAAGCTGTATTATTGCCTTCATTCTATGCGGTTATTACCAGCATGTGCCACTTGTTCTGGTAAATTTATGAAGTACCTTGCAAATAGATTGTTGTCACCATGTGGGCGATTCTCAAACGATTTGACATTTTCCCTTATAAAAAGGAATCCCTTTTTAATTGTGTGTACCAATGCATAAAATTAACCAAACGCGTTTTGTGTTTTCTTTTCCCCCAAAAAATTATCAAAATCATCGTAGGGTTATTAGTGCCGACCTCATATAGTATGCGGGCTTCCTCTATATATGTATACACAGTCTAAAATTTACTGTCAGATCAATTATAGGCTTCGAGTCCATTTTCTAGCAAAACCAAACTGCTGTGGAAATACAGTAATCACAACTAGATTACTGTTTGCGCAGCCATTAGTCGAAATAATTTAGTTCCTTTTGCGGCCTGAAACGGAAACAAATTTAATCTTTCTCTTTGGCAGGACCTCCATTTTTGGAAAATCCTAAAAGTTTACTCGTCTCTACACTTTCCCATGCGGCGCTGAAAAACACTAAAACGACAAGTTAACAGATAAGTGAACAAGGAACTGGGAAAGAGTATGCCTCCGCGGTCTTAGCAGAGAGCTTATCATTTGTGTGGCATTATAATTGGTAATATATATATATGTGTGCACATGCACACACAATTTTATATATATATATATATAAATAATTACATGTGTATATATATATATATATCATTTAGATATATATCTGTTCCCATGACGTGTGTAGGCTAATTTTCACTGGGTGAACCAGTTCGTGTATAATGGTCATTTAAATGTAGAGACGACAAAATATTATGAGCTGAGAGCACTGCTACATGATACTTCATTAAAGTCAGGATCCGGAAGTAAAACTGCTGCCCCAGGGTGATGGATATCATGACTTCTGAGGCAACAGTACATGCTTTCTCCAATAATTAAAGCTCACCCTTATGGAGACTGATAATAAATTTTGCTTACAATGACACGATCTATTGTTTTAACTAAACTAACGGTTCAGCTTTACATAATTATTTTAACGATGGTATGGAGGCTTCCATTTATAATTGAAAACTTGACCATGTGATTAATCAAATCTCACTAGGAAAGCATTGACTGAAGTGCGAATAACTCAGATATGTATACAGTGTAAGTGTCATCTTTTGTATTGTATTGTATCTGACCATTTATAAAGCCCCTCTCGCAACAAGAGCCTTTCAGAAGCGCTCCCAGTGCGTTCAACCCCCAAGAAAAAGGCATGTTTTCAGACGCGAGAGAAAGACGAGTATGTCATTTTCATAGTCGTGTAACTTCACTGAAGAGACCTATGCGGTATAGAATAATAGAACTAGCCCTGCACCATGTAGCTGCAACTGCATCAAGGAAACTCATGGTTTACATGACACCCGCCAGCAGGATCTACTCATGCTCTTTTGTCTTATTGAATAGTCGTAGGTTATTAAGTGGCAATGGGTGTATGTCTCAGATGACCTATAATTGCCTGTCGGAAGAGAGAGAGAGAGAGAGAGAGAGAGAGAGAGAGAGAGACAGACAGACAGAGAGACAGAGAGACAGAGAGACAGAGAGAGACAGAGAGAGACAGAGAGAGACAGAGAGAAACAGAGAAACAGAGAGACAGAGAGAAACAGAGACAGAGAGAAACAGACAGAGACAGACAGAGACAGACAGAGTTGTGCTGCTGTAGTTTATTAGTTGAATTTCTGGTTCTTTCACAGAGAGTTCTACTACATACAGATGGAAAAGTACGCCCGTCAGGCCATTGTAGAAGGCGTCAAAACTGCGAAAGAATTAGTGGTCTCAACCGATGCTGAGCTGTACAGAATTCTTGTTGTCCACTACAATCGCAACTGCCAGATAGAGGTAAACATAAACTTATCGCTTAGGCCTAACTGTAAATCTTTCATTAATTGTTTGATCATTGTAAGATCATATGAACTTCGATAAAGTTTAATATCTTAATTGAAGTATTTTGAGTTTTTGAAAGTTTTAAATAGGAGAGCTATTTATGGCCTAATAGGCCTAGTGCTTGTTTAGAAGTAATGGATTCAAATAAGTATACTATTAATTCCACAAACTTTAATATAGCCCAACATCATACGGGAGTCTGTAAACTTAAACGAGACTGAGTGGCAAGTCAAATAAACTCGTCTATTGCATGTGACTAAACCTAGGCCTACATGAAAAATTCGACTGCAAAGCTGCAATTGATGAGAGGCAACTTTGGCAGGCTTATGTTTGCGTTGGAAAGGGTTAGCACTTCGTAGCAGCTAACTTAGCTAAACGATATAATTAATACGGTGGTGTTGGATTAAGCATTAAAACTTCAATATCGTGTTAGGGATGAGGTCTTCGCATCTATAGCGTGTTGCGTGTATTACCGCACGCGGTGTAGTTTAACTAGTTGCACGCGGAGAGCGTTCTGTGGATGTGAGATAAGTTGTTCTGAGGCGAAGCACCTGTCTAGCCTGATCACGTGACGACGAGACATTGACGCGGCGGCCGAGAGGATGGCCGCCGAGTAATATAACAGGAGCTGATGTGTGGCTGTGGTGCCCGAGAGTTCATTTCATGTGAGCAGATATCATATCATGTGACGACTGAACTAGCCTACAGTGCTGCTGCTGCTGCTGCTGCTGCTGCTGTTGTCTCTTGATGTTATAACCGATACTCTCCATCCTATCCAGGGACGTTGTCGTTTCTCTCTTAGGGTCCAGTCGTTTAGGTGGCGATCATGCGATGACACACACACAAGAGATGACTTGAAATCATCATCATCACCGCGGTCTGCAGCCGCATCCGCTGCCGCCGCTGCAGCCGCTGCAACCGGAAATGATGATGTGGCCGCCGTCTCTCTCTGATTAAGACGCCTCTGACCTCTCCGCTAACAATGCTGAATACTTGCCAGTCTTACTAGCCGTGCTTTATTGTTATTGTTGTTCGTAGCTCTTTGTTGTTGCAACTGACGATGCTAGCTGCTATAAACAGTACAACTGTTATTGTCCGCCTTCTCGTTCTAATTATGACTTCTGCTGAACAATAGCATAATATAATACGCCCATGGCTTGTATTGTAAAATCCGAACTGCTGAATGAAAGAAAACAATGATGAAATTTATTAGGCCTTTTATCGCTGCTGGTTGTTAGGCTGTTCGGGTATAGGCCTAGGCCTAAGTGCTATTGTCTTCCTGTATCAGATCCGGTGACCCAAATTTCTTCAAACTCAAATCGTCATCTCAAAATTTCTACAGTGCCCAAAGAGCGAAGTCGTGGGAACCGGCTTATTCACGAGTGCTTAGTCAAAGGCTCAAAGCAGAATCGATAGGCAGAGAATCAGGATCAGATTATATAATTATTATAAGATGGGTGATGTTTAGAGTTGAAACAGCCAGGGAGGTGAGGAGGTGAGGGGAAGGCGTCAGGATAGGACTTGTAAGAAGACAGTGTTTTCAGTGTTTTGAGTGAAGGACCTGTGAAGTTTGAAAAGATAGCAAGAGGCGATATTTTGTGAGTTCCTATAGGGCCTTATAGGCCTACTAAGGGCGGATCATATATATGTAGGCCTATTTATTGTATAGGCCTAATACTGGCGGCAGACAGGCGAAATAGCAGAAACCTATAATAGTGGCCTATACTTGCTGCATGCTGGCTGTTTCCATTAAAGCTGTCCTCTGGGGATGCGTGTGAACATACAGGTTCTAGGACAGCGTAACAAATAGTCAATATCATGTCTACAAGCCAACTACGACCTTGCCTTATTATATAGATTGCTGCAACACGATTGAAAAAGCAAAATTCTGCAATCGTTTCTATAGCTTTGCAACACTGGTCGCCTGTTGGTTCTGCCGTTGTTGGTTTTGCTTACCTCCTCCTCCACCCATTCAGTCGTCCGGTCACACCCCCCCCCCCCACCATCCCTCGCCACCCCACCAGACTGGTTCCATCCACCAAAGTGGTCGGCTTCCTGCTCCCGCGTTTCTTTTGTCTCGCCGTCATGCATTTTCTCCGCGCGCTTGTTATTCGAGCAGTCTTCGCCAGATTTTTTGCGAATGAATGGCCGTCTGTCCACTGCAAATTGATTGATTGCCTGATTGTTTAATTGACCTTTTCATTCATCTGTCCGCTGTATACTCATTTGTTCTATCGTTCCTCCGTGTGTCCGTTCTACGGTCGACTCAAGAATTACTGACATGATGACATCATTGCGTGACGTCGTCGTCGCCACCGCCACCATCGTCTCTGTTTCAGAGGCGCGCTTCACGCACGCAGGTGATTGGTCGGAATAATGGCCGCGTTTTCGGTTGATAATAAGTAAGATGAGCGTTGATGTTTATGGTGCACATGCGCGGTCGGTCGGAGACAAAATGTGACGGTTTCTGGCAAAACAATAAGTAATTTCCCGTCGGACAATTAGCGACAATAAATTGTGACAGGCCGACATCAATCAATTCTTTGAGGCAACTACTACTACTACTACTACTACTCTCCAGTGTGATGACGATCGTAAATGGTCGTAAGCGCCGTAGTGGTGGTGTTCTGTGCGCTGCTTCCTTGGATGCTCCGCGCTGCAACCTGTTGACAAATTGCCCTGCGGATAAAAAGAGCTTGGATGTTTGGTAAGAATACCTTCGAACGGTATACTCGAGTCGTCTCTCCATGCAAAGCTAAGGCAAAATTCGAAACAATTCAAGCAGATGTGGGGTTGTTTGATGGCGACGCGCTGCTGCACGTGCAAAGTTTTAAAAGGGAGCTACAGCATGAAAGCCAGAAGCAGGTGTAAAACAGTGCAGCAGTCTCTGTCCGAGTCATTCAAGCTGTTTGAATTGTTTAAAGTACCGGACGATGGAAAAGATGTGAAAAATTGCAAAGCATTTACGACATGTGGGCTCCACAAAATAATGACATACAATGTAGTTGGCAAACTGTCATTGGAAAGAGTAGCAATTGTTAAGAAGGCATTTGAATGTTGGCAGTTATGTTTCAGTCGCAGAAACTGGGTTTCTTTTATAAATTTACCAACTTTTGTAGACATTATGTTATAAAGTTACTAACTTTATACAGTGGAAGTCTATAATACAGCATAATGATCAATGTGCCAAGTTTATGAATTTTAGAGGTAGGCTAAATTAATTGGCTGAGGATAAACCATGTATCTGTCACAAATCACAATGCACCGTCCTGTTGATGGGTTCTTTGATTTAAATCATTCGCTGAATGAGCACAATTTTTGTCATAGACTTGGCAGACCTTGCTGAGTACTAGATTATAGCTTTTATTTTTGAATCCAGTGCAGCTTAATGTTTATCATTAAACACATTTGTCAAGATGCCACGTTTTCTTGATTGGGCACACATAAAATTAATTCCCCAACTGAGAAAACAAGTTATTGTTCATGTATTAAGCTAAAGCTGACACAAGGTCTAATTTTTAATTCAAAGAAGACCCTGCCTCATAGACCAGAATATGACTAGTGATATTCTTGGTTGGTTGCATCAGGCAGTTGATATATCAGAGCAACTTATAGCCTGTAGTAATAGTGTAGTATATAAGAGTACAAGATATGACATATTTTTGCCTCATGTATAGGCCTGTGTGTGCTATACACCGGTTTTTATTGAAGTCTATGCCTGAAGGTTAGCTTTGTTTGACCTTAATAATGTAAAGTTGAAGTTACAGTTAGCCTGAGTTAGGCAGAAGCCACTTCAAGCCAGGTGTGCCGTTTAAACACTTTCCTTGAAGTCTTTGGTCATAAAGTTTCTGCCCTGTGGCCATATAGCAGTGGCCATTATGTGTTGAGCAATGAGCATAACCTACAAGCTATATATGATCAATACAGACAGCTTGACCATATGTTGGTATACCACCCTTTTTGCATTCATGAAGTATTGCTGTTGGCCAGTTTGATTGCAATTTTCATTGTCCATCCATTCTTTGTGACTGTCAGAATTACTTGGCCAACGTCCATTGAAATTGAGCAGTTTTTGCTGCACTAGTGCAATCTAGTATACCTGCATGACTGTATCGACACACACACGCAAACACACATGCACACACGCGCAGTCGCGCACACAAAGACACACGCAAACATACACACGCACACACAAGGAACAGCAGGCTGAGTGAAGAACAGATGGATGTCTTTTCCACTGTTAAAGCAGAGGACACACCATAATTTATATTTACTTCTATAGGCCTCAGCTAAAATATATTGTAGTGCCATTTATTTGAATAAGTTTTTCAGTTTTAGGGACCAAAGCCAGTCAAGAAACTAGAGTTAATAGACAAAGATAATATATTTGAATGTGATATTTATAGAAGCTCCCATTTGCCTTCAGTGTCCTCCACCTTTCTAACTGAAGACCTTTCACAATTGAGTGTGTATGCTAAACAATATTGATAAATTTAAGATCAATGACTTTTTAAAATGAATGAAAGCTTTTCTATGCTCTTGCCCGAATTTATTTTACAGGCCCAAATATTTGCTTTAGGCGTATGCCAATTTTAAAATTTGCAGTCTCCTGCTCAGTGGCACAGTGCTATAGGCCTAAGTGTAAAAAAGTGTCTGGACGCCCCTTACCTTTCCAAAAGAAGTGCCAGGAAGCCCCTTACATTTTCTGGTGTGCTGGCCAAATAAGTGGCAGGACGGCATAGAGATTTGAAATAAGTGCCAGGACGCCGTCCATGATCGTCCTGCCACACTTTAAGCCTGCTCCTGCTTTTAAAGCAAGTTATTAAGTCTGAATGCATTTTGTTTATTAGGTTCCGGAAAACTTTCGTTATGTTGTTCAGTCAACACTTCGCGAGTTCTACACATCAATTGTTGCCGAGAAGGATCAGGAGCCATCTTGGAAGAAAGCCATCTACAAGGTGATCGCCCGAATGGATGATCCCGTCCCGGATTACTTCAAGAGTCCAAACTGGATGGAACGACTTGCTGATGGCTGAAAACAATCCTTTATACTACGTTTTTTGCGATTAATTTCCTCAGCTCTTCTTGTTGTTCAACTTCTTGTTGTTTCGAAGGCCGTGCTTGCAGTATTGAAGAACAGTTTACTGTGGTGTTACTTAGGCGACTTGCAGGATTTTGTGGGAGGAAGTAACATTAGTGGTAAGGCGTCTCAGGGAGAAGATGCAAGTGGTTCTTGAGTGTGAGCATCTGTTAAGATGGTTATAAGTTCTTCCCTGGTGTTTACACAAGACTTCATGTTCACAGTATAGTTGTACTGAGCTTGCTTGAAGTGTGTGTCATGATGACATTTTATGATCATATTTTGATCTTCGCGTCTGTGGTAGAACCAGCCATTCTGAAGACTTCAGGACTGATTATATAATGGAAACTTTGTGATGACCCTGGTTAGACCAATGAACGATTTGATGTTTTTAATCTTCGTGGTATTCTTACAAATTGAAGAATATAATCAATGTGGGCACTGCTCTATACTATAGAAGATCTTTCACACTTCAGGCATGCACTCTTATTCCTTAAATGGGTCAAGACTCAAGGGTATGCAGTAGGGGTATAGGCACTCCCTTCTTTCTTCAACCTTGGTTTACACTCCTCTTTTTGGAGAGTGTATAGCTTGTTGATGAGTATGCAGTAACAAGATGGTATGCACTTCTCCCTGTTATATCTTGCACCTGACCTTTATAAATATAATTCAGCTTCGAAGTTGAAGTTGAGTGCATGTGTGAGAGAGTTGAAATGATGGACCAACTGTAATATACAGAACATGTGCACATTGTGCAGATTTTGTCACCATTGGTTGTTCATTGCTATTTGTCATAGAGTCATTTTATTATCGGAAAAGATGTTTAAGACTACTTACTTTTAAAACTAAACAAAAGAATGCTTGTATTTTGTTTTGATAATTGCTGTGAAATTCTAAACAATCAAGTGAAATTTTATGTTTCATTGTCTGTTGTATTGTTTTCAGGGAAGATGTATCAATTGTAAATTTTTGACTTATGTAAATAAAATCATAATATGGAGGACAGAAACAAATGTGACAGTTACATCAGCTCGTCTGACTTAGGATACTTTTTCCGCCTTACCACCATCAATTGAAAATGTATACCATGAAAATGAATAAATAATTAGAAATCTGTTATAGCGCTGAATTAATGTTAGAAAAATGTTTGAATGACCTAACGATGAACACCTATAGAGTGCCAGAAAATAAATTTATATATATTTCTAATATGCACAAAGATTCCTGAGATCTTTTGAAAGACAACTGATCTTCATTATATCAATTCACCAACCATTAAACAGATGTGTTCAATTTTGTTCATATTCCTTATAATTTGTAATTAACTGTATACATTGTTATAAGCCTGTTATACATTTTGTCGTGTGGAACCGAATTTGCATGCAAACAATTTTCTCCTTTTACTCTGTGTTAAGATGTTGCCAGTATGTAAAATTGTGCACCATATATAAATTGCATGGTCTTTTATTTCTTTTATTTGTATAATTGTTTTGAAGACTACAACACCATTACTGCTATACAGTGTTTAGTAAATTACGTTTTAAAGTATACTGTTCTGTTTGGAGCAAACGATTTTTTCTCGTTGCCGTGTCTCAACCATTCTGACTTTGAAATGTATCATGACATTTATGTGGATTTATAAATATCTTGTCTGTGTGATTCACTAATTTGAAGATTAGACTTTAGAAGGATGTGAAGGAAGTCAATATGCTGAAATTGATTTGATAAAAACTTAGATATTGCTCGTTTTTCTGTATAACCGAGGCTATAAGAAAATTGACCACTCGTCACTTACTATATATATATACACTCTATATATATATATATATATATATATCAGCCGGAATATGGGTTTCTTCTGCACCATAGACATTGATATTTGCATTTAATTTATGCATCCCCTTCTCTGCAGTCGTGAGGCTCAGTCAATTTACAAACTATATTAGCAGAGTAGGTCACGTGATGCACCTGTTTAGACTTTTGCAAGTTAGACTACTCAAAATGCTATATTTAGTGCAGGGGTGGATCCAGTTAGGCCAATCCGGCTATGGCCACCCCCCATTCCCTCCCCCCATTCAGAGATTTGCATAGGACATGGCCCCCATTAGGTTTCAAGAAGCTTTAAATCAATGCACCAGGAGTAGAAAGGTGAGAGAAAAAAGTAAAATAAAGGTCATCAGATTTTTCGGCGGGAGACCAACGAATTTTTTCAACCAAAGACCATAAACCCTTCCAAACGTCTGTATACACTATATGCCTCTGATTTATTGTCCTCACACACACACACACATATATATATATACAGGGTGGGCCAAAAAAGTGAGAACATCTTGTAGCATACTAATTATTTACAAATATAATTCAATTAATAATAGGCCATTGTTTTCGTGTATATTTACATGTATAGCCTATTTTGTTTGCCAGGTATTTAGCTAATCAGAAATCATATTAAAAGTGTCCTCCTTGCTTCTCAACGAGATTTTCTAAGCATGCATTCCTACATACATAACTACATACATACGTACATATAAGCTGTATATATATATATATTATATTGTACTGCACTGTATTAAAACATTTTATATACATACATACGTATATAATACACACACATAATATATATATATATATATCGCTATAGGATCTTCATTGCCTGAGTTTTAGAAAAGTCGGGAATCAACTCGCGCCGTTAATCATTGGCGCTTGCCTCTTTCGTGACGTCGCTTATCATTCGAAGTGCATGCTGAGATTTCTTAACTGTTGACCGCAAGTTAACATGCATGGCAGACACCGCCTTACGAATAGGCCTGGCTGAGTCTCCGGAGAGTCATTCCAGTAATCTATAGGCTGAACGACTTAATTGACGGCTCGCAAGTAGTTTCGTTTGCATGTTGATCTTCAATTGATCTTTTTTGTCTCCGTAAGCTTATATACGAATGATGTTCGTGTCAAATGACCATTAGGCGCAAGACCGTAGGACGATCTTCCTGCATGCATGTACACAGCGGGTATGCGAATCACCGTTCTATTTCTGTTGACCATTGTGTATCTTTATGGTCGTTGCCTCACATGTTGCAATTCAGTCGCTTCCGCTCTAAAACTCTGTAGGGCCTGTAGGCCTATATGCAACCGCTCTTAATCTGTGTCGAACCATTTAGGCAGCTACTTTGAACTTGAAACTCCCAAAGGAGCCGCGATATATATGGAGTATGGATTTCGCTCGTCCTTCAGTTTCATGAGTCCAAGGGCGGATACAGAAACTTTGGACGGGGGGGGGGGGGGGGGGTGGAATTCTTGGCCTTCGGTGTGGAATTTTTTTTTCGTATCCGCCAAGAAAGTTGATGACTTTTTTTAGTCATCTGGTCTAAATTTCTGGAAAAGTATACCCATTTTGTCCGCCCAAAAAGTTGTTGACCTTTTTTTAGTCATCCAGTTTCTAACCCTCTAAAATCTCTAAAATCTTCATTGTACATTGTTCGAAACCAAATGGCGGGGGAACGATACATGGGCAGCTCTAAATGGGGGCATGGCCGCATTCCCCCTAGATCCGCCCATTCATGAGTCTGCATGCATCAGTGTGAGAATTGCTGGGAGGGGTGGTTGGGTGGTTTCAACAATACAAGTCATATAGGCCTATAAGCAAAAATAATTTTAATTAGTCCGACTTCTATTATTTAGCAAGAGTTCTTCTCGTCAAATCAATTTTAGGCCTATAATGCCGCCTATTCGACCAACGCTGAATCTCATTTATGTATGTATGTATGTATGTATGTATGTATGTATGTATGTATGTATGTATGTATGTATGTATGTATGTATGTATGTATGTATGTATGTATGTATGTATGTATGTATGTATGTATGTATGTATGTATGTATGTATGTATGTATGTATGTATGTACATGAACATTTATATAGCGCCTTAAAATAACCTCACGAAGGCGCATGTAGGCTATGGAAAGTAGCCTATTTATAATTTACGACGCTAAACTAGGCTAAACACGCTTATAGGCTGCCCGGCTGGGCGGGGCTCCAACTTAATGCACTCTCGGCTTCGCGCACCACCGTATATGCCTACATAATAGGCGTAGGCCTATTTAGGGGAGAGTTCTACATGTTCAAACCCCGAAATATTATAATTACAATTTAAACAAGTTCTATGCAGACCAGGCTATAGGCCAACCCTGTTTGTGTATTTGCGACCATGTCCATTGACAACCCCAAATGGAAACCCTTGACATTAGTTTGTTTCTGGATACGCCATTGCGCACCCCTCCCCCGAGTCCAAGACAGTGCAGTATAACCGAACATCCTTTAGCTTCTGCAGCGGACTATATATATATATATATATATATATATATATATATATATATATACTTGATGCAGGTCTACAGCGACGATAATGAGCTGCAGCTTTAGTTTGACGCTGAGAAATTTCTTATGTGTATCTTTGCGTTGTGTAAGACTGTAAGTAATTGATCCAGAGTTTTCAGTAGGCCTATAGGCCTGTACGTAGAGTTCGTGCACACAAACCCACACAATGTGCGCAGGCCTACGCACGTAGGCTGCACGCATAGGCCTATGCTCGTACGCAGCCCAGCGATTGTCGTGAGAAAGAGACATGCTGCATGCGATTGGTGGTGCATTGCAGTCCATCAGCCGCTTCGTTGACCAAAGAAGCTGCTGCGGATGGCAAGATGCTGAATAATTGCCTTAAGATGTCGCCGCATGAACGCCTTCCGATTGGTCAAGATCAGTCAGCCAATGACCAACCAGATTCGGCACGCTCGCATAAAAAAAACAACATCAGGTTTAATAGTAGAAGCGCGAGTAAAGCGTATATATATATACGAGACTAAGTTAGTGCGCGATGTCCTTTGGCAGCCGTCGATTAGAAACAGTATCAGAAAAATATTGCATTAATTTCATCGTTAAGCCCAGCGATGTAATCTTGTGTGCAATCTATATGTAACTATATAATTTATATAGCGTCTTTTGGTAGTATCTGTCGACTCAGGCTACAGTATAATAATTATTATGCGTGTGATGTGCGTTTGCATAGGCCTATACGTGTCCACATAATTATAGGCCTATAATCAGGGCTGTACTCGAGGATATAGGCCTACGCGGGTATACATGTGCGTATACTCACTTCCGGGGAGAAAACGGCATACACACTCACCACCCGAAAACCAGGGTATATAGGTCTACGCTTGTAAAAGGGAGGGTACACGCTATTAAATCAGGTCATCAAATTTTTCGGACGGGAAATGTGAGGAAAATTCTCGAAGATTATGACCGGAAGACTAGAAAAGTTATCAACTTTTTCGGACGGGAAATTTGAGGAAAATTCTCGAAGATTTTGTCCGGATGACTGAGCATATAGCTAGGTCATCAACTTTTTCGGACGGGAAATGTGAGGAAAATTCCCGAAGATTAAAAACAAGAATTCGGGTCGTCAGAAATTTCGGGCACGAGATAAGTGGGTTTTACTCCCGGTCAGCGTGGACTAACCTCTAAATTTACCAGTAGGCTACAGCCCTGCCTACAGCCCTGCCTATAGGCCTAATTAAGCGTGCATGCCCAAATCTGCCCCAGATGGTAAAATTGCGGCTCTATAACACCGTCATCGTTAATTCCCGGTTTCTTTCCTGCAGGCGCAGGACAATAATAATTAGCCTATATCCTTTTCATCACGTTGCTCCTTTTGTCCCTCGTGATCTTCTTCTGCAATTCGTCCTGATCATCCTTTACTTTGATCAATATAATAAAAATTATTATATATATATACAATATATATATATATATATACTCAACTTCCCAGTTCCCACGCTTTCCAAGTTCAATATAGGAAATTCCAAACAAAATAGGCATAATCTAATTATGCATATTAGCCTGAAGTCTCCATCTTCAGTCTTTGAAGGTATCCGCTTAACCATTTTCTCTTCCTCATCATTTTCTGTTCCTAGAACTTCATTCTCTATTAATTCTTATTCTTCTGCATGGTTCTCCTCGAGAATTCATTTTAGGCATAATTATACCTTCCTCATTTTCGCTCTCCGTATAATTGGCGTATAATATGCCCTAATCATCTTCCTCTCATTAAAAGTCATTAGACTATCCTCGACACTTTTTCATTTGATATTTCTTTTTTCTCCTATATTTGTTCATTTTTCTTTCTTCTTTCCCTCCCGATCCTTGTCTCCTTCCCCTCCATCTATCCATCGAAATATAGGTTGCAAAATGTGATATATAGCAGCGGTTCTCAACCTTTTCATACTCACGGACCCCTTTTTAATTTTGGGTCCGGGTCACGGACCCCCAATAAAATTTGACGCCTTTGGCGCATTATCATGACTGTGCGACTCTATTATCCTTTAAATACTAGAAAAGCTGCATGTGTGTTATAATATAGCCTGCAGCTGCCTATGCCTCTGCACTCCATTAGTACAAATTTATGTAACTAATAAGATTAGACCCATTGAAAAAGGGAAATATTGAAAAATTGACAAAAATTATCCGTTTCTCGGTTTTTAACCAAGAAATATATAATTTTCAGGACTTGCTCGCGGACCCCCAGGCAGATCGCCGCGGACCCCCAGGGGTCCGCGGACCCCCGGTTGAGAACCGCTGATATATAGGCCTACAGATTACAGACTGACAGTGAAAAGACTATAGAAGACAGACAGACAGACTCTGAGATAAAACTAATCCCTCATCTCTTTCCTTCTGTTCATCACCTAATTCTTCTTCTTCTCGTTTCTTGTCTAATGTCTATCCTCTCTTCGTTTAACTCTTAAAGATTATTAGGCCTACAACTGGCTAAAGAAACTAAAAGAGGAAGGATAAACACTTAACGGACAGACAGACAATCATAGACTGACAAACATTCTGTACTAGACAGAGTCTGACAGCAGGGTGAGAATTGCCGGGGGGGTTGGGGGGGTTCAACCCCCCCAGTCATTTTTAGAGCCCCATGTTAAAGTATGTTTTTCATACCCCAATTTCAAGTTTATCATAGGCCAACCCCCCAGTTATTTTTCCACAATTCTCATACTGTCTGACAGACAGGTAGACTTTAATTGGAGGAGTAAATAATAAAAGCCGACTGCATGAACGGTGATACCGATTTGAATTCAGACACGAGAAAACCGGTCTCGCTATTATGAACAGTTTTACTCGTTACCCCCGAGACAGGAAACCTCTATCGCACTCTACGCAATGAGATTTACCTATTCCCTATTTCTAGAAGCTTTCAAAGGACGCTTTCGGACCTATTCTTAGCTTTCGGAAGCCGAGTAATAAAATGGCAAATCTCCGGAGACGTCGGCGTCAGATGGCGACACTTATTATTAAGACGCGAAGATGTGAAATTGTTTCTCCGAAGCCGTTATAACGACCAATTGCCGTGTCTGTCATTTACGACTCCGAATAGAATTGCTTTAACTGCACACGCCGACTCTAATATTAAAGACTACCGTATGCTATAGATACGCACATCTTTTCGTGACATGGTATCATTAAATGTAGTGCGAATCCGTGTATAATTATTTATTTATAAATATTTACGATTTTCTACAATTTGATGGAACTGCAATCTTTAGGCTGCTCACCGGAATAACTTGATTGTTCGTCCAATTCCTAAGCCTGTTTAGGCCTATTATCCGCAGTTTCGACCTATGTGGACCATAGTTTAGGTCTAGCGCGTTGGATGTATTGCATAGGCCTGCAAGTAGGCCTAGGTGTCGGTCTTTTGTCAGAGACAACATCTAAACTAGCATCACTGTAGGCCTATGCCTATTTTTGCAAACGCCTGCAGGAGGCTGCCCACAGACTTGCTCGAGGTACGAAAAGAGACTTAAAGAGTCCTGAATAGCCTATAGCGACCATAGCCTGACCGAGGCCAAGATATATTTCGCGACATCTAGGCCTACCTGTCCTAACATACATAAAATATCGGCTCGTCACAGTCATGTAGCCTAGGCCTGCTTACCAGTCTAGCTGCGATTACTGCTTCCACCTGGTGATCAAACAAAATTTAATATAAATTACCAGCTGGTGTCAAAATTCGCAATCAACCTATAATGATAATAATAATACTAGACCTATTATTATCAACTTTCTTAAAAACCTAAGACATTGCACTTGACTCAGGGAAAAATAACACTGATAACATTATTGGATGAAGCGTAAGCCTATTTGTTCCAGATTCCACTATCTTAGTCTCATGAGTCAGGACCGCGGGCGGAGACTCGTTTAGAAGTTCAGAGGGACGAATGAGTGTCCGAAAGATGATCGCCGAGCAGCGACATTTTGGGCGGCCGCCCGAGTCGCCGACGAAATTTTCCATTTTCAACGACGAAATTTCTGACGACCTTTTTGTCATTTGGTCGGAAAACTCTTCTTATAACGGTACCAGTATTTTCTCCAATTAATCATGTGCATGTCCGAACACTTAAGTAGGCCTATTGGGGAGAGGGGACAAATGCATGGACGGTTCCCCCCACAAACATTAAGGACAACTGTTTCCCTCTGCCCCCTCTTAAGTCTCCGCCCATGCTCAGGACAATTCTTGCTTCTTGAGGAATTATCAGCTACCTCGCGGGTAAAAATTACGACTTGTATAATTATCACTGTAACCTGTAAGGGTGGCCAATGGCCATACACAAGTTAATGAGTCATAAAATTGTTTATAAAGAGCCAAGTCTTGAGCTGCGACTAAATGCCTCTAAGGCTGCTCCACAGATAGCACGTTCTTCGCGTAGTCGGGAAGACTTTTCCATGAGGTGGATCCTGACTAAGAGATGGAAGTCATCAAGCAACATACACGAAACTACATTACCTTAGACCTCTCACTTAAATATTACACTACCTTTGTTGATGTCATCAGCCTAATAGAACACAAAGACCCAGACTGGATGCCATGTATATCTTGCAGGTGGAAGTGATGCAAGGCGAGGACTTTACTCTGGCAAGCGCATGCACCACAATTACATGCAGATTTTCGTACAAGTTGTCAACATTTCATAGATGACCCTGAAGCATTTAAGTTGGAAAATGATGCTTACATCCTCAAAAGTTGGATGGCACACAGGAGTGACAGGACTCATAAACCCAATACTTGGAATAGAAGCACCAAGTTTTAACAGCATACCAGATTATTTCTGCAGTTTTTGGACTCTCCCTTCAACCGGACAACCATAAGCAAAACACAACCCGACGACTGCCATTTTGCTAAAACCAGAAAATATAAGTGTAGGTTTAGTAGAATTACAAGAATTACTTTATAATTATGGTTCAAAATCTTTTTATCCTTAACAGTTCAATCAACAAAAAAACCTCTTTCAGATGTTTAATTGCAACAACAACAAAATCGCTCGAGAGTTTTTTCAAATTCTGATTTGCTGCAATGTCAACAGTAAATTGACTGTCAAGTCATCGTATTTAGTTCTTGTAGCCTCGGCTCTTACGACGACCACGAGCACGCTCAAACTTGCGTCCTTTCGACTGAACATATGGCCTAAAACACAAACAAATAACATCCGTTGAAACATCCGGCTTATCATTTATGAACAAACATGCAGACAAAGAGCACACATTTTGATCAAACAAGCTAGTTTCTTGTACGTATTGCAAGTGTTGCATTTTAAAACATTACTTGCTCTTTAAAGCATCAAGTTTTCATCCTAGGTGTTTAGCACACAAGGCCTATGTAAAAGCAGGATGGATAGGCAACATATCTGTACTGATCAACATTTGTTATAAAAAGCAATATCAACTGTTTCACTTGCGTTTTCCAGTTTTTGTCACCCACATGAAATATGCAAAGACTTCTTACATTCATAAAATTGTTGCTGAAACAATCATTACAAAATGTAAAATATACATACTTAGTGGAGCTGTGTGGAACTCCTGGAGCAGCTCCAAAGTGTCTGTATGCTTTTCTGGCCTTGCGTGGTCCTGCAAAATTAAAACAACAGAACCGTTAGATTCAAAGCAATACACAGGTCTACTATATCCGACCTTTGACAGTGGACAATTTTGACAACTGGTAGTCCTACAAGTGTGCATGGATACAATAATAACATTTGCCTACTCCACACGGCAGCATTGCATGACGAGTTGATCAGACTCCAACGTCCGTCTAATCTCGTTACTCGTCATATCTTATGCTAAGATGTCTCAGCCGGGTTGCGACTTCTGTGTGGTAAGTTCCTTAACCTATGAGCAAAGGAGACAATTATGAGCGACCAATTTGTCCAATGTAGTTACGCAGTGGAGAGAGGTGGATTCAAACCTGGTATCCTCCGGCTCCAAGGCACCGAACGTCACCACTACACCACCGCACCCCACAAAACAATGTTTTATGCAAAATAATTTCGTTAACAATTTAAGTTATTTATAACCAACGGGTCCAACTAGTGTTTTTACAACGGTATATCATCAGAAATCAGTGACAACTTTACTACCGAAACTATTTGCTCTTGAAGATGAGAATCTTCTAACCTTGCAGGAGGACACTCTTCTGGCCCTTTGGACTCTTCAAAGCCAGCTGATCAAATGTTATGATCTGACCTCCGCTTTTCAGAATGCGAGCACGTGCACGATCAGTGACATGCAGAGCACACACCTAGCCAATCAGAACAGACACAATTCATTAGCTTGGTTGGTTGACATATGTATAGATGCAGCATTACTTCCAAAGGCTAAAATTCATTGTAAGATCTTAATAGCTGCAGATTCAGCATAGGACAGTTTTAGGGGCCACTTATTTTTTTACCAGTCATCACTAGCGCAAAGTCTCAGTAAAACACACACTGCTCAGTAATTTTTTTTACTTTGCACCTAGCAACAACCACACAGCTAAGTTAACATCGGAATCATTGATGACAGAACTTCTCTGGATCAAAAAATTCATTAATGTACCACAAAAGGCTAATACGCACGACTGGCTGCAAGCAATAGATCTATCAAATCAATTATTTAAAACAGGCAACATGTTTTGGTAAAATCAACAACTGTATGATCAAATAATTCGTTTGCTTACATTCAACTTCGGAATTTCAAAGATCCTAGGATCGTCCGTGACTGTGCCAACGACAACAGCGATCTTTCCCTCACGTCCAGTCTTCTTCATGTGTCGTGCCTAAAATTCAAAATAAATTTGATTATTGCTAATAAGTACATTATATGACAAGTTTGTTTGCACTTGGAAAAAATCTATGGCAGTCTACAGTCAGGATGAACAGAATTGCATAATCCCAAAATGCTCTACAGTCCAAACTAAATAAAAACAAATACTTCAAATGAAAACTGAACCTTATAAAGAATTCAGAAGCAAATATGAGATATTGCATTAAGGGGAGTTGGTATCATTTTGCCAAACCAATGATAGGCTGTAGAGATACGATTTAAACCGAATAAAGAAAGACGGCGGTCGCTGAGAATCACTGCATTCGACAACGTTTTGGACACTAAATGGTGTTTCAGAGGTACCGTAATTAATTCTTGCCCTGTATGATGAAAAGAAATTCAATTTTCATTTTCGCCACTACTAAATTTTAAATTTTAGTGAATGTGCAACGATATTGCATTCAATGTTCAACATCACATCAACGACCTTATATATAACGAGCCCCGATATATATATAACGGTCCTTGGGTAACGCAGCATCGCAGCTACCACTTATTTGTTGCAATAAGCTTTTCTCTCATGGCATCCACTAAGTTTATCGTCATTGCAATTGCGGTGAATTTGCATGAAGCATCTCATATAATTTATATAAAAAAAATTTTTGGGAATTTGATCACTGCTTTCTATGTTCAGCAAAACGGACAATTGTTTTCTAAACCAAAAATCAGATTTCCGATTATCACTTAACTCATTCCAGCCGGAATTGTTTCGATACCTATGCTGTTAATGGGGTCACGGGTGACCCCATCCGGCGGGAAAGAGTTAACATCCCTAACTGCATTTACACTACAACTCAAAATACAGGAAACCGTAGTTTTCAATCGTCAGCAAAAACTACACACTTCTACAGATATACTGTAGTCAAGTTTCAAAATTCATTTTCAAATGACAAACTGTATCAATTTCCCAGACCAAGCCGCTAGTACACACTCAATGTTAGCGTCAAAGACATAAATGAAATAATAATATTCTTCTTTGTTAATTCAAACTAACAATGCAGCATATTTAAAAATTTTATTATGAAAGGATGATCGCCAAGTTATTAAAGGAGTAAACCATGGCAACCAAACAAGGCACACATTATTTGAAATCTAAAAAACTTCTGTTCACTTGTGTCAATATGTACAAATTCTTACCAAACGTGACAGAGAAAGAGGAGGCCGATTTGTCTTGCTCATAAACAGTCGCTTGAGAACAACTTTGTTGAACTTCGAGTTAGTTCTTCTACCCAAGAATCGGTAGAGCTACAAGCATGAAACCACATTTCATTGCAAAAAATATACAACAATGTGCAGTTTATTATAAATTAGTTTGACACAAAACTTCATATCATTAGATCATTTTACAAAAGATTCTTGCTGAAATTGAATTTACGAACAATAATTAATAATGAAATAGAATTGCTTTTGATAAAAAATAATCGGTGCCTAAATAGAAGTGGGATAAATTAAACGAATTCTTGCCTAAGCAGAAGCTGGATTGATGAGAAGGATTCTAGACAAACTATGAGCCAGATTAGTTAAAAAATAATAATGCTGCAATGAGCAATTCATGTACTACGCTAAAATATGCATATTGTGAATTTGGGACAGCCGTTCGGAGGATCACCCAGTCACGGACCTAACTATTATTGCATGCAAAATATATAAGAAAATAAATGTATAAGAAAGTAAAGACATTATTTATACATCATGAAAATTTCAACATGCACATTTAATAACAGGGCAAACATTTGCTGCTAATATACAGTGTCTTTTGCTAGCATAAGCAGTGCTGACCTTGATTGGTCAATTTAAATTACACAGACCATATATATATTAGCCATTGTCCATCGAGAAAATTTGTATACATCAAAGTTCTGCTTAAGCAATTATGGTTAATCTCTATAATGACTCGGTAGCAAGTAAACATCATGGCGACCAAAGATCCGCTCATAATAGAGCGCGGTCACGTGACGGCAAAAAGGTAGCCCAATATTTTCGCGGCCTACGGTGATGTATAAGCCAATGTTTTCGCGAAAGTAAGTAAGTAAAAATACCATGAAGAGGTTATTTTCATGAATATTAATACGCTTAAATAAGCTAAAGAACACAACAAAATCGATGGACCTTAACCGCCATCTACGAGATATCTCGCGGTAAGCGCGAGATCTCGCGGTTTTTTACCGCGAGATATCTCCGCGAGATCTCGCGGTAAAAAACCGCGAGATATTTCGTAGATGGCGGCCAATGTGTTAAGGTCCATCGATTTTGTTGTGTTCTTTAGCTTATTTAAGCGTATTAATATTCATGAAAATAACCTTTTCATGGTATTTTTACTTACTTACTTTCGCGAAAACATTGGCTTATACATCACCGTAGGCCGCGAAAATATTGGGCTACTTTTGCCGTCACGTGACCGCGCTCTATTATGAGCGGATCTTTGGTCGCCATGATGTTTACTTGCTACCGAGTCATTATAGAGATTAACCGCAATTATTGTAATCAATCAAGCTTCTATTTAACAGGGAATTATTTACATCAATACAACTTCTATTTCGGTAAAGAATAATACTTTCATCAATCCGATATGCAAATATGTGTTAACAAAAGAACACTCTTGGTGTATATATATAGTCTGTCTATATTAGGTGAACCAATGCTAGCGCCGTACAATACTATTATATTATTTTATCTTCGCCCTCGTTATTAAATGTATGCCATTAATAATTGTGCGACTTATTTCCAGTCTTAATATCGTTCACATACAATTATATTTATTTGTGAGCATTCTCTAATAACGGCATTAGCAAAAGTAGCAGCACGCCACATGCACATGTGTTGCGGCAAGATCTTGTGTTAAACACAAATCACAAATATTCCGCATATTTTAATCGAAAAACTACAACAGTACGCTTAAATGCAAATTCGATTATCTGCCGTTGCGTATAATTTTTGTTAATATAGTCGTACCTTGACAAGAAGTCTCAGATACACATTCTGAGACTTAGGCTCCTTGCGATGGACTTTTCGGTCCTTGTTATGGCGTATATCGATACCCTGCAAGCAAATCAAAATCTCTATATATCAAACATGTCAGAATATATCGTTCTCGGTGCTGCAAATAATTATTATACGAGATGTTGGTGGATTTTATAAATCGGTATAACGTTGATTCTCACCATTTTCTAAGCGAATCGAGAAAGGCGGAAGTACCAGAGAACTATGGGTAGGTTGTTGAGAGAGAAATTTGAAGAAAGATTCCAAATATAAGTAGTAATTTGCTCGAATATAATAAATAAAGTAAGTAAGTATATTCTTTAATGTATCAGCTGCAAACGCACTCTGATTTACAAGCATATAAAAACATGATACATAAAAACAAATACAAGACAAATATGGCAGCCATCAACGGCGCCAACTGAGACACAACATAAAAAACAAATACAATTACAAAATATGAGGTCGTTGTGCTCGACACGTCATATCAGTCTAGTCAGCCAGTCATCAGTCTTAAACGAATTTATCTGCAAATTTGACGGTTGCTGCTAGCTGACAACCTATAGGCCTAGACCTACCTATGTCTAATTTTTTAAACTCAATAACATACAAAATAATTGAAAATATATAGGCCTAGCCACCAAAATTTAATAGAGGGGCTATACAGAGTTAATTATACAGCGTGTGCCCGCCACAAATGTTTGTTGTACCACAGTATAAATAATTAATTATTTATACTGTGGTTGTACATAGGCCTAACATTGTAATATACTGGAAAATAATCTGCAGACAAACCTAGGCTACAGTAATCATAGTCTGCAATTAATCGCCAACAAAAGCTATGTTGCTGGAACCAGCTCACTAAAAGGCGCTCAATCAAAAAAGTCGCTAAATGAAAGTCAGTCTCTGTATACATTAAATATGCAGTAGCCTAGTGTCTTGAGATCTCGAGTCTCGACCCCCAAGCTATCTCAAACTGCACACTTCTCTGCAACGATTTACTTTCTGAATTCCGAATTGTCGGAATGTCGGTTGGTGCATTACACTATACTTTTAGGTCAAGGACTCTGCATCAAAGTCCTTGGTTTTGATTAAGCATCAGCGACAAATCTGTGCTCACCAAACTATCTGACCGACATTGACAAATACCCATTTGATCAGAACATCAGATGCCATGAAAGTGTTTTAACTTGCTTGTTGCTGTTTAACGATACTGTCATATCAATAATGATAGTGTCGCCCTCCTTCTATATGAATTCGTGGGACTGGCACTGCAGAGTGCACACAGTGGCAGAGTTTGTTATAACTTGCATGCTTACTTTAATCCATATACCTACTTGCCTACTTCAGATATCACGTGGCGCACGAGGCAGTGATATGATTTGGTGATTAGGCCGTGTGACGTCACGCAGGCCTGTATCGCAACAACGAAAACGACGTGAGAAGTGGAGGATTACTCGTCTAAAATGGCCGACAGAGGCGACATCAGCGATGAAGATCAGGAAGTAGACATCGAAAGCGATGTAAGCGCGATTTATTACTAATTTTTTTGCGTCTAATATTTGATTTTGCCAGTGAAGTTTGACTGAACTAACGCGCTTGTTGCTTTGTCGTTTTTAGGATGACGATGCCAGTTCGTCCGCAGGGGGCAGCACTTATATGTCAGAAGTGAGTGTGTGATTTTTAACAGCTTCAGTATTTGCTAAATTACTCTGTCGCGCTTTTTAGACCAGTATTTGTAGTATAATACTGCAGACTGTATTATAAAATCTCATACATGGCCCAAATATTATTTTAAAAATATACTATGATCGGGTCGCACCTGCGGGTAATAATGGACTCTTCCGCTTTCTGATTGATTTGTATCACGTGTTCTTATGTGATGGATAAACAAAATGTTAATAGAGCCAGAAGTAGATCGTAATCCCTACAATAATTTTTTATGTGAAATTGGGTGAATTCTTAAATCCAAGAACTTGCTTACTTCCATTTGGTGACTTTGAATTTCAAAAAGCAAGATCAAGCAGGTCTATAAGTAATGCTGTTAGCAGTTTATTCTGGGTCCTGGATTTTTAAACAGTGCTCTGTATGAATTATACCCTTGCATTAACAGAATATAAGTGGATAGGCTGTATAAGTGTTATTGTGTGCACTTAAAAGCGGGTAGGATTTAATTTGAGTTGCCTGTGACAGATCATTATAATTATAAAAAAATATGGTTGCCCGGATTTAGATGGAATAGAATGCTGTAAACTCCACAACGGAAACCCCTCAAGTAAGCAAGTCAGTCAGTTACCAAAGAGAAATGCCGTATGTATTGTATTCATACAGGGAAATCATTCTACATCCATTGTATTTAGAATTTTTGTGTGAAAACCTGTATACATCAATATCAAATGTTACACAAGCTGGTCGTTTAGCATGATCTGTACTGTTAAAGTTATTTACAAGTTGTTTGCAGCAGAAAATGTTTCAGAAGAGATTTTCAGATCTATGCTGCGTATGTGCACGATCACTGGTCGGAAGTATCTAGTTCTTTGAAGCATTTGATTATAACTTCGATTTAATTGAGCAGAGAAGCTCACAGTTATGTTTTCAGGTTTTTGCTCACATTGTACTGCAGACATTTACTATTGAATTAATAATAATATGCTGGTACTTATGTTTTGTGGGTCCATGAATGTATTTGTCAGTGCCTTCCAAATTGATCACTGGTAATTAATTTTTAGCTTTCAGCCAACTTGCACATGAAGGAAATCGTCAAGCTGAAGTACTGTATATTGATTCTTAAAAGTTTAGAATAAAAGAATGATGATCATGGCATGGATCAGTAGTATATAGAGCTCTTGAATATTACTATCTTGGAGGCTAATTTAGAGCTTTGTCAACCAGTTGTTATTGACCTTTGAATCCTGTACTTCACAACTCTTTTAATGTACAAGATGCATTTAGTTAATTTTGTAAAGTTTTATTATGTACAGCTGCCTGACAGTAAGTAGTCTATGGTGTCGTTTTAGGCTGACAAAAAAGCTCACCACAATGCGCTGGAACGGAAACGTCGAGATCACATCAAGGAAAGTTTTGCAGGTCTGCGTGCCTGTCTACCAACGACAAAGCAGGAAAAGGTAAGATCCATTTTAAAGAATGAAAATTGAGCATATGCATTTTTAGACACCAGTTTTGCAATCCTTTGCTAAATAGATAAATGCAGGTATGGTACTGCATAAAGTGTTCTCAGAATGGTTGAATAAATATTCTGCAATGATGCAAGCCTGGTCGAGATCTGTACAAACAAATAATGGTGGTGTGCTGTCTGTCTGTGGTCATTGTCAATGCTATATCTCATGAAGCAAAGTTACGCAAATCCAAGTGAGATTGACAAACTAGCTATCATTCTCTCTATAACCCCTATCTCTCCAGTGTTGTAGAAAAAGTTATGGCAGATTTTGAGCTACTTCAAGTCATGCATCTTCATGTCAATGCTGATCTGCAATCCAGCTTCAAGAAAGGCCATTATAGCCAGTATAATAGAAATAGCAGTGAGCAAAGTGATGCCAGCTCTGGTCTTGTGCTTCCATACAGAAATTCAGACACAAAACACAATTTGTTTGATTTGGACCATCCTGAGACAGTCCACCCAAAAATTAATAGGGGCTTTTATTTGTAAAAAGACACAATTGTAGAGGTGCAGAAGGCATTAAACCAAGATGTCAGCCTTCAATTTCTTAAGTAAAAAAATTGTCAGGAAACAGTTTGAGCTTATCTAAAGATTATTCTTTTTAATATCGGTTAGAGCAATGTTCCTGTGCCTCTGATAAGTTCTTAAAAAATTACTTTTGAAAATTCTCTAAAGATGTGTGATTTTTATGAAAGATTACATGAATGCACACATGTAGGCATGCTGTGAAACATAATATGAAAAATGCAATTTTTATGTAGTGTGTATCAGACTGTATCTATGCTCTCTGAATATTGTAGTGATACATATATTTATATGATGTCCTAAAGGAGTCAACTTAGACTAAACTTTGCTACTGCATCCTGCTGTGATTTTTGTCTACTTCTTAGAAAAGTCATAAATTTTGTTGTACGAATTCTTATAGGCCTATGGAGATGGCAGCCAAGGCCACCTTCAGATTGTGAAATTGTTTGACTCTGATTATTATACTGATACTGTGAGTGTGAATGGTATGCTGAAAGCATAGGATGATGAGTAGAATGCGTAGACTCTTGAAGGCTGGAATCCAAACTTAATGTCTTCTGCACCTCCCTCAGTGTGTGTGCCTTTCTATAAATAAAATTACTCTAAAACACTTATTTTGTTCACAGGGGCTTTTTCCAGAAGTGCCTGAGGTATTAAGTGATGGTTATGCAAATCTCACAAAATCAGGTACCAGTAATAGAGGAAAGCAGAGAAAGAAACAGATGGTTCCAAAAAATGATTGTGACGAGAAAATGGTAGGTTTTATCCTATATCTGAATTTTTGACTATAGATGTAGGTGGTTTGCAGGGTCTTGTAAAGTGGATTCAGTGGTTGTAATTCCATTATAGTACAGAATGGATGGAGCATATAATCTTGATTGCCGGCTGATGAAAGGTTTTATGTATGCACATGCAGCTGGACATTTCTGTATGCTTCTAAACTTTGAGAACCTTTCAAAAGGTAAGTGTGGTGAATCTTGGTTTTGCTTTAAAGGCATCTCGAGCGCAGATCCTGAAGCAGGCAACCGACTACATACAACAGATGACGTCCAAAAATGTATCAGTTCAGAAAGATATTGAAAACATCCGGAAGCAGAATCATTACCTGCGGCAGCAAGGCAAGTGTTACAGTAGTGCTCACTTTGTGGGAAATTTAGACATTTTAAAGTCAGCGTTGATTAGACCAACATTCTGGACTTTGCTACATGTACTGGTATGTGTGTCACATTTGTTGTGCATTTTGTCGACAGCCTTAATCTAATCCTTTAATGACGAGCGTGTACTAAAGTGCATGGGAAACCAAAGCATCTCATCATTAAAGGGTTAAGTTAAGGATGAATAAAATAGGAATTTAGCTGTTTTAAAGTAGATGATTAAATATAGGATGACTGATGAGTTTTGCTTATACTCTGGGCCCTCTGGGGTCAAAATAGAGCTTTATCAACATCTCTATTGCTTTGCACGTTCTTTTATGATGAACTTGTTAAAAAGCAGCAGCTATGTACGAATAAATTTCTTTTTTGTACAGTATTCATCAAATTACCATTAATAGTAACATAAAGCTCTTTTAATAAAATTTATGTCCCAGATGCATTACTATGTTGATCGAATTAGCTTTCATGGTATGAGTGTTGTAATTTGGCAGGCATTAATTTAGTCAATGGTGGCTTTTTAGTTAATTTAGTCAATGGTGGCTTTTAAATTAATTTAGTCAATGGTGGCTTTTAAATTAATTTAGTCAATGGTGGCTTTTAGATTAATTTAGTCAATGGTGGCTTTTAAATTAATTTAGTCAATGGTGGCTTTTAAATTAATTTAGTCAATGGTGGCTTCTAAATTAATTTAGTCAATGGTGGCTTTTAAATTAAATCGGTGTTAAGGCAGTCCGCGATACTTAACAGCAGAGTCCAAAGAAACATG
Organism: Lumbricus rubellus; assembly: GCA_945859605.1. NCBI lineage: Eukaryota > Metazoa > Annelida > Clitellata > Crassiclitellata > Lumbricidae > Lumbricus > Lumbricus rubellus. The sequence continues at coordinate 32,647,983 of OX243812.1, read as the reverse complement.
GAAGCAGCCAATACAAAATACAATATTTAATGTTGCAGCTAATGTTAAGTTAAATTATTGCTAAGTTAATGTTGTTGTCTATGCTAATCATGCTGTTACTGATTATGAAATATCAACATTTGTAAAACTGAAACGCAGATCTATGCATAAATTAAAATGTCCACAGTAAGACACAGTCTTCCACCGTTCTGCTGATCGCATTGTTCATGTTTTGTCAGCAGTGCAGAATGCAGAGAGGTCAAAAGCCGCCGGCGGGTATTCGATGACGAATTCGTTTCACCTGATGTCCGAAAGCAACAATGATTACGCGGAACACTCCGATTCAGACGACAGCTCCGACCTGGACACTCCGGCAAAAAAGCCGAAGAAGCTAAAGACAGGCAAATAATTGGAACTGCGCCAGTCGCACGGCCTACGGTCTTGGACTGTGTTATAGCTGTCGCTACAGATCGCGCGGAAAAACATTTATGCGACTCCTTTGGGTTGCATTCCGAACAATGAACTCGCCGAAGAAGCGGTCTTTATCTGCTTTTGTACGGGAGTGTATTTTTGTCATCCGTTAGTGGTCGCCACGACAACAGTCATGTATACATAGGTGGCAGTCTGCTGTGGCCTACACAGCTGTGCAGGGACTTCTTCTTGTGATGCTCTGAAGCAGCAGTTTTATTCTAGTAAAGTTTTTATCACAACTTGTCTCTTGTCTCGATTGTTTTTTATTATTACGGCTAGATGAATGGTTGACTGTTGAAATGAAGTGCAAACATGATGCACTGTATATGTTGTGAAAGGATGTGTGTGAATCTCAAGTATAGTTGGAAGAGTTTTTGACATACATATGTCAAAATGCTATTTAATAGCCTCGTTAGCTACACCGGTAAGCGCGAACGGCATTCGTCTGTTGGTTGCAACGGACTGCGGTTCAAGCCCCGGGCTGGGAGCTGACATTCAGAGATTTAGATTATCTCGGGCTATCACGTGTGGGACGCAGGGGTGCAAGCTCCTGCGGAGCGACCTTGGGCAAGTTGCTTACCCATCATTGTCTGTGGGGAAGGCAACGGGAAACCACCTCACTCATCTCATCCCCAGGGGCGTAAAGCCAATGAACCTGCCTACGGGCAGAGCACCATCATTATCATCATCATGTCAAAATATATATAAATATATATATGCTGAAAACAGAGTGTGAGAAACAGACACCGATGACATAGTTCTGATATTATAATGAAGTTAATGACTGATGAATCACACCAAGAATTGTTATTGTAAAGTAATACTTAATTTAAATAGATGCAGCTTTTGTAACGATGCTAGTTCTGTGTACATGGTCCTGATGTCAAGGAGTTGATGTAAGGATAATTACCTTTGTGAAGAATTACACATGTACTTTTATACAACACAATATTTAAAAATAATTGCAGTAGTGTAAAAATCAATGAACAAAACTTTGTAGGTAAATATGCAAATATTTATTTTCAACTGGTAGATAGCAGCATTTTACAGGTCATCTACTGACTATAGCTAAAAATCACAAAATAGAGAACGAACGTGTTTACACAAATGTATGTTATAGTTAGAAAGCTTACTGAAGATACATTTTTTGCTATAAAACTGAAAGTCTTATGTTTCTTAAATGAGGTAATAGGTTGAAATGAACTGATAAATGATTTGAACTAAACTCAGAATAGTCTAATATTAAAAATGATGAACAGGAAAGGTGAACATCAAACACTGATAAGGAAATCTGGTACATCTGAAAGAAATTTTCCCCAAACCGAGCAAACATTGACAAGGCAATAAATAAATAAACTAAACCTGATCTCATGCATAAATGATGTCGTAAACTTAAAAAATTCTCAACCAATAAACAATAAGCAAGGACTTGCTTGCATCTAGTACACTGTCCTACAGGTTACCGCGGTAACAAACCAATGGCACGGATACTCTGGATTCGAAACACACCAATTTTAGTACTTAACAAATGCTCAGTGCACACTGGTATGACCTGCAACAAGCATAATTTATTCTAACTTTCTAAACTGATTTGAGTCACTCGTAAAAAATCTTTCGAATATAATATACTAAATGAAATCTTTGCGTATTTCGGTTTGTTAGTTGGACGACAAACACCTGCAATAAAGACTCGTTCATATAGAAGGCTCACAAGATATGTAATTTAATTCTGATAATTAATTAATAGAGCACCTAATGGTACGAAAGGTTTTCACAAGGTGGTCCAACTGATGGAAAAAAGCAAACATACAGCACACATCAAATTAAATGCTAACTGTACAGAAATGCTTAGATAACATAAATCGTAAAAACAGCGAGAAAAACGAAAAGAGATAGCAACGAAAGTGGGATCCCAGTTGACCAAAATTAAGTCACCATAGAGTGGAATGTTGTTGCTCTGATCATGAAAATGACGCTAATTGGGATGAAAGAAAACTATAACTTGGTGATTTTGCACGTTCTGTCTGCATTCCGTTTGTGTCCCATCTTACAATTACATAAACCAGAAGTAAACTTGGATGCAAAATTAAAAGAAATTGTTTGCGATTTTCTTACAACAGTTGTTTACGTTGCCTAACGGAACAATCTTGTAGGTTGCCTAACATGCCTGCACTGAAGTCAAAAGACATACCAATTAAATAATATGTTACTCACGGCTAGGTACCTGAACCTTTTATTACATCATTAGTTTTACATGGCCATAAGTCTGTAGGCTTATGCAAGCTTTATGTATAATAGCAATATTTCTGACAAACACTTGATTGTCTTAATTAATGACTAGTCTACCAGTAAATCTAGTGCTCACTAACAGAATGATTATCAACTTGACCACAAGGCAATATTATCCTCTACCACATAAACACGGGATCTGTATTATTTACGTCTGTTACACACAACTTAAGTGATTTCGCTGCCAACTCCAAAACCCTTCTTATATAGTAGGCCTACTGCTTCCTTTTTAGCACTGATAATATTACATGCCTCAATCAAGTAATTGAATTTGATAGTCTTATGAGCTTCAAACAGGTCAATGGCACAAGTCATATTACATTGGTTGATTGTTGAGGCAGTTATGACACACCAAGCTGTAAGTTGCCAAGCCGGAAATGACAAAAAAGCTTGCACAAATGAAAAGCGGCAATAAAGAGTTAAAAATACTTAGGTTTTGCCAGACCAATGACGACACTTAAGCGACGAGTTGCAACACATTGCGTACAATGCATAGGTACTGTAATAGGTATGTACTGTACACAAACAAAGAAGACTGTGTCTACACACTATAACTTCTTCTGAACCTCAAAAAGCACTCAGGACTGTTATCCCAGTACGATGTCAAGGTCACAGAGAACAAGAAATTAGTCGATCAGCACACATAATTATAACGAGCTAGAAGAGTCATCATCATGGTCAAAAGCGCCTGCAGCCAAGCAGAGCAGAAATTACAAGGGACTTCAATGCAGAGCTGAAAGTAAACAATTTTTATTTGAAGTTCCTGGAAAGGGAATAACTCAATCAACTTTATTGTTGAGGTCATCACAACAATGGAAATATATTGCGGCTGCTCTAGACTCTTACACACACATGCACATACATTTCATGCAAGTTTGGTTTTGGTTTTGAGAAGTCAAGCATTGACAAGAAAACTTAATTGCATGCACGTGTGTCTGTGACCACAAATGATGTCAGCATCTAGAACGAACACTGCTTTCAGCCAACTGCTAAACAATTACACGTCAGCTGTACAAACAATAACGAACATACATAGCACATGGTAGCGATGTTAACAAGGCATTTTCAAAGCTGAGATGTTATTGCAAAGGGGCTTGTTGGTAGAAGAAGTACTCTTAAGATTCAAGAAAAACATTAAAACATTTATGGCAGCAGTAATGTGTAGAAAGAAACAACATATAATGACATCTCAAAGCAAGAACACAGGACTAGAACCATCTCTGAAAATCAGTGGCGGCGCTACAATAGGTCACGACAGATCATTTTACCCATGATCTGCGTTGTCGACCTGTCAAAAATTCTCTAGAATTTTTTAATATCTTCTTCAGATTTAACTCCTTGGATTTGCTGAATAGTTCCTATGACAGTGTGCCTGACACGACCTGTTGAAATTTTATAGCTGGCGCCGCAACTACTGAAAACTCAAAGCTGGAACCGCATTTTGTAACTCTAACTTATTTATTTATTTATTTATTTCGGAAATTTATATAGCGCCTCTTCAAGGTAGGCTACTCAGAAGCGCTCCCGGCCCAACCACGGGAGAAAGTACAATATCACTAAATAGTCCAAGAGAAGTTCTTCTCAAAGCCATTAATACATACAGCATCTATGGTACTAGTCAGCACACTGAAGAGCATCACACACACATACACACACACACACCATAGATAACAATAAACACAGATAACAATAAACACAGACAACAGTACAACAACAACCACATATTAATTATTCCTAATTTCTACAAATTAACACTAAACATAATTCTATAAGAACATAATAATGACAACCCCACTGCCAGTCTAACTTGATGGATATGCTTATTACGGCATTTTAGATGTAAATATCTGTACACTACAAGCAACATGATGTGTACCAAACGCTATATCACTATATTATTTGATTATACAATAAGAGATGTTAGTTTCCACCATCAGGATGTTAGTTTCAAACGCATCAGCAGCATGACTTGCCATGACCAGCAAACACCGGATCATCATTATCGATCACTATAACATGAATGATTAAACAATGATCATATAGCATTAGCACCCAAATACTATCAAATAACTGTTACAGGTAATAAAAATAAAAATGATAACCTTATCACCGATCAAAGCGACTTATAGTTATGACGTTATCAAGCAACAGTCTCTTTTATGCTAGCGTCCGACAATAAGCTCACATCGCTTGGGATTCTTACATAAAGCAGGAGAGTATCAAGAGGTTTGCCGTAAAACAAAGTGCCTTGCTATGTTAAATATTTATCAATTTGGCGACTAAGTTAAACAATTATTAATAGTTCAGGAATGTCTTGCAGACTGGTAATAATTAATCAAGACTGCGAAACAGATTAGTTGCATCAACATTAAAAAAAGTACCGGTACAGTAGGTAGACACTGGTACATTTATATACTGCCACTGTAAAACCCGCCTTGACAAGTTATGCTCACAGAAGCAATACAGAACCAAACCAATAATAATAATAATACTGAATAATAATTAAGGCTGCTAACAACTATATTTCTATAGTTAACTATTTAACTCTTTACCCTTTTATTTCTATCATTAAGCCTGTGTTTTCAGCAGATATTCTCGGGGCAAATGGGTAAAGGGTTAATGATTAATTCACAGCTGTGATTAAAAGTATTCCCAAAATGTAGCAATAAATACAAAATAAACACTTTCACTGCTCATCTTTTATAGTATAATTAATATCTGTTGCTACTCAGTAGTTGTTTATTCATATTAGGTTAGTAGACTTGTTTAAATTTTCAGTCTTCCTTCATCATTCGGAATGACTGACAGTTTCTAAAAAATGGTCGCCCCAAGTTTGTTCTCTAATCACCGTATCAAATATGACAAGAGGTCTTTGATTAAGCATTAAAATAAATTGTAATTGTTAAAATTAATTAATGAATAATCGATCAATTAATTGTTGACTCTTGCAGCCCTTATAGTAATACATTTAATAATGACCTGATTTGTAGAAATCTCACTCATGCAGGCTGCAATTCCCGTAAAGAAATGTCTGATCTTTCCATAACGGATGACAACAGACCTGATGGATAATTATAGTTGCTGAATCATCCGTGTGGCAAAGTCCCACTTGGAATGATACTGTAATGGACACAACTGGCTTAACAAGCTAGACTGCTTCAATTCAGGTATTTTTTCCCAACTTCGGAACTTGGTGAATATAGTTGCAACTGTAAATGTCATTCCTAATATTCTAAAGATTTGTAGGCAGCACAAAATTGTATGGACTTTCTTGGAAATAAAAAAGAACAGTAGCAATTATTGCAATATTAACATGGTTCGTAAGAAATAACACACCGTATGTGCAAATGATTCCAGATATTCGCACACACTAAATGAACTTTTTTTATCACATTTCGCAGCATCTGAAATTTGCCTCTGCTTAAGCACATCAATAATAAATGAATCATTCTGCAAAAGGGCAAACTCCTGCCAGCACTTTGGTTACCCAGGAACAATGCACGTACATTGTCTTTGATAAAACAATTACAACAGATTGCATACAATCAGTTTGATACTTTATCTCAGTGAAGTCAAACTGAGACAGAAGTGGAAAACAAAATGTAAAAGGAAATTCACACATCTCTCTCATTGAAATCCGTCCACTGATAAGCAGAGATTTGAGATTTTTTTCGACAGAGCATAAAAGGGCTCTATGTCAAACAGTGACAAACACAATGAAAGAATACAAGTTATTCTGAAAAATCACAAAATCACGAGTAAATTCGTCCTAAATGCTGTGGCAAACAGGTAAACCGGTGTGTAGAAGAAGGAAAATAAGAATAAACAAGATAAAAATCATCCTTATAGATATCTCATGACAAACTTGGTGTATTGTTAGAAATAGTGAAAATGAAGTTATTTTTGTAAGCAGTTCAATAATCTTAAAAAACTTAATCTCGAAACTTCATTTTATTACAGAAGTCTCCAAATATCAAAGGTAGCAGCTGTAGTTTAAAGACGTTTTGTCCTAGACCTAAGCAAGAAGATGTTACATGCTACATGCGGTTTAGTAAATATGGCCTCAGATCAATCACAATATACGAGAACAAAGCATAAATAGGCTTTGATGACTAGTCCGCTTAGCGAAACGAGGCCAAACCGTTTGAGGATATAAATGTGCTAAGGCAATAATGGCAACTCATGCCGTCATAATGGGGAACATTGAAAAGGCTGAAACGTCGATCACATCTGATAAATAACACAATCTTTCTACTAATTCATCACAGACTACTGTAGAGAAATATTCGAACCACTACATTCTTGCATCACGTGGAAAGAATTGCCAGTCCACCACAGCAACAAATTGTTTATCAACAAAACGGTAGAAAAGTGCTCCTCTGCAACACTGACAACAAACAACTTTACCCTAAAAATTCCTCCTTCTCCTCCTTTTCCCGCTCCTCATCTGTTGTTTTTCTAGTTCCATCTTCCTCAATGCAACTCGCACATTCCTCTGCAATGCCAATCGGCATCTTGTCGCAACAGTGGCTGTTACTACGGCAACCGCTGTCCATCAGTGAATCTGATTCAGCTGCCGCATCTCCTTGGTTGAAGTGACCGACAGGAACATCTTCATCAGCTTCATTGTTCTCTCTGCTTGCACCACATTCTCCGGTACTTGATGCGTCAACTGGTTCCACGTTGATGATGTCTGAATCAGTCGCAGAGCAACTTGCATTCTGCTCAGACGGATCGCTACTGCTCAGCTGCTCGCTCGGCAACTTGTCAACTCTATCACCCGCATCTGACACTGCAACATCCAAACTTGCTGCTTTCTCGTCACCAGTCGACAAGGATACGTTGACAGGAGGCTGAAATGAGCAAAGAATTTTATTAACTGCCACACGGGATACTCATTAATGACATTTGTGAACAAAGCAAGGCACATGTAAGACACCTTTTTAACTCTTTAACAACGTGAGTGTACTAAAGGTGACTAGGAAATCAATGCATCTCATCGTCAAACGGTTAAAGTGTATCAGGTATCAATCCAGTTCAATCCAGGTATCAGAAAAAGGTGACAGCAGCAAGATATGAAAGTTACCAAAATAAAGGATATATCGACATTCAGCAGAATTTGAAAGTTACAAAAATAAAGAATGTATCAACATATAATATATGAACGTAAAAATGAGGGAATGCATATATACTGCGAAAAAAGGGCAGATCTGAATTAAATGATTTCAAAGGTGTTGGGCTATTGCATGGGTTAAAGACAAAGTATCAAGTTGATGTCATGGATAAGCTTCAAATTCCCTTTCAGCCAGAACACGAATTCATGTAGATAATTATACAATTGAACCCTGGTGGAAAAGATTCTGTATCTGATAAACCAGCCAGTGCTGAGTCCACCACGTGAATAGCCAATGGCAAAGAGCAAAAAACGTGACTTAGTAACCAGACACCCCCTCCCCTTACACCTTCAACAGGGCAGTATAGTTCCAGAGCAGATATCGTAGTACAGCTGCTTTTTTTGTCATTCCTAAGAAGCAGCTGCTGTAATCAATTTGGTACCTGTGCCACTGCCAGTCTTCGTAACAACAGCAGCAGCTGTCTCAGCTCGTCAACAATCTCTCAACATATTTCTCTATTCATTCTGCCTGGCAGTTATATCCAGGCACTTTCACAATCTGAAATGCTGTCTGGAAATAGCTGATACTCAGATAGCCATAGATGATGCTATTACATCAAAATCACCAGACAATGATGTGGCTTTTCCAACCAATTGGACAACATCATGGGCAAGTGTCTTCACATGTATGAGCTTTCATGCCACATTAGGTAGATCATATACACATGTGCATTTCACAATGACTCTTCAAAAACAATGGACCATTAATAAACGGGCTTGGCATCACCAATCTACAAAATGTCAGCACTGAAATACACGTGTGTCAGCCCACGCTGAAATAAACAAAATGAAACAGATATGTTCGCTCCATGAAGGGAACATAACTGCTCTGGTTCCTACTGTCTATTAGTATTTTGCTTCACATGGTGTTATGTCCATACATACAATATAAGCCACCATTATTTAGAAGATAAAGCTGACTGAATAACACCATCCGCCTAAATAAAAAACTCACCTGATTTGGTAGCTTATCACAGTGCTGTATGCCGTTGCACATTGCCTGAACCGGAGGAATCCTAACTTGCCTCTCACTCTGCGTGTAGCCCCCCTAAAACGGGTAAACAAAACTACTGTATTCAGCAAAATATAACCGAACCAACCAAGGCTTTATACATCTCTAGAGAAGTTTCTTGTATGAGCTCAACCCTTTAAAGACGAGCTGCATATGGTTCCAATACATTTTAGTATATGCTGGTTGCCAAAGGATTAATTCAACTCAAAACAGATTAGAATAATTAGAACTCATCTTAAGAATCATCTGCATAGTTGGCTTCAGCTGTTGTAACAATGTCAAGCAATAAAAGGAAAAGTGTTGTCTAATCTTTTGAAAATCACGAATGTAGGCCGACATTGAATAAACATGGTTCCTGATGGATAAGTTAACTCAAACTAAATTACAAGCCAAACAGCTGCATTGTACAACTGAATTGCAAAACTGTAAAACAATTCAGTAAATTTCAATTTGTTCAATTGCCGTGCACTACCAAAAGGTGATTCACTTAGAGGTTTAGCAAAGTAATTGTAATACAGTGACTAGCGCAATTTAGTTGAAAAAAGAACACATGTATTTATAACAACCACAATGTCATGACCTCAACACTCAATAGCTAATTATTTTCCATTCTTAATTTTCTCATTGTTCACCACGGCTGCCTCAGCACATTTCTAGATAGCGACTTAACAGACGAGTCAATACAATGGCACACTTCGAATCAAAACTATTTACCTTAGTATCACAGTTTTCATTTTCCACAAGAACTGAATTAACAGACGGAAAGTCGTCGTCATCGTCACTGCCAACCCGACGCCACGTCTCAGCCACTGCCGACCCGTTAGTGAGATGACAACGACACGACTTTACAACACCATTAGCCACGTGGCTTCGAGTCGCTGCGGCAGCGTGGCGAGCGCTGCGTCTAAAAGAAAGAGCATCTGGTTGAGCAATAAACTTCAAAGCAAATGCTTCAAACAAATAACAGTACACAATGAGTGTTTGTTAAAACCTGTTATTAACCCTTTGAACCCAACAGACCGGTTTTCCGGCTCGTTATCCATAGAGTTACGAGAGCTCCGGGTTCAAAGGGTTAAAAAACAGGAACATAGGGTCAGAGTGCGTATTGTATAGTGCATACAAGTTTCTTCTTCGGAGCAGGCATTGTACAACTAACGCACTTTAAAAACAAATTAACCAGTCATTTATAACGTGCCTAAAATAAAAATAGAATATTGCACAAAAGCGTTTAACAGGAAAGTCTCGTAATAAATCTTGAACAAACAAGTCTTAAAGTTTTCTAAGTGCGATAATTGATGAAGATTTCCTAACAAAGTTTGGGACCGAAGTTAATTCCATCCAATCGGGTCGGCTAGTGCAAATGCACGGTCCCTAAATTTCCTTGGTAAAGCCTATAAAGCATTACTTTTTCTCAAAATATTATTTAAAAAGATAACAAATTCTGTTACAAAATTTTGTGCTAAATGAACAGTTAATGCATGTGCAAAAGAAAAAGTAGCAACATGCTACAAGAATTGCCAATACCTTAATTCCATCCAAGTTTCCTTTTGAACAGTAAACTTAGGTCCTAGTTTGCAATATTTAAGGAGTTTTAATGTTCATTTTCATCCCTAAATAAAGCTTAAAATAACTTCATAGTACCTGTCTCGAATGACAATGAAAATGACGCATAATACGATGCAGGTAATGCCGATAGCAGAACCAATTATGATGCCCAGATCCTGGTCACTCAACATGCTCGATGTGGCCAGATTGGCTACATCATTATCTGAAATAAATGCAGAACATATCCAAAGACGTCAGATTAGCTCCTCATTGGCTACTCTGCTTATCTCACCCTCGAAAATGAGTATTATTCAAAGGTGAAATTCTGCATGCTTAATGCTCGCAAGTCTGAATTAATTTAAGCTCCACCTGGGTAAGATCAGTTCAATGCGATATCAAGACTGAAGTACTTTATGTCTATGTGGAAGAAACCTTGTAAGTTGTACTTCTGCAACTTTGATAATATACAGTCAGAAAACACTTGTGCATCGATATTTTAGAAACTATATCTTCTTATATAATTAGATAACCATTTAGTACAAAATATTGGGAATTAAGAAATTACTTCAAAATAAGAAATTGATAGGCCCTGCAACTCCAGTTCTGAATTTTTAAAAATTTCACATTGGAAACACAGTGAATTTAGTCCTCCAACACCAGCTGCTGGGTACGGTTGCAAAAACGTTAGATCTAGGTCTGTTGGTCATACCAATGATTTCAAGGTGCAAAGCCTAACTCACTCACAATAACAGATCCGCATAAAGTTATTGCGTATTACACTGAGCTTTACACGCAGGACAAAACTTTCTAATTTAGACTCTGATGAAGTGATAACCTACATTTTACGCTACAACCCAGAGACAGATGCTGCAGGCCTGATATACCGCAAGAAGAAGAATACAAGACCTCTTTCTCAGCATACTCACAGAGTAAGTCGCTGGGGTCGTGTGTCCTGATGTGGACAGTGTCTGATAGCGGTCCTTCTTCTGTAAAAGTGGCTGCCTGCAAACGGAAGTAATAGATTGTGCTCGGCTTCAGATTCGCCACAAGACTCGACAACGATGAGCCTGCAATAATAAACAGACGCAGTTACGCACGAGTGCATCACGCAGAATGTTCCAGGTACGATGGGTGTGAGTCGAAATAGAGTGGGTTCTTCAGCGTACGTCTAGATGAAGATATCGTATCTGTCAACTTGCATAATGCATTCATTATCTGAAATAAAGAGTCTGAATACCAAACATCAGGCCGGATTGGGAGCGCTCCTGAGTAGTAACGTTCAATGGGCGCTATACCGGGTGGCGCATAAAAAACGTCCCCAAACTTTGTTAATCTGGCAAAGATCTAATTTCAGAGATATCAAATATTAATTTACACCAAAATGTTAAGCAATCATTTCTGTGCACACATGTCAAATTTCAAGAGAGTACGTTTATTATATCACACTCTGCGGCAAGGTTATAACGTCGTACCTGTTAAAATATTTCGCACAAAACAACGTCATTTATTTTGCCGCGAACGAGTCTTCAATTGCGCCAGTAAGACTTTATCATGAGACCAGTCGTTTCTCTAAACAAATTTAATGGCATCTGCTTGAGTTTCGATGCACGGTAAAACACACATCATCGTCATTGATCCTCGGAAAACCAAAGTCAATGGAGAGTAGGCCTATTACGTTGGCTTGTTACGCGATAAGCTCATTCCCGAACGTCGTATAGGCCTAGTGCGTAGACTCAATCCTGATGACAATTAGGCCTACATCTTTCAACAAGACAGTGCTCCTTCACATCGTTGCACATTGGATCAGCAATTTCTTCAAGCAAACATCCCTGATTTTATCCACAGTGATGCCTGGCCTCCAAACTCTCCCGATCTAAATCCTATGGTCTACTTATGCACGGAGCGCCCCAAAGGAGCTTGTGTAATGTGTATGCTGGTCGCAGAAAATTGTTTCTAAAATTAATGCTGACGAACTTAAGCAGGTCATTGAAGTAAAAAATTAATGGTCTCTATTAGACGACACACAAATAGGCCTACAGAAGTCAACAGGACAGTGGAAATAGCGTTTAAGGGTCGTTACAAGAGAAAGCGGAGGATCAATCAAACATTTGCTCGCGTAAAACATCATCATTAAACAACTGTGCAAAATTTTGGCCATGGTTCATACAGTTCTAACAAAAATTTATCTCAAACGGTTGAGTATTTTTAGCTAAAATTTGGCTGTGTTGTACAAATATGAATTATAATTAGTTTGATGTACTATGATTTAGTTTATCTTTAAAATTGTTTAATTGCCAGCCTGCCAGGTTAACAACGTTTGGGAACGTTTTTAATGACGTAGGTTTGTGCAAAATATTTTAACAGGTACGACGTTATAACCTTGCCACAGAGTGTGATATAATAAACGTACTCTCTTGAAATTTGACATGTGTGCACAGAAATGATTGCTTAACATTTTGGTGTAAATTAATATTTGATATCTCTGAAATTAGATCTTTGCCAGATTAACAAAGTGTGGGGACGTTTTTTATGCGCCACCCGGTATAAATCCTTGTAATGAACGAATCCAACAGAACCAACCACTTAGAGGCAATACGCATAACATTGGTTCTATACAAAAAGGCATATTTGCAGACAAATAAGCAAACACGTACATATTACATACACACATGCATTCATACGCAAGTCTAGTAAATTCAACTTTGCAAGCTTCAACTACCATAGACATATAAGACATAGAGCATACCACTGCTTGTTTTGGTCAACCACTCGGATGATGATGCACTCTTATCATCGATTGAGTAGAAGATGATGTAACGGATGATGACGCCATTACTGTGAACTGGCGGATTCCAAGTGACTCGAACCGTTGTGTCGCTGTACAATGTCAGCTGGACGTTAATTGGCTCAGAAGGAACTGCAAGTTAAAAACAACCCACAGAAGAATGATTAGCAATCACTCTGTCACCAACTGGAAGCTTAAATGTGATGCCACTAACGAAAAAGGACCACAATGCGGGATTTATTCACTGAGAAGCAGGCCGTTGAACATTTATCACCCTTGGTGACAAATGAAAATATCGATATTGGGTTTGTTAGAGGACATCTCTATCTATCAATCAGTAGCACAATAGTTCAAGAAATTAGAACATTGCTAGTGCTGCCTTTTAATTCTGCTTACTTCCCTCTTCGGTGCGACACTTCACAATGGAGCTGAATGGACCGATTGCATTGTTTGTATGAGTCTGAACAGACAAATCGTACAGAGTGTGCGCACTCAGGTCTCCAATCAAAACCATCTCCACTGGACTACAAAAAAATAAAAAATACATCAGAGACAAAAGAAAAGAAGCAATTGTTACAAAACAGTAAAATCAGTTCAGCTCTTTAATCTCCGCTCAACACTGAAACATCAGACACGCAGCTACTGTACTTTACAAAATGCACTGAATTAAAAGTTAAACAAAAAGTTTATTCATTTCCCCAAACTAAAAAAATCACCAATGCTCATAAAAAAGACTTAATCTCAGTTTTGAATTTGGTTGAGAGTGATCACTGAATGACTACTGATACCAGTTCTTCAACCATGAATGATCAAGGATCCAAGAACATCGTTTGCCCCCAAAAAAAGCAGTAAGCACATGCTTGATTTGCTAATGCAGAATGGAGTTTGCAACTCAAAATGTGGTCTGCAACTGAGAACTAAATTACTTACTTACTTACATCAACAGTTCATATATAACACTCTTCTGCTTCTCTAACCTTGTTACAAACTTGACGCCAGAAATGTCAGAGCCGGATTCCTTTGGGTCTGGACGATATCGAACAGTATAACGCGTGATGTCGTTGACGTCGGCCGGTCTGTCCCATCGGGCGACAATCGTACTGCTGTTCAGTGACTCAACATCGATCTTTTTGGGGGCGCTTGGCAGATCGTTCTCTGAACCATCGACCTGCGAAATCTTTGCATCACCTGACAAATATGTCGGCAAAATATGAGTAAACGTAATCATGAATTTATACGGCGCCACTTCAAGAGTAACTCGTCAAAGGTAGAATGAAAGAGAATGGGTTATTAAATGCCTACAGAAAAGGAGCGAAGAAGACCAAGAAGTAACCAGATTTGTTGCTACATATGACAACTTTACCATATTATTCAGACACATGAAAGACCTATTCAAGGTACTCATTTTGTCAAATATTTTAGCGTTTAACACAAATTGCAGATAACTTGTAGATTTCATGATTTTTCTCAGAATGTTCAAAAGAAAAACTGCAGCAGATACAGATCTCTGTAGATGGCAACTCTACATATTGTTCATTTGTTTCACGTGAAAGGTTTTACCCAAGTCATACCCCACGATTCTACACATTCTACCAAATCATGTTCAAGACTTCATGTTGCCAGCTACATGGCCTATGAAAAGGAAACGATAGCCTTCTGTATGTTTATTTAAGCTGAGGTATATGCAAGATTAAAGTTTTCCATCGAAGCAATCGACAAGACACAACAACAGAGAAAGCATTACCATTATTCCCAGCGTCTGTTCTGAACGTTTTCGTTACACTGTCACTCCAACCGAATTCATTCAGTGAAGCCAACGTCACCTGATACACTGCATAAGATTCTATTCAAAACACAACAATATACATCAAAATAATAATAATTGCCCCAAATATTAATTTGAGTTTCATCCTAATAACAGAACAAATTAAAAAAGGCATTTATAAACTTTGGTTATTCCTTTAAAGAAAAATTATTTACAATTAACCAAACGTCAAACTTCGTTTAGATTTTATTATTTACCTAATAAGGCAACTAAAAGTCTAAGAGACTCATTAAATCAAGTACTTTTTAAACAATACTATTACGATACTGAAACTAATACTGAAGAACAAAGCAGAACGCTGCTTGCCTAGTTCTGCTACGATATATTTGGTGGCAGCCTTGTCGAGATTTATAACAGTGGTGACGTCATCCGCTGGTATCATCTGGTGTTTCTGGTTAATTCTCCTGTATTTCAATCGGGATTCGATCACCTGCGAAGAATTTTCCATCATCCAGCTGACCATGATGCTATTCGAACTCACCAAAGAAATATTCATCCCAGGACGAGTTGGAACTAAGAAAAATTGTAACAATTGCAAGCACTTTAAAATTAAAACAACCCTTAACGGCTCAGACTGATCTGTGAAACAAATTGGCACAACCCAAAACAATGCTACAGCCTGTTGACAATTGAAAGAAAAGAGCGATTTGTTTTGCACTTTGCAAGCAAAGGAACAACAGCGAGTCTTAATTGACAGGATTGTGCATAAAAAAATGAAGGAAGAAAATGAAACTTCAAAAGCATTCGATTTCCGAATCAAAGTGACTTTACAATTATTTGAGATGCAACATACTGCAACCTATTTGAAACGTAGATATAGAACCAATTCAGAGGTGAATATCTTATTCCTTAGTGTTCAAGCTTATCTAACAATATCTTGTGATTTACAGTATCAAAGGCTTTAACCAGGTCTATGAAAATCCTATGGTCAGTTGCTCATCAATAGATTTGCTAATATTATAATACATGTATATATAAATATAATATTAGCAAATCTAATATATATATATATTATATATAAACAATTGTAAACATGTAATTATATATACCTGGTACATAATACTGACAACTCTATATTAATATCAAAATTACAAAATACACAGAGCCAATGAAAAGTACTAACCTCTTATATTTTTAGCAGCCTCTGTGGTAACAGTAACCCATGATGCAGAATCCAGCAATGGAAATCCCTTTACTGTACCAGCCAAAACAATGACCTCATATTCCGTTTCGGAGTGCAAGCCTAACAAATAGCAACTGTATCTACGAAAATAGGCATAGAAATTATTGACAATATGCACCTAAGGAGGTCTAAAAGTGTGTAGATAAAAAAAAACTTAGATAAAAAAGTTCACCATACACAAAAAATCTGAAAAGTCACATGTTTCCTAGTCATAATTCTGCACCAGAAAATTTTGCAATGAGTAAACTAAGTTAGACAACAGAAGCGCAATTCATATCTAGTTTCTTAATGGGATTTGACATCATCTATCCACCCGTATTACATAACATAATAACAGCAACTCTACATACAAAATAATCTCAGTACAGGTGTCTGAAACTCTAAGAATACATTCTGCTGGGAACTAACATTTAACGTCAATTCTAAATTTCATTTACAGAATCCATTCATTCATCCATCTAGAGCATCAAAATGGGATCGAGACAAATCCACTGGACACTTCCCTGGACATTCTCAACATCTCTCCCTGGACTCCACGGGTAAATTCCTCTGGATATTCCCCTCCCCATCATCTCAAAGTGAGCAAACATTAGTTGATTAAAACTCAAAGCATTAAAAGCTTGGTTGCAGATCTAGGGAGAGAAGTTTAGGAAATGTCCGGGGGCAATGTTCAGAGGAAAATCTCATAGGCTCCACCAAAATACATAAATAATTAAATTCGCAAAAAACATAGAAAAATGGAGAAAAAAACCCATCACAGTCATCTACACAACTTGACAGGAGCAGTCACCTTTTACGTGAAATTACTAAAAGTCTGCAGAACATTTACTTTTGAAGCAGATGTTACAGTAACAGTACATCTAAATATGCGATTTCATATTCATAGGCACTCCTCTACTAATCGTTCAACACCAGAAACCAGCGAACGTTTATCTTTGCCAGTGCCATGCATGAAAATAGTTGTATTGTGCATGTGGCCATGCCTACATCTCTGTTTGGATAATCTTTAATCACCCCTCCATTGATCAAATGTAATTGCACTAGAATGTCTTATAAGCCAAGGAAGTCAATTCTAATAAAATATAATAAGTTAAAGATAGCTCTACACAAAAATATCAAACCAGAGTCTGAAAGGGGTTGGGGGAAATTATATCAGCAATCAAAAACTGCAAAAGTCTAAATCAGCAATCAAAACTGCAAAGGGTTAACTCAATTTCACATATAGCGCACCTAAGTTAAGTAAGAGGTTCAGTTGGTGTTTAAATCTTCGGATAACACACCCTGTATGACAAACTCTCGGATATCAGCGTTTACCAGGTTCTGCTGGTATGACGAGTTGCCACGGTGACGATGGACAACCTTGTACTGAGTGATGACACCACGGGATAAATCTGGGCCTAGCTCAGACCAGCGCAACCTCAGGCCCGTTGGCCCAACTGGGGTTACCTCCATCAATGGGGATTCAAGAGGCACTGGTAAACAAGAAAAAGAGCATCAACATCTGCAGTAACTTTTCAACCAAATCCGATACATGGAACCCAAAAACATTTCTGTTCTGATTTATCATACGATACGGGATAGGAGGCGCCAGCCTGTGTGTTTACACCAGCCGTGACTGTCGTGTTTTATAAACGTAGTAAAACGCATTTATTGAGATCGGTCAGATAGCCATGTGTTAAGTGCTGAAAGGCACATAATTATTAAGTGTCCCCATAAATACATAAATCATACATACATACATCATCTTGTATAAACAGACTTTTCTCCAATCTAAGGTTCTTCACAGCCTAAGTGCATCACGTTAGACACACCACATTTCTCCGCCCTACTTTTCTCCTCCCTACTTTCTTCTCCAATGTAAACTCTCTGCAGAGACTAAATCCGTCCAATTTTTTACAAGCCGTTACAGAAGACTAAACAACCAACTTACAGAATCGCTGATCTAGCTACGTAAAGAACAAAATAAATTACACCAAATTACACAGAGCACAAGAACAAAAGATCCTGCAGTCGCTGTTACGCACCGTCTTCCGCTGTCATGGCCGTAACATATGCCGAGTGATCACTCCCTCCATCATTATTGTACGCAACAATGTAGAAAGTGTAATTTGTAAATGGCTGGAAGACTTCCCAAACGAACTCCGTGCCTTCTTCCACCTTCTGTACGTATTGGATTTCGAGGCCTCCTACGACACAAAACACAGAACATTCGCACGTCATCATTTAAAAATGCCCGTAAAAGATTTCTCAAACGTCCACAATGCAGTCTAGAACAGAAAAAAACTTCTTCAAATTAATTTGCAGCCATGGCCAGAAATCCTAGTCATCAAGAAAGTCTGCTGTGATAAGAAATAACAGTCTTAACTATTATCATCTCCATACATACTCAAGGGCGGATCCAGGGGGCCAATCCGGCCATGGCCCCCCCCCCCCCATTTAGAAATACCCATGTATCGTGGTCCCCCCATTTGGTTTCAATTTTGAGGACATTTGGACTGGACGACTAAAAAAGGTCATCAGCTTTTTGGCGAAAAAGTTGGTAACCTTTTCCCGAAATCTTGACCAGATGACTTTAAAAAAGGTCATCAACTTTTTTGGCAGATAGGAAAGAAAGATTTCCATGACCCAACAAAGGCCAAGAATTTTTGGCCTTCCCCGTTCATAGTTTCTGTATCCGCCCCTTTACATACTCACCTCTCGTTGGGAAGGCATGGATGGAGTACGCCATAATTTTACGATTCTGGTTAAGCGGATGATCCGTCCACGACAATTTGACGCGGGTACTGGTTTGTGGAATGACAACAAGATCAACTGGAGGTAGAGGTGCGTTCTCTGGAAAGCATCCACAATACAATTCAACTTTTGAGACTTCATGTTCAACAGTTGAAGTTCTATTATAATATTAAATCGTATTAAATGAGGGGAACACGCATAACAGTGTGGGTGATCGTAGATTAACTGATCAAATAAATTTATTTTTTAAAATTGATAAACGATAAGTCAATAAATTAATCATCAGCATCCGAAGACATAATAATAAAAAAGTTGACATTATAAGATGTGTCCATATACAACTTTTGTTTCGAAAAGCTCCTAAACTTGAGTAATTCAAAGTCACAGATTCCAGTTTTATCATCCATAACTAAACATAAAGTATTCTGAATTGTCATTTTAGTCAAATACATGTGTCATACTCAAAGTCCTTTTTAACTTGTTAGACAGGTAATGGTATGAATTTAATTTTTTGGTAAACAATGATGACACAGTCTGACACTAAGCTTATTTGCCACACAAGCATCTAGTTCAGGCAATAACTTAATTGAAAAGCTACAAAAACTTTTTGGCATCAAGTCTGTTTCTCAAAACAGTTTCACAAAATTCAAAATACTCCCTCCCATATAGCACAAATAAGAAATCAGCATATTTTCAGGAATATATTTGACCTGCTAACCATTTGCTTCGATTTCTACCCACGTGGTGGATTGGAATGCGCCGACGCTGTTTTCACCACGACATTGGTAGAACCCAGAGTCACTCGTGTCACTTGACGTTATGACTAGTTCCCAATTATCCAACCGAATGCGTCCGTTTGATTCCAGCACCTGACCATTCTTCAGCCACACCAACCTTGGCACTGGCACTCCCTCAAACTCGCACTTCAACCGCACGAGCTGCCTTCGATGCCGCAATGTGTACGGCTTCATCGTCGCTATGTCCAGAACAAGCTGCGGATGTGCTGCATAAATAAGTCAACAAAAACAACGTTAACCCCTTGCATCCATGGGAAAGTACATGCATACATAAATAAAGAATTGGCTTAACACGTTAACATCAACATTAACACAATCCCTATGCAAGGGGTTAAAAGTGTAAATAGTTGCTGAGTGTGTGCACTTTGGTTGAAAGATTTACCACCAAGGACGACAGTAAGAAAGTGCAACAGAAGCGTGGCAAATCACTACCTTAGCGACGATCTTAGAAGACTTGATTGATTATATTCAGTGACGCAAGCATATCATGGGTTATACGACAACCAAAGTGGCCAAGAAGTTATCGATACTGTGCGCCTTAAAACAGCGGCACGACCAAAGATTTTACGCACATTAAGTTACATGTACTTAACCCTTTACCAACCGACAGCATAGGAATAGAAGTGTGCCATTTAGTACAGTTTGATCGGTAAGAGGTTAAATGAACTTAAACACTGCACACAAATTACAGTACTTAGTCTTTGGAAGAATAAACCTAGACAACTTCTCATACGATCAGCCATTCGACAAACTTCATAATAATGATTGATTATTATTATATAATAATGATTGATTATTATTATATAATAATTATTTATTATTATTGATTATTATAATATAATATTTAATTTTTATTATTATTATATAATTATTACTGATTATTATTATATAATAATTATTTATTATTATTATATAATTATTATTGATTATCATTATATAATTATTATTGATTATACAATTATTGATTATATATACAGTTGACTGATAGATCGTTGAACAAGGCTCAAAACAACAACGCATTGATCCGACTTTGCAATAGGACTCAAAATTATTATCCAATATACATGGTAAGGTCCACACGTTAACTAGTTTATCAGGCAAATACATCGCTCACCAAGAACAGAAAGTCTCGCCAAGAACAGAAATTCTCGCCAAGAACAGAAAGTCTCACCGAGAACAGAAAGTCTCACCAAGAACAGAAAGTCTCACCGAGAACAGAAAGTCTCACCAAGAACAGAAAGTCTCACCAAGAACAGAAAGTCTCACCAAGAACAGAAAGTCTCACCAAGAACAGAAAGTCTCACCAAGAACAGAAAGTCTCACCAAGAACAGAAAGTCTCACCAAGAACAGAAAGTCTCGCATGTCTGTACGCCTTCGTCTCAGACATCTCAGTCCAGCTGCAAATGTACGTTCCTGCGTCCGATAACTGAACGTCGCTGATCTCCAGATTTCCGTAACGTGTTACTCGCACACGACCCACCGAAGAAAACACTGCTCCACCTGAATAGTTCAGATACCACGATAACGCAGTCAGTTCTATCAACAAACAGTGCTACGTAATTTACACAATGCCAGCATTTGAGTTGATAGCAATGAAAAACATTTTCTGAAATTTAACTTAAAATGTCTGCAAGTATCAGTGCGGTGGGTGTGTTTAGCAACAAAATCTTGCAAAATGAAAAATATGAACGTTATTCGTAGTCCATTATTATGTACCATAGTGATATATTTTTTATATATTTCTGATGATATAGCACCTTTTAAGTGCACCATATCTCGGTAAACAATCGTATTTGCACAGAATTGAATTCGAAACAAATTTTGCGCTTACACTTTAACTCAATCTGCAGTATTTGATGAGATCGAGCATTTTTACCAAATTTATGGAACTAAATGAACCGGAGCATGCAGAAGATTCTAGCCAAGGCCACAACAGAGGCCAAAAATACATGGCAAGTAAAGGGTCAAAGGATGAATGCCTTTGGTCTAAAGTAGAGTCCTGAGTTACACTTGTACCTTGTTGCATCCAGCTTACAGCCGGTCGAGGTCGTCCAGAGAGGAAGCACTCGAAAACAACAGTTACTGTGTCAAACACAACAGCTGTCTGGTCCAGAGGCCCAGCTAAGAGCCTTGGTCTGAGGTGCTCGTTTGCTAAAAAGCACCATACAGATATCGTATCGCATCGTATTTAAAAATGTATACATGGCACCTCTTGCAGCACAGACAATACAGAGGCCGCCTTCAGCACAGAAGTCCGGGGGGGGGGGAAAGAAATTACATGAGAGAGCGAGACGATGCAGGGAAGAGTCCAGACACGAGCTTAGCCTGTGGGGAAGGCCATTCCATGTGGAGGGACGTATCACAGCAAAAGCTCGGTTCTGAGTCAAGGCACAAGAAACCCAAGAGACAAAGAGGTCAGGACAGTCGGTAGAGCGCAAGGGACAAACAGATGATGCTGAGAGAGGCTTATGCATATTTTAGTCGGAGAGTTATTTAGGGACAAGATCATGTTGGGTATTTGGAGACCATGAGGAGTTGAGGATGATCTTACATTAGATCACTGTAAAAGAGGAAGAAAGGCGCCCTTGTAACGGCATGGCTGTGTTACGGCACCATAGAAATTGTCATTGTTATTATTATTATTATTATCACTGTGTAGGACTTCAGCCATACAAGTTGAAAAGCGAAAAAACCGAGGATGGCATGCTACGAGTCTAGCAGCAGTGTTTAAGACTGACTGGAGGGGAGAGTTGCATCTTGTGGAGACCCATGAGGAGCGAGTTACAGTAATCTACACGAGAGCAGATGAATGTATGCACATTGCACAATTATGGTAAAGTCAGCGGAGGTAACAGATAGCCTGATGGCACTCAGTCACCTAAAATGAAAAACAGAAGTCCTGAGCGAGTCATATTTGAGACATGCCCCGTCAAGTTCGGTCAAGAGTGACACCCAAATTTCAAACACTAGATAAGAAAGTAAACCGAGGGGATTTGTCAGGACTCAGCAGTGGAAAGTCAAGTTCAAAAGCCAAGGTGTCATACTAACATTCTCTGGAGCGAATGATAATTTACATGTGTGGCTACATGGACATCTGCCGGCCAATAAACATCTGTTCGAAATCTGGTTGACACATACGTCCTAAGAAAGGTATTAAAGCCAGTAGTTGCTAATACAGCTGGCCATCGAACCCCTCGATATATCTTCTGCTGGGGGAGGGGGAGATCCTTGAACTCTTTGCTCCTCAGCTATTTTGTCCCAAACCAAATAAAAACAATTGAGAGCAGAAATACTGCTATTTTATAACCATAACCATCAATTTTATTGTACCAAAAATAACAGAAACATTTTTATAACAAACGCTAAAAATTAATTATCCAAGTAAAAAATCTTCCCTATGCTGCTGTAAGAGTTGGAGATCCAAATAATTCCTTTGCTGAAGTCGCGATCAAATAATGAAACAATATCTCAAGTCATAGACATGGGTTTTCCCTATCTCACATATTAAACTTGCAATGTTTGCTATCAGCTGAAGTCATAAAACACAGTACTATGCAACAACCCATCGAGCAAGAGCAGCTCCATGAAACCAGAAAACTTTGCAGCATTGTTCTGAGGCGCATCCAATGAAACAGAAGAAATCAGGTGAACAATAAAAAGCTTAATAATGGTAGAACTAGCAAGAACTTTACATAAAAAAACTTGTGAGCTCCAGATGTCAGTCTAACTACAATGATACGTCAACCCCTAATTACATGACACATTATTTCATGCTTAACAAAGAAAGAATAAATCATCGGAGTACTTCCCACGATAAACTTCCCAAGATTTGTTCGGCACTTCTGCAGTCAGTCCTAAATGCGGCCATAAGATTTTTAATAGCTTGCTAAACACGCTACTTTCATATTTCTACCTTCATGTTTGAACAACTTCATTGGTTTCCCTCTCACTGCACACATGAAATTCAATATCTTCAATTCTTCATCTCCAAAGCACAATGGGGTCCTGCATCAAAATATCTAGTTCATGTAACACTAAGGCCCCAGACTTGATCTTCACACTAGAAGCTCTACGCCTCAGTCCTGGTCCTTTGCCTCAATTGGTCCCTCTCTTCGAAATGCACTAAATCCATCAACTGACTTTCAAATTCTAACAGGTAGTATCGCCTTCTCCTCTTCTACATTTCCCAAAGTCTTTTTTCTCCTGTAGCCCGGCACACCACTGCACAGTTCAGTTCGCCCTCATAGAGGTGCTATATAAATGTTTCAAAACAATACAGTATATATAATCAAGTTTCAGAATATGCTGTGCACTGCATTGCACGTGTATACCCATTTACTGACCGACGACCCATCGACTCTTTCATCAACGTAAGCGGTACTTACCGTTAGAACTGCGAATGGTCACATTTGCTGCCAGGCTTCTTCTCCATTGACCAGCTGCGTTCGTTGCCAGACATTCGTAAGTACCAGCGTCCTGCGGCGTAGCTTCGGTAATTTGTAGCACCCCAGAGAACGTATTCACCCTAGAAGTTAATTGTCCAAATCAGTACAAATCCTGATCAGAATACATCGTGAGTTTCTGCAAAAACTCGAGATCAGAGGTGTGCAGACTTTTGGGCCAATGGTCATAGCCAACGTCTAGAATAGCTAGTAGTGCAGAGAACTAGAACAAGATCATGCATAGAGCTGCTAATCAAATATCTTAGAAATAAACATGATTATAGTTCTGTTCTATCAAGGGCTGAAAAGCAAAGGTGCAAAATCTCACATACTGGAAACCTATCACAGTTATGCACCTTTGCTACTAAGTCCTCAATATTTCCCTCCACCTTGCCCTTTTTGTGGTAATGCTCTCCATTCTCTTACTCATGGCTTTTCTCTTCTGGACAAAGATAGAACTTGCAACTTCATTCCTGGAGTATTATTGAAAAGATTTTTGCAACAAATCCTATAACAGTCTCACGTCAAAAATTATATATATATTGATCAAACCTACGACTACCAACCCAAGTAAGTCTTCCGAACTTACCGAGTTCGACTGATATTCAGCGGTTGACCATCCTTGACCCATGTAATGTCGGCCTTTGGATTTCCATTTGCAATGCATTCCAGTCTCACCGATTCCCCCTGAAAAGCCACTAGATCTTGCGGATGCTGCACGAATTCTGGTATTGCTGCAAGCAGAACACACTCAAAGTCAAGCACACCTGGTCTGGTTCTACATGTGTGCAAGAGCCCATGCAGCAAGACCATCCCCCATCATTCAAGCATTATTTGTTGGCAGAAAAACTCTCAGTTTTGAAGGCACAAAAACATAACATTTTATTCGGTAAACCAACATGAACACTGAACAGGTCGTAATTACATCGTGATTTCGAAGTTATATCAGTTTACACAGGAGACCCAAAAGGGGCCAAAGGTCCCGCTAGCCAGGGCCACCTAAGTGCATAAAGTTTAAAGATGTAACATGGCCAACTTTAAGAAAACAATTGAACGGAAAATTCTTAACTATGACAATTAATTTAGATATTATAATACCGGTACATAGTGTGTGCACATAAGTATACACAGCACCACAAACTGCATAGATTATAGCACTACATTTATACATATTCAAACAACACCTCATCTATAGATAAATTCCATCACCGAAACCTTGAATTCCCCGTGGGATTGATAAAAACACAGAATTCAAAAGACAAATTCACAGAAACCATAAAATAAGGTCTGCGACAACAACATAGAATAATATGACTGGTAAGCATTACTCTTCAACATGAAATGATGAAACCCTTATAAAATCCTCACATTCCCCCAATGATGAAACTATCCACCATTATCCTTGCATTTCATCAATCTCACCACCGTCTGACTACACATTAAACCATAGATGTATTGCACTCAATGCAGTCTCATAAGTAATGCATGGAAATAGCAATATTTATTCAGTCGGGATTCCCAAATGCATCAGTATGCATTGTATGATTATAGAGTAAGACACACTGCACAGGTTATATAATATTCTAACACATTGTTTCCCAAAGCAAATCTTAGGGTTCCATGGGGGTCTGGGGTAGTCAAGGATTCAGTGACGCCTGTGACGGAACTGTATAATACTGGTGTTATTTTAATATGCATGTAGAATGTTGTTTGAATATATAAAAATGCCATTTTAATATGCACAGGTGTTGTTTGAATGAATAACTGAATATGTATAATTTAATGTTATTTTAATATGAAAAGGTGTGTTTGAATGAATATGTATAAATGTTATTTTAATATGCATAGTATGTTGTTTGAATATGTTACATGTTATTTTAATATGCATAGGCGTTGCTTGAAAATGTACAGGCGTAGTGAGAATATGTGGTAGGCAGGTAGGTGTTGTTTGAATATGCTGTACATCAGTAAATCAAACACTAAGATGCAGACAAGAGGGGTCTGTGGCAAAATCTCAATTAAAAATAATTTACAGTCTAATTTCAAGAATTTAAACAGTAAATACCCATCAATGCTTGGAAACTTTAGACAAGAATATGTTTTGTTCAACACTTTAATGATGAGTATGTACTAAAGGTGAAACCAGGGAAAAGTCAATGCAGCACATCGTTAAAATGCTAAGTGTTAAGTTCAGGACTCTGTCAAAATATTTTGGATTATAACGATTCCACGGCTAAACCATATTAAGAAGATTAAGAAGTACTGGACTATAACAGGAGTTACAGGACTGTGGTCATTTGTAACTACAAGAAGTACTACAAGAAGTACTGTACTATAACAGGACTGTGGTCATTTGTAACTACAAGAAGTACTACAAGAAGTACTGGACTATAACAGGACTGTGGTCATTTGTAACTACAAGAAGTACTACAAGAAGTACTGGACTATAACAGGACTGTGGTCATTTGTAACTACAAGACAAAACAGTCTGACAGCAGTTTGTAATGAAGTGTGCTTCAACTCTAGATAGTCAATGTGGATGCGGTTATCAGACATCGTCGCCATCAAGTGTCTTGATGTATCTGTCATATCAAGATCATTCGATGTACGTTTTTCAAGAGATACTTAAGCATTGACCACTTAAGCACAGAAGAGACAGTAAGTATAAACACAGAGAGGCTTTAAATAACACAAGTTGGTTATCTACTGGTCAGGAACTATATATATGCTAGTCCTAATCCTATCGAGGGCATTGATAGACTCTTAGAACTTCTAATGGGATAATCTCTACATAACCAATCCTAGGGCATGAAGTGGAACACTTCAATGTGGGAATCATCATCATTCAACAAAGGCCTCCTAAAACAAATCACTGAAACACATTCCACAAAATTCTGCTGGAAAATTCCATATCCTGAACGACGCTGTGATTCTTCAAATATCTCGTGTTCCATTAGCGCCTGCATTTTTGCTCTTTGTTCCTGCTCCTCCGGGACTAATATTTCCCCCTTTTTTGCTTATTCAGTGGAGAAGCAAACCTCATCAGTTGCTATAAGAATCAGCATCAAGAGACAACACAAGGCGCCCTTGTAACGGGTATGGCTGTGTTACGGTGCCATAGAAATCATCAAAGGTTGTCATTATTAACACAAATACAGTATTAAAAGACAATGGACGACTAACACTGAGCCTCACAAAATTCAAAAACCACTATCGTTGCTATCAGGATAGAGGTCAGCTATTGTTCCACAATTTCAAACTTCCACTACACAAAACCAAAGATCTGCTGATGCTGGACTTTGCTAAGCAAACCTTATTAAGTCAACTACTGATGTCACTTAAGTGCATAGCCACAGGACGGTCTTGAAACTATGTGCCGAACTGATGCATGCACATAACACAAACTCATGAATATGTATTAAAAGTACTAGTGTAAAACTGGCCTAATGTAGCCTACTAAAATTTAATATTATACAGAAATGGAGTCTACATATTACAACATCGTCAGAACCATTCTGCAATGTCGACCAACCAATAACAACGTTAGGTCCAACCAATAACGTTAGGTCTAACCAATAACAACGTTAGGTTCAACCAATAACAATGTTAGGTTCAACCAATAACAACGTTAGGTCCAACCAATAACAACGTTAGGTTCAACCAATAACAACGTTAGGTCCAACCAATAACAACGTTAGGTCTAACCAATAACAACGTTAGGTTCAACCAATAACAATGTTAGGTTCAACCAATAACAACGTTAGGTCCAACCAACAACAACGTTAGGTTCAACCAATAACAACGTTAGGTCCAACCAATAACAACGTTAGGTCTAACCAATAACAACGTTAGGTCCAACCAATAACAACGTTAGGTTCAACCAATAACAACGTTAGGTCCAACCAATAACAACGTTAGGTCTAACCAATAACAACGTTAGGTTCAACCAATAACAATGTTAGGTTCAACCAATAACAACGTTAGGTCCAACCAACAACAACGTTAGGTTCAACCAATAACAACGTTAGGTCCAACCAATAACAACGTTAGGTCTAACCAATAACAACGTTAGGTCCAACCAATAACGTTAGGTCTAACCAATAACAACGTTAGGTTCAACCAACAACAATGTTAGGTTCAACCAATAACAACGTTAGGTCCAACCAATAACAACGTTAGGTTCAACCAATAACAACGTTAGGTCCAACCAATAACAACGTTAGGTCTAACCAATAACAACGTTAGGTCCAACCAATAACAACGTTAGGTCTAACCAATAACAACGTTAGGTTCAACCAATAACAATGTTAGGTTCAACCAATAACAACGTTAGGTTCAACCAATAACAATGTTAGGTTCAACCAATAACAACGTTAGGTCCAACCAATAACAACGTTAGGTTCAACCAATAACAACGTTAGGTCCAACCAATAACGTTAGGTTCAACCAATAACAACGTTAGGTCCAACCAATAACGTTAGGTCTAACCAATAACAACGTTAGGTCTAACCAATAACAACGTTAGGTCCAACCAATAACAGCGTTAGGTCCAACCAATAACAACGTTAGGTCTAACCAATAACAACGTTAGGTCCAACCAATAACAATGTTACGTCACTTGCTGATGCAGACTGCAGAGCAGCTAAGACAGACCACTGGACAACTGTCCAGAGTCACTTCCAGTTCACTGGCAAACCGCCTCTGAGGCAGACAGAATATTATGAGCTGACTACACAATTCAGTGGTGTTGAAATATACAGATCAATGCATAACAGGCCTGTAGTCATCTTATGCACATGGCCAAATAATGCACAGTTGCATACTATTATATGCATATAACAGGAGTTGCCATCCATTAAAATACCCTGCATTGAAATGGGAACAAACGTGAACACCAGCTTCTATGCTCATTTATAGCGAATTATGCACAGATCCATTATGCACTTAAGGGGTGTAGACTGCAAATGAAAACACGTCTGTGACAAAACCTGAAACTTTCTGCTTCCAACCATTTAACTCAGTTATATTCTAGAATTGCTCTGCCTTAAAACACTTTTGCAGAATGAAAACATCTTTTGTCTAACTAAAGTCAATACTTGTTTGATTCATTCGTAAGTATATAGTGAAAAAATCAAGTAAAAGTTTCAGAATATTCGTATCATCAGAGTCTTCAGAAACCATTACTTGATAATTAATTCTGCAATATATTATTTTGCTGGGCATGAAAGAGATACCGTATATTCTGTTTTGAATAAAGCAGACGACATCGAAATCAGGATACTACTTGTAAACTATGGCAAATTCATAGTCAACTGCATTTACTGAATTGAATTTAATCTGCATCTAAAGTCTCTACCGAATGTGTTTCTACGTTAACTATCACTTGTGTTACATTATTTTTCTGTTTCTGACGTTTTATTGTGGAAACAGTAAATGATTTGATTTAAATTTTTTAATTTTCATCATATTGTTCATCAAACAATGTCAACCATTTTGCCTGATGACAGGAGCTGCTTGGCTGGGAAAGCTGTTTTGCTAACATAACAAGCTGTAAACGTCGATTTACTATATATGCAAATATACATAGTAATTGAGAATAATATATATATATATATAACATACATATATAATATATAATAAATATATATAACATGCCACAATTAAAAATCATTCCACAAAGCATCGCTCTGCAATAGAGCGGATCCTTTAGATAGAAGTCGTAAATGACAGAATACGAAGTCTCATCCCAAAAACCTAAGTGCACCATTTCTAACTGTCTTGATTGCTCAGCATTAAACAGCAGACTTCAAACTAAATTTCAACGTTCATAAACTGCGGTGAAAGGCAGA
Source organism: Lumbricus rubellus (assembly GCA_945859605.1). NCBI lineage: Eukaryota > Metazoa > Annelida > Clitellata > Crassiclitellata > Lumbricidae > Lumbricus > Lumbricus rubellus. Next base: position 32,617,899 of record OX243812.1, on the reverse strand, counting down.
GTACCGCCCAAAAGAGAAGCTCTACACCTCACCCCACTTGATGCGATTTTCACTTTTCCACTTACTCGGTGCTTCAAGACGAATTCTTCGGCTGGCAATTGTGCCGATGGAGTGTTTGGCGAGGCAGTCGTAGGATCCTTCCCCCGCGTGCGGCTCAACGTCTTCCAAGCGTAATGTTCCATCTGGCAAAATCCATCTTGAGGTAGTGTTTGCAATGATGCTGCCATCCTTACGCCATGTAATGTTGATCTGGTCAGCCCCTGAGCTTACCACTGTGCACTGGAGCGCAGTTGATGAAAGAAGTGGAAGTACGATATCGGTCTGTTCGTCCGCAAAATACAACGGAACTGAAATACACACATTTTAACAAATTAAATTTCAATCAGGCAAATGACTAACAAGTAAAATACCGATAAAAGACCAATGCTACAAGCTGAGCAAAATAAATTACTGTAGATTTAATTTTTAACACAGTCGTTCACATTAAAACCTATCCAGCACAAAATAAACAATTACTGTAATTAACTAACAGACAGCATAACTTCAGCAAAATTAAAGCCGAACCTTTTCAGCCCTGTTAGACACATAGCCATTTTGACATCTTGATAAGTTATCACAAGGTGTTATGAAAATATCCAAACAGAAACAGCAGATGAACAAAATAATAATTTAAGATGAAAGAAACCTGAGCATAAAAATAATCCATATATATGTATATATAGAAACTCAAAGTGGAGAAGCACGAACAGGCATGTCAGCAAAAAAATGACAAGAATGTGATCCTATCCAGGATATCAAATGGCATAATTACATTCAGTGTTTATTTTAATACTGCATATATATATATATATATATATATATATATATATATCAATGTTTGTTTGTATGTGCACTTGTATGTGCGACATGCACGTGTATTAGCATGTACATATATATGCGTGTGCATGCGTATATTTATGCATACCATCTGTACATACATCACTGCATTGGCTTCCTGCTCAGCAAGAATATTTTCCTTCAAATTGTGCCTTAAATTAATGTTAACCAAAGAAAGATGGACACAAAGTCCATAAAATCAAAGAAAACGGATATTTCTGGAATTTTTCAGGTTCCCCTACCGAACGACACCTGTCGGTACGCTTATCACAGTTTGAGAGACCCTGCTTTGGACCATGATGCAGTGTGCATTGTAGTGTGTCTTCACTTTGACCTGTTGGCCCCACAGCTGCAATGTGATCACAGTGGCTAGGGATAGTTCAGGATGACACCACAGGCTAGGCTGTAAACCGACCCGTTGAGCGTCCGTTTGCACCAGATGGCGTTCACTCAAAGGTGCAATCTGAATCAGTGCAATCTGAACCTCTCAGTGCAATCTGAATCTCTCTCAGTGCAATCTGAATCTCTCAGATCCTTTGATGTCTGATTGCAGACATCTCAATGGCGCTACAGTTGATCCATGGAGTGCGGGCAAATATACAGCATCGGTTGCTATGGCAACCTTGGATCATTCCACATGATAGTGCGGCTGCTCAATAATAATCCACCAAGATTGGAGATCGCGATTCAGAAGAGACTCAGTGGCAACAGTGGACCAACAATACAATACAATACAATACTGCATGAAAGTTTTCAGATGATAATGAAAGATAAATTCAGGGAAATGCTGGGTCAACTTGTGTAGAGGTTTAGCCAAAACCCCAGAAATATCAGGCTAGATCCAAACAGGGGCACTAAACAAGTATGGCATGCAAGAGTCAACATGATATTGATGCTCGCACTATATGCATGCTGTGCCCAGGCATGCTTGCTTTGGGTAAACACAATATTTATTAGCACAGTCTTGAAATATTTCTGGCAATGACTGGCATGACCTTTAACCTCTCTGCCAAGAAGAGACATAACTCAAGATTGTTTGCTTTTTATCGTGGCAGAAGAGAAGTTCTCCCATTCACTAATCATCTAAGATAATATAATCCAGCAAGTTGCAACAGCCAAACTTTTCAACCTAATCCATGAAATAATAATCAAATCAGTTTTATTTAAAAAATAAACAGTTTAGGCCAATCAAGACATTAAGATACCGTGTATACAGAGCAACAAAAGCCCAAAGAAAGCCACAAGTGTACACCATATACTATATCGGGACCAATTATTTTATTTTCCTTGACAAAATGAGAATCTGAGGCATGGATAGTCAGCCACCAGAAGATACAGTTTAATACATAGACTCAAATTTGAGCTGATAGTTGAAGGAAAGAAGAGAATTTGAACCACAGTCAGTGGCAGTCAATTCCATTACTTGAAGGCACATGCATGTATGTATGTATGTATGTATGTATGTATGTACGTACGTATGTATGTACGTACGTATGTATGTATGTATGTATGTATGTATGTATGTATGTATGTATGTATATGAACATTTATATAGCACCTTACAAGAACCTCACGAAGGAATGCCCATTTATAAGCAATTCACTCTTCTACATGGTGGCTCAGCTATGAGACGTGCACTAAATGATCTCAGGCAACGAGGAGTGATGCAAGGAGTTAGTAGTGACAGAAGGTACGGATGTGTACTGCCACTAAGCTACGTCTACATGTCAAACAAGCCAATTAAAATTTTATTCTGAAGTTAGCAGGAAGCCTCCATACCATGCAGCAGATGGAGTAGGACTAAAGAGATTCTTCGAAGTGGAACACGCAGCACAAAGCAAGAAGTCGAGTCGAGTCTTGGATGCATTGCAGCCTGCTGAGTTCAAGTTTAAGCGATCCACAAAAACGAAATTAACTCAATCCCAGCGATTATAGGAGACAAGGGAACAGGCAATGCTTCTCGAAATACTCATAATCAGAGTCAACCTGATGTATTGCCCTGATGTGATAAAAACAGGATTTACTAAGTTTATTATATGGTCGGAATGTCAGCTTACTGTCCACGATAACCCCCATAATGTTCTGCGAAACATAACTTTGAAGGTACACTTATATATACGAATAAAGCAAAACAAAAAGTCTCTCAGTGTCAAACAGCGAAAGGACATCCCTCTGCCAATGGTCTGGTTTAAGCATAACATAAACAAGCAAGTAAGCACATCATTTAAATCACAAACTGCACAGTGCTCAAGGTTCAGCGAGAAGAGCGCTCAACCTCCAGGAAGAAGATAATTTCGGCTACTCTCTTCAGACACTCTTGATCTGGTAATTATCTTAAGTAAACAGGATGCAGTATACACTTCCAGGACCAACAGTCACCTCTCGATGGCTCTGTATAATAAATACCCGTGTTAAATCCGTAGTGTCCTCCTAGAAACGCAGACTGCCATGCATCATCAGCTTATAAACATTTCCAATTTGTAGGAATTCTCTAGAACAATTCACCATTCTGCGGCTCTTTTATGATGCTACCTTTGTTTATAAACATTTCCAATTCGTAGGAATTCTCTAGAAAAATTCGCCATTCTGCAGCTCTTTTATGATGCTAACTTTGTATAGAACTTTATACTCAGAAGTGGGCACTACTTCGAAGTGAAGGAGTTAAATATGGAGTACGACCGAAAGTTTGTAAACATGTGTGTCGATATTTGGAAATTCTGGAGCACTATTAAATCTTTTAACTTTCATCTGTGACTTTCTCTGTTGATACTGGTCACAGCGAGTAGTGAGTCAGTCGAAAACTATACCCGAGTGCAGATACCCCACCACCTCTTGTTCTCATTTGTATTTGTTCTCCAATGCCAGTTATAGCAGCGGTTCTCAACCTTTTCAGACTCACGGACCCCTTTTAAATTTTGGGCCACGGTCACGGACCTCCAATAAAATTTTTGCGCCTTTGGCGCATTGTCGCGACTGTGCGACTCTAGCTATTATCCTATATAGGCCTATTATCTAAAGACTGAAAAAACGGACCCATCTAAAACAGATGAATTTGTCATTAATCAGTGTATTATTAGTTTCGTGTCGCCATTGAAAAGAGGAAATATCGAAAAATTGACCAAAACTTTATCTGTTTGACTGCTTCTACGGTTTTAACAAAGAAATATATAATTTTCAGGACTTGCTCGCGGACCCCCAAGCACGTCGCCGCTGAGTTATAGAACCTCCTAGGCAGACATGCAATGGTCATAGCAACACTTCCAACAACCAAAAATGGCAAACACAGCTCATCACAGTAGTTTGCCTGCGCACCACATAACATTGCTTGACAACAGATTACCAATTCAACAGGAGAAGAAGTTTTAAACTCTACACAAAGTGACCACTGCAGCCAACAAGCTTTTACCAAAAGACCCACCATTCATATGACATATTATTCTGAAATCTAATAAGGCTCCTTACAACAATTCAGAAGAGAAAAATGAAACCTAACAACAGCGAACATAATCAACCACAACAGACTGCACGATGAAAGTTTAGAGACAACAGAAAGGTATACGGCACAGCTGAATAATAATAAATAACATCTCTAAACGAAGCGAAACACGCCCAACCGCACACACCTACAGAACTTAGGCTAATGGAGGCCAGAGAAGCCGCAGCCTCAGAATGTGCTGCTGGTATATTGTTTCATGGTCTAAGTGGAGACGGAATCCATGCAGACTGCCTCCTCTCCTCCGTCACATCATTCATCTGCTACGATTTGTAGCAAAAAATCCCCGACTGGTAAATGCAGCTCAGAATGATTTTTGCATCAATTGCTTCAATTTCACAGAACTGTTTACGCAAAACAAAAGAAAATTATGCCAGCTCTTGACTTCCCTACCCTACAAATTATTCACAAAGGCGACCACCACCACGACCGCCACCACGACCACCACCACCACCGCCACCACAACCACCACCTCTTGCAGTTTTTATCCAGATTGCAGTACTCAACAAGCCACAGAAACAAAGATCTTGAAGGTTAAAGCCAGAACTCCCAAGGTTTACCTAGAATCCCAGACCAGGGTATACAGTTTCCTGGTATACTGAAATAAACTGATAGACCATATAATATGCAGCACTTCTCAATAAACATCGGCATAAATTGTGGAAAATAGTACGCTAAGTGCAGCTCAGCCTGACCCAGCCACACAACCCTCAACCATAAACCGTTAGTGGAGAAGAATTTATTTGCTGGTCCAGCCTGAAGCTAATGGCTGAACGGCATTTAGTTTTTTCGTTGTGCACGCACCATCGTATTGTTTGGCGCCGGCCGACGCCCAACTGGCGCTGTCTGGCACCCAAGAATCACCTATTGTCACACTCCTCCTCCTCCTCTTCCACATCCAACTGCATCCACAGAGGAAATATCCACACATTGTGCATCTGCAATTGTACTGTGATCATACTCCTACAGCGCCACCACAAACAACAAAACCCGAGTCAAGAGATCCAGCTTTTTCATATCTGCTCGGTCATAACGAAGCTGACAAGGCAAATATTGGTCAACCGAAACGTGGACGCTGGACAAGTGGACATGGCGACCACTACAGCAGATGTGGAGTGGACACGGTGACGACTACAGCAGATGGTGTTTGAAGATGCATGATCAGCGATAAGGAAGAAGATAAAAGAAAACACGTAGGAAGAACTGGACCAGAGATTTTTCAATCAGGCTTTGTCGCTTCAATGTTAGAAAGATATTTTAGAAATAACGAGAGTTTGGCTTTTAAAGACATGTGGAGATGTCCAGAGTGAGCACTCCTTTCATCCAAGGGCACAAGATATAGTTCTCCCAGATGATGACAATAGACTGCGGAGAGCGTGTTTCTTATTCATATGCTATATATTCTGATTAATTATCCTTTGTCTTTGAATACATGCACATGATTACCGGTTTGTATTTAACGTCGTTTGTAACTCGGACTGCGGTTTGCAGCTGAGAATTAAATTCAACACTTACTTATTTAACCCCTGTAGCTAACTCCATCAAGAATTCTACACTCCCATTCTTGCATAAAAGATTTGTTTAATTCATTGATATACAATTAGCCAGTCCATTGAATTTCTACCATTTGGATCTGTCTGGCCTGTCAAGAATTTGTCTGGTGTGTCTGTCTGTAAGCTTAATTATTTCCATACGTTCTCTCTCTAACCACAAGCATGCAAACTGACTTAATTTCAAAATGGCTGCATAAAAAAATCAGGACACACGCACTTGCAACAACTTAGCCGTAAACTGGTTTCAACGCTAAACTGGAACGATAAGCTGGAACACTAACTAGAACACACTAGACAGGAACAGACCGTATGCGTTCACAGCATGAAAAACTATTTGCCTCCAGGATACTAATAGACCAGGCTTGGAATCTGAAAATTACACTGTTAGAAGCAAATCATGTAACAATTTGCTAACCAGTGTTTCTAGACTAATTCGACCCCGCTGAAAACGAAAATCGCGGTTAGCAAGCTGGATTTTTAGCCGTTCCATGGGAAAACAAGATGGCGGACAAAATGGCTGCCAATTGCTTCAAATAAATAAAAGTAAAGTATTTTATGTGATAGGAACACGGTTTTAGATTATAAATTAAGACTATAGGGTCCAAGGAATGCAATGGAATCAAAAACATATATGTAGCACTGCAAGAAAATCAAAATGGTGGACAAAATGGCGGCCAGAATCTTAAATGGCTTTAAATGAAGTTCTGTATGCAATAGAAACATGATTTCAGAGTCTAAATCAACATTTTCTAGGTCAAGGAATGCGATGGAACCATGGTCAGATAAGTAGCTCTACACAAAAACCAATATGGCGGACAAAATGGCGGCCAGAATATTAAAATGGCTATAGGTTAAGTCATGTATGCAATGGAATCATGATTTCAGGGTCTAAGTCAACAGTTTCGAGGTCAAAGAATGCGATGGAATCAATGTCACATATGTAGCACTGCAAGGAAATCAGAGTGGTGGACAAAATAAGTAAGTAAGTATATACTTTAATGAACCGCCTGCAAACGCACTGCGGTCATACCCTTGAATTGGTTATTAGTGAAGTTCTGTATACCTTATGGAAATATGATTCCAGAATGTAGATGAAAATTTTCCGAGTCAAGGAATGTGATTTAGTTAAAGGCACATTATATGTTATGTGACACTGCTAGGAAAAAAGGTGGACAACAGCTTTAACTGGCTATAAATGATGTACCGTGCTGAATGTATGTGATAGAGACATGACTTCAGATTGGGCGAGTTATTGTTTTCTTGGTCAAATAATTCCAAGAAAGTCACATTCTATCTTCTATATACATACCATTAAGCTTAACGCAGTGAAATTGTTTAGTGAAAATACTTTAGCAGCTTATGATTGCACTGCAGTTTAGCTATTGCTGGCGCAATATTCATGCTTCAATGTTTCATAACTTGTCCTATCAACTGTTGCAATGTTTCATGACTTGACTGCTATGTATGTAGAGTAGAATTAATTAAGGCATTGTTGCTGCTCCTGCAATTGTACGTAAGTGTACACGGCAAATCACACTTCGATAGCAACAGGGCTCGATGCTATGCTTATTAACTTCTCATGGTTTGCAGATAAACTCTATAATGTGACTGCGGCGCAGGACCAGTACCATGCCACACTAGTAAAGATTACCTTCTTCCACCGCACTCCATCCCAATGAGGATGGTGTCTGAGCATCAATATATGGAAGATAGGCTTTTTCCAAATTGCAGTTTGTTAATGAGCTTATAGGAGAATTTTTCCAATGTAAAAGGCAAGTGAGAAGTCTCCAAGTAGGTCATTCATGCATTCTTTCAGTTCATTCCTGCTAAATACCACAGCACATCCAGTTATGGCAAGAAAAGCCAATATATTTCTTCATAGTTGCTTGAATTGGATGAACTCCCGCTTTGCTGATATTCCCGCCATCACCCAAACATGGTTAGATATAAGTCATGCACATCTGACCCGGTAGTAGGCAACACCTTTTCTTCCTTCAAGGAACCACCAGCAACAGCTGCATCTGTATCTCCAAATATCCAAATGTGGCTGTTGAGAGCTGAATGGACAGGAATGAAGCTAGATCACCTTTGCTTTTGGGCATACCAAGAACATTCGGCCAATTTTCCGACAACGGATTACCGCTATTTCAAAACTCAATACAGTGACAAAGCTGTGGTTATAGTCACCATTTCTGTATGGCTCCCCTTTTTCTAAGCAATGTCCAGGTCCAGCACCTATCCAAGACAAAAATTATTGACCCTCTTGTAGCCAATCGAAAGTACCTTTACATGGGCAACCATTGTATCTGCCAGGTCACCGTATGTCTTCACATCTGGAGGGTCCCTATTGCTTGAAGCATTACATGTACCATTGCTTGGCCATCAATAATTTATCTGGAATTGGTTTTATGAATTGCGACACAATTCATTGGGCATATCGCAAAATTTGGTCATATCTCATATTATATGCAGATGTCTTGCATTGGATCCCTTCCCCGCAGCGGATTGCCTACAGAGTCTTTGTGTTGGTTAGGCAATGCTTTGAGGGACTAGTCCATTTTAACTGCAGGAACTCTGTTTTCCAACACGGGTGTTCAGCGTCGATCGACTCTTCGGTTGGCGGACCAAGCTGAGCTTCTGTTATTCGACAGCGACGTTCATTCTCTGTGGCTGGTTCCACAACCAGAAATGTCCATCCCTTTTCACAGCACTTGTTATCCATCCGTGGGTCACTTCACTCTGTTTCTTACGAATCTAAAAACTGTCCCATGCATTTAGTCGTGGCTATGTCGGGGTTGATACCGAGCAACCTCCCTTGAATAGACCCTACATAAAATATTAAAAATAAATGCCATGCCTGCCTCTGTTAAAAAGTTGCTGACCGGACAATTTACTTTTCAGAAAGCATCCCATGCCAGTGGTTTTGAGGGAAGCTCATGGCACGATATTGATGCTAGATCCAGATGCCATGCAGATGATGGGATAGTATGCTTGATTCGCTGTGATAATTGTGCTGCATGAAAACTTTGTCGGTCTTCTTTTGAAGAATGCTTTTTGGTTTAAGACTTGCTGTGGGAATTGTGATAATTTGAATGATCATTTCAGGCCAAATAAGGTAACATTGTAGATAAATTCCACAGCACGGGCCCCAGATGCCATCTCGCAATGACCTGGTAAAAAAAACTGAAATCAAATTCCGATTGCATACATGACTTCACTTGTAGCCATTTTAGGATTCTGGCCGCCATTTTGTCCGCCATCTTGGTTTTCTTGCAGTGCTACATATGTGTCATTGGTTTCATCGCATTCTTTGACCTCGAAAATGTTGAGTTAGACCCTGAATCATGATTCCATTGCATACATGACTTAACCTATAGCCACTTTAAGATTCTGGCCGCCATTTTGTCCGCCATATTGGTTTTTGTGTAGAGCTACATATCTGGCCATTGTTCCATCGCATTCCTTGACCTCGAAAATGTTCATTTAGACTCTGAAATCATGTTTCTATTGTATACAGAACTTCATTTATAGCCATTTAAGATTCTGGACGCCATTTTGTCCGCCATTTTGATTTTCTTGCAGTGCTACATATATGTTTCTGATTCCATTGCATTCCTTGGACCCTATAGTCTTAATTTAGAATCTAAAACCGTGTTCCTATCACATAAAATACTTTACTTTTATTTATTTGAAGCAATTGGCAGCCATTTTGTCCGCCATCTTGTTTTCTTATGGAATGGCTAAAAATCCAGCTTGCTAACCGCGATTTTCGTTTTCAGGGGGGTCGAATTAGTCTAGAAACACTGGTTAGCAAATTGTTACATGATTTGCTTCTAACAGTGATTTCTAGAGCTCTTTTAGAATTCCAAGCCTTGTCTATAAGTAGATTCCACAGTCTGCCACTCCTACAGACACACAGATAGAAGCATAGACACATAAACATACAGCCATACACATGCACGCACACATACACACTAACATATGGTAAAAAAATAGATAAGCGGAAACACACAACCCAACTCAAGACAAAGAGATAAAGCATTGGAGTGCTCTCACATCAAGACTGAACTTGTACAAAAAATGACAGATGAATCCCACAGCCAATGAATTTGAAGAAAGCAGACAGGAAGACATCAGCCACAGATATATTTGAAGCCCAAAACTAATTAACCTTTGATCTCTGCATATACAAAGACATATATGACTACTCATAGACATCTAGATATATTGGCGCTAAAGATATAGGAGCCCTTGGACTACTTTACTTATAGCCCAAATATTTCTTACGAGCAGTTTAATAGCAAAATCTCCCAATCTGTTTGTCTGATTTGTCTGTTCATCTAAATTCATCTAAACCGTTAAAAAAGTTGAGTCATAGCTGAACACGTTGATGTTGCTGTGGTCAAGTAGTTAGCCTTTCACATCTGGATCTCGGTTGAAATCTGGGACAACGCTATATCATAACCTTGGTTGTTTCCTTAAGACCGCAACATAAATCTTGGAAGATATATAATTATTTATACATGTATGTATATAATTTATATATATTAACCTAATTCCAAGTCAAAGTAGGTTTCCAACCATTTTATATTCAGTATTATCATCATCATCATCACCATTATTATATTAACATTAATTATCATTGCTACAATTACAACTATAATTTAGTATATAATTACCATGATTAATAGTAGAAGGAAATAACGAAGACAGCAGGCCCTAGAATGGGTTCACTCAAGACGAAGGATGGGAAGATAATAGGAGATGAGGAGGAGATAAAGGAAAGGTGGAGAGAGTATACGGAAGAGTTGTACATGGAAGATGAATGTGTTGAGAAGGAAAACATCAAAATAGAGGAAGTCGAAAACGAACCAGAGATATTGGAGGTAGAGGTGGAGTGGGCGATAAAACAGCTCAAGGACAACAAAGCGCCAGGACATGATGGAATACCTATAGAACTGGTAAAAGCGGGAGATGAAGCAGTGGTGAGAACTATTACAAAACTATGCAATCAAATCTGGAGAACTGGGCAGTGGCCGGAGGACTGGAAAAGGTCCGTGTTCATACCAATATTCAAGAAAGGAGACGCGAGAGAGTGTGGAAATTATCGAACGATAGCGATGATATCGCACACGAGCAAAATACTTCTCAAAATAATCCACAAAAGAATGGAGAAGACAATCGAAAGGGAATTACCAACCAATCAAGCGGGATTTAGGAAGGCGCGAGGAACGCGCGATCACATCGCCAATATAAGGTGGATTATGGAGAGACAGAGGGAATACGGGCAACAGGTGCATATGTGTTTTATAGACTACAGCAAGGCGTTTGATTGCATAGACCATACACTACTGTGGCGGACGCTAATTGAGATGGGAATTCCGAAGCATTTGGTTAAACTACTAAAGGGCCTTTATGTGGATCAAGAAGCGGTAATAAGAACTGAATATGGTGACACAGGGAAATTTAAAATAAGGAAAGGAGTGAGGCAGGGGTGCATTTTGTCCCCTTTCCTGTTCAATCTGTATGCCGAGAGAATTATGAGGAGGGCTGGATTGGAGGAGGCAACAGAAGGGGTAAGGATAGCGGGGAAAATACTGAATAATCTGAGGTACGCCGATGATACGACATTATTGGCGGGTAAGAGGGACGACCTAGTTGAGTTAATAAGAAGAGTCAGGAAGGAAAGCGAAAAGGCGGGACTATACTTCAATGTAAAGAAAACAAAGGTTATGACAACTGCAACATACAAAAACTTTGAGGTGGATGGAGAAACGATAGAGGTAGTATCGAGCTTCACATTCCTGGGATCTATGATAGAGAAGGAGGGAAGAAGTGATATGGAAATAAGGAGGAGGGTAATAATGGGGAAAACGACAATGAACGGTCTGGAAAAGATTTGGAAGGATAAATACGTGAGCAGGGAAACAAAGAAAAGACTGGTAAGAGCACTGATCTTCCCAGTGGTTCTATATGGATGTGAGACATGGACAAAGACACGGGATATGGAAAAGAAAATCAACGCGTGTGAGATGTGGATTTGGAGAAAGATGCTAAGGATTTCATGGACGGAGAAGAGAACTAACGAATCGGTACGCGAGGAGCTTGGAATAGAGAGGGAGGAGACACTGCAGCAAACAGCAACTTGGAGAAAATTGAGCTACTTTGGCCATGTGATGAGATCTAACGGTCTGGAAAAGGAGCTGATGACGGCATGCGGTGAGGGAAGGAGAAGATACGGAAGACCTAGGAAGAAATGGTTGGATGAGGTACAGGAAAAGTCTGGCATGAGACTGGAGGAGCTACGAGAGGCGACTAGAGAGAGGAGACGTTGGAGAGAATACGCCAAGGCTTTCGCCAGAGCTCCAGAAGCTGACGGCACCAGGTGACCAGGTGAATAGTAGCTACAAATGCTGCTACTTAAGCTGCTGAGCACTGCTAATACTACTTTAAAGAAAGATATTTAATATTAACACATGAGGTCATGTAGAAATGTGAATCCAGCCATGTTCACAATGTTCAGTCAGTTGCCACAAAGGTTTGAAAGTCAATGAGAAATGGAGTTTTACGCATATATATCTAGCAGGAAGGCAAAAGAGTTTGCGTGTCAGTACCTATACGGCTTTCCAGACTAAACTAAAGCCAAGATTAAGACGAACTGCTGGTGAACACCAGTCACCGTTAAAAATTGTACAGGAAAAGTACAGAAAACTCGGCAAGCAAATCAAGCAACACAATGGTTCATTAGTCAGTAAAAATGCCACATTTTAAACGCAACAACCGGTGTTATAATTGGGCCGACAATTAACACAGCTAATGATAAGAGTTATGTACATTTGTACAATAAGTGACTGGGAACTACTGCAGCTTATCGTTTAAGTGTTGGAGGTTGTTATGCCAAGACTTGTCGCATACAGTATCAACATTGGACAGAATACAACTAAAAGTTACCAATAGTCTGTATACTGAGCTTATAAGAAGATTTAACACTGCTTCACCAGTATAATATACAGAGTACTAACTTATTAGTGCACATAATGTAAATAAATGTAATGTAATGTAAATAAATGTAATGCAATGTAAATAAAGCAATTCATACGGTGCAGTTCAGCAGCAATTTCAAAAGCATTAAAGGTAAACAGCATTTGCAAATATTAATGAGCAAATGCACTTGATTGAATTTCAGCACAGTTAGGGGCTTGCTTTTTAATACAAGCTCTGTAGCTCTTATTCAAACATCTCTATAACTAACACTGTGTGCCTCTAATTAAATTCATGCTCTTGAAAAACAACAATACAGTATAATAGAGTATATACTTCAGACTCTACGCTTCTAAAATACCATAGAATTTGTCTTTACGTATAGGAATCAATGAATCATGTCACTGTTTTAGAGCTAGACCAAACTTCCACACAAAATATCATAAACTTCTACACAAAACATTACTAACTTCTGTGCAAAATATTACTAACTGCAGTTAATCCACATCTCTAAATTTTACGAGGAAAAACAACACAGTTGCATTACTGATTCTGAAATTCATAAGTTTTATTATTTCACATAGTCGTTACTTGTTAGTAGTCATTAGATAGTTAGAGTTCATTAGAAGACCAACTGATTTACAAGTTCTGCCCCCATGATGGATGCAAACTGTAAGCTAAGGCAAATAAGAGATATCAGTGATTTATAACTGAGCCATCAAAGGCATAAAGAAAGGATGAGAGCATAAATTAACTTATGACTAAATTATCTAATTATTATGTCTGTTCAGGTACTGCACTTCATTCTGAAGATCGTAATTTATAAGTGTGCACACACAACATTATGACTTCAAAGACCGATAACAAAACATAGGAAGTCATTTTTGTGCTGACAACGCTGAACGGCAATAAATAATACAACACACAAGAGCTGTTTTAAAAAGTAATAAGGTTCACCAAGAATTAAAATAACCGATAATTAGAATGGAGGAAGTTTTCATACTTTAATACAGGAAAAGCAGTTCCTTAAACTGGCCGTGAAGCAGCCATGGGTAGTGAAGTGTTCTTAGTCATGGTATATGTGGGCAGATGAATAATGGACAGTCCTAGTCCTCTCTTTTGCCATCTCATCTTCCCACTACAGTGTTGTAATTTTGGCTGCGATTGCAAAAGCCCTGGGCATAATTGGTCTCTCAGTTTAATCGCACCACTTCTGCATCACATCACTTTCATAATTTTACACAATAAAACATCAATAAAACAATCATATCACAAATAACAATAGCACAAAATGACTTCGACGACCAATGTATAAAATTCCATACACAGACTAGATTCATCCAATTATCTACCCGTATGCACCGTATACCAATGATTTATTAAATAAACGAGTAATCCCGCATTTGTAATTGACTCCCTGTTGTTTTAGGCGCACTGACCAAATGAATATATCTGCTGTATGGCATACGGCAATAAAATCTCAATGCATTATATACATGGACGTCTAGCTAATTAGCCAAAAACAGCAAAATAGCAGAGTTGAAGAATACTTTAACTAATTACTATTCTACTTTTCCCGATTCAACTATATATATATATAATTATATATAATATATATAATTATATATATAGTCATAACCTAATGTACGCATTTTATCCATTCCCAAAAACACAGAAAACCAGGTCTTAAAAAATGAATTGAAAGACAAATAGATCTGTCTAATTTATAATCTATTTAAAAAGCGTGCAGGCATGTTTGTATGTTAACGGAAACCCATTACTCGTGATTTACAGCAACAACTGACAGCAACAACATTATAAATCAGTCATTAATATATAGTACAACAACGTCAACATTACTGATAACATTAGTGAATTACATTATAAATCAGTCATTAACATAGTACAACAATGTCAACATTACTGATAACATTAGTGAATTACATTATAAATCAGTCATTAATATAGTACAACAACGTCAACATTACTGATAACATTAGTGAATTACATTATAAATCAGTCATTAATATAGTACAACAACGTCAACATTACTGATAACATTAGTGAATTACATGCCTGATGATTTTAGTTCAGACTGCTCTGACCGTGGCCAAGCTCCATTTTATCCCTAGGGGTAAAACATAATATCTCATCAGACACTGAAGACCAGGTCAAAGTGTGAACATAAAACTCGTTTATATATATTATATATATATATATATATATATAATTATATATATACATACATAAATATATAATGAATTTTGAACAAACCTGTGTCCTAAAATTTCACTTAATATATGCTACTGAAAAAAACCACACACATACATAACAAATACAGTGCTCCTTCAATAATTACGGCAGTATAGGTAATATTTAAAACCACAGAGTTACGTAATTGTCTTTGCCATTTATAGTTTAGACTTTAGAACCCATGATTGCTTCTTTCAACATTCACTTCAAAATCTGGTTGCTCTGCAGATCCAAAAAATCATTGATATTATATGTAGAAGAGGTCAAGCTTCACATAAGGTCATGTTTGGGACGGGCAGCAGCCAAGCTATAATTGCCATTGCATTGGTTGAAAAGACTTCAAAATTATCTCAAACGTTTATGTCGCTCAGGACTATGCCTTATATACCAGCAAGGATTTTTTCATTAGCTTCAACATTGAAAAGCTTTTTTACCAGTTGTTACACTGATTGGAATAGGCCAAAAAGTAATGGGACCAGTGCATTACCAGTAATGCAACCGAATCACTGTTTTGGCAGGATATGAATAATTTTTTGAAAATTTCTTGTTTAAGTATAAAATGACATTGTGTAATAGCCGTTCTGTGCCAGATGTGCAGAATTGAGACATTGTAGGCTCACTATCTCAGGCAGATGAAGTTTGGAAACTAGCATTCTTTCTATGTAAACAAGTGTACTGGTAATTAGAGCAATTAATGGGACAAAAGTTCCCGTGTTCAGTTTTTAAAAACGTGGGACGGTTAGAGAAGTAACAGACTTGCAAGTCTGCACTTTCTCATGGTCATTAGCTTCCATGCTTAGGCTTCAGTTTCCCTAGCAGCCAGCTTTAAAGTTAGCTTCTGCTTATTTAACAAACTTGCATACTGAGGAAGCAGCAATCTAAGTCAACTACCGTTGGAACAAAATTTCTCAATTTGAACCTGAAAATGATGGATTGGGAAGACAATGTGGATGCATACCCAGTGCCACTGGGACTGGAGTCACGGAGGATGCAGAGGAACTTGCGAAGGAAGATGATGGACAAACCAGTTTGGTGTCAAATTATTACACAGCTATACTCGCGGAGTTTACTACCAGAAATTATGCTTAGAGCAAACACAGATGGCCACAATGCCTATTCAGACATAAATGTCTAGTGATAGAGCAAACTCAGTGCCAGAAAGTATTCTCCAACGACCTTCAAAGGTCAATGATGCTATTAAAGCTACATGCCACAGTGAGTAACCTTTATCACCTTGGCACGGACAAGCCTTACAACTCTTATATTATATCAAACACTGGCATAAACTGGGGCGCAATACTTAGGAGGAGCAGTGATGATGATGACTCCGGTCTGATGTATTGTTTTTATGAGATCTGAGATAATGCAAAAATGCAATCCTGTTACAGTGATTTTGCAATATTAATGAACTTTTCTGGAGCTCAGAAACAAAAACGATTCTAGATTCAGTTTCTTTATTGCTTTTCATTTTGTGCCGAGACAGTCTTTCGATGTCTAATGGCAAAAGTTAATGATACGAATAGATGAACACCACACAGTCTCACCTCTGAACACACATCCTGAAGCAAGGTAATCAGAAATAGCAAAGTGATTATACTTCTGCTACAAAGGTATTAAGAGTACCATGGAGCAATGCATGCAGCTGGACTAGTAGATAGAAATACAACTATGAGGTTTGCTTAACAAATTTAGTCAGTGCTGAAGAGGCCATGAAAACATATATTTTCAGACAAAACATTTTAAAATTAAATATGCCAAAATATAAGCTTGACTGTAAAATGAGTGGTCGGATAGATAAATAATTATGCTGCTCTGGTGCAATAAGGCGTAAAAAAAATTGTTGTGTTTCCGGTAACCCGACCGACCCATTTTTACGGCCGCGACTCAAATAATTTTGTAAAAAATGTTTATTGAAAAAAAAAATTTCCCCCCCCCAAAAAAATTTAATTTAAAAAAAAAATTTTTTAGCATTTGTATTGACATAACATAAGAGACGTCAACAAAATGAAATTAATAGGACTGTTTCTAGAGCAGTTTTAGGTGCAGACAGTCTGGAAATAGGCAGTTTATACTTGCTTAGAACACGTACTTTGTTTCAGCGTGCAAAAAAGACTAGTGGGGTATACTTTTTCGGATAGTCACTGCACAAAAATATTTTACCAAAATAAAAATATTTTCCGACCCACCTACCGAATTATTTTAGCTATGTTACCGGAAACACAAGATTTTTTTTTAGGCCTAATTTACAACATGGTATACTGGGTTTTGAACTAATTATGCTTGTAAATGTACACTACTCCTTACTCACTCTCTTACTAACTTCCTTTCGCGAAAATATTGCGCTATTGATTGACGTATGCCAGAGTGCTCTATTCTTTATGATTCAGGGGCGGCCATATTGTTTACTCACGGCATATCAGTGATCGAGCCGTCATAAACCTTTACCGAGAAAACCTATCCAGTAACTTTGCGGCACCAATATTACTGTGCAAAACAAAAACGTAGATATTCAACTTGCTAATATCTCTGCATTCAGCATTTTGGATCTTGCTTTTGGAAATAAATGAATATATACAATCATGTATACAACTATTTAAGTGCAATGCAGTGTAATGTAATACATGTTAGAGCTCATTCATACAACACCTTATACAAAGCCTCCATGAAACATAATTCTGAACATAATAAACATCATTAG
Source organism: Lumbricus rubellus (assembly GCA_945859605.1). Taxonomy (NCBI): domain Eukaryota; kingdom Metazoa; phylum Annelida; class Clitellata; order Crassiclitellata; family Lumbricidae; genus Lumbricus; species Lumbricus rubellus. The sequence goes on along the minus strand of OX243812.1, from coordinate 32,600,045 downwards.
CAAAATATATAATCAAAAACTTGGGCATAAAATGAAAATGTATGTGAGTTGCATTGTATGAGACAAGCCTAATGAATTCAACCATGCATAGATAGCCTATTATCTGGCACCTCGAATTCTTGCAAATATAGGAAAAGCAATAAATCATTTACAACCAGACCTAAAATGCTGTGTTATCAATAGTTTAATTCTATTTATGGCATTGGCTGTTTTTTCGCTTATTCTTGCCAGTGGCGGCGCTAGAGGTGGTCGCGGCAGGTCATTTGACCTGCCTATTTTGCTCACGACCTGCCTAATGACCTGCCTAAAAACTTTGGAATTTTCAATATATTTTACATTCTTTTATTTAAGAGATTTAAATGAAAAATCAACATTAATTTTTTTCTCGTCCAAAAGATCACTAGTGTTATGATGCAATTATTATGTCCAACTAACTGTTTCGTTTGACCTTATCTAGTAGGTAAATATAGGCCCACATGTCTAAGCCTAATGGATATTCATTCATTCATTCATTCATTCAGAGCATTTATATAGCGCCCCTTCAAGAAACTACTCAGAGGCGCTCCCAGCCCAACCACGAACAAAGAAAAAAGACTTGAGGGACTTGTAGAACGCAGCCGGATGGACCACAAGTAGTGAGCGAAGCGTAACCGGGAGGTCGTTCCAAACAGTAGGCCCCACGACCGAGAAAGCACGGCGCTGCTTAATAGCCAAGCGAGCCCGCGGGACCAGAAGCTCACCTTTAGACGAAGAGCGAAGTACACGACGCGCTGCAACGTCAGAGACTGGACAGCACAGATCACGCAAGTATGATGGAGCACAGCCAAGGACACAGCGAGAGACCACAGCAGCAATGCGGTATGAGATCCGCTGGGACACAGGCAGCCAGTGCAGCACATCACGCATATAGGCAGAGACAGGCGCAAATTTAGGAAGCCGCCCAATAAGGCGAGCAGCTGAGCGCAAGACGCGATCAAGTCGCCCCAGGACCCCAAGGGGAAGACCAACAAGTAGGGAACAACAGTTGTCGATTCGACTTGTAACAAAGGCGTGGACAAGGACGACGACCGCATCGTGAGAGAGAGAACGGGAGACCACCCGGAGCTGACGAAGCTGGTAATAGATATGAGGCTTATAATAGGAAACCTATAATTAATTATATGAATGAAACAGAAAGGATAAGTATAGGAGGGGAGTCTCAGAGGAAGGAGTCATTGGTAGGAGGACGAGGCAAGGGTGACCGCTATCACCACTCCTCTTTAATTAACATAATAAAAGAACTAATAGGCCTACAAGACGCAATGGAACTTAGGCTACAGGAGAGGGTATAAAAGTGGGTTGAATACTCATACACTGTAATAGCCCAGTGTAGCCCTAAGATTTGACGACGACCAAGCAATGCTGGCGACTACACAGGAGGGCTGAAGAAATTGATGGATCAACTAAATAGGTTAATAGGATGTGCAGAGAACTTAAAGAGGAGTAGAAGGCCTATGTGCTTCAAATTCAATCAATCATCAATTTCTTCGACCTGCCAAATAGTTCCCATGACCCCGACGCGACCTGCCGAAATTTTAGAGCTGGCGCCGCCACTGATTCTTGCCAACACCATTGGGCCACACAGAAAATGTGCTATATAAATCCAAAAAGAAGTCAATGACGCAAAACAACTACTCACTGTTATCTTCCGACGCCGAAGCATTCAATAAAAACAATTCCACAAAAATCGTACAAATAAGCACCAAAGACATGCTCAAATCTATTGCATAGGGTGATCAAATGATTCAAACTTCATGAAACGCAGAAAATTGGTGATTAAGCTGCATTTTTACGCTTAAGCACGCAAGCCTCTTTTACCCTCCTTCCACTGATTTTCAAAGCTCTTACGAACTACTTGTATGCAGCGCATGGATACAGCACGCTGGCTCTGGACCGGAGTTCAACGCCGCCAGTCTCATTCCTGTGGCTGTCTTCATAATTTATAGGCCTACATTGCAAATAAATAGCCTAGAAAGCCCTAGATACTGGTTCCGCTGTACGTCCCTATAGTTACGCCTCTCGCCTTCCTGTCTTTTAGTGCTTCCTGTCTTTTAGCCGCCTTTATTTCGGATTGTTTGTGAAACTTCTTCAGTGGCAGCACGTGCTGGTAGTTAAGTCATCCAGATGGACATAGGCCTAAGCATATTATTAATAGGCCTAGGCCTACATAATAATAATCTGCGTACAAGGGCGGATACTAGGATTTCACCAAAGGACACGTAGGCCTATAGATAATAAGCCTAATAGCGAACGTGAAATTCCTCAAAACTATAGTATTATACGTGCAGTAACACCCGGTCATGCAATGCCAATTAATGGGTAGTAGGCCTACGTGACTCATAGGCGGCGATAGGCCTACCGGCTTCAGGCACATAAGAGATCACGGTCAATAACTCCGGACATGTAATGATATACTACTCTGTCCACTTCAAACTAAGTCTTAACAATTAAATCTTGACAGACTCAATCTTAACTTCGTTTCTGAGCTCGATCATCACGTGAGCTTGTATACAGGTCTGCAGCGAATCCAAAACACCGGTAGGCCTATAATCACGTGTAGACCTAAACCCCATGCAACTAAATTTGGAGAGCAACCCCCCTCAATCTGACCAACTTACGGTGTCGGAAATCAGCACACCCCAGTTTAGGCCTATATCCCAAATGTAGATCTGTTTTGAGCCTTTGACCTCCCCACTTTTAAAGTTCTATGCCTCTATGGAGGTCGTTCTTCAAAGTTAAAATCCCACCGTTGATAGACGCCACTTCAGGGTAGGCCTATATTAGCCTAATGCCGCGCATAATGCGGTGCCATCAGTGACAACTCAACTGAGTGTTGGCATGCAAGAAGTCCACTGCATGCACAATTAATCGTGGCATTCAACCCACGACTAGACTAATTGTCTTTGTAGCCTGCGGTCGCTGTTCTTTCAAAACAGGAAATCGATTAGGCACAGCGACAAAACGAGGTCATTTAGGCCTAATTAACGTCATAACAATGTCATGCATATAGGCCGACGGCGTACGTTATAATTACATAATATTTCCGTCGTGCGCAGTCGCGCAGAAAGCCTGACCGGTCAACGCCAGCCTATAACTTCAGTGTGTCGCCTAGGCCTATACAGAGCAGGTAACCTAGCTAGCTAAGCCCATTATACACTTCACGTGCTCCAAGAGAAACTGGACATAACTGCCTCGACGGTTGATTGTAGGCCTATACGCAGGGTAAAGCGTAACTTAAAGGTCTTTGTACTTACCTAAAATAAACGAATAGGCCTATAGGCCTATGCATGGTGAGAATTGCCGGGGGTTGGGATATTTCAACCTCCCAGTCTTTCTTGGAGCCCCATGTTAAAGTCTGGTTTTCACACCTCAATTCCAAGTGTATAATTATGGTTCAAACCCCAAGTTATTTTTCCACAATTCTTACACTGGGCCTATGGCCTAATATAGGATAGATAGGCTATAATAATTATAGACCCTATCTATTTGTGTAACGGTGTAGGGCTGTAGGCTAAGTATCGCCTAACTTTTGGACGACTGGTGCTTTGGTTAAATTAATGCACATCAAATTTTCAAGATGGCTGAGACAACAGTACTAAGCTTCAAATCGCAGTGTAAATATATTATTTATAGTTTTATACTGTTCCCAAACTAATTAGGCCTAAAATGTGTGGCGAACTGTGGCACAGATAAGACTGTCAGAAATGCGCTACAAAACATTGCGCACACGGGTTGTTTATTTTCACAGATGGAAAAATGGCGGCTGTGAGATGCTCGAGTTTTGTCGGATATCGGTGTGGAAAGCTGGTTTTACGGAGCTGTCGACAGTTTTCAGGACAGACGGCAAGAAGAGGTTTGGCGAGAGATATCAGAGCTGCGGGACTGGCAGTCACGGTTGCTTCATTCGCCGGTTATGTGACATATCGCGCCGTGAATGGCAAATCCTTAATGGGACATGAATCGGTGAAAGTTTTTGCTAAGGTATTCTTCGCTTTTGCCCTACTTATAAATAAACCGGTTACAAAAGATTGCAAAAGAGTGCTGCGGTCTGCCGAGGGACTGAAATATGTAAGTGGGTAGGTAAGTAAACGAGCGTTTGTTCACTGGCAGTGCAGTTCGTTAGTTTGACTTTGTCATTTTGGTACATTGTTTCTTCTAAATTCATATTTGCTCCGTCGTTCTATGCTGGGCGCTTAATGGCACTTGACAAGAGTATTGGGACATCATGGGCGGAAACCGGTAAACACGCACACTGAGTGCCCGTACTCCAAACAATATGGCTGCCAACGAATGCGGTAAAATTAGAACGCGACCGATCGACGACATTGTTCATCAATTCAGCTTCAATTTCATCAGAATGACTGCACTCACCCTAAAACTGACCCTAACCGACCCTCACGGCGCCTAACCTGAGCCCTAACCGACCCTCACGCTTTGCATGTTGAGATGCATGTTGCGATGTCGTCGATCGGTCGCGTTCTAATTTTACGGCATTCGTTGGCAGCCATATTGTTTGGAGTACGGGCACTCAGTGTGCGTGTTTACCCGGAAACCTAGGGGAGACAGAGGGGACGGTCCCCCTAAAAGGTGTTGGGGGACGGCCCATGCATTGGTCCCCCCAATGTTTGAGCGTCAAGAAAAAAGTGATTAAACATTTTTGTTTGGCAGTGAAAAAACAGACATTTTTCTAGACTTTTTGGCCAGATGACTAAAAAAATCATCAACTTTTTGAAAAGAAAATTTTTCCTTGGAAAAAGGTCGTCAGAAATTTTCGTCCGTCAAAAAATCTTGCGCCTTTCATTCGGCGCCACTCGTTCGTTGCCCCCAAATCTCAGCCCAGGTCTCCGCCCATGTGGGACACAGGGCTGTTTTTAAGGAATTTTTAGAACTGCACAACTCTTTTTCCTTCCCATTCTCCATGGTAAATTACTTCCAATCGGAGGAGAATGACCGTTTTTTGCTAGTTTTAACTGTACAGTTCTAAGTCCTTCTACAACTGCAAACTACATTTTCAGCCTAGCACTTCTTTGAAAGTAAGTGAGTGAATAAGGGTGCAGGAGAAGCGAAATTTAACTTGTTTTGGTTCATAAGAAGTGAAATTTGTCATGTTTTGGTGCTTTATAGCAGCGGTTCTCAACCGAGGGTCCGCGGACCCCTGGGGGTCCGCGGCGACGTGCTTGGGGGTCCGCGAGCAAGTCCTGAAAATTATATATTTCTTAGTTAAAAACGTAGAAAGTCAAACAGATAAATATTTGGTGAAGTTTTCGATATTTCCTCTTTTCAATGGCGACATGAAACTAATAATACGCCGATTAATGACAAATTCAGCTGTTTTAGATAGGTGGGTTTGTTTAAGTCGCTAGATAATATATAGGAAATAGAGTCGCAAGTCGCGATAACGCGCCAAAGGTGCAAAATTTTATTAGGGGGTCCGTGACCGTGGCCCAAAAATAAAAAGGGGTCCGTGAGCCTGAAAAGGTTGAGAACCGCTGCTTTATAGTGCTATCTTTCAGTGCTGTGTAGCACTTTACTCCATATTTGAACTATGTTTATGGAGACTCAGTCATTTACTTTCACGGAAATAACTATTCAGATATTCTTGCCCGATTAACCATCAGTCTAATTTCTGACATTTATGAATACTGTGTTGTTCTACGTTAGCTGTTCCTAATGAAGGTAGCTAAATCTAAATTGCATTTTTCATTGACCTTTACTCACCCACTTTCGCAGAAGTGTTAGGCTGTGGATGCAGGTCACCGCTCTGTTATGTCCCATTCTCGGACAGCCATGTATTATTTACTAAATATACATATATCGACAAACTCTGATATTCTCGTTTACCAGCACTGGACTTACTTTCTTTGATATTGCGGATTTTGAAGCATTGGATAGTATTTTCTTTGAATGTCGCCTTGACCTGCATGATGAGTAATGTGGGAGAGTCTGGTAGTATGTGGGCCTAATACTTGTGCTGTCTGCAGCTTGATACATAGGCCTATACATCTTGGGGAGGAAGATCTATCAATGTTGGTCTTCTGTTAATCAGTGATGGCCTGGCGACATTTACCTGATCTATGTGCAGTTGTGCACTTGGCTGCTTGATAATTAACCAGACGTGCATCAGTTTGCAGCAGTGAGTGACTGCAGGGCAATGACATGTTGTGGATAGTTACAGGCCTAAATTGTCGGTCCACTCTATCAGTTGACGCAACTTCATCCATGGACTCTATAACTTGTGGCATTCGTCCTATGGATGAAGCAGAAATGTCATGTAGCCTTTTCATGGGGAAGATATTTTTCCTTCTTTATATATGTCTGCTTTGTGTTTGCATTTTAAGAAATTAATTGATTTATTTTTGCTTTGGTGAAATACTTTTTCTTTGTGTTAAAAATGCTAAAATCGCTGTACATGCTGTTCTTGGTGCGAGCTGACAATTAGTGTTCAATTTCATTAATTTTGGTGTACCATGTATCTATTCTTTGGTAGTTGTGTGATGTTTTCTCTGTATGAAACTTATGTAGGCAGTCTTAAGCATAACACAGGATGATGCAGATGCATGAATCTTGCCAGTGTAATGCAGGTCACTGACACCACTTGTTCTTGGTGTTCAGTGGAGGATGGAGTTCATTGTAGTTGAATGTATGCTCGCATTGCTTACAGAATGTGTTTAAAATCCATTTGTTGTTCAGCAACGTTGAAGCATGATTTGGAAAATATTTCGGGGTTCAAATGTCTGCGTCGAATGCTACAATTCTTGAGGGCTTTGTACAGGGGTGTCAAACCTTTTTTAGTGGCGGGCCAGTTTGAACATGCATCTTCCAACAAGTGGCGGGCCAGTGTGAACATTTTCCAACAAGTGGCGGGCCTGTGGGAACATCTTCAACAAGGTGTCAAAGCTCCTGAGCGAAATTGGGTGGTGATCTGAGAGGAAGCTCCGGGCTTGGTCAGCCAATTCCCAGAATTTTTAAATAGTGTTTCGTAACTTTCATAATTTTGTTAACAGACAACCAAGAACCAACCGGAAACCATAGATACACAGTCTACACAGGGCTGTGCGTCTGAGCAAAAGTGACGTCAGTAAGAAAAAACTCCATGTATTTGACGCTGACTGTAAAATATAAAAATTTGAACTGTTATCCTCTAAAATATAAAATTTGTACTTTTATCCTCTAATTTTGTGATCTTTAGGGAAGGCTCTGCGGGCCAGAAAAAATTGTTGGCGGGCCAGAAATGGCCCGCGGGCCAGCTCTTTGACACCCCTGGCTTTGTATCATCCATTTATCATATCACCGATCCATCCATTTCTAATCATGTTCATTGTTCAGCAAGTGTGCTGAACCAAGTACCGGGTAATAGTACCAAGTAATAGATTCATCCATCTGTTCATCGTTCATCTGTCTGTGTAATCCAGTGCTGTCCAACGTGCGGCCCGCGGGCCGCATGCGGCCCGCGAGATGATTTCAAGTGGCCCGCCAAGGCTCACTAAATGTTTTCCCTTTGTGTAAAATGAAATAAACTTAGTAAAGGATAAAGTCACTGGTCGACTTGAGCGTTTATTTTTTTATTGGTTTTGAGACAAATGCCGATTTGGATTATACTACCAGGAAGACCGAGAATTAAATATCATCTTTCTTTTCATGAGGTTACGTTCCCGTAGACGGCGTAACGCCGTAGTCTATCTGGAGAATGATACATGACTTCTGATTTTAACAACTCTTATTACTGTACTCAACTAAACAGACCTCGCGAACCGTCCCAAACCGTTCACTTTTAGTGAGTCCCTGAGGGCCGACGAATGGCGATGTCTTGCATGACTCTTTCCGGTTCGACGACTGTGACTGCCAGCAGCGGTAGCTCTTTAGACCGAGACTTTGGCTTCGAAGATTTTTTATGGAAGCCAGAGCAGGAGGATGGAAATTCGCCCCAGTCATAAAGTGGATCTTAGCCAAAAATAAATTGGCTGTGCGACGTAGGCCTAATGAAGAGCAGAACTGGTCAAACTGTGTCTGGGCGACGGAAATGAGTGCAAGTCGGATAAAAGCCACCTTGCACATTTTGGTCCTTTATTATTATGAAGCATGATAATCGTGGTTTGTGTAGTCCACATGCTACTATTCATTATTATTCCTGTGGACTTGTCGAACTCTTTCCACAAACTGCTCAAGACTTATCTTTTTGACAATTCCTGGGTCGGGAGCATCTCCGAATCTTGAACCGGCGGTATTTAAATTTCATATATCGATAGATAGCTTGATTGATGGATAGATTGCAATCATTCCATATTAAATTTCAATATGCTTTTCAATGTTGATATAGGCCTATAGCTAATTATTATCAATAAATTTTAGCCACTACTTTTGAGTTTACTGTTGTGGCCCTCGGCTTCAAGAACCTTGCTTTTGCGGCCCGTGCCACCAAAAAGGTTGGACAGCACTGGTGTAATCCATGTATCAGTCTTCGTGTCGATGTTGTCATTCCGTGCATGATATGCTGCTATGGTAATATATAATTAGCCGGGTATGCAAAGCACTTTGTGAGATGGATATTGACTAATGATGTGCTAAAATTTTGGGAATTGTTTGTCGATGACTTCGTTTCTCACACACACTTAAGTTTGCATTGCCTTAGGTGCCGACAGATCTGATTGCTTAAGCATGCATATGCGTCTGGCATAGGAATTCCATTGTCTAAATAGACAATGACAAGATGTTGTTGAGCACTGCTAGTGAAGGTTATTCTATTGCTAGACCGCTGTTGTTTTGTGTTTGTCTGCGTATGGCTCTGAAATTCACTGTGGAGTTGATAATGCTGTGACATTGAGCTACATCGATCCTTACAGTTCCATTGGATTGCTATATATTTGTGTTACAATTTCATTGAAAAGACCTGACAGACCCACAACAGACATGTATATAAATTTATTTTATTTTATTCTCGCATTTGCTATAGCGCTCCCCTTCAAGCTCTCTGCTCAGAGGCGCTCTCGACTACAGCACAGACACTGCATCAGAGTTTGACGCCGAAGTACATGAGCAATTGCGAGTGAAGGACTTGCTCAAGGTTGCTACGTGGCAGCTTGAGGTGGATTCAAACCTGGAACTACCCTGCTCCAAGGCACTGAACCTCACCACCACACCACAAAAATATAAGACTGGACAAATGTACTAGAATACTTGAATGTATTGAATACTTGAATACTTGTTGTGTCACCTTACCTGGCTTTGTGCTCTAAACCTGCTGCTGACTTTGGATATTGTTAAGGATGCTGGTGATGAGGTTCCTGAGGAGCCAGAGCATATTGCTACGAAAGATCCGATCCAAGTTCAGCGAGAGAAACGCTTCCTGATGTTTGCTTCAGTAGAATACGACGGAAGTGTTTACATGACTCCACAAGACTTCCTAGAGTCGCTTTTGAATAGTACTGCAAGAGGTTGGTGTTTATTAGACTTTGGATTAAAGTCGTCGTAATAAAGGACCTGCATTGCTGATACTGAAGTGGTCGTAGTCATCGTGATGGTGACAGTGTTGTTACTGATGATGCTGATGATGAATATGATGACAGTAATTTTAGTCAGAAATGTTGATTGCCGTATGTTCTTTTTAATGTACAGTCTTTAAATGTTGAAAATGTTGAATGATGGCAGCTGAAAGTTCATTCATGGTCTGTTATTTATAAACTTTAATAAAGCACGTGATTTAAGCTGTAAACTTCTAAGCCAAGTTTGCTTCAACTGATTTATTTGAGAGAAATTGGAATCATTATTTTTTGCATACGTATGATGAAAAAATAACATTTAATTTCGTCGATGTTTTATTTCAGCACGAACATCTCGACGTCATCTCCGACAAAACGACGTTGAGTCATATCTTAAACACACACCGTCAAAAAAGAAACCACCATCACGATTCTTTGGCGATTTGTTTGATCATGGTGAGCACTTACTCTTGCTAGGTTAATCAACTGTCCTGCGTCGTCCATTGTTACAATACAATATGATACAAAGTTCTGTGTTTTAAATGATAGCCAATAATAATAATAATAATAATAATAATAATAATAACCAATTAGAGCCATGTAGGTAGACAGGAGGAGGTAAGGTTTTGAGCATAGGGCATCCTTGATAAGACTGGCTAAGGGGCCGTCCATAAAGTACGTCACGCTACAGGGGGGAGGGGTGTAAGAAAGTGTGACAGTTTGTGACAGGGGGGTCAAAAATAGCGTGACGTACTTCATGGACAGCCCTTAAGAGTAGGGAGGTAGAGAATTCCAGATGGAGGGAGGGACCACCAACTGTGCCAGCCAAAGACATGACACTACTTGAGAACAAAATGCTTTCTTCCAGATGCTCATCGAAGAGAGGAGTTGCTTTTAACATGTTCATGTCTTGCAGCGCTGTTAAAGGCAACTCCTGTTTTTCGACCAGCATCTGGCGAATTTCAGTATGTTGTTTTTGGTGTTATCTTGTCCATGGTCACACCTTGAAATGCTGTTAGATAGGCAGAATGGCATGCTGTGCGCACTCCATACACGAGGCCAGTGTAGGCCTAGAGAACAAAGAGCAGGTGTTATATTCATTCAGAAATTTATATAGCGCCCTTTCACGAAAAACTGCTCAGACGTGCTCTGTTACATGGTCTATGTACGAGAGTTCAAGATGCAGTTTTTAGGTTACTGACTGATGAGTTTAAAATGTTTCCAAATTTTAATAGTCAATCTATTTGAATTCTAAATCAATGCAGTTGTTATATAGTGCCTTTAAGCGTTGTTAAGAGGATGCGTATGAACATGAATTTTTTAATCATATGTTTCTAACTGCATTTTACGATTTTTTTATCATTGCAGGTTTAATTTCTTACACTGAATATCTGTTCTTGCTCTGCATCTTGACAAGTGAGTAAAATTTTAAAATCCTTGGCTCTTTAAAACCTGTACATACAAAGCTAAACGATGGTTTGTTTAAGTTATTTTTTCATTTATATATTATTATAAAATATTAGTCACTGGTGTTAAGAAGTTGCTTAGTTAAATGCAGAAAATCTGAAAATGAAGCTGCAAGCACTTTCTGTCATTTGAACTGCATAGCGCATATCATAATTGTCTCATGTGGCTACCATTGTTTTATAATGTTGATAATATATTGTATTTATTTACTGAACTCTTGTCAGTTTCATCTGCCAGGTACAGAGTTAAGAAGTGATTGAAAGTTTCAAATTCAATCGAGCCAGTCAGATGGGTGCTAACTTTCAAGAACTCATTCATAGCTGAAATGTTGTTGTTCTTCTTGTGGTAAAGGCCATTAGAGTACTGTAAGATTAGAATTTTTGCTGAACTTTGTTGTATCTGGAATATTTTTTCCTCTCTTGGAGTTGGATGCCTGAGGAGTGGTTATTTTGTGTAGTCAGGCAGTGTGCCAGGCAACAGTAAGATGCGATAGTATAATTTATTTGGAGCCTCGTGGAGATGATTTTGATTCATGTATCTGATGTGCTGCTTACAATTCTCTTGCTTTTCATTTTGTAGAGCCAACTTCTGGCTTTGAGATTGCCTTCAATATGTTTGACGTCGATGGTGACCAGAAAGTCGACAAAAAGGAATTCCTTGTTGTTAGTGTTTCTGATCGAATCTTAATCATGAACATGTAGATAATGTAAAAGTTCTGCTCATTTGAAACAGACTCTAAGTAACATGAATACTAATTTATTGCTGACTTATGTATACTTTAGTCCTCAGAGATTGTTTTTAAATCACATTTCTGGATTACTCTAGTTACTGGAGAACAGTTGTCAGTTTCACTTAACGTATGTGAATGAAATTCTTGTATCAGAAACGATAAATAGGCGTATAAAGCTTAGCTGTTATTAACTGTTCATAATATATGTTTTTTCTCTATCAAGTTACCATTACTCTGGTATCTGCGTTATTTTATTTCTGTTATGATTCCTAGTCAACATTCATCCGCATCTCAGATTCTTGTCTTCTTGCCCTGACAACATGAGAAATGGTCTACAAAAGTAGATTGAATCCACAACAAACATTTACGATTATGGTTCTGTTTATTAGTCATAAAAGCAGCTTGCCACTTGAAAATGATATTGAATAGGAGGTAGTGACAGGTCTATTTGGTACCAACTCATGATGTTGGTTTTTTCTGTATTTTCATGTCTTACAACATTTGTTTCTTAATTTCCAGTTGCAGCACTTGATGGCTGGCAGCACTGTTCGTAGCCTTTCTGAACAAGAAGTGAGTTATAAAAATGTTACTTCTACTGGTGTTTATTTCTACATTTCTCTTAAAACAGATTGTTTTTGTTTATCTAATTTCTTTAAACACATAACATTTCTTAACATTTATTTATACACTTTGTGGCTTTATTTTTAAACGTCTCATCTATTTGTTTTCTTTTCCTTCAAGTGTAGTTTATCTGTTTATGTTAATCAAATTCCTTCTTCCTTTTGCACAGGTAATGCTGTATTGTAGATGTTTCTGTTGTGTTATGTACCAGAATCTGCTGGTCATTTTATAAATTATAGTCCGATTCTTTTCACTGGATCATGTGTTCACATTTCTTTGCTGTTTATAACATTTTTCTTTTGTAACTTTTAGTTGCAGTTCAAGGAACTTAGAGTAATGTTTCTCTGATTAGAACTGAATTGTTTTGAACACCAAGTTGTCATCAAAATTTATATTATATTTATTTATTTTACATCTGTTTCCATTTCTATGGCTCTTACGTTTTCCTGTGTTTTGTCATTGTTTTGTGCTCTCACTGATTTGCTGACATGGTAGAAAGTTGTCTGTATCCCTTTTCGCCAGTGGTTAGATTTGTTCCAACTGACGGATTATGCTGCCCAGCGTGAGCGGGTGGCCAGGAAAGAGCCAGCCAACATCTGGAAGCTGTTGAAGGACAGTGTATGTCTGGTGATGAGCATGAATGGTGTTGTTGCATGCAGTGATGATGAGCTGCTGATCAGATAATTACCTGAAATGTTCGGTTTTTGATTTTGCATTGAAGTTATTCCGTAATTGCATGCACCAATCAGCTAGTCTCGCAGGCTCACATTGTGGTTTGATTGTTTGATTTAATTTTAACAGTCTTTTTCTTTCCTTTTTGGTTGTGGTTTTTTGTTTTATATTTCCATAATTTTTTTATATGGTTGTTTTGTTTGGTTTTTTTTGGTTTGTTTTGTGATGTTGACTAATTTTCTTGCATGATGTAGAATCATAAATGAAAGTGTAAAATATTATTATATTAATTACTGCAATTCAGTTTTAGGAACAAATTGCTAAATATACTTTAGAAGAGTTATTGATAAACGTGAACATTTGAAGCTGAACTACAGGAACTATTATATTTCCTAAAAAGATTAATCTTTGATTCACTGTATCGTCGAGAAGTCTGTTGTTCCACCTTGGGTTTCAGCATCAATCCACCCTTCGATCGGTGAACCAAGTTTCTTGTTCCCTGCTCGCTATCTGACAGCATCGTTCATTCTCTGTCGCTGGTCCTACAACCTGGAGTGGCCTTCCTGTTACACTGCGCTTAGTTCCCAGGGGTCACTCCACTCTGTTTCTTAAGAACCTCAAAACTGTCTTATTTAGCCGTGCTTGGGCCGGGAGTGCTTCTGTGTAGCCTACTGTGAAGAGGCGCTATATAAAATTTCCGAAACAAAATAACTAAATAAACTTTAATGGCACTTTGAGGAATTTCGGACGATTTAATTACAATGCATGATAGAATGTGAATTTCACATTGTTCTGTGATTATAACAATTTTTAGTGATTAAAAATTGGAATAACTTTGCCTAAACACTACAAGGCAACGACAAGATGTAAAAAATAAATTATTTAAATTTTGTTTATTCACTTTTTTATGGTAAATTTATCAGTGTTGTTGTTTATTTTGGATGTGCCTTGATTGTTTCACTAACCACATTTTTTGAGTAATTAATTTCACCGTATTTTAATCTTGAGAACAGGTGTCTACAAGCTAAATAACAATGCATCTAGTGCCTCTTAAAAGTTTACTACTCGAGTAGTATTCATGATTTTGAGAATATTTAGCAGCCTGCGTTATTTGACACATGCAGTGTAATCCTTTCAATCAATAGTGTTAGAGCTCAAATATTATAATTTTGGGCAACAAAGTAGAAGATGCTTAACTTAGCTAATTGTTTTAAAGTAAGTAAGTGCTGTTATGCATATAATCAACTTCAGCTTTTATACAGTTTTTTTAAATTTTAGCCATTTTGTTTGTGATTAATGCGTTTGGATTTTTGGTTTTATTTTAGCCACTTAGTTTGTGATTATAGCGTGTGGATTTCAGTTTTTATTTTAGCCACTTAGTTTGTGATTAATGCGTTTCAATTTCTGGTTTTATTTTAGCCACATAGTTTGTGATTATTACGTTTGGATTTCAGTTTTTTTGTTTTTAGCCACTTTAGCGTGTGATTAATCTGTTTGGATTTCTGTTTTTTGTTTTGCGGTTCAGTCTTTTGTTTTGCTGTTTACCTTATGTACCGTTTCTTCTGTTGCCCGTTTCCAATGGTTGGTGGTGTCGCGAATTAGATGAAGAAAGTGCAGCGGAAAGTGCTAAACAAGAAGGACATTTGCAGGACCGAAGCGATTTCCGATCGTAATGTTCGGTCAAACATACGAACTAACATTTGGAATCTGCTGCTGCTTGAAAGAATGGATTTAGTAGGTTGATGGTAGTCTGCGCTTCTTTCCTCTTTCCTGTCAGATATTTTTGCTGCCTGGGCACAGCAAAATTGAGCTTTGCATAAAAATACTAAACCACACTCTAAAGTAACTGAAGGTAAAATTTATACTTAATACCATGACAAAATTTAGTTGCATTTTTAATTAGCTGCAGCATAAGAGATTGACTTTGGGACATAATGAAATTTGGACATGAGCCCACTTTAGTTGTTAAAAATTTGATTAATTCAGCCAGAAAGTTTTATCGATTGAATGATTCTTGCACAAATTTGTACAGTAATGTAATGTTAAGAGGTTATTCTGTACATTTGATTCTTTTAAATCTATAATTATATAAAACTGGTATAGATGCGTTCATTACTACGTTACAAGTTGACTACTCTGATTTTGGGACCCCCAAAACTCTATCCAGTGGTCTACCTGTGGTAATAATAATATTATGTAATACTGTTCAAGTGATGAACGATACTAAACTGCAGCTTATTGTTCCATGGCTTTACCATGCACCTGTTCATCACATTTTCATCTTAACTCAGTAAAAATTATTTGTTCTGTCTTGCACAAAATTCTACCAAGATTAAATATCTGCGACTCCATTTTCTAAGATTTTACACGTTGAATTCGCTAAAATTACTGTCACCCAGGCTTTGCAATTTACTCTGTTGGTGTTGGTAAGCTCGTCGTAGATTGTGGCTCCCTCCCAAGTTTTAGTCCATGAAAGACGTCTGTAAAGAATGGCCGGCGTTCAACCCTTCCATCGCAGTCATCTTCGTTTCCGTGTCTTATTTTCTTCATTTGTCATCCCAGTGAGTGGTTAAGGTCTAGATTATGTTACCATTTTGATCTAACAGTGCCACCACCAACTATGTTGCAATGTGTGTTACTTTGATACGGAGGATTCCAGTGAAGGAACGCTAATTATATCCAATGCAGACTGTCTGCTGATGATCTGAAGTTGGTGTGAAGGCTGTGCTGAAAATTAACTGTACCAAGTTTAGATGTGGTTGTTTTCTTTGGCCATAACATCTTCCATTTTTGTGATTCCCCTTCCATCCATCTTTACAGACGTTCTTAATGGCTAATCCAGGGATCCTGTAACCTTTGTGCTTTTTTGCCTCTTTTGTGTGCTTTTTTTACCTCTTTTGTGTGCTTTTTTTACCTCTTTTGTGTGCTTTTTTTACCTCTGAACTGTTATACCATTACTTAAGGCAACACTAGTTTTTCTCTGTATTATAAGTGCATCGTTGTTTTAACAAAATGACAGCTTCTACTCAATGTATTGTGATAGACAGAAACGTGGGTTTGTGGTTTGTATGGTTAGCTAAATATTTGCCTTGATAGTAGCTAGGGCATAGCCGGGTGCCGTTTTTCAACCGGGTACCGGGTCCGGGTAGTTTGAATAAAATCTGCCGGGTCCGGGTACCGGGTCGGGTATTAAAAGTAATCGTTAATCTCTAAACTGAATAGTATGTCTCCACTTTGAATGCTGTCGACGAACACCACTCAGTTTGTTTGCTACCTTTGGTGAAATTGAGTAAAACTCTTCCCTGTCAGAGTTTTACTACAGTTGAGTTCTGCCAGGGGTTATTGTTGGAGAGGTGCCAGTAATATCTATTCATGAGCTCTGTGGATAGAATCATTCTATAGTAAAGACATGCTGATCTGTCCAGTAAGGCAAGAGGAGGTCAGAGGTCAGCAGCCCTGAGAAACAGTCCTGTTTCTGTGGTGTATGCAGTCCAACTACATGTAGATACATTTCAAAGTGCACCATCCCTTAATCTGTGAGATGTATTCTTGGTTATATTAGGGAAGGGGCCGTTAAGCTTGGCTGCAAAAGCATGTCAACAGGTGGAAGGTATCCCTTCTAACAAGTCCTAGTCTCTCTGACTGGAATGAGAGTGTGACAGACCAAACAGACTTTAAAGAAAAGGGATTAACAGATGACCACTAGCCAACCTATATCCTGGGGTAGCTATGGTCAGTGAGCAGCACCTGTATGTATAACATTGTATATATATATATACATGAATATAATATGTACATACATGTCATACATATATACACTCTTCCCCTTCCTATACTTCTTCACCTTCTACCACAGTTCCTCCCCTCCCCCTTCATCATCTCCTGTCTCTCTCTGTTAGATATTTCAAACAGCCAAGCAACAGGAGGAAAAGGTAATAGACAAGAAAGAGGGGGAAGGAAGAAGGGGAGGGGAGAAAGCATGAAAGAGGGTGCCACTCTACTATTTAAGTGTATATATTATTCCTCTTCTCCCTCAGTCTACCACTGTTCCGCTCAGGAAGGGGTAGTAGAAGAAAAAGAGGAGGAGGAGGAAAGACAGCATGGAAGAGGGTGATGCAAATTCTCCCCTCCTCCTCCTCTTGCTGGTCCCCTGTTTGAAATAGGATAGTCTAATATAAAGCAACCATCAGCGGGCTGTCTGTTCTGTGATTGTCTGTTCATTGTACTGCAATGCCCAGTTGAGAGATCTTGGAGGTTAACTGTTAAGCCCTTTGATGTGTGGTATGCTAAATTCATAATTACCCACCCGGCCCGGAAGACCTTTCATCACCGGTTCCGGTTATCTGCCCAGTGTCAAATACCCGGCATTACCGGTTAACCGGGTCAGCCCCCGGCTATGCCCTAATAGTAGCCCTAAAGGTTTAGGGAGCAAACCAATTTCTGACTTGAACTTGGCAGACTGACATATAAATACATTTTCCTTCTGTATGCTACTAAAACAAGAGAAAATGCATTTTCATAATAAAAAATGGTAAATGTATTCGGTTCATTACAGTGCTTCCATAATTTTCTTCTCTGTCAGCGTGTAATGGGCCATGGCGCATCGACATTTCCATCTCTGCAAATTCTGCCATGTAGTCAAGTTCAGACGTCTGAAATTGTTCTGTGTCTGAACATGTTTCATTTTGTTGCTAATGTATTGTTTTGCCAGGCAATTGGGTTCATGTTGTCGAGTAGATCTATGACTTTGTAATTAGATGCAATGACTGCAATTAATTTAAATTACTTGTTTAGCAATTCTTCAAGCTATCTGCTCAGAGGCACTCCCAGAAAGAAGTTTTCTAATTATTGTCGAGTGTATGTGGAGAGTCCCTGGCTGAAATAACTTGCAGTCAACAAGAGCTGGGCCTTGCGCACTGGGAGCGCCTCTGAACGGTTCACCCTACTAGAGGCGCTTTATAAATGTTTAAATACAATACAATATGTAGTGGGTGAAAGTGAAATAATCTGCAATTGCTGTAGGTGACAAAAACAAGTATGACCTATGAGATTTGGATGTTCAGTAAAGGTAAGTTCCTGATCAAAGATGACCCTTAGATTGCAGACGTATGTAGGGAAGACAAATCGAGGGAAGTCGACAATGGAATGAATTCATTACGGAAATTTATATAGCACCCTCCAAAAAACCTACTCA
The DNA here is from genome assembly GCA_945859605.1 of Lumbricus rubellus. Taxonomy (NCBI): domain Eukaryota; kingdom Metazoa; phylum Annelida; class Clitellata; order Crassiclitellata; family Lumbricidae; genus Lumbricus; species Lumbricus rubellus. Next base: position 32,581,846 of record OX243812.1, on the reverse strand, counting down.
GAGGTACTCCAATTCTTGTGATGAAAGTGACATACATGCCCTTGCATGATAATATTTTCAGCATTTATGTATTTGTGTGTGTATAATGTATATATATATATATATACACAAAATATAGTTTGAATATATTTGTATTTGATAAAGATAAATTAAATGTTAATGCAGGCAGTATATAAATTTGAATCAGTAGACAAAGTATGAAAACCTTGTTTGAAGTTGCCATGAATTTTGGTTGTATTTAGTTGCTCATCTGTCAAGGTTAGGACTTGCTCCACCTAACTACTGAACTCTTTCTATAGAAAATTATTTCGCTTTGGAAGTTGTACTCAGAATCTTTAGTTCGCTTCACTATGCTTTACTATTGCCATTAGCATTTCTTCTGAGCTTACCTGTTTTCTCTCTGTCTGAAAACAGCGTTCCTTTGGCTGCGCACAGAGAGAGTAAGAGTAATGGAGAGGCCCTTTATAAGTGTTCCGGTAAATGCCTTATTGTTATTATTACACAGTTGCCCTTTTGATTGATTATATATTAGTCTATCAAGTCAATTAGTGATAATTGACGTATTAAGTCAATTAGTGATTTAATCATTAACCTATCAAGTGATTATAATTATTGACGTATCAAGTCAGTTAGTACATCGTTTTTCTGATCAACTGCGTCTAGGAGAAACAGATGAACGAAGGCCTTCAAGACACAACGCTGACCATACACTTTTTTGGTCAGAAGGGCAGTGATGTTTTGAAATTCGAGGACTTTCACAGGTAATTTATGTAGAACATTTTTTTAATTTTCAGCAGCTCAGATTTCTTCATTGAATTCTCTGACTTTTAAGCAGGTTCATGCTTCCAGTGTAACCAATTACCATTCATCTCGTTGTCCAGCCCTATCGTTCAGCTTGCTGTAACCCTCCTCCATCATTGGAATGTACTGGTTCTTCAATAAATTTAACCTTTTCTGCCATGGAAACTGTAAATGTTGCTGTACTGGGTGTAGGTGTTTTCGTGACAACGTTTGCATTGTGTCTCTGATAGTGTAGCTACTGAACTTCTTGTCACCTTATGAGAAGTGTTTTGTGCCATTGGTTGAGCAGATTTCAGGGACAACTGCTGAAAGCTGGCTTTAACAATGATCTTCCCGTTCTGCGAAGTTTGTTCCCTTCCATAGTTCAGTGTCCTTATGACCTGTGTGCCCAGGCCGCACTATTTCAAACTCCCTGATAAAGATGACACTGATAATAAGAAAATAATAAGTATTCTTGTATTCACTTAGATTACTTTATAGACGATTTTTTTCTGGCTAACTCTCATTTTTATTTTTATTATTCATCTCTATTGTCACTGATTGTGGCTTGTCACTCAGGTTTTTAATAAACGAAGAATCAGATATATGGCATATTTCTCAGTGGCTGGCCCTAGACCTGGAATGGGCTCCCTGTTGCACTCCATCTTGTGCCTAGAGGTCATACCAATATGTTTCTTTCTCACTTAAAAACTGCCTTATTTAGCCGTTGCTGGACTGGGAGCACTTCTGAGTCAATTACCTTGAAGGTGCGCTATATAAAAAGTCAATAATAATAATAAAGTCAATAATATAAGCATATATATCTTCGTTTATTATATATGTTTCAACCTCATCAGTATGTGGGATTGTGGGTTTTCGTAAATGTTTATAATATCCTTTCAGAAATCGAATTATTGATTTTCTATAAGATCACAGAATAAAAAAAATTTCTCCAGTTTCAGATGGTTGACATGTTTTGCGAAATAAATCTTTATTGTTTGGTTTCAGTTGATGGTTTTCTGTTTTCATTTGTTTTCTTATGCTTTTGAACGCGTTAGGTTCATGAATAACCTGCAGATTGAGGTTCTTCAGTTGGAGTTTAACAAGTATTCACGTGGTCTATCGACGATCCAGGAAGACGACTTTGCGAGAATCCTTCTGCGGTACACGTACCTGACGAAAGAAGAACACAACGAATATCTGCAGCGTCTGAGGAAGAGAATATTTGATGCCAAGGTTCAGTTAATTATTTAGATCAGCATGAACTGCAGAGCTTAATAATAATGTAATTGTCCATCATCCTGCTTTTCCATTTTGCAGCACAGGTTGCATTGGACCTGGACCCACCTTTTGGAACAATTTTCTTATATAAGAATATTTATTGTTCCAGCACAAATAGCTCCTCCAGAATATTTTATATGTCTTAATCTACATATTTTTTATATTTACTTGATAACCATGTTCTTGTGCCTTTGCAGGGTCCTCACATGGATATTTTATTTATTTCATGGAATAGTTGTATAATCACATCAAATTAAGTAAGCTTACTGTTTGATTGACCTAATGTGCCTGTTTACAATTATGCATGTGGCAGTGAAACATTAGGTAGGCCTACCATTAACAAAGCTGTTTTAGCTTTTCAACGTAGACACTGAAATTGTGATTGAAATATTTTTCCGGTTATGCGTATACCAAGGTCCAAGGTACAATGCAGTTACCTGGTGCTTAAGACTTTACACCCTTTTTAGATTTCACGAGTCAGACTACACTTTACAGAGGATCTCAAAAAGCACTGTATTTTGCATGAAACTAGTCATAGGCACATGCGTATGTATTATGGTGGAATATTCTTTATATGATTAGTAGTAAATATAAACTTGTAATGATTTTTTATTTGTTGTATATATTCTTGTCTCTGCAGGGTATTCAATTCAACGATTTCAAAGATTTCTGTTTATTTTTGAATGACCTTGATGATTTTGCCTTGGCGCTTAGAATCTACACATATGCTGATCTTCCAATATCTGAAGGTTAGTAGATCACGTCGATCTAATCTCAACTCTCCAATCAATAAATAAATAACTACTAGTGCTATTGTACTTTGGCACTTTGGTTTCAGCGTTCTACGTGACGTGTTGAATGGGGAAAACCGAAATCAGTGCAATTGAAGTTGATGATTATAAGCCAATGAGCCTGTGAATAATATTGCAATGTACCTATGATAATCATGCTTTATTTAGTCAGAGAAATATCACTTTTGACAAAATTTACATTTTTTTAGACAAATATTTTTTCTAACATTTGTGTTGACATAACAGAAAAGACGTCAACTAAATGAAATTAATAGGACTGTTTTCTAGAGCAGTTTTACGTGCAGACAGTCGGGGAAATAGGCAGTTGATACTTGCTTAGAACACGTACTTTGTTGCAGCGTGTACCTTTGTGCAAAAAAGACTAGTGGGCTATACTTTTTCGGATAGTCACTGCATAAAAATATTTTACCGAAATAAAAATATTTTTCTACCTACCTACCCAATTTTTTTAGCCCTGTTACCGGAAACACAAAATGTTTTTTAGGCCTACTGTATTTTTTAGATATTGGTTAAATTGAGTGTTAATAATTTATTTGATGTGTGATTTGTGTGTTTTTTAGCTGATTTTGGTCGTGCTGTCAAAGCGTGCACCGGTCAGATGTTGAATCAGCATTTGATTCACGTTGTCTTCCAGTTGTTCGACAGAGATGGAGACGGTAAACTCAGCCAACAGGAATTCCTGTCGGTCATGAAGGATCGACTCCATCGTGGAGCTAAGGTTCGGAACTTAATTACTGAAATTCCGATCTCACCTGAGTTTCTTCATTTTTTATTTCTTATATTTCTTCTTTTCTATAGTGCCCCTTTAAGCTCTCTACTTAGAGGCGCGCTCCCGACTACAGTGCAGACACTGCATCAGCATTTCACACCAAAGTGCCGGAGCACATTTTGCAAGTGAAGGACTTGCTCAAGGTCCCTACATGACGGCTTGAGGTGGATTCGAACCTGAAACCCTCTGGCTGCAAGGCAACGAACCCACCACTACACCACCGTGCCCCACAATCCCACATCTAGTCTGATCTGTAAATTATGGCAGCAGCATTATCAGATTTCACGAGGCATTTGTAGGTGGGTGCTTCCACGCAAAAACTGCATTCAAAATTTAAAAAATTTCAGCAGATGTACTTATTCTGAAATGTGTCTTTGAGCATGTTCGTCAGATGCTACTGCTGGAATTGAGTCATTGTTGTTTGTATAATGTAATTTATTTCCAAATTTTATTTTATTTTTCCCCTGTTCAGGTGGTTGCTGGAGGACAATGGGAAAGCTACAAAAACTGTGTGAAGAATGAGATGAGGGCGGCATAAAGACTCGTCGCCTTTGGCCGTTGCAGAATGTTGTCTGCACCGTAAACCTGTCACTGAAATACATTTCATCTCATAATCCCAACGTACTAGTATTACTTCCAAATTGTTTTTCCTTGGTTCTTGATCGTTTAATAAAATGTATTACTTTTATAGTTTTTTTTACTGATTGGTAAAATTGAGCAGTTGAAAGCAATATCATGTTTTTAAGACCTTGACTAAATTTTGTATACAAAACATGCGTTGATTGAAAGCATTCGCATGATTTGATTGTTCAGTACACTTTTTAAAAAGAATTTTATATAGAATAATGTATTATTATATGTCCATAAGATTATTCACGTGACTTAGTACTAGCAGTAGTAATGATTTGTGAATATTTTGGTTAATGCATCTATATTTGTATATTTCTGTTTAATTTAAGTGCAGTATACCAATAACACAAACAGGGTATCATTTTTCTAAGTAAGTCTGGAATGATACCCTTCTTTAAAGCCGAAATACCATGACTTGTGTGCCTTGTTCAAAGTTTTGTGATTATAATTATTCTTTCATTTTTTTCAATGTCGTTTGGTTGAATATGCTTGCTACTCATTTCAGCTTTTTTCAGTTTCTCCTTTCAATTGTCCAATTCACTTTGTTGTAAATACTGTTAAGCCTACGCTTTGCAAGTTTTGTTAGAAAACTTTCCTTGTTATGGACTGTAGTTTTAGTTCGTTAGTAAGAAATGAAAAGACAATCAAGATGACAGGCTTACTTTCGTAGTAAAAATAAAATCAAGATGGAGACTTTAGTTTGTTGTTAATTTTAATTTAAGTTGAATTTGTTTTAATTTGTTTGTTAAGTGCATGTGTGTGGGTGATACTAGCTGTTAGCATGCATATGTGCATTGTGCATGTAATTGTACATGGTTAGCAATTCAGACGTTTGGAAATTGTTGTCTTGTTTTGCAAATACATTAATTTGTGGTAATTAAACTTTTGATTGACGTTGCTTGTAATTAATAGAATTTTCTGTAGTACATGTTGACTTGCACATTGTCATCAATGTTGAACTAATAAATATTAAAGTTATTGATTAAATTAGTTGGCATGATTCAGTGAATCTGAGATATATGCATATCTATTCTGATCGTGTACTGTGTAAAAGACCTGTTAGACTGGGTCTGTGTAATTTACTGAGGAAACAGATGTGTCTGTTTAATATGATATGATCAATGACGTTTTATGGTATATGCAGTACTTCAATGTTTGTTACAGTGATATTTCGAATGTTTCGATCATTCTGAACTACAGCCAAAATGTTACTATTATGTTAGCAAGGTTTTGCCAAATCCTTCAGTTGTTCACTAATAGGTTCTAAGCTCTTGCTTAGAATTATTTAATGATATTGACGTCTTACAACCAAGTTCTTTCATTATACCTTTCCACCTTATTTTTTTTTCGTGAATTAAGTGGCTCTCTTGACTTGGAGTGGCACACGGGACTTCCCTGAAGTTACTGGAACTTAAGACTTGCAGCAGCATAATCAGTAAGCCTAACTATTGATAGCAATGTTACTGACCCTGGATCACCTGCCCTGCCTCTCATTCAGTTTTATGTACAGACCTTCCTTTCATAGCCAATAGCAGCACTTTTCGAGAAAAATTGCCATGGTTCCTCCTATTCTCCTTCTCTTTCGCGCTACTTCAATTGCAAAAAGTTGAATAACTCTGGGATTACAATTATGATTAAGCAGTTTCTCTGCTAAGAAACACTTGAAAGATATCTGGGTGATGTGATGGCAGATTTGTCATGTAGTGCGTCTGTGCCTTTCACCCTAACAGCTGGGCATTTAATGCGATGTGGAATAGAAACTTCCTGTTTTACATAAGGAAAAGCTGTTGAATTGCTGTTTAACTGTTTGCAATGCAGCTCAAAGTTCAGTCTTAAGTAGCATGAATGTTTGTAATAAGTGATTGATTATCTTACGTTACTTAACATTGAACTATAAGTCATTGTGTTGATTAAGTGAACGAATTTCATTGTTATGTTCTTTGAATTATTTTAATAATTTCTGTGGAATATGATGTGAGGAACCTGGTAGCACTGATTATTTTCAGCATTCGTCAACGCTGTTTTGTTGAATTATTAGTGGTTTGGGTAATCATATCTGACTTACAGATTCATGGAGCTCATGGACATCGAGCGCCTCTGAGTAGTTTCTTGAAGGGGCGCTATATAAATGCTCTGAATGAATTAATGTAAATTCTGTGTGTCGTTGTCTTAGTTACTATTTGTGCTTCAAGTGTTGATCATCTTGCAGGATGTGATTGAAAATATGCCTTAAGCTGAGCTGTGTTTGTGTGCCAGGTTGATCGTTTGCTATCTGCTTTGTAGACCTAATTCTGTAGTAGTGATCATTTTACTGAACTTATAATCAGGTAGTGGAGCATTTGACAAAGACGTGTTTACTCTTGGAAAGTGCTTTTTGATGAAAATGTGCCTTAGTTTATTTGGTGAATCATAAAAATGAATTATATGTATAATATGGAAATGAGATTTGATTTGAATTGAAATCATGGATTTTAAAATAATTTCTTGAAAATGTGGTTTGAAAGCTTGCTCCATTTGAACTATTGAACTTGCCTTAGTTGATGGGGCTATTGTCGATATTGTAATAGCTTGCAGTTGGGTGATTCACTTGCTGAATGTAGATTTGTAAAGTACAGATGGACGTTGGATACATAAATTATAATTATATTTATTATGTATATAATTTATATATTATATATATATAATTATATATATATATATATATATACATTGTATATGTTATTAAAAAACTTAACATTTGATTTAAAATTATACATTAAGAATCATGGTGGTATCTTTTGTTTTTGTCATTTCTATATTCGTGTGTCTCTGCTCGTTGAGTAACGTAGTTGAGCTGCTAAAGGACAAAGCATCACAAAAGGCAATATTAGTTACTGCTATTATCAGCTGCACCAGCTTTGCACTGTCCTCTGTTCTCTTACGTCTACTGCTACTCTTACTTTAGTGCATTCCTTCGTTACATCTCGCATCGACTATTGCTCTTCGCTCTACTTTGGCCTCTCATCCAACAGATTGACTTGTCTTGACATGAGTGTTGCGCTCTGCTGCGCACCTAATTGGGCAACTCTCTAAATATAGTCCTGTCTCAAACTACATGCTTGAGGTACTTCACTGGCTTCCCTATTCGCCAGTGTATTGAGTTCGGGGTAGCTGTATTGGTATGGCAAGTTTGTCAGGACCTTGCCCCAATTTACGTCAGAGAGCTATGCAGTCCAAGGACGTTGTCAGCTATGCTCTGCTGATAAGGGAGTTCCTTTTGCTTGTACTACTACCATGAAGAATCGAGCGTTTTCTGTGGTTGGTCCAGTGGTCTGAAATGGCCTTCCTTTTGAGCTGCACGTACACCAGGATCATTACTTACTAAACTTAAAACTGTTGTTTTGGGGAGTCGGGAGCGCTTCTGAGTAGTTTTTTACTTGTGGGGCGCGGTGGTATGTTGATGGCGTCGTTGCCTTGAAGTCGGAAGGTTCGAATCCACCTCAAGTCACCGCGTAGGGACCTTGGGCAAGTCCTTCACTCGCAGTTGCTCAGCGCTTCGGCGTGAAACTCCGATGCAGTGTCCGCGCTGAAGTCGGGAGCGCTTCTGAGTATCGGTTGAGAGCTGGAATAGGCGCTATAACAAGTGCGCATACAAACAAACCGGAAGAAGCGCTATATAAATGTCCGAATGAATGAATTGTCATTACGCGTCATAGCGTAGCCACTCTACTTACTTGTTTACGACAAGCGTGGAATCATAATAAATAATTCGTGCTGCCATCTACAACGTGCCAATGATTTTTGCTTACGCGATAATAATATGTATTTAAATTAAATAGTCGTTAAAATGGCCTTTTCTTTCGGTTCAACGACTCGTCCTGCTTTTGGCGCAGTCGCCACGACTGCGCCAACTGGACTATTTGGATCTACAGCTACCGCTGCACCGAATACAGGTACTAGTTAACCAACTTTGGGATAGCTCGAAGTCATGCCTTGTACGCGCCAAATAAAAGTAACAATTCTCCCCAAATTCCATCGTTTAAAATTGTCAGCATTATCAATCGGCGTAATTGCAGTATTGGGGACCGTGAGTGCGTGCAGTATCGATGGACAGTGTCTAATAATGACACAAACCTTAACACAGTGCGTTGGTGTGGCATAGCTATAGTAAGCGGGTCCCCTATGTTAATGAATGACTGCACTAACCCTATCCCTAACCCTAACCGACCCTTACAATGCCTAACCGGTATACCGCCTAACCTGACCCTAACCGACCCTCACGATGCCTAACCTGATCCTAACCGACCCTCACGATGCCTAACCTGACCCTAACCAACACGTAGGGACCCGCTTACTATAACTAAGCCCGTTGGTGTAGTGGGTATGTTCGTTGCCTTGCAGGCGGAGGAGGGTTGCATGTTCGAATCCACCTCAAGTCGCCTAGTGGGGACCCTGGGCAAGTCCATCACGTGCAATTGATCAGCGCTTCGGCGTGAAACTCCAATTCAGTGTCCGCGCTGTAGTCAGGAGCACTTCTGAGGAGAAATCTTGAAGAGGCGCTGTAACAAGTGCACATACAAACAAACAAGCAGAACGTGACCAATGTGTCATGCTTAATTACTTGTGCGGGTAATCCCGAAGACTGCGTGCCAATTTTCAAACAACATGGTTGCCAGCGATGGCACTAAAATAGAGCGCAGCGGCCTATCGCCTGCATCCCACAATGCAAATCGGTCAGTAAGTAATAAATAAATCGAAGCAAAGGGTGATACGAAGGGTTATATATCACTGCTATTATACGGAATATATGATGGTGAAATACGCCGTTAAATATGCCTATCACCTGCATCCCACATTGCAAGGCGGTCAGTAAGTAATAAAACGATGCAGGTGATAGGCATATTTGAACGTCATATATTCCATATAATAGCCGTGATATATAACCTTTATATCACCCTTTGCTTCGATTTATTCATTACTCACTTACTTACTGATCGCTTTGCTTCGATTTATTACTTACTTACTTACTGACCGCTTTGCATTGTGGGATGCAGGCGATAGGCCGCTGCACTTTATTTCAGTGCCGTCGTTGGCAACCATATTGTTTTGAAAATGGTCACGCAGTCTTCAGGATTACCCTTAAGAGTGATAAAATCACATGCTGGGATTATTTTAATTTCTGATTTGTCGATACTTTAAAGGTGTGGGCAGATCCACAAACTAACTTTCGTGTAACTTCAATTGAAAGTGTAGGCAGATATGAAATATTTTGGTTGGAAATTAGAAAGTTTCTGCATGATTTCATCAATTGAATTTATAAACTTTAATGACTCGTGCTTGAAGGTTTCGCATTTGGTGGTGGATCAACTCAGACTCAGCCGACAGGATTTGGGTTTGGTGCAACGACCGCACCTGCCCCAACGGCTGGATTTGGAGGTGGGAACTTTATTCAAAATTCCATTGTTTTCATATTTTATTGTATGCAAAATTGTGCATAGAACAGCTTTACATGTGCAATGTTTATGTCTGTACATATTTAAACACCCAAATATACACACATTTTCACGTACGGACCCATTTATGTATGGCTGTTAGGCAACGATTATGATGAACATAATATGGTAAATCACCACATGTGGTAAAGACTTAGGGAGGGTGTTTCTGCAATAGAGTAGTGGATGACTTATAATAAAGTCAAGATTAATGTGGCTAAAATACTTGAAAACAGGCACCTGCACTATGGCCTGCTAGATCTATAATTTTTCTACAATTCTATGTAAACTTGTAAAGCCATATACTCCTTTCAGGTCATGGGTAAAAGACTAATTTAAGTGATTAAATGATTTATACCAGACAATTTTTTTTCTTGCTATAGCTTGCATTCACAATGTATGTTTTAGAAGAGTTTTGTGAATTCCTAGAGTAAATGAAATGACAACATTGTTCAGCGGCATTCAGCCAAAGCATTCCTACAATAAAGCAAGTTGTGATGAGGAGCAACAGAGTGAGCACTGGAAGAATTGTTGCTTCAGCAGGTTAGAGAACAAAAGCTGGAAGGAGTGGAGGGTTGGAGACTTGAAGAACCAAAGAGCATTGTTTGATTAATGGATTCAGGCTTTTCATGTCTGTATGTCTGTGTGTATTTCTGTTTAAGGTTTTGGTTTTGGATCTACCAGTTCAGCTGCACCAACGCTAGGGTTTGGAACGACTCCAGCTACCTCGACAGGCATGCCGATGATTAACTTGTTTCCTATATTAATGCGTGCTTAACCTTATGTATACATTTATAGTATATTTAAAACTCGTTACCAATTAAGCTCATAACCTGCATTCTTGCAACTATGTTTGTTAGTTAGAATTAACTATCATAGTTTAAAGAGACAATCAGCAGACCCCAAGGTTTTCATGGTAAGTTGATGCTGGACCGATTAGACTTTCTATTCTTATTCAGTTATATAACTTTTTATTATTTGTTTGCTACATATCGGGTTATTTGTTCGTAAACCAAAAGTGTTGTCCCACTTTATACCAACAAGTCTACTGTCAACAAGACTGTTTTTGTGTTACTTGGCGAAGGTAGTCAATAGGCTGCCTCTGGTTCCCTGCTGTCTGGTCTTGTAAACCTGTTGGTGACAGATGCCACAGAAGTTGTTTGGTTAAACTGTTTAGTTGAGGTTTGATAATTAATGAGAAAGTAAAATTGCTTTATTTCGTATTCAAATTGAACTGGATATTTTTCAGGTTTTGGATTCGGATTGGGTGGCACTGCTTCCACTGCAGCCCCAGGATTCGGAACTGGATTGGCAACTGGAACAAATCCCGCATTCGGTGCTACAGGAACTGGATTTGGCACCGGTGGTTTTGGGACTGGCCTAGGCACTGGCACAACAGGAGGTTTTGGCACCGGATTGGGAACGAATACTGGGTTTGGCACTGGGCTGGGAACGAATACTGGGTTTGGAATGGGAGCAACTGGGACAACAGGTGGATTTGGAACTGGGTTAGGCACAGGAGCGACAACAGGCTTTGGAACTGGGTTAGGAACAGGTTTGACCAGTGGATTTGGGACGGGATTGGCAGCAGGAACTGGCTTTGGAACTGGCGGATATGGAACAACTGGCTTTGGTGCTAACACTGGCTTCAAACCTGGAACTGGTTTGGGAACACAAGCAATGCAAGGTAATTGCACTAGTTACGTAAATCGGTTTAAGTAGAACAAGTGAGCTGAATGTATATCTTGATGGTCTATTGAGCTTATGAAAACCAGGTGCACTAATTAATTAACTTGTGATGACCTAATTAGATAGTCGTAACTTTCAAAATGATGTTCTCCAACCAGAATGTGCTGAAACTGTTGTCATTTTGTTGAACTTGATTTTTATAAATGGATAAGAGGAAATGGACTGATGCAGCAGAAAGATCTTTAAATATAGTTTTATTCTTCAAAACTGCATTGGTAGGTGTATGCAATTTTCTGGAAATTTATCTGGTGAGTTTGGAATTTTAAAATAAATGAGAGAACTTTGTTTTTATGGCAGCAAACATAGACAATTCTCACTTTCCAATTTAGGTATATTAGACATCAATGCATTGAGTTAATTGATAAAGTACTGCAATTCCCCACTTATTGGCCTTCCCAAGGTATGTCTATCTGTATTCAATCCGTTCTTGATGCTGCTGCTGCTTGATTGCTCACCATCCTAAATCCTCCAACTTGTCATTGTTCATGGTCAACCAACTTCACTGGCTTCATCTCTCTGCCTTGAATCCAATATAAAATCCTTGCACTGGTCCCGAAGTCTGCACTGTTTTTTTTCTTCTGTTTTTATCATTCAGAGGTAACAATTAAAGTTTAATAATCTTAGGTCGCTGACGTTTTATTTTTAAAATGTCTAGCGGTTCAGCAACCGAACGTGACGGCGGTGACGTTTCCGGTGATCTTTAACGACGAGCGTGATGTCGTTATCGCAAAGTGGAATCAACTGCAGGCGTGCTGGGGCACTGGAAAAGGTTACTATGGCAACCAGCCTGGCCAGTGCGTTGAATTTACCTCTGACAATCCTCACTGTTTTTTCAAGGTGCGTATTCCTATATTCACATTTTTCATGGTTCGGTTGATGTAGATTTATGATAGTGTAAGAATTATTATGATGATGTGACATGTAAATTTATGAAATCCCTGATAATAAGGGATAGTGTGGTTAATTTCAGACTATATCTTTGAAGGTCATTTCTAGGAGTGTGCTTTATTTTAATCTGGTAATCATGAGCTTTGTTTATGATGCTCAGATGTAGATTATTACTTAGCAGTGCTTACCTTGATGAGCAGATCATGTTGTAATATTAAAATATGTCATTATTTATTTGATGCCTTTTTAGATAAGTTCAGAAGTGCTGCCTAAGCAATCTCAACATGGAACCTATCGCAAGCTTGCCTGCCTTTCAATTTTGTTGTGACCGAGTACTTATGAACTGGCTGGTTTGTGTGACTGAGCTTTCATGAATGCCGAAAGAAATCTAGAAAATATGATTACATGATAGAATTTCTGCTATTGGCTTGCTGTTGTACACTATGTAAAAAAAGTTCTAGGACATGGTGCCAAAATAGATTTTGTAGGCTGTTCGGTGGCTTGAAATCGAACATGTTTGTGTGATTCTTAAGCTAGAAAGAAAGCTCTGAGACTGTGTAAATATTGCATATAAATCAGAGCCATTTTCTTGTGTTATTATTTTACTGAGTGCTGTTGTGATTGCTTGATAGGCTGTTGGCTACAGTTGCATACCACAATCGAAGAACGAGGACGGTCTCGTGTCTCTGATCTTCTCTCGAAAGCAGAACGAAGTCTGTGACAACCAGCAGCTCATTGTTGATGCACTTCACAGGATCCTTGGCAGCAGGCCAAACATCATGGTTTGCGTTGAGGGCGTCAAACCACTGGCAGATGACCGGTAAGGGGCAAGGCTTACTGGAGAGAGATTTATTTCTTTTTGAGGATTTAAGGTTGTTAAAAATATTGATTGTTTTCTTAGAATATATAAACCAAGTAAAATATAAAACAATTATGTTGCTCCTGAGTGGTTTCAATTTAACAATAATATTCATGTCACTTAAAAACTGCAGTAATGAGTTCATAATTAAATACATGTCATTTAAAAGCCCAGAAGCTGTGTTGTTTAGACGTCAGACTGTGAGAAGTTCAGCTACTTTATTCGATGCAACCAGAGTTTGTTATTTTGCTAATGAAATAATGACCATTTGCAGCCGTAGTGAACTTTTTTTGGTGGGATATATTTTCTTAGATACTATCGAGCTGGATTTAGAAATTTGAGGTCTAAGTGGATGCTCATATTTCCAAATTTTATTTTCTCCAGCGGACACACAGTAGCCTCACCAACTTGCATTTCCATTCTACATGTAGAGCAAATGTGTATTTTGCCGAGTTGAGTTCACAACTAGCATTGTTCTCACTTCTCTGTCTCATGTGATACTAAACACATGATTGAGGATATTTCGGTTATAGTTAATGGTGTGTTGGAGTAGAATTTATAAAATTGCCACAATGATTCCGCTATGACACAACGTCTTTGGCCGGATATTATACAGAGGTTTTAAATAAAATGACCAGAAATATTTGAGCATTGAGCTAGGTTTGACAGGCTACCTAAAACAGCTGGCAGACCTCTTTGACCCATGTGCCACAGTTTGGGAACCAGTTGGTTTAAGTGTTGTGTCAATTTAAAGAAAACGTTTAAATGAATTGTATGTTGTTGAGTGATTGTTTTCCTTCTAACTGTAGAACGGAAATGGTGATTTATATACAAGACCGACAAGTGACCGGACTGACCAACCGCATCCTTGCGTCTGATGCTAACCAGTTCCTTAACCACGATGCTATCAAGAACCAGCTTATCAACCAGTTGTCCATCTGTAATGTATTTGCCAAAGTTAGCATGACTCCGGACCAACTGAAGTTGTATCTGAACACTCCACCTGCAGGTAAAGTAATAAATGATCACATTTCAAAGGCATTAATTATATATTTATGCATCCAGGAATGCATGAACAGTATGCAGTGTGCAGGCATTTAATAAATTTGAAGCACAATGCAACATGTAATGACAAGAGGGCAGTTGCAAAACTTGTTACTAGTGCACTATTAGTAATACTAGAGCAACTTTTATAATGTGCTTTATTATTTATGTGATTCTGATATGAGACCTTACATGGTAGTGTTATAAGGAGATATCTGTTTACCTGGAAACGTTCATTGTTTAACATAATAATTATGTAGCTTTCTCAGTTTGATGTGGCAAATTCTGTTCCATGTAGATGACTTATGCTTCAGCCTGCATTTAAGTTCCATGTAGCCTTTAGTGCCTTATAGTCATTCAGATATAATGAACGTGAACCCTAAAATATATTTTATTTAATGCCGATTCACTTGGGAGTCTGTAAATGCCTTTTACGGTATCGTTTTGATGCTGGTACTGTCTCTTAGAAAACTGAATGTACACAAAAATAAAGCAAAATGCCAGCAAATGCGTATGTGCAATCGATTGATGTTAAAATTCGATGTTTGAGGTTCACTAGGTTCTAAGCTATTGCTTGTGTGGAATTCTGCAGGTATCGATAGCCGGATCTGGGAGCAGGCAAAGCTCGACAATCCCAACCCAGACAAGCTCGTTCCAGTGCCAATGGTTGGATTCGCAGAAATTCACAGTCGTCTTAAGCGTAACGAACAAGAAGCGGAACTCCATCAGTTGGCACAAGATGTAAGCAATTCAGTTGAAGATTTGATTGCTAGAGCAGTTTACTGAAGTCATTGTGAAATTTGAAACTTGTGGATTTTCTTTTCATAATTAAATTACTGTATTCCCAGTCTCCACTCATTTGATCTCAGTGGGTCTTTCAGGACTAGGTGTCTCTAGGTTTGCGTAATGCTTTTACGTGGTTGTATATTGATGAAGCATTGGCTGATGAGGATCTAACTAGCCTGCATACAACTTACGATAAGATTTAAAAAAAATCCAATCCAATTCAAACCGTTTCATTGTTCCAAGTTTCTTCAGTTATGGTATTCAAAACTATACATGAAACTGTTTAAGTAAGACCATTGTTGCAGTAGATTGATACATTTCTAAAGTTGTTTTATGAAATGTTGTTTTTCATGAATTTATTTGCATACATAATCACTGAATAAAATATTTTGCAGATTTTATTTGTACGATGTCTGAGAGAACAATTAAACAAAGTTAAAGTTTTTTTACTTTTTGTTTTTGTTTGAGTGTTTTGGTTCTTAAAGTGTGCATGACATTCTCTTGTTCTGTGAATTTGAGTTGTGGCATTATTAAGGTCTTGAATCATCTTTTTAATGGTTTGTCTGGTGATTTTTCAGATGATTGCTTCTGACATTGTTCAACTGCAGAACAATCTAACAAACATGGTTGCGAAAGCAGAGCAGGCGAAAAGACGACAGACGGAACTTAGTCATCGACTGCTACAGGTAATCGAAAGAGTTCAGTCATTTAATCTGTCAGTCATTTAATCTGTCAGTCATTTAATCTGTCAGTCATTTAATCTGTCAGTCATTTAATCTGTCAGTCTGTCCAAGTGGATTCCACTAAGTTTCTATTTTTCAAGCTTTTTCTAAAGATAACAGTTGATCAAGTCAACAGTTGGTATGTTTCTTCTTTGTGTCAGTTGTTAACTGTCACCTTGTCACCTTGTGCCGTCGATTCTTGGAACCTTAGCGACCGCTGTGATAAACCTTCTCCATGTGTTAACTGTAGGGACCATCAATTACCAATTCAACCAATTCTGTTTGATGACTTACAAGCCATTTGGCATTAGAAATGTGAAGTCATGCGACTGGGTAAACCCTGGGTAATGGCCCTGGACAAGCAGTGAATTATTTTCTTTTCTTGACTGTTAATACTAGTTATGCCATCTTAGGATGGTATCCCACAACCAGTTTGGATGTCTACCTCTAAATTTAATACACAGTTTGTTCAATACAAACTGCACCTTAAATGACAGCCTGTATTAAATTGGTTTGTCATTGGTGATGTTCCTTTGCAGACAGCTCAGTATAGTGATCGCTTTGTTGAATGATTTCGTGTTCTTAGGTGATTGTAAAGCAAGAGATTCATCGTAAACATGGATATGCCATTCAAGCCGATGAAGAACTGCTTCGTGCTCAGCTGGAAGCTATTGTCGCCGAATTGAATTCTCCCACGCAACTTAAAGTAAGGCTGTCTACTTTTTAACACCCGTCTCTTTACACATACATGCTATATTACATTACTCTTTGCAGTTTTGTAAAACGGGATCACTGGGAAGTGAGAACCAGATACTTATCTGCACATTCTTGTGTCCCATTTCATTACTGTTTTAAGCATCGAATGTCAGCTCCAAAACTACTATATTTGTGTGCACACCTGGTTGGAAAATTAAATGCATTTTTTGGCCAAGACTGTTGGATTGCACTGGTGATATTTTTTATTGGTGTGGTATTTTGTTTCTGTAGCATGTTACTTGCCTATACGATCTATACTTTCTGGTTTTCTGCTATAATGGAAATGTTTATTTATGTACTTAAACATTTTTTAAATGTGATAATGCAGATTTGTGTGTTTCACCGAGTAAACTAATCCTGATTAAAGCTGCATTCTGTTCATTTATGAATGTTACTTTTACTGTCAGGGTCGTCTAAATGAAATCATGTCTCAGATGCGAATGCAGAATCTTGCAGGTACAACGGTGCGCCCGGAAGTAGGGTACCAGATTGACGACAACGTACAACAGGAAATTAAACAGGTTAGTTGCAATTGTGCATGTATTATAGTAGTAAAATGATGAATTTATGTGGTACTGCTCAAGAGAAGTCCTGAGAAGTGACAAAATCATGATAAATAAAAATGGTCTGTTTTTTCGTTTAATTTATGTTTTAATTTTGGTGTTTAACGTAAGTAGTGTAGAAACCATGTGTTTCCGTTTCTTGATTCCATCTCAAAAGCTTTTTGCAATGCTTTTTAATTTTAACATCATTTTCTTTTGTTATCAATACCTTTAAATGTATATATTGTTACACTTTAACACTGTGTTCAGAAGCTATGCATCCCATTTATTTAGCTCCTCACTATTATGGTCCTTGCGCTTTGTTTTGTGGCAACCTGTATGATCAGTGTATCTATCTATTGTTCTCTAGATTCTAGAATAATGTATTTAATCAACCTCTGTTTGTGTACAGCATTTAAAGCAGCAGCAGGATGGCATCATGCATCTCATCAGCATTATCAAGGAAGATCTCGAAGATCTGAAGCTTGTCGAACAAGGTCTTGGTGTAGACGTCAAAGTTCGTCGATGAACCGATCATCAAAGCGTGCCCCCATAATATTAAGGAAGACAGTGTAATAATAAAATAATAATAATAAGAAACGTTTGAATATATTCTGGGTAACATTCCAAATTTTCCATAAACATGTCCACTGTTCAACGCAAAACTTTGCACAACCTTTCATTATATATTCAGCAACTATAGGCGTTTATGATGCATTACCATGGTGGATCTGTTCAAACAGGCTACTTTTTTTAGCTGTATGTGACGTGTAAATATTTGTACCGTGATTGGAAACCTCTACAATATGAGAACAAGCTGGATTTACAAATTCCAGACTGGTTTGTAGATGGCAGAGTTGTAACAAAAACAGGCAGATTGTATTGTCAGTTGATTAGGAGGTTGTGAAGAGCAAGTTTAAATAAATGTCTTGGTACTTGTAACAGTAATTTAATGAAGAAAATGTGTGGATGCCTGTTAGAATGCCCCACAATACAAACCGTTCAAATCACTGACATTTTAGTTCTTTGATTAATTTTACTTCGAGTTCTTATTCACTTCATATTTTTTGGGGGGTTCTTCGAGGGACGAAGGAAATATTTTGAGGCTTGACGGGCCACTTTTGGCCTGTGGGCCACGGGTTGGGAACCACTGATATAGATAGTTGCAGTGTTAAGATGAAGTAAATATCCGTGACATTAATTACATAAGTGCTATGTTGCAACCTTGAGAGCAAGACCATGCATGGTTACTGATGCTTTTTTTATTTTATTATAAGAAAAGCAATTTTTTATAATAATTTTCACAGTAAATCGACATGCACCATAACACAAGTTGGTCAATGCAAAGTCTGCATACAGTCCTTTCATTAGTTCTGTAGCAACTGTAGTATTCTTATATCCACTTTAAGTTTTTTAAATAAAATCCTTAGTTCTACTGGATTATTCAATTTATTTTCATATAAATCGTTCTAAACGTGCAAGACAAGTGTTCAACTTGTCAAAGTAACTGTAATGTACATCCCAGCATGCATTGCAGAGGTCTATTTTTTCAGTTTTGAAAAACCAAGCAGTTCTCATCAATGATGTCTTATAGTACACTAAGGTGTTTGCTGGTCATGGCAGTTCGAGCAGAACGACGCATGCGGAAATGGTGTTATGGGGTTGCGACGATCCTGGCTTAGGAACCAGCTCTCGTCTCTCGGTACGAACTGGTGTCGTGAAAGTGCTAAAGCAAAACGTCTTGATCTTTTCTGACGCACCATTTTCAGTTTAATTTCCTAAACGATGAAACAAAAAATCCATAGAGTTCCAGCTTTTAAAATATACATTAATATTAATCTGTGAGACTAAGATCACTAGACACTAAGTTTGTGATAGGCTGATGATAAATTGGGGTACCTGCAAATGTTGTGCAGTCCAGACAAATCCTCAAGTCATCTTTGAGTAGACTACAACATCTTGGAGATAAAACGTCTACCGGTATGTGCCAAATGCAGAAGTGATGAACTGTTAGCAGGTCACCAGAAGGTCAGATTCACAGATACCAAGAAGATTAAAGAAACCCGAATTCACCATTGACCAAAAGATTCGTTCAGGTGGCCGAAAAATAAAGATGATTATTGGGTTCCAACAGATCATTACTATGTCTTTGAACTGTGCTATGCCGTCGATAACAACAACTGGACAGTACTATTGATTGAATGTTGAAATTATAAATTAACTAGGACATTTCTTCAATAAATCTGTAGAGTCACACCAGTACAAATTCAGCAATGTTCCATGTAAGAGTAACATTAACTGAGCACTGAGGAGTGTTACTACTTACGAACAAATATATTTAGGACTCAATCAGCTAAGAGCACGAATCAATTCTCAACATAATGATTTTTATTTAACATTTGACGTTGAGCTGCAATGGTTTCCCAGTTGCGCTTAGCACACTCTCATCATGAAAATTGTGCTAAGCACAATTCGGAATCCAGTGCAGCACATCGATAAAGTGATAAATAAGCAACCGAACTGCGTAAAATAAGTAACCAGACTGCGTGAAAGCTCAAGCATTTAACAAATTCAAATACATTCAAGTTTAGAGTATTAGCTGACTCACCTTCTGCTCAGCTGTTCTTTCTTGGGGTGCTGACTTGTACAAGAATGAATTTGGTTTCGTGGCATATGCCAACTGCACTGAGTTGTGGTAAAACCGACAGAGCGATAGATCAGCTGGACTCGAAGGTTCGTCCATGTTTCCTCTCGGAATATTCTCAAAGTAGGTGATAGCCTTCTCTGTCTTATTCTTCTCCAAATGTCTACAAAATATCACAATTTAATACCAGTTTATAGCAAACCACTAAAATTGCTAACAATGTAAATTTGTATTAAAATAAGTGAAACAGGGTTGCTTAATTGATAATTGACAATAGGTCTTGCTCCAACCTACCTACTTGATCTTTGTCAGCCTGTGTTGGGTACTCGGACTAGTCGATCCCTACACTCGGCTGGCAGGTGAATGCTCGCAGTCCCATATTTGATTGTACCTCCATCATACAAAGCTGTGTTTTTTCTGTGGTTGGCCCGATGGTATGGAATGGCCTCTCCTGAGCTGTCTGTTACCTAGATCACTCTCCAACACATGCCATAACCACATAAAAACTGTTCTTTTTGGCCGTGCTGGAGTCAGGAGCACCTCTGAGTAGTTTCCTTGAAGAGGTGCTATATAAATACTTGAACGAACGAACGAAACCAAAGAATTGACAACTGCCGAAATGAATCAATGTCAGAAAAGCGTCTCACCAACCTTTTCACAAAGAACGGAAACTCTTTCATGTGGTCCATACAGACGGCAGAAACCGGATCGTCTCCAGCGGAGAAATGCTCGATGTACTGCTTCCACGATTGGCTGTTTGACATTTCGCCTTCTTCTGTTGTCACTTCGTTCTTCATTGGGATGTGGTCGACTGTCACCTTACATGGTCTCCGAGACTGTAAGAACGGAAAAACACCCAGTCAATCACACATTGTAATCTCAAAGAAATAGAGCAGCACTGAAAGCCAATCAAAACCTGAATGTTATAAATTAACGTAAAACTGAAACCAGCCAGTCAGAGAGGTAAAAAAACTTTCCCCGAATAAATTTTCGAGTCTGGGCCTTCCTGGGGCTAATGCCGGAAAAGATACTATTTTCATGGTAAAAAACCTGAATCTGGGCCTTCTTGGGGGAGGGGGCTTCAGTCCCCCCTAGCCCTGATAAACTCCGCCCGTGAAAAAACACCATTTTACCATTCTAAGTAAGCAAATTACGCATAGCCTTTATTACTCCATTTGCAAACGCACGATGGTATATCGACATATCAATGTATTATAAAACATAAGAGTAATAATACAGTTTAGTAACATACATAATTACATTTAAGCTTTAATATTTCAATGCTCCATAACCAAATGTCTGTGTCAGCCCTCGGTCTTCCACAAGCTATCCTTGGTTTCACCTGTCAACACCGGTGCCCATATTTTTAATTCAATGACTAACATTATGTGAACAACTCCTACGCATTCTATACTTGACAGCCGACCGGGTACAGTCAGTTCTGCTATATGGTGATTCCAAGGTCTGTCCATTACACAGACTATTCCCCAGAGCAGACCGAGCAATGAAACCTACCACAACAATTTTGTAGTAGTTCTCTCCTGGCATCAGCTGTTCCACTCTGTGCTGGTAGGATGACTCATTTAGCTTTGGATGTATGCGATACGCATGTTCACTTGCAAAACTTCTCTCGACACCACAGAGCTCCATTAGCTGAACTGAAATGCTCTCTGTTACAAGCGCCTGAAGCTGCAACAAAATACATAGGTTCCTGAAGCAAAATGGCTGTTCCACAGTACATGTTAAACAATATGCTTAATTGTTGTTCTCGACCTCAAACACATTTTAACAACTCACTTCGAAAGTGAAGCCACCATGGCCATCATACAATTTTTGAGAATTAAAATTTCCTGAGGTTCAAATAAACAGCCTTACGTAGACTGGGACTAAATAATAAAACAATATATTTATCAATCTATTACCTAAATAACTTTGTATCGTAACGGTTCAGTGTTTAAGTGCTGCAGATCATGTTCTTAAATCTTCACCATGTGTGAACATAAAGAATGAACAAAACTGAACAAAGGCCACACACACATATATATATATAAAATATTATATATATATATCTTCTCATGTCTGTAAGCAGCTGCATCAGAGCTCCAGAGGGAGGCCATTCCAGGTTGAGGGACCCACCACTAAGAAAGCGTGATTCTGCAGCAATGAGTCAAAGACGTCATTGGACACTTTAACTCAGCTAAAAATACATGCTGTACAAATGCTAAATAAAATTTAATTTAATACAGAAAAGCATGACCTCATGAAAAGCGTCTGCTGTAAATTTTCAACCAATAAACAAAAATGATAAGGTCAGAATTCACAGATCATAGCTTACCTGTCGCACGATGGCCTGAATAAGCTTGTCCATGGTGTAAGCGGTGTAGGCGTGTACCGTAAAGACATCTCGAAGTTGTTCTTCGTAAACAGCAGCCTCCAGATTCCCATCAAGATAGTTCTTCACCATTTCCAGTAAGTAGCTGTAACATTTCTCTGGTTCGACCAACGCTGTAGGTTTAACGGAAAATCAACAGAACCCAAATTAGCCATTCACCATCTCCACAATCAACCAGTGGAGGTAAACCTATCTCAAGAGCTACTGATACAGTGAGCAAGAGTCAAAGTAATCAGAGTACTTTGCTTGAAACCAAAATGCTCCAAAAATATACGCATCATGACAGTAATTATCAGGTTACCCTTGTCATGATAACAAATATCAGGTTACCCTTGTCATGATAAAAAAATCAGGTTCCTATCTCTTTAAGACATCTTGAGTTCTCTAGCTCAAAACAGTTAGGATCAGGATAATTACGTTTCTCATTTACCATGCTATCAAAAGTGACCTACATACTAGTACATAGTGATTAACCTGAATCTGGGAAAAAATACTCTTATATGTAATCGTTGCTTCTGCTTATAGCTCTCGATAGATTCTCTTCAACTAGTGGCAGACTACCATAAAACAACAGTGCAATAAACCATAAACCAGAGCATAAAACAAAAGCAATAAATTACATCATAAAATAATAGCAGTAAATAACAGCAATAAATAGCAATACAAAACACTATAAAATATCAATACACAACACCACAAAACATACAGCAATAAATAACACCATGAAGAAGCAATAGCAATAAATAAGCGCAGTTATTCAGAACACTCACAAGCTTGAACGAATCGAATTCGAAACTTACGAGGTCCTCGATACCCGAGTGAAACAGCGACCGATGTCTCTGCCTTCAGACGTTCTCTCTGGTTCTCTTCCACTCCACGCTGGCTGTGTTCGATGAACTTATGCAGACGGTCGCAGAGGATGAGATAAAGACGAATGAAGATGTACCAGTTGTGATTGCCAAACAACAGGTTCGATGAACTTTCCTGAATAAAAGAATTTCACGATAAAAGAGATAGAAAAAGAAACAGAAAATTGGCAGGCTATTAAATAAGTCAAAGCATTTGTTGCACAATATCGTCAGTAGAAACTTCCAATAACTCTAAATTATCTTGATTTATTAAAAAAAGACTATGATACACAAACACCAGCCACATAAACCTATCCTTCTGAGCAACAACATCGCTCAACAATGAATTGTCAACAATGAATTGCCACACTAAACTGTGCATTGAAACTATAAAGCTACAATGAGCACTGCTTATTGAGCAGCATACGAGAACAAGAGGACGCATTCAGAAAAAAAATGCTGCACAGGAAATGGCAACCTACATCAGAGTGCATCACACTTCCATGAAACGATGACTTGTAGTTCTCTTTCTCGCTGCTGTCCAAAACCTCCGCATCAAGCTTCTGGCTAATCAGACAAGCTCCGTCATCAATCTCCATTTCTGAAATAGCAAACACCACCAACATTTGGACTTTAAGTTGTTGGCCAAATCAAAAGAACCTTTGCCAAACATCTTCCAGATGAACTTTGGAACTCAGCCACAGACAAAATCTAAAGGTTATTTTGCTATCTCTTCCCTCAAAAACATGCATAAATTACCTGTTAGAAAGTCAACAGACATTTTATGTGGTAGCTAAAACGCTCTATAAATGATGTTTTTTGTACAATACAAGGAGGAAGTTGACTCTTGATTGTAAAGCAAGTCAACAATAGGAATGCAATAAATGCAGAAGACAATGACGAAATTTTTCCAAAAATTAGCAAACGCTGAATTCAGCAACAATATTTTAAACATTAGCAAAGCTATTTTAAAAATATAGCAACGCTATTTTAAAAATATAGCAACGCTATTTTAAACATATAGTAACGCTATTTTAAACATTAGCAACGTTATTTTAAACATTAGCAACGATATTTAAAACATTAGCAAAGCTATTTTTAAAATATAGCAACACTATTTTAAACATTAGCATCGCTATTCTAAACGTAAAGCAAAGCTATTTTAAACATATAGCAACGCTATTTTAAACATCAGCAACGTTATTTTAAACATCAGCAACGTTATTTTAAACATCAGCAACGCAATTTTAAACATCAGCAACATTATTTTAAACATCAGCAACGATATTTTAAACGTATAGCAATGCTATTTTAAACATCAGCAACGATATTTTAAAATTTAAACATCAGCAACGATATTTTAAACATCAGCAACATTATTTTAAACATCAGCAACGTTATTTTAAACATCAGCAACGACGATGTTGTCAGTCCAACAAACCTTCGTTCATCTCATCGTCACTCAGTTCACCTCGAGGTAGAAAGAAGAGGTCAGGGATGAAATGCTTCAGCAGCTGCTTGATCCTCTGCTTCTCGTCATGGTGGATGCTCGTCTGGCGCTTGACATGGTGGATGATTAACGACGTGGCGTCGTCCATGCAACCGTCCTTGTAGTAATCAATCGTCATATTTGGTGACAGAGGAAGTCCCTTCGCTACCTACAATCATCAAAACCATCGGTCTTTTATCTTCTTCCAAAATTATGAATTATAGGAACCGAGCTGAAATACAAAAACACATTGGTCATAATAAATTTGTTTTCCTGGCGGACTGTCCGCTTTGCATGTTGCTGATGAGGATGCTGTGGCTTAGCACGAACTGCAAACGCTAAATAAATATTTTTCTTAATCTGATCATTCCAAGATGGCTGAAGATGACAGATTTTAAATTACCAATAACATTATTCTAATTCATTCAAAAGTTTTAAATTATGAATTTAAATACCTGTGAGACGGTCAGTAACGAAAAACGGGTTAAGATGAATAAATAATTAATACATGATATTATTATTATATAAACACGATCTGTTCATGTGCATAAATATATCTATGCAGACATATACATAACAAAACGAATAAATGAACAAACCCGTTCATCGTAGATGTTGGTCAGTTCTTGGATAAGTGCTTTTGACCTCAACTGCTTTGTGTCCGTCTGTTTGAAGTTGACCCCTTGGTGGTCAAGTGACTTCAGGTAAAACTTCTGATTTGTCTCGTTCCAGCTCTTCGAAAGGCGTTCCTTGCCTCGTCTCCATTCGTCTGCCTTCGCCTTTAGACGTCCCAAGACAATCGGAATCACGACTTGAGGACTCTTCTTGATTCCATCCAGAACAGCATCAGCTGTTGAAGTATACAACCTGCACAAAACACACACACAATATATATATATATAAATTATATGATGATGATGATGAGTTCTCTGCCCGAAGGTAGGTTCATTGGCTTTACGCCTCTGGGGATGAGATGAGTGAGGTGGTTTCCCGTTGCCAGAATTCATATCGTTTAACACATTGACCGCCTACACGCCATGTTAAATGACTGGCTGAAGTACGAGTTAACTCGCACTTGGCGGCCAACGTGTTAATGCATGTAAAAGGTTCCAACCCAATGCAAAAAAATCTGCAACAAACATAATGTAAGGACAACTTCAGTATCAACAAACATCAGTTAAAAAGACAAGTTAAAAGCAATCTATCAAATGGCTACAACCAGCCAGTCAAACAATTCACATAACCAGTCAAAACAAACCATTCCAAAAACCAGTCAAGTAAACAATTCACAGGAACCAATCAAACAAAGAAATAACAGAAATAAGTCAAATAAACAATGATCTATTTAAATAAGACACTTTAATTTTCATTTTGTTTTTCTTAACATCACTATGTACCAAGCTGCGGTGCACTTTTTCATGAATTAAACGAATATATAGTTTAAATAACCAAAAAATCAGTCAAATAAACACGTGTACAAACCTGTTAATCGCGATTCTAAGCATGCTTTCGGAAAACGAAGCGAACAAATTATCGATGAATCGCTGCGTAATCTCGTCCTGCGTTGCACTCGTCAGCGCTTCGTTGATGAACGTCAGAGATTCGATGATGTACTCGAAATTCGAAATCACGATGTCGTACTGAAATAATTCAACAAATTACAGGTGTCACAACCACATGAAAATAAAGAACGACTACATCCAGTTACCAATTTTTAAAAACAGACCACCATGCTCAAATTCAAACCTTAAATGCAACGCACAGCTAGTCAATCATATCAGTTACATAACTAAATGATTTAAACAAAACACGATGTCTCATGCACAATTAACACTGTCTATAAGCAGCAATTAGCTTTGTCAAATTCAGCAGATACAAGATCAGAGCTTTCTGAGCCAACAAAGCTTAACAATAACAATGCTTCTAATAATGACCTGAAAGCGATCGTCTTCACATCTGAAGATCTGTTCCTCGGCGCCAAGCTTCTTAATAACGGAACTTGAATCCTCTGACCATGATGGACAAGAGACGTAGACGTCATTCAGAACCTACCAACAAATCAGACATTGTTTCTCATTCAACAAACATATTCTAAAGATGATTCCACAACAAATTACTGTACATCTTTCTCGGAACCTATTCAAGTCAATTGTAAATCTGCTCATGTGCTTCGAAATGTCTTGGTTTCAATAATATTTAGCCAATGCTCTACTTGCAGTCATCTTTAATGCTTTAACTCAATCCTAAATTGTATCACAAAGGCAAGTATCTCAACAAATTACAAATGCTTCAGAATTCTTGCCAGTGCTACAGAAAAACATTAAAATTACAACACGTAAACCTACATTGCAATCATTTCATCAAATTCCTATCCAGTTTAAAAATTATCTGACCACAGTTTACACATCTTACCTACACATCAGCCAGGCAGCCTAACTCCCCCTCTGTCACCTCTCTCATTCACAAATACTGAACTGACTCATTTATTACTCTGACTCGCATTGTACCCCAAACTATAATACTATTTAGGTTCTTGATCTTGTTTCCAGAATACGGTGTGAGAAGTTGCAGTTTGTTTATACATGCATCACTCATTCTGTGATATTGATAGGGTCAGCAATAGGGTCTGGAATTGCATCTTTAGTCACTTGCTCATTGCACACAGTCCATCTTCTAGACTAAGGGTCTCGTGATAGATCTTATCTACGTGATTCTGTCTACTGGATTGTACTTTAAAAATTAGGACAATCAACTACAGTACTTTCCAGATTAGATTAGATCATACATATGAACCTGATTGCAAAGTTCTGTTCTTCCGCTGCATCTCAGCTGCAACTGGTCACGAGGAAGCGTACGATAGCTGGTGCCTACCAACTTGCATGTGTTGAAATCTATACAGTTAAACACAATCAGAATTATAATCTGTACATTGAAAACACAAACTATGTCTTGCAAACACAATTCTCTTCACAAAAACTTTTCAGCTGCAGCTATTATCCATGATTTCTATACAGAGGCAAACTTCTTAACTTTGTTACGGTAAAGAAAACTCAAAGATGCTCTCGAAGTCGCATCAGCAATAACTCAAGATAGAATTCAAACAAGAATTTTTTTATTTAAGGGGATAAAATAGTTGCTTGCTCAACACACTGCAAATCTGTTCACACAGCACAATTTATATCAGAATCAGCCTATATATATGTAAGTGACATGAAAAATGAAATAAATACCAATTGCTGAGTTCTGATCAGTATTAGATTTTTCTTTGTTCTGGCTGGAGACGGGATTAATTTCCTGAGGCTCCTCCTTCTGCTTCATTATATCTCTCAGAATCTTCTTCAGTTCAGGCATGTGACTGAAATTCAAAAATAATAACATTGGAATGGCAGCTATATGTGCAATGTTTTGAAAAGATACATTATGATACCATCAAAATAACATTTTCCAAAATGACATGAAAAATACACAAATAATAGATACCATCACAATAACTTTTCTAAAATGGCATGAAAAAATACATATGATACCATTAAAATAACTTTTTTAAATGGTATGAAAAAGATACAAATGATACCATCACAATACCATAATTTCTAAGATGGCACGAACAAGAGACAATTGATGCCATCACAAAACCATTTCTAAAACGTGATGCACAAAAAAGTCCTCTGGTGAGTGCCCTGAAAAATGACTTGAACAATTAAAATGACCTCTCTGGTTACCTGTGACATGCATGACACCCTACTCAATAACTACTCATAACGAGAAATACTAAAATGCGAGGTAAAGAACTGTTGCTTACGACATGAAAGGTTGAACGACTTGCAACAGATCAGCGTATGACATCTGTAGTTCAGGCATGTTGAAGAGATTAATGCATTTGAGAAAAATGTTGTAGTCCTGATCGCCAAAAACTTTGTGAATCTTTTAACAGTAAACATAAACATTTTCAATTGAAAACAAAGCCTAACATTAATTAATCAGCGCTCATAATAGGATCAGCAAAATTTTTACAGAATAATCAAACTAGATTCAATTATCATAAAAGTGCATAATATGGATGCCAAGTATAAATACATATAGCGCAATCAATCTACCAATCTAAAATTCTTATTTTCATTTGTGAATTCTTTGACCAAGGAATTTCTTGATGGACAAAAGATCTTTTATATAATCACACCAATAAAACTAAACATTATTCTTTTAAATTACTTTTAAACTAAATTATTTAAATTAAATTATTGAAAACTGTACCTTATCAAACGAAGCTAAATCCTGCAAATTGTAACCTTCGGGCAAACCATCTCGACCATTGCTTGGCTTGAATTTCTAAACAAAGCAAAACAAATTGTAATTATCTTGTCAGTTTTACAGAATTAGTTGGAACATCTAAAACAGAATTTGAAAGTTACCATTATTATGTTATTTCTATAACAGCATTACTGAACATATAAAAAAAACACCAGACCAATACAATAAGCCAACCTTGGGAGGCAATCATGCACATGAAACATGAGCAATTCCAAGTCTTGTATTAACTCCTCTGTAAGTGCCAATACTACCATCTGCTGCCTGATGTTCCCTCCCCCCCCCAACATTCAACATATTTTTTTGCTAAATCTGATTATTGCCACAGTGGAACAGAAAATTTAAAAAAGAACAGAATAATTTTTTATATAACCTATATAAATTCATTTCTATTCATAAGTTGTATTAACCATGTTTCAAACCAAAATATCATATCAAACAAGTTACATAAATTTCCTACTGAATTAAGATTCAACCAAATTCAAGACCTTTTCTATCACGTGCAGTACGTTCGCTATCAATGGCAACTGTAACAATCAAGAGACTTCTCCTGATTCATCATGTAGACCGATTTAAGTCAAGCAGAGCATCACAGCATCATCAGTCTACTTCAGTCAAAAGAATTATCCCAAAACGACGAGATCTACACAAGCACGAAATGAACGAGATACCACTAGATTCGCTTCAAGTGTATCCGATAGAATTATAATTGTACCCTTGCAGGAACAGCGGCTGCACTGCCAGTGCTGTTGAGACGTCGACGATTGGTGCCCTTGATTGAGACACTCGATGGTTTGCCAGAGATCGGTGTCGTCGTAGAAGGCTTTCGATTGGCTGACGAACTGAAGAGGGTGAGCAAAGCCGATTCTGATTCGCCCAACTTAACAAATGAAAAGCACTTCAATTAATTATATCAATCGTTTTCAACATTCAAGACAAAAGAATGGCATATTAATATTTTGTGCAAGACTGGCCTTTAAATAAACTTATGCTACTGCACCAAGTCAACCTTTAAAATGTGCATCATTATAAAGTGAATTCTGATGTAAGGCTGTTGTGCACATCACTCAGGACTATTCTAAATATCTTCACTGGTTTTACTAAGTGGACAAACTGAACATAAACTTTTCAGTTTAACTCACTCAAACCACCCAAGCATTCATCTTCAACGATATGAATTCCCAATTCAAAAACGTTGATTAACCCATTACTTCCTCACACAAACACTAACAACCACGTCTGGTGACCTCACCTTTATAATTCGGTCATCACTCTACAGTCTACAGGTCAATTTTTTCAACCTCTTTGAAACACAACTTCCACCCAATCTACAGCAACAATCTGACCAAATCTACCAGCTCACTGCTACTGTGTATGCATGCAATATATAAGTGATCACTGCTAATAACAACTAAACAACTACAGTGTCATGTGAGTTGAGACCCAACACTCAACGAAAAGCACTTACAGCAGCAGACGATGCTGAGGGAAAGTTGACGCCTGCCATGAACGAAGACCCAACACCAGCGTCCGGCAGAAACTGACTGAACTCTGAGAGTAAG
The DNA here is from genome assembly GCA_945859605.1 of Lumbricus rubellus. NCBI lineage: Eukaryota > Metazoa > Annelida > Clitellata > Crassiclitellata > Lumbricidae > Lumbricus > Lumbricus rubellus. The sequence continues at coordinate 32,551,514 of OX243812.1, read as the reverse complement.
TCCGGCTGATCCTTGAACAACTGTGAGACGCGGTTGAAGACATCCGTCTCGGAAACTGTCTTTGTGCTCAGCAGACCAGGACACTGTACCACAAATAAAGCAATCAGTTTTGTTCTCACACATCCCTTAAGCTCCTATATAGTCAGTACAAATGCATGAGTGAATGACCTCTCACAATGTTCGAAAATGATCTAGAAAAAACTTTTGAATTCGATAATCATTTTATAAACAGTGAAATCGATAATCAATTTCGAAAACGATAAATTTCAGATCAAGAGTTAACATCCTTATTCTGTACTTGGACTTGCATGAATCTCATTGACTTTAATCCATCTAAATCGTGGAGAAAGTGAAGATTTTTCAAACCCCTCAAATCCAATATCCCACGTGTGAGCAAATAGAGTTTTCGGATTTCAAAACAGACGAGTTACCCTGGCCCCAGAAACTCAGGTGTGCATTTCTACCTCCCCCTCTTGATTGATAGTCCAGTATGGTAACCAATATGCAATCAAGCAACCCATATTATAAGTATATATAATTATATATAAATTATATATAATTTATATATATATAAATATATACAATTTATGTATATATAACATATCTTTCCAGCTTGCATGATGTGAAACAAATTACCAGTTGAACGAGACAGAAACTAAAAGCTTGCCTCCTTCAGCTGCTTCTGTTCGTTTTGGTAAACATGAAGGATATCCAAGAACGTCTTGTAAACTTCCGGTTTACTCTGGTAACGACTCTAATGATAGCAAATAACAGAACAAACCATGCATGGCATGCAAGATGACAGTCAGTCACTTTCAGAAATACATCGATAGAACAAAAAATGTAAGCACTCTCTATATGCACTCTATAATCTACACTGTTTCTGAGGGAAAATAACGGGTAAATATTCATCGAGCTTTGAAATTTCAAAAGCGTTATAATCCCGACATATTCATTAAAATATAAAAGTACCTGTCCCAAAAATGACGTTATAATGACGTAATTAGCATCAAAATTCAACTGTTATGGAAGACACAAAAATCACCTAAAATCACAATATCATTTTAAAATCATATTTATCAACAAGAAATATCAGTTTTATTTAATTTTATATTCGAATACTATTAGACTACAAGGTGTGTTCAAACAGTCCGCCTTTGACCTCAACACGGTCAATTGTAATCGTAAATTTACATAGGGCCGCTTCAAGAGAAACTCCTCAGAGGTGCTCCCGACCTGATACCAAACCACACCCAAAGAGGATGGTTTTCAAATGCTTGCGGAAAAACAGGCTTGCAAAGAAAGACAAAGAAGTTCATTACGGAGACAACTAGGTAACATATTCTGGACAGAAAGATGGCACTGACCTTGATCTTGTTGACATAATTAATGGCATGATTAAACTCAACCGGTTGGCTTCCACCCATACCACCCAATCGTCCTTGCTCCACCATTGACGTCGCCTCCAACATAGATTCCCCCAACACACGTGGCGACTGGCGAGAATGCTGTGGCTCGTACGCGGGTAGCATTGCTCCAGGCTATAAAAAGGCATGACACCGACAGTTCAAAAACACATACCTGTGTCACTTAATTTTAAATACTCATGAATGGCTTACTTAAGAAGAGCACTTCTAAACCTCTGCAATCTATAAAAATATTTGCTGAGTTCAAAGATATCTGCTGAGTTTAACGAATGTGCTGATCAGCCAGGAAGGCAAGAAACCAAGACACAGATCTATGGTCACCTCGAAGACAAGGAAACAAGAAGAGATAAGCATAGACAGGCTCAGTCTAGTGGGGGCATCTAATAAGAAACAGCGAATATTTAAGCACCACAGAGTAACGGATTCAAATAACATCTGGTAAATAATTAATAATAGAATAATTGGACAGATCTATGGTCACCTCAAAGACAAGAAAACAAGAAGAGATGAGCATAGACAGGTTCAGCCTAGTGGTGCTCGGCCAATGGGCTACAGAGAAATAAGCCGGTGGCTAGCTGTAGCCAAAAGTCAAAGGGAAACCTAGAGGTTGTTAGAATGGACTTTAGGAATATAAGACTACAAAGCAAATGGAAGTGGCATTATGTGCACTGTCCACCTATTGTTAGATAGTGCACGACCCTACAGCAACTTAGAGCTGTAGAACAGACTCTAAAGAACTTTGTGTATCTTGATTAAATGATCAATGGTATGCAATGCATGATAATACATGCTAGTAATCTAGGCAAGTAGCCCTTCCATCCTTTTTAGCCATTTCCATATAAATGTACATCTTACAAATCTATCAGACAGAAGATGCGCTCACCTTTTGTTCCAGAGAATAAGGTTGGCTTTCTGGTTTTGTGGTCGGAACCTTATAACCGACTGGAAGGAAAGCATTGAATCCTTTCATGAGTTCTGGGTGGCCGTTAAACAGAGTTGACACCTGACTGATCACACCTGGAGTATCGATACTGTAAACAGAACAATTAATCATCGTCCAAATTGGTGCTTACCTGATATAATCTAAAACTAACAGAAAGAGGATTAGAAAAATAAAATGCCACGCTAATACTCATGAATATAAATTCAGAAATCATTAAAAAATTACTCTAAAAGCATATTTTATTTTAACAACTATTTAAGTAAAACAGTCATTAAAATTTTGGCATACATGATTAAAACACATCATCACAAGATGTTGCCCCTCAAGAGACACCTTTAATAAATGGTATAATTAATTTTCTTAGATGTTTTCATCCCATCTAAAAAAATTATCTACTATAGCACTAATAAGCAAAGAAAATCGTGTTAAATCAAAAAGCTGTTAAACAAAAAGAATGACTGGATCGCTCAGATGACTCTGTCCGTACCTTTGAGCCTTGAACTTCTTCATGATGTCAAGGAAATCATTATAAACACAGGGTGTGGATGAGAATTGCTGCTTAACACGGTCGAGGTAGGAAAGGGCATCTTCAACTTTGAGCCTCGTCATCGGATTCTGTGACATTGCTTGCTGAGAATGCTGTCAGTACCAACAAATGTAACTTAGGAACTTACAAAATATTGCTAATTATATCACTATATTAATCAAATCATCAATAGTCAATATTCACCACACACTCAGAAATAGCAGTCTACGACCTTAGGTAAATCTGTGCACCTAAAAGTGGCTGAATAGACAGAAAAAGCCTTTTTCAATCCAGTCAATAAACAATGTTATCATCACTAATCAGCACCTTCATGGCAACGATGTCTAATGTACAAGACACCAAAAAGTCAACCACAAAGTAAAAATGCCAAATTGACAATATCAAAAAGAAGTCAGCTAAAAGAAATCAACGAGACTAGTGTAAACTCTAACGTCAAAACTCAACACTTATCTGCAATGTTAAAAACACTGGTTACATTACACTGCAAGAAGTGCAAATTTATGTCATGTCGAACAATAGCAACTTTGGATATATAAGCAAAACAACAACCATCGACAAAACTACTCACTGATATTTGTGCCGACACTTGGCTCAAATGTTGCGTAACTGGTAAATGCTGCGAAGGATGAGTCGGATGTGTATCTGACTGGATCAATCCGATACCAGTATCAGCAGCAAATCTAAATGAGAAAAGGTATTACAACTTTCTTAAATTGCGCATTACAATTAGTCAATAAAATGTACATTTGAGCGGTCGCATTTACTTGAACAAATAGAAACTAGAACACAGTTAGTTAAGTAAAACAATGCCTGTGTGAAATGGCAAACAATAACTTCTTAACACACTTCTGAAACCTTCTCGCATTGAATCAATTCTCTTTGATACATGTCAATGGCGACAGCACAGACTTTACTTGCTTATGACAGTTCAGCAGGGTGAATACGCTGCGCTAAATCTGTATTTTGGGCAGAATATTGTACTCTATACTGGCCTCGTTAGCTACACCAGTAAGCGAGAGCGGCATATGTCTGTTGGTTGCAACGGACTGCGGTTCAAGCCCCGGGCTGGGAGTTGACATTCAGAGATTTAGATATTTCGGGCTAGCACGTGTGAGACGCAGGGGTGCAAGCTCCTGTGGAGCGACCTTGGGCAAGTTGCTTACCCATCATTGTCTGTGAGGAAGGCAACAGGAAACCACCTCACTCATATCATTCCCAGGGGCGTAAAGCCAATGAACCTGCCTTCGGGCAGAGAACCATCATCATCATCATCATTGTACTCCATAACATGATTGTCTGACTCTATTCAAGATAAATGTAAATTTATTCACTTATGAATACCGGTACATAACATCCCTCACCCTGTCTATACTAGACTAGCAAATGTATAAATCTGTTGCCCACTCAACTAAATAATTTATTGGAAATCACTAAAAGGATTAGCAGAAGCTGTGATGGTTCAGAATTCCCTGACCAAACCTATCACAAGAACACCATATAGAATGCACAAATAAATACTGGCACCAAGCAGTGAAGAAGAAATGTTAACGCAAACATCAATAACGTGTACAAGAGTTTTCTTAATTCCTCAATTTCCGCTTGCAGTCGTCACCACCATGCAACTTTTCAAGGCATGTTGATGTTTCAAAATACATCATCTTATCATTCAAGAAATAAACAATGTGAAATCCAGACTTACTGATATCCTGGTACGGAATACGGAAAATCTCCCGACATTGATGACCACCCACACTAATAGTATCTGTTTCAGACAAAATCATCAAAGACCTTCATTGCTCATTTAGCTTATTTAAGCATATTAATATTTATGAAAATACACCTTTTCATGGTATTTTTACTTACTTACTTTCGCGAAAACATTGGCCTAAAGATCGCCGTAGGTTCGAAACATTGGGCTATTGATCGCCGCATGTCAGGCCGCTCTATTCTGCACCTATCTGCGGCAGCCATACTGTTTACGTTCTACTGAGCCGTCAGTAACAATTACCGACGTGTTGGTTAGGTTCAGGTTTAGGGGTCGTGATGGTCGGTTGGGGTCAGGTTAGGCATCGTGAGGGTCGGTTAGGGTTAGTGCGGTCATTCGGTCCCGCTTACTATAACTATGCCAAACGGTCACGGCTGGGAAAGGTCCGGCCGCGTCATCTCGTCTAAGCGGCCGCCATAGATCGTCCGATTCTGGTCCCCATTACAATAATGAAATACGCTCATTACAGGCTAAGTTCAATTAAATAAATACGCAAAGTACAGTTTTACCGGAAATTAGATTTAGGAAACTAGGCTATCGTTGATTCGTCATACATCCGAACCGATACATACTACGAACGAAAACTTAACGTATGGTCAGTCAATAACACGATATCATAATCTAAAACTAGACTTGTTCTGTAACCAGGCACTTAGTCTTCGGGATAACCCTAGAGTCCTAGACCCAGGATAATTACGGAGCGCAAGAAACTAGGGTTGCCAACCGTCCAGATTTTTTCTGGATCGTACAGAAATGGCATCCGGTGTACAGAAAACATAGGAAGGTCATTCTGGACAATGCAGTGTCCAGAAAAAATAAGAATACGGAAAATATGGAAAGTTGCACCTCTAACAAAGACAAAAGTTGTCCTGAAAATAATAATTTATTATAAACTGTAAGAGTCTAAGATTTACAAATTATGAAAAAACTAAAATACACTGTGACTTTTAAAAGGAGCACCTCTGCAGCTAGGCCTGCGCCTAAATTGATAACACACCTTTTATTTTGTTATCGGACATCTATATTGGTATCTTATGTTTATGTGCTGTCTGCTATCAAAAAGTTTTAATAATTGAGTCAGTGATTTAGTTTTCGAAAATTATGTCATAGACAAAATAAAAATATAGTTTTGAATCTTGTTATATTAATTGATGAACTAATATTCCTCTTCCTACTTCCTGTGCGTGCTCCATTATAACTTCCGTAGTATCCATACAATGACCCAGATCCTGTATACCTAGGCTCACTTACTGTCCTATTTTATAAGTAGGTCTAAGTTCTAAATGTAGGCTAACATATTTTGCGAGATACTATGGGTTGATTGTTTGAGTTTCAGTCTTGTAGACCTTGCTGCCACTGGAGCCTCTGGCCGGGATAGCTTGCGGTGCTCCAGGGCTTGTTTAAAAAGAAATGTGTATAACTGCAGAACCAGAAAATTTTTTGTGTTTTTTTGGCGAAAATCTCTCGCCGTTTTCTGAAAATTTTCTCAAGAAATGTCACAAATCGGCGAAAAGAAATAACAGATGACCTCTTTAAAGTCTTTATTCAGAAATTTGCAAGTCGGCGACGAAAAAACTGATGAGCTTTTTAGTCATCAAATTCATCATTTTTTATCTCACCTTCCTGCTTATTTTTACTGCACATGTCCTCCTTCTTTAATGGTAAATATCGGCCTGCAATTACCCTTTTCCAATGATTTCCACTGCACATAACTGCTTTTACAACAGCGAAAATGCATTTACAACTGCACATTTTGTGTAGAACTGCACGCTAAAAAGTCCTGCAGTGTGCCGCCAAAGTGACCGGATCCTAGTGGCTAAAATTTCCGCAAATCGTGGGGGCTCGCGCCACGTCCAGAAATTTCATAATCCAAAGTTGGCAACCCTACAAGAAACACAACTTGCAGTGCAGTATCTGGCTGTTCGATTGTATGATTTTAGGCATTATACAGCAAAACTATTGAAATGAACAGGCACATACTCCACTTTTCAGAGACTGTTGCTTTGAGACATAAATTTCTTATAAAACAACTTCAAATATATAAAATAGTTCTAATTACCATCAAAACTTCAAAACACAAAGTGCTTTTTTTCAGCGCTATGCTTCTGCTGCTGTGTTGATTTCGATTCACTTTTACATAAAATAGAAGAAATCTTACAAGAACCCACGCTACGCTATCGCTCAACGTGTTTTCTAGCGCACTCACACGTGAAATTATATAGGCCCTACCACAGTATAAATGCTTATCATACTTATAAAGCTAAGCGCGCCAACTTATAGGCTTATAGCAAAGATATTAGAGTCGTATCTTTGCTTATAGACTACGATATAATATTTAGGAACAAACAAGCCTAAAGTCCCAAACTCCCGATTAAGGACGAAATAAAGTAGGCCTACATTTCTGAGTACTTCACAGATACTCGATCATTGCCTCGATCTGACATGCACCCATTAACTTTGAGTGAATTACTATTATTTTCTTCAACACGTCTTTCTTTGTATGCCTAATTGGCTGTGGTAGGCCTATATAGCCTACCTTTGCATATATACTGTGCTCACACGTTGGCTATGCTGCCTGGGCCTATAGGCTAATATACAGGGTGGGCCAAAAAAAAGACCCCCCTAAGATTTTTGCCAATATATTGACCAAAAGTAAGAATTTCGAAATGAAATTTTACAGTCTTAAAGACAATTCATATTTACACCAGATGGCCAGATTTCATCAAAATATTTCAAACGGAACAAAAGTGATACCACTTTTAGTGAAGCCACCCACCGTTTTTTGACGATTCAAAAACGCGACGCAACAAAAAGTTTTTAAAAATCAATTCAATTATTCTGGCCAATATCTTGGTCAAAAGTAAGAATATCAAAATGAAATTTTACACGCTTGAAGACAATTCATATCTACACATGATGGCCAGAGTTCATCAAAATATTTCAAACAGAACAAAGGTTATACCACTTTTAGTGCGGCCACCCCCCATTTTTTGACGATTCAAAGACGTAACGCAGCAAAAACACGATTTTATTAAGTCCCATCTCAAATAATTGTTATCAAATAACCTTGATATTGTCAGCTGATCATTATTATTACTATTTAAAAAAGAAATAGGACACCAGCGTGGCTGCACATCACTGAGAAGTCACTTAGCAAGATGACGCTCAAATTGGTAAATAAGGCATCTGTCAGATTAATCAGAGGTCCATCAAGAACTTTGCAAAGAGACTCAAAAGAAGTTTTGGCACTGGTGATGGGCACATTGAACACAAGTTGTGAAGTACTACCAATTTCATTTGACAACAGTTATTTGAGATGAGACGTAATAAAATCGTGTTTTTGGTACTTTTTGTTGTGTTTCGTTTTTAAATCGTCAAAAACGGTGGGTGGTCTCGCTAAAAGTGGTATAACTTGTGTTCTGTTTGAAATATTTTGATGAAATCTGGCCCTTATGTGTAAATATGAATTGTCTTTAGGCATGTAAAATTTCATTTTGAAATTCTTACTTCGGGCCAAGATATTGGCAAAAAACCTAATTTTTTTGCGTTTCGTTTTTGAATCGTCAAAAAACAGGGGGTTGCCTCACTAAAAGTGTCATAACTTTTGTTGTGTTCGAAATATTTTGATGAAATCTGGCCATCTGGTGTAAATATGAATTGCCTTTAAGACTGCAAATTTTCATTTCAAAATTCTTACTTTTGGCCAAGATATCGGCAAAAATCCTAGGGGGGTCTTTTTTTTGGCCCACCCTGTAGACAACAAAATAGAGGTACTGGAACGAGGGACCTGCGAATCTAACATTTTATGTACTTTTGTTAGTTGCTTGTTTTCTGTCCAAGGACAGAATTGGTCAGATTTTGTTTCATGGACTTCAAACATTTATGTGACGATTGCTCTTTCTTCAAACTCGATTAATTGTTGTACCATTACCTTTGTTCCTAAACATGTAAGCAGTAAGCCTATAGCTGTTAGGATAGCCTACCTTTGTTGCATTGTTATAGGCCAATAAAAATATATAAAATGGAAAAAAGTTCAAAAGAAACAGGTACAATGCCAATTATATAGACACGCCAAGGGCCGGTTCCAAGGTTCCTTGGGGCCGGACAGTCCGCAGGCAGAATGTTGCCCGTCTATGTTTTAGCGCAAGTCTGTTAGTTGCGGTTAGCTAAGGTGGCTCAATAAAGTCACACCAGTGAAAATGAAATTTCTCCAAGACCAATCGAGATACATTTGTGAAAAGAACAGGTTTTATGGATGAAAGATTGCAGTGGAATGAACCTCTCTTACATGTATAACCGGTCCTCGAAACTCTTGCTGATTTGGATCCATTAAGTATTACTCAATCGCTTGAAAATGTATGTTTCGTTGCTATTATAGTTCAGAGGTTTGGTTAAAGACTTACAACATGGAACCCTGACAATGTTTCAGTTACCTTTAAATTCTTTAATATACAGCAACATGAGCTGCAGAGCACTGTGCCGTTCCCTTGTCCATAATATTATCGTCATCTCTGGGTGCTTACAAGTGCTACTTCTGGATTCTGCTCCTCTGGCTGTCATCAAAAGTGGTGAGCTTTTGCTTAATTTCAAACAAGTTGACAGTTTGGTATACTTTGTGTTTGGGGACAGGTTTGTCCATTGATTCAGGGGCTTCATTTAAGATAAGTTCTCTTCAATGCTCCCAAGGGATTAAATGACAAGAATAGTCAAATGACTGACAGCTACTGTAATGTAACAATCAAATGACATTATGACACCACCATTGACAAAACACTGTTTTTCTGCCACAAATTATTAAGACACTCAAGAAGCTATTTACATACTTTAAACATTTTCTGCAAATGTCTGATTACATTTACATCAATTTCTGACATGGGTTAAATAGGCTACTTATCCCAATCATTGAATCACTCGAAACTGTTGCAGTCATTTTACAAAATGTCAATACTTGCAAAGTCAACAAAATAAATTTTAGAATATAAACTCGTTAGCTTCTGGCAACTTCAACAGTTCAATTAAGTCTAAATTTAAGAAGACATGCCAAGAATTCTGCCACCAGCACCACAAACTTCCCTGCAATCATCGAGACTTTGCAAACAGTTTGCAACTTTGATGTCCAAAACATTTTAGAGCATTTGTTTCACTTTCATGTTAATGTTTTCTGATTCCACATTTTATAAGCACTGCTTTCGTGAAAATTATGAATTAAGAAACGCTGTAAAGATATTCGGACAGAAAGTGGACATGGAAACTACAAAATATTACAACGAAAAAGCAAGTGACATACACTCAATAAATTTTTCTAGTATCATGTGCTAATTTTAGCAAATATTTATAGTAAACCAAATGAAACAAGAACAAAAGCAAACTGTACATACAAACTGCAGCATTTAAATCTTTTAACACTTAGCCATTCCAAACTATGGGTTAAACTGCAATAGTGTTAATAACAAATTGTTATCTTGCATAGCACGAAGTGACTGTTCCGCTTAAAGAAATGCTGCTTGAAGATAATATGACTGAACACTGTCATTATTTTCATGGTCATCGCGCTTACAAGCATAGCGTAGATTTCACAACACGTCCATCGAATGGAATGTAAAGAAACAAACAAGACCTGCAACAAATGGACAAAAGAAACTTACTCTTATATTGGTTTTAAAAAGGATTCTTTTAATCAAGTTTCACAACAAAATTATTTATTGTCTGGTCTCAAGGACAAGCCTTATGATACAGCGAGTAACCAAGCTGACATACACATAAAAAGGGGGAATGGTCGAATATACAATATTCAGAGGTACACCTGGTACACTGTAGTCTATGTATAACGCATTAACCAGCATGACATGTTAAGTTAAAAGCTTTGTGAAACAGAACATCATTCCCACATTATATGAAATGGTCAATACGTAAAGAAGTGCTTGAAAGAGGGCATGATGACTGTTACAGCAGTAGAGAAGTCATTGGATTACAATATTTTGGACAAACTGCACATTACAGCAGGCAAATTTATATAACAATTTTAACAACAAATAAATTTAACGATGTCTTTGATTCTGATTAGAAATTCTATAAACAAAAACACTCACAGTTAAGCAGGACAAAGTACTTGATTAGCAAGTGCAGGCACTTTATAAGATGGAAAGTACAACTTTGAGTTGGTTACCATATATAGAGACCTTGAACACATTCTTTATTCACAACTACTTAGTGATTTTCACTGAACCTTATCGATTATTAGATAGTGCCACTAAATAAACTTTTTTTTGCACTTGTGCATAACAATAACAACAATTATAAACTAAGTAATGTTAAAAAAATCCTACCATGATGAGGATGGATGCTTATGCAAAGTATTTTCTCAGGCGACAAGCATCTCTTGCTTCAGCTTCGGCTTCTTCTTTGTCTTCGGCTTTGCTTTAACCTCTGGCTTTGTTCTCACTTCAATCTTTTCAACCGCCAGATCAGGATTCACGTCAGTCACACTCTGTATAGCAGTAGCCAATGCCTGTCCAAACAAACTCAGTTTATAATCGCTGTTATTAGTATGCATTTATTTAGCGGCAGTAATGTTATTAAAACAATGCAACACCACAGAGCTATGAATGTGACGGTAATTTCACGGTCTTCAGCGACAAACAAACTGAATGCTAAAGAAATGCAGTTAATTCACTGGCACACAGGCAAACAGACTCCATAGGCAGGCAGAGTTCAAATCGGTTCAAGGTCACAATGCAAAAGGTCAGGCAAGCAGACAACCAGATGACTATGGTAGATGCTGTTTAGACTTGAAGCAGCAAGACAGGAAAGGAAGAGTATCATGACAGATTTTTTGTAAGAGCAGTATTTTCAGTTTTCACTGTACAGAGATAGCACAAAGCAACGTTGAAGCATGTTACAGATGAAACTTATGACAACTCTTTCAATAATAATAATGCTTATCATAATACTTCCTTAATCCAATTAGCATGGAATTAAAATTTTCTTTACTCTCACGCAGTGTGGAACAATTTTCCAGACATTTTGTCACGATATTGTTTTTAGTGTCATACTATGATTTTCTGGAAATAATTAATCAAATAAGTTTTTGACACTATTCTATATGTTGGCCACCTGATGCAATATAGACATGGAAATTCAAATTCACTTGCTCATCTAAAAAAAGTCAAAATGAATATTAATTGCGTTAGCTTACAGCATCATGATCTATGTCCGTTTCATCGTACGAAGTCATCAGATTATGTTCAATGCTCGAATCAACCACGCCATTCTTTTCTGTCTTGAACTGAAATCAACAAATGTTTCATACAAAAAAGGTTAATTAATTATTTACTGATTATTAGTACTGCTTAAGTCAATATTTATGCAATAAAACATGAAAATAACCAAATAAGAATTAAATTCAGAATCAAAGTGTGCCTCTTCACACAGTTATCTTGTCCTAACAAGACAAAAGTCCATTGACCTGCAATCATGATATCATCATAACAAAATCTGCATTTTTTCTCCACCAACCATTTTGAAGTCACACAATTTTATATTCATGGAATAAAATTTATTAAATTCTTTAAACACAAGTAAAATATAAAACAACCTAAACAATACGACAACTTAGCAATTATAATCAATCGAAAAATAACTGATGCTGTTCATTTACTTCAGTCACAACGTTTCCATCAGAATCCATGTAAGTTTTCTTTGACGTCTTTGTTGTCGTTGTTGTTGTCTTCTTTTTTGGTTTTCGCTTTTTCGGCTCCACACTGGCCGTTGTAGATGTCTGATCCTGGAAGCTCTCATCGACTTGTGGATACGGAGGCAGAGATTCGTTTTCATCGTCAAATGACTAAATTCAGACAATGATCCAAAATACAGATAAATGTAACAGATTAAAGTGGAAATAATATTTGCAAATTGAACTGTCATGAAGCCTTAATGCTTTTTGCTCAGTCACTCTCGCCTCATCAATTGCCTTCCTAAATATTCTCTTGTCTTAGCCGATACGTGTGGTTTCCTGTTTTCTAGCGCATTTCGTTTAACGTTTCTGCACTTGTTTGGCGGTGCCTTCTTGGTTGTAACATATCCTACTTGTCCGATTTTTGTTGACCTGTCTCTAACCTTGCAGCTCGCTGAAATCTTTTTGCTTCAGCAAGGGGGAAGCTCTTGGTATCACGAGCTCATACTTATACTAGACAGTATTAGAGGTTTTCGATTGTGAGGCCCTCCTTCTGGAATGCCCCCCCAACGGCTACCGTGGTCAAACTCACCTGCTTTTTTATATGTCCTTCAAATCACACTCTCTTGCTGTGGATTATGCGTATCTCTCAGTAGGTTACTTGAAGAGGTGCTATATAAATTCTTAGAATGAACGACCGCATTAATTTCAGCATGCCAAACGGACCATTGCAAAATTTCAGCTACAGAACAACAAATTTCTTGCTACACCAATTACTGTTGGGTTCTTGAGAAATCTCTTCCCTGTAAAATTCGAAATTATGGCAGGAAACTGAGCCACCCTGCATAAGGATGAGGTTGAGATGACACCACCCAACGCTGTGAAAAAAGTCAAAGGAGAATTCGGTAACTGCCTTAGAAATAAAACTATAGTGACGCATTAAGAAGGTGTTTAATTGGGAAGATTCCTGAACAATTAAAATTGAAATGTAAATTGTATTTTAATAATTCTATTCAGATTTAGCCAATTTAAAAACATCAATGGCATACCAAAGTTCAAAGAAAAACCTGTGCCTGAATTATTTTTAATTAATGATTTCAATATAAAAAAAACTTAAATGATATATTACATGACATCAACCACAAATAATAGTAACAAAACATTTTAGATTCAGCATTCAATTAAGTAGGTAAAACGCAAAACGAAATGAATGAATTAAATAACATTACCACATTTTTTTCCACAGTAGCAGTAACAGTCCTGGATGGACCGCCGGTGTGACTACGTCGTTTCCTGCCTTCTCCATTTACTTCGGCAGACGCAGCAAACGTACTGACGTACGGTGACTCGCTTCTGTCCTAACAACACAGAACCAGAAAACGGTAATTCATTCACCCAGTTCACTCTTGTGTGGGGTGCGGTGGTGTAGTGGTGGCGTTCGTTGCCTTGGAGCCGGAAGGTTCGAGGTTCGAATCCACCTCGCCGCATAAGGACCTTGGGCAAGTCCTTCACTCACAATTGCTCAGCCCTTTGGCATGAAACTCCGATGCAGTGTCCGCTCTGCATTCGGGAGCGCCTCTGAGTAGCAAGAGCTTGAAGGGGCGCTGTAACAAGTGCACATACAAGCAAACAAACTCTAGCATGCTATCTGGGTGACATGTATAGAGGCAGTTAAATGGGGCATGTGACAATCCTTGCCTTTTTTAAGGTTATGCTACTCAGATGCGCTCCTGGCCACAACACAGCCAAAAATTTCAGTTTAAGCTTGCAATACGATGTGTCAGAGTGGACCCGTGGAAGCCAGTGCAGCGTCACGAGAAGTCCATTCCAGAGCAAATATAGACAGATGATTAACCACCTTTGGCTAAATAAACCCCATGGGAAAAACCCAATTCATTTGGCTTGGTGCAACGTAATATCAAAATTATTCCAGGTATTTCTTTTTCTTACAAATTATTTCATATCATACACATCGTTCAGAATATTAAAAAAAATTAAGCAAACTTCTGTAGAATTAGCAAAGCATCATTTCGATGTCTAACCTCTGGAAAGTACGGTTCTTCGTAGTGTCCACCACCATCTTGCGATGTTTCAAGTTGAGATATTATGTTCTCTATGCCTGGCTTCAGTGTCTTCACGTAAGCCACTCTGTTAGCATCCGGACCCGTGCCAGCCAAAACAGACACTTGCTTTCCCTAAAAATCCATCCAACATCATCAGCAATATTTCTGACAAATTATGCAAACATTAGCAATTTTTACAAGCAGCACGCAGCAAACGCCTACGCAATACAAAAATGATATATACAAAATAGTGAAAACATGTCATAACGTCAGTAGAAACAATGCAACTTATATAGAGTTCAAGAAGAAACTAACACCTTATAAGAAAATAACAGAAAAGAAGAGCAGCCCCTTAAAGCTAGCCCTGGGCATAAAGTGCCAGCCATTTCATTTTCTTATCCTTAGCACATGATGGTTGGTGGCCAATCCTCTCCTCACTGTCCAGGCTGCCCACCGACAGCGCACGTATGGTCAGTTAATCCTTTATAGCTGGGTTGGCTAGGGTACAGGTGGAACAGAAACCCCAAAACAAATTTCTGCCCTGGCGAGTATTTGAACCCAATTCCAACCTTTTGTTTGGCAGTACAGCATGTTAACCACTACATAATCGAGCACTCCTATAAATGTACGTCCAAACTACATGCATATATAATAGTTTGATTGTTTTAATAGTCAGAGAACAAACGCAATCACAACAAGAGAGTTTTTCAGGACAAGGAGATTGGTATCGTCTGTAAAGGTAAAAAGAAAATAGTTTGGAGAGGTCAGTTTGCGGAATAATGTAGGCCTACAGTTGTATTACACTGCTGCGTCCAAAGCAGCCAGATCCTTAAACAACAAGTGCAATTCTTAATGTCGACAGATCTTAAATCTACGCTATCACATTTTTATGATTTAAGACAAGTAACATTTAGACATCAATTGCTGACAGAATAAAACTTACAAACATCATAACTTCAATCTGAAACAACAGTCTTGTCTAAGATATTTTCATGTGAATTAAAAGATCAATCGAACAAAAATCGTTAAAAATTCATTGAAATTTGAAGGCACGGCGCAACCTACGTCTTCGTAGTTGAGCCCGCTCTGGTTGAGGTCTTCGTATTCATTGTAGCTCTTCTTTTTGCCCCTTCTGTCAAGAGACGTTGTATGAAGCCGACCGCTCTGGTCGAACGAAGAATTGCCGTAGTCCATGCTACGAGACGATGTCATCCGTCTGCTCGAGTTGCGCTCGAAGTAAGGCGCCTGCCGATCGATCGTGGAAGACGCCACGCGAGACTGGTAATGAGTTCGTCCAGAATATCGATACTTTGAGCCAAACTGTGAGAAGACGCCCAGCGGTACAGGCATCGGTTCTTTAAGGCTGGCAAACACAAAGAGACAACCGATGAACATACAATAGAAAGGTAGGGCAATCAGCGCAAGGTGACCATCTATTTAGATTTGTTCCATGTAACAAGCTCAATTCGTAGAATTCCCAAATGTCACCCAGTACATACTGCTCATGCCTGCTCTTCTTATAAGCTGGGAGGCTTCGTAAAACTATTGCCACTGCATTGGAATTGAAATTAAAATCAGAAAAGAGACGTAAGCGTTACCTTTCAGTCCCATAAGCTCACCAGTTTTTCCACAATACCTTAGAGCTGATTTTTAGTCAGTGTTTAAACTGCAGAAGAAACAAGTTTTTGGAAGCCCTTACCTTTCCAGGAAGTGCTGGTCTAATAAGTGGCAGGACAGCGTCGAGATTTGAAAATAAGTGCCTAGACACAATCCAGTCTCACTTTAAGCCCTGTTTTTTAGTGAAATTAAATAAATATTCCTACCGAAAGAACGTGTGATGTTCAATCGCCATTCGCCAAAGTCGCTTTGTCAGCTTGTGACTCGCCAGCTTGAAGCCAATGGTACTTTCAAAATGTTCGAACTACAACACGACCAAATCTCTACATCAGGTAATAAAACAAAGTACAGTATAATAATTATGGTCTAATAAATCTAATGCAAATTTTACACATTAGACTTATAATTACAGATGAAATGTATGCAGTAGGATGAATCATCCTCCAGTACTTCCTGCACTTATATAGAATTCAGATCATGAAAATCTTCCAACTGATTATATATTATGCATATATCTGATGCACGATTAAGTCAAAACACATCGTGTTGGATCTGAAATATATGCAATTGATTACCTCGCCGGCCCTGATCTTTAAATAGAACGTCTTCTTCCTGTACGCTATCTTTAGAATCTTTGGCCAAACAAATCTGTTGATCTTTAATCCATCTCGAAATATTGTGATGCCAGCGGCAGAAACTCCGATCATAATATCGACCAGCTCTGCATCCTAAATCAAAACACAATTCAAATAATTAATCGAAACAATAAGAAGGCATCTGCAGCATTATGTCTCATAACATAATAGGTGTCAAAATATTTAAAATGCAAATCAACACACATAAAAACTATTGCTACTGTTCAATTGCTACATGTGATAGCATGCTCTGAATTACAAGACGTTTTTCAGACTGTACAAAGCTTTAACTAGACATTGTAAATTTTGTAATGATTAATTTATGCAGCACTGCCATTCTATAAATGTTTGAGCTAAATCTATGATAATGATAGTTCCAATACCTACAAGTCACAAAAGGAAATGGCCCACTCTAACCATAAGAACATAAAGTATTTACTTATTGTTCAGTTTGTACAAGGCAATATTCTGATAGAACATGCTAGCCATTACAGCATCTGTACACACCAGCACAAGTCCACTTTTGACCAGTTTACAAAAGTATATTCTAAGACCAGTTCGGTAATTGTCCAACAATGTTGCAAAAGACCGGTAGCAGTATCTGCTCAAGAGAACACTGTCTGTATCAACAGCTTTGAGTAAGCCACTAGTAAGCAGTTAATGTTATCTGTACACTTCAACCGTCAACGTTACCTTTGCAGCGTGCAGATGAACTCCGTACAGGAGCAACTTCTTTGCGTTTTCAAGGAAATGGATCTCAGCCTCAGCAGGCGTCTGACCACTAAGAACACAGTTACAACACACAATGTATTATAACAAGCAATAGCCGCACAACACTATACAGACATTGTTTCAAATTGTGAAGGTTTCCAAGCTATAATTATTTAAATTAACATTGCAACTTATTTAATAAATAATCAATCAATCACATAAATTTATATAGCGCCTCTTCAAGATCTCTACTCAGAGGCGCTCCCAACCCAGGCCTGGTCAAAAAGAAAGGTCTTGAGAAAACGGTAAGTCAATGAATGATAAGTTCTTCTTGCCTTACACAATACACATATTATGCTAATGAGAAAATATTTTTAATCAGTTCATTGCTGTGACCCAATAATAAAGTTCTTGAGCATGGTCAGTGGTCGGTCACACGCAATCATTAATTCCAGAGATTTATATAGCACCCCTTCAAGACCATCTACTCAGAAGTGCTCATGGCCCAATAGCGGCTAAAGAGAACAGTCTTTTGAGCAGACTAGAATGTGATCTCAAGGGCTCTAGGCATCAAACACAGTCTGTCATAAACACACAACATTTTGTAAAACACAAACAAGTTTTGTTGTCTAAATTACGTTTTCTAAATATCACAAAATACAAAAAAATGTATTGCTGTAACGGTGTAACCTATCTCTGTGTCTTTCAATGCAAATAACACAGGTGTCATTGAATCATCGTGCTCACTGCTATTAGTCTTACCCAGTGTGAGAATTGTGGAAAAATAACTGGGGGGCTGGCCTATGATAAACTTGGAATTGGGGTATGAAAAACAGAGTTTACTATGGGGTTCTAAGAAAGAATGGGAGGGGGTTGAAACCCCCAAACCCCTGACAATTCTCACCCTGGTCTTACCTGTGAGTTCGATGCAGTTCAGCAATCTTCTCGAGCAAGTCATCCGTCTGATTCGGTGAGAACTGGATGTCGCGGATGTAGTCGCATCCCGGTCCATGCTCCTCCGGGTCATAGTCTCCGAGTTCCGACTGCACTGTATAGGATCCAAGAAGAGCATAGGTCACGAAAGAACACGGCAACCTACAAACACACAAACATCTCAATTTATGCCAATATATAAAACACATGTACACAAAAAATAACCATTATGTTCTGCAATAATTACAATGCCATTAAAGAAATTATGAAATGAAATCCTTTGAAAATCAGCAGTTAGTAACATCATCATTTCAAGTGTCAAAAATGTAAAGTATGCCGAACGGAATCAACAGTCAACTTTGAATGTGCAAACTGGTGTTATTACAAATAGGGTGTAGCTTGTCAATAAAGAGAATCACTACATACACTACAGCTACACCCGCTTGTAAGCAACAACTCAACAACGAACGAATGCTAAAGAAAAAAATTGTAGTCTGTCGTTGATTGATTGATTGGGTTTAACGGCACTTCAGCACAGAATTGGCTATTTCGTGCCTTAACATGATTATTGAATATACATCATTATTTTAGGCTAAAAACGTTTGGAGGTTAATAAATAGGATAAAACTTATAACTACAGCATTGTAGTCTGTTTTTAGAAAGCAAAGTATTTAGAAAAATTGAACTCACTGTCCGGACATGATGTCATTTCTCAATTGTAAACATAACTGATATCTGTCAAACAAAAACCAGAATCTTATAACAATCCAGGAGTATTAATCGCAATTCAACAGCTCTCAGACAATAAACAGCTTTAAAACGATAAAATATTCAACATCTATGACAAAATTGTTTAGAACATATATTCATTCAACAGAAGACTAGTCAAAGAGATGAAGATCAAAACTAGGAGAAGACACTGTGGCTCAAAGCAATGCGCAGAAGCACACTTAGCACAGTGCCTGCAATTAACTATTATTCAGCAAAGCACAATGATTGCAAGCAGCAAAGCACAATGATTGCAAGCATGGTTGGCTCAACAGAGCTCCCTGATGCAAGAAGTGGCAGGAACAAAATAATGAGCCCTTGTCATCTTTATGGCACTTGCAGACTGCTGAGCACTCTGTTTGGCATATGTTATCTTAATGTTTTCAGATGACAATTGTCAGCATAAAAACATGACTTTAACAAACACAGCTTAGTGTCTTGTAACTCTCTTCTGACCTGGTTATGTCTTCTTGTAGAGCAGCTGGTTCAGGTGGATAGAACTTCACAGCAAATTCAAAAACCCAGGAGGTACTATCTGTACAGCACAAAACGAAAAGAGTTTTGCTCCAATATTGACAGTATGCAAGATCCAGATCATATACAGATGGATAACTAAAATATCACTAGCCTAGTTCAAGCACACACAGATAGTTATATTTACAACTCTACTGATATCTTAACCCTTTAATGCCGAGAGTGTAGTAAAATGTATGGGAAATCCTATACCCTCTGGCATTAAAGGGTTAAACTGTTCTGACCACATTTTAATACAAAATTAAATGTGAGCAAAAAGACATTACCTCGGTTTGTCGGGATCATCCATAATGTCAATTATTTTAATAATAAACTAATTCTAATTGCTTTCTCCCACAGTGGAACAATAGAAATTCATGATTGAAATAGAAAAATTAGATGTCAGATGTCAAGGGCTTCTAGGCACTGCATGATAAGATCTGGTTTATCGGCTATTAATGAACACAACATTCTGGCTGACAACAGGTTTCTAAGCAAACACAAAGAAGATAGATATGATCTAAAGAGGAAGAAGCTCATCATTTTATCAATGTTCAGTTTTAATGGAGCAGAGCAGAACTGTGTGCTCACCTTCCAACTGTCTGATAATTCTTCTGTCGTGTATCAGCCAAAACTAAAAACATAAAATTTCAGAAGATGAAGCAAATCAAAACAAAAAATTTTCACGTATAAACTATACTGTATGCTGAGAGGAAACTATTGATTCAATACTAATAAAATAGTAGTAGTAGCAGCAAAAAATTTTGCTACTCAACAATCCGGTTGACAGACCACAACCGGTTACAGTGTACAGTTATGCAGTTCAAACAGTTAAGAGGAATTCAGATTACAGCATAAATAAATCTTAACTTCTAACAGAACAGACAGCCTGGAATAATAGCAGTACTAGTAACAGTACTATAAACAATAATGCCACTACTAATAATAACCATTGCGTATTTTATAGTAAAATTTGCCTTTAACTCTTTAAGAACAGGCATATGCTGATTGACTTGGAAACCAAAGAACAGAGATCTCAGCACTTCTGGCAAGCAATCATGATGTCTGGTATCGTGGCACTGTTCTGGCCTAATGTGCACCAGCACAAGTGTCTGACTCATAGTATGGAGTGCAGCATTTATCAGTCTAAGTGGTAAGGAAAAAGTAAAATAATGTAAATTTTCAATGTGCACTATATCATATTAATTAGCTGAAGAACCATGCCTCTAGTTTTTGGGATGTCGCTAAATGATGCCATGCAAATATCCAGATGGATTTTTAAAAGCAGCTCATACGGATCGAGTCAAAATTTAAGATGAAGGACGAACAAGACCAAGACACATTGATTTCATGTCATGTTAGCAAAATCTCATAGTAGAAGAAAGACTTCTTTAACCTTTGACATCTACAAAAGCTATTCAGCACAGCCTTTTAGGTTGAAAGCCAACATATTCGGACTAACAAAGCTCCAACTCATTCCTGTTCTCCGTCTGCTAACCTTTATGCCATGCCTGTCTTGGTAGGTCAGCGAAAAGTAGTCCCTCTCAAGGAGTTGAAGCAATTCACAAACTTTGTCAATAAGGTGCAGTCCATATGCATTTTTCTAGAACCGAAGAAAAATAATCTCATATAATGAAGTATAACCAACACAGTAACACTGGTAAATTAAAGCAATGCACAATTAAACAAAGTGAATTATAAAACAGGTAATCAGAGAATGTGCCACGATTTGCCTTCTCATACAAAGTAATTTCAGTTTAATACCGCTGTGCGATAACAATGATCATTATTAGTGCTGCCCTCCTCTTTCATCCAGCCTAGGGACTGGCATTGCCTGGAACAATGGCACAAACCTGCAGGGACAGCGTTCTTTCTATCCAGAAATCGTGATAATAATAATCTTCGTTTAATTTCCTACTGATGCAGTCGCAGTACAATTACAATTCGTAGTATGAATGGATGATCACAAGTTATCACAGAAGTCAAATTTAACATGCAGGGCAGTATCACATCCTACTACTTGATTTTCCAATGCCATCTGCCGAATGGAAGGCTGAGTGGACCTTTGGGAGGATAGAGGAAGCAATCCTGCATCCATAATCTATTCATGACAGAATGCTTAGTGCTTACTCCAAACCACAAGACGAACTCTACTGTAATTTGGGCTGTACGTTGCTTAAATAAGTTTAAATTCTGGCTATAAAATTTGCTCTGAAATGTAGCTAAATGTAGCTTAGAAACTTGATATCTCGAAGACAGTTTACCTTCCTTGTTTCTTTTTCCTGGTGACATCATTAAATTATTTTATCTCACATCTTAATCTAAATATCCATTCTATCGGAAAGAAGTCCACATTTATCTTCAACAGTCCAGCATGTTGACTGCAAAACTACTGAACACACCTTCTCGTAACATCGAAACGGTAAGTCAAGCAACATAAGTAAAATAAACTGAAGTGCTCTACTCACATCCAATGTAACTTCCACCTCAGAACCGTCGAGCAGAAGAACACGAGAAGTTGCTCCACTTTTCGGACGAACTCCTTCTCTTTTTACCGTAAATTTTGATAGAACATTACCAAATTTTTTCTTCTCTTCTCTCTCCTCTTTTCGTGATGGAGCTGTGGATTTCTTTCCTCCTTCGCCCTTCTGTTCTTTTGCCTCTTGCTTCCTCTGCTTCTCCTCCTCCTTCTTCAGACGCTTCGCCTCTTCCTTCTCCCGCTTCTCCCTCTCCTTCCTTTCCTTTTCCAGACGTTTCTTCTCTTCCTTATCTTTCTTCGGGTCGGTCACGCCACCCGCCACGGTCGATGTGTTGAGTCCCTCGTCGTCCAGATGTTCGTCACCAATCTCACCGTTAACTATCGCTGGCTGTAGTCCTTCTGACTCTGCTGCAGTCAACTAGAAACGCAAAAGTTTACTTTACTATTATTTACCATTCCTTGAATTAAACCAATTTTTTTGCATTTGTCACACATCTTTCTGATCGTTGGACCCAAGGCTGTATTCAGGGGGGTGTTTTGGGTATTTGAACACCCCCAAAATGAAATAATGCCAAAAATGAAATAATGCATTTCCTAATACACGACGCAAGAACTAAAGAGGATTTAATTCTGAAGCTCCTATTTCTATGTGAAATTTTACAGTAGATAAGAAAACGAAAATGATCTAATCATGATGATGATCTAATCATGCTGATGATGATGATCTAATCATGCTGATGATGATGATCTAATCATGATGATGATGATGATCTAATCATGATGACGAACTAATCATGATGATGATCTAATCATGATGATGATCTAATCATGATGATCACTGATCTAATCATGATGATGATGATCTAATCATGATGATGATGATCTAATCATGATGATGATGATCTAATCATGATGATAATGATATGGAAGCTTCGAAGTTCTGCATGAACAATTATTTCAGCTGCATAAACACACACACCCCCCCACCTAAACAAAATCATGACTACGGTCTTTGTTAGACCTGCAAGGATGTCTTATCTACTTTATCCTAGGAAGCATCGTGTCAATCTCATCCATACTTAGCAACAACAAATCCTTTTCTCTAATGAACTAGATAACCTAGTTGCAACATCAATGGCCCAACTTTCCACACACTAGACAAAGGCTTCATTTTGGTCAAGTGCTCCCTTTTTTTGTAATTGGTTCCTAAGTAACCAAGCAGCCATTTATCCTCATCATGTCTCTTCCTTAAATGTCAATAAAACATTCTGTTTGGCTTGGTCTTGCATGGTCAGTTTGAGAGCAAAGTCTGTAAGAGCTTCTCTCAAGCTGGTGCTACACAAATTTGTGATTGAATAACAATTAAATACAATAAACAACACAAATTGAATATGATTTATATGACCTCCTCACAGAGTTCAGAAGTGCACTTGTAATGAACACGTTGGCTGAACGAGGTAATTAAAGAAACAGAGAGAAAAAGAGATAAAAACATAAGAGATAGATTTTCAATAGAAATTTCCAGATGGAGGGACCACCCACTGCGAATGAAAGACAACACATTTGCCAAGAACAACAACAAACTTTCCAGCAGATATGCTGATCAAAGAAAAGGTAGGCAGCATTTAACAGAACCAAAGGGTTTTACGATCAAAGATAAGTAGGATGGCAAATGCTTTGCACATGCTTTGTACGCGAGTACACAATGCCAGCTGGAAGTAGATACTTTCTCATAATGGAACCCAGTGCAGGCAATAAAGAGCAGTGCGCAATATCATGGTCATATGGTCTCAATAAATGAAAGTCCAACACATTCCTGCACCTAACCCTAATTAGAAGAAGCAATGTGCTAGGTGGGAGACAATAGAGCAGATTTGAAGCAGTTGTCATGTTAGAGCAAGACCAAGCAATGCCAACTCCTAATTAAAGTATTATATATTACAAATTTAGTGGTATCTTTCTAGTTAAATTTAATGCAATCACTCTAGGTGTTAATAACGCATTGTATGTGTGACATGGAAGCAAGTAAATATTATACCAGATGCACATTGCACACCTGCCAATGCTGCCATTAGTGTACGATTAGAGTTATTTGCAATACAAAAAAAGAAATATCGCCCTTGCCACATTATACTAATATACTCGCCGCAGATAAAGCTATTGCACATCACATTGTTACACAGTGTAATAACCAATTGCTATGATTAGTTAGCAAACCTACATCATGTTCATTTTGGTCATCACTGTCATCATCGTTGTGAAGGTCCATGCTCACTGGGACGCACAAAGGGTTAAGCAGTGGACGTCAAATGTATCACAGAAGATCCCTTCTGTAAACCTTAATTAACAAAATCACAAACAGATAAAAATTAGAAACATAGTTCAGGACAACAGCATGCAGAAATTTCCATAACTTGAATACTGAAACCAAAGGTAAACAATCATGCGACATTTAAATAGTGCATAACAAAAACTCATCAATGACATAATAGGCAAGGAATGGACAGTTTTAAAGTTTTCAAATCTTGTGTAAGAGAGTTTCTGACTATTTAATTGAAACTCTAATATCACAACAGCAGCAGACAACCATAAATGCTTTCTGATAGGTTGCCATTTACAAGAGGCAGAGAAACATGTTATCACACTGCTGAAGAACATTAAACACAATTTTAAACATCGCTAGAGCATCAAAGAATGTCACAGTCGAAGTGTACCTGTGATTCTGTGAATAAGAAAATAATTTCACTTAAATAAGTGCCACAAATATTTTGATAAGCATTCACCATCCTTGGTCTGAAACATTTTTTCGGCAAATCTCAGGTCACTTTGGGCAGAAGTTCATCATGCTGGTTCATCACCAAATAACTCACCTGATGACTAATAATGCTCACATCACCTTTAAGCTTTAATGCTACTAACATCCTTGTCTGTTTTGAAACAGGTTGCAGGCTTCTGCTTCTGCTATTCATTGACTAGAAATCTCATTGGACAGAAACACGATAGGCTGAAAAACCTTGACCCACACAGGCTACGCTTACTTACACATCCGGAAGCACTACCAAGTCTACCTACCATTAGCACCTTGCTCACGCAATAAAATGATCTCAACTATTAAGATTCATCAGCATCATTATGTAAAATTAGATTCACCCTACAAGCAAATACGCCGTAAAATTTTTATGCCTAAACCATAGGGCATTCGAACTCTCCTATTTTAAATCCCGTTTAATTTAACACAAAAGTCAACAACACGTCTCTGAAATGTTTTCGCAACACAATAAATCATTTTTAGCATGATAGGCTAGCACCTAGACCATTCGGGACAAATACTTGGAATTTTCTCGTTGAAATGTACAAATCTTCGCATTTTCGAATAGGTCTAATAATAATTATAACCTTTAAACCTATAAAAAATATACAATTTATCACGGTCTATCAACGCTTGCCATATCGCTGTACAGCGCGTACATGTACACGAGTTCCGCAGCCAAACTTGTTGAAGCTCACCTGACAAGTTTTTTAAGGTTTTGCTTTCCTCGACGTCGCCAATTTTAAAAGCGAAGATAAATTCCAGCGGATCCGATACGAATTGACTGTTTACATCAAATTCTGCGGCCTGTCAGATTATGTTTAAGACAATACGTGCACCTAATCCAAGCACCAAAGTCACAGTCGAGAGCCACTGCAGGTGACAGGTGTTAGCGGGCGTAGGAATACCTCTTACCTGTCGCCCAACATTGTCATTTGAAGGTATCTTATTGCTAGACGCAATGTACCATTCCTATAGACCAAGAGGCACTTATAAAGTGATTGTAACTTATTTTTGAAATTTGCTGAAAATCAATGAGTATTTTGCTTTGAGTCCGACTGAATCACAGGAACTATGTTTAGCGCGGATTATATTTACCTTTTTTTGTATGTGATGATGTCGTGAAATTCGAGTAAGCGCACGTAGGCTACGAGTAAAATGGTCCACAATTTTCGAGTGTGCTGTGCTGCTGCTGGTTATAGGCTACAGTTACAACGCCATTCTGAATTACCTAGTTGTTCTGAACATATATATATATATATATATATATATATATATATATATATATATAATGTATATGTATATATTTGTGTACGTGTAGGCCTATGTGTGTATAGTATAGATAGCCTATCCCTATATAATTTCATTTATTGAACAATAATAGGCTGGCAATGGGCAACTTAGCTGTCGCATGAGGTCTAAAGGAACGAGAGAAACAGTTACTCATGCTTGGTGGATTGATAACGCGTATTTAAAACGCCGTCTTTGTTACAGCAGTGGCCACTAGTGGGGCACGGTGGCCGATTGGTTAGAGCGGTTGACTTGCAGGCCTAACGTGGAGCGTAGGCCTACGTGTTCGGGCTCCGTCCGAGGCGGTTAAAGGGACCTAGGCCTAGATCAAATCATCCGGTATGTGCCCTAGCTATAGGTTTAGGACTGTAAAATCGAATTAACATATAGCTTTTGTGATAGGCCTACAATAACGTAAACAGGGTGTTAAAACTACTATCATTTTTGTCAAAATATTCAGAGGGGAATGTCATGTCTGTGAGGGTCAAACATTCCCCTCCCCCGGGAGATGTCTAGAATAAACACGGAATGGTAGCAATAGAATAAATATTTGGAATATGAATGTTAGGGCCTGCACACACACACACACACACACACACACACACACACACACACACACACACACACACACACACACACTGCGGCTCACAATTAAACACACCCAGAATATAATATAATTATTATAGTTAGTCCTAATATCCTGAATATTCTAAGAGAGTAGTCTAAATACCCTTGCAATGATGCAAGTCAAACTCGGACGTTTTGGCAGTTCGTATAAAATGTTAGCTACACCGGTAAGCGAGAGCGGCATTCGTCTGATGGATAGGCCTACAATGGACTGTGGTTCAAGCCCCGGGCTGGGAGTTGACATTCGGAAATTTAGATATCTCGGGCTAGCACGTGTGGGACGCGGTGGCGCAAACTGCTGTGGAGCGACCTTGGGCAAGTTGCTTACCCATCATTGTCTGTGGGGAAGGCAGCGGGAAAACCACCTCACTCATTTCATTCCCAGGGGCGTAAAAGCCAATGAACCTACATTCGGGCAGAGAACTACATGTAGCATCATCATCTTAAAATGGTAGGCCTACTTTCGCTGGATCCGTAAAGTTCAAAACTATTAACTGCTAACTTTCCACAGGCTCTGAGCGCTTCTGACGTTCATTTCAAGCTGGTAAACTGTTCGAAGAATATTATGACGAGTTCATTCGTAGCCTCGATGACGTAGTCTGCATATTTGAAGTACATTGCTCTCGTCCGATATTATGATATTCTTGGCAACGGACGCTGTCTAACAGTAACAGGAATCTGAAATCAATATCTAGGACTACAGTTCAGTTATGAAGTCTCGCAGAACAAGCACGTAGAATTTCATAAAGCAATAATTGCTAGGCATAGGCCTATGCCAACGGTCAAAATATCCAAAAATATCCAAAAACGTTTAAGTCTAGGCCTATACAAACTCTTTCCATGCAAACGAAATTTGGCGGTGACCGGATATGTTTCGCCTGCAGAGTAATGGGCAGTAGGCCTATTGGCCTAACCTTCAAATGTAGGCCTAACTATGAAACAATTGCGCTTGGCAATTTGGCCTGCCATGCAATGAGAAAAGGCCTGTATAGTTAGCCTAGCAGTAATTTTAAGGCAAAGAAAAGCATTTTAAATTTTTAATGGCACGAATAAGCGGGTTCACCATCTCAGTGACCTTTCGTGCGCGCGTGCGCAGTAGTCAAGGTCACCACTACAATAGATGGTGTATTATATAAAGATTGCAACTTCGCAATGCGCGAGTCTGTAAGTTTCACGAACTTCTGGTATATACACCATCTATTGTAGTGGTGACCTTGACTACTGCGCACGCGCACACGAAAGGTCACTGAGATGGTGAACCCGTTTATTAAGAAGACAGAAGGTTATGATTAAAATTTACGACTGCAAGTGTAGTAGGCCCTAAAAATCTATTGGCCCGTGAAAAAGCTCAGCGCTCGTGAATAAGCTGGTGCCCTGCGCTTGGCTTCGAGTGGCGCTCCAGAAATTCGGAGAATGCGATCACGATTAGGCTATAATTTCTTTTCGTGGATCTGTAGGCCTAATCGAAATCAAATCGGTTGGCCTACATTCATATAAAAACCTTGTAGACATAATTACATATATATATAAGTTTTAAATTATATATATACATAATCCTATAATGATAGGTATTTAGGGTTGCCAGGTGGCCTTGAGAAAATTACCAGACAATGGCTATATATATATGTGTGTGTGTGTATGTGCATGTATGCACATAAGCGCATATATAGGCATATATATATACATATATATATATATATATACCCAATCCGATCATATGCTAATGTGTTATCTTTTTTCCTTTTATTTCTCCTCGATTTACCTTTGATGCCAAATATAGGCCTACAACCCTATAATAGGGCGGGTAAAATGATGTATAGACTTATCTAGTGGCTAATTTGATATTTTGGCGGGTTGGGACGAATGAGGCGGAATGACTGAAATCGAATATTAAACAATGGGCCTGTTAGAACACATTAGCGATTTTATCACTCAGATCCATTCTATAGATAACCCCAGCTGACCCAGACCTGCAAGGCAAACGGTGAACGCATCATTAGGGCGCGAGTCTTTGTACTCGAGATAAATAATTATTATCCCTACTCAGTACTCAGTGTGGGGTCTATGAGACAGGCTACAAAGATGATAGAGAGCTAGAGAGGCAGATTGACACAGACAGACAGACAGACAGACAGACAGACAGACAGACAGAGAGAGATAGAGAGGCAGATAAGCACAGACAGATTATAATTATAAGCGTCCCTGTTTAAGGGATAGGAGGGAAATATACAGACAGAGAGGGAAACCGCGATTGTGTTGAAAGACAGACAAACAAACAGACAGACAGAGACATACGGAGATTCGGTTCACAACAATTTGAACTCCGTATAAATCCTCAATCCAACTTTCTGCACAAGGTATATGATCCGTGCATCATATCTATTTGGCTCGGTTATTAGGCTACATTTTATTTAAGGACGCCGTTATTTCGACGATGATTGGTGATTTGGCCTATTTGATTCTGTTTAACAAGGCAATCCATTGGAAAGCAGATATCTTTTTAATACCCCAAGAAACTACACTTCAACACTTGTTGCTAGCAATAATAAATTACCGGACACCGCCATGTCCGGTAATGTCTGAAATTTCTGACCGGACTGATTGTGTAAATACCGGACTGTCCGGTTCATTACC
This sequence comes from Lumbricus rubellus, assembly GCA_945859605.1. NCBI lineage: Eukaryota > Metazoa > Annelida > Clitellata > Crassiclitellata > Lumbricidae > Lumbricus > Lumbricus rubellus. Next base: position 32,522,081 of record OX243812.1, on the reverse strand, counting down.
GGACGCCTGGCAACCCTATCTAAGGTATTCCCGGCCCGTATGGGGCAAAGACAGCGCACGGGGGGGATGTGCAAGTGAGTTAAGCCTACTATTAGGCTATAGCTGGAGATTTGCAGGAATGGATTGAACGAATTGAGTCGTCTCAAGATTTGCAATGATTGGGAGCGTCTTAATTAACGTCCAGCTCTACACGAAAGTGCTGTTCTACTTGAATTTGCGCAGATGTAAAAGCATTTTGCTATACGACTGGGCCCCTAAAAGTGACCAGGCCTCAGGGCATTTTCCTCTGCCCCCTCTCAGCGGTCCCGTGGACAGCTATAGATATAGACAACTTAATTATTGGGTAGTTTTTTGTCATTCCGACAAATTAATTTGCCTCCATGCAGAGGCGTCAGTGATATGTAAGAACATGAGAAGTGCATAGGTTTTGTGTAAGCTTTAATTCGAAATATTACGACACTAGGCCTACAGAATTTGTAATAGCCATTTATAAGTACTAAGTACCGTATACTAGGCATACTGGTAACTGTTGCTGCGATTGAAATATCGTCACTATAATAATATTCATTACGCTAGCTAGAGTGTTTGTGTTGATGGAGGGAAGGAAGTATATAGAGATAGAGAAGAAAGAGAAGGAGGTGGTGGTGGTGGAATTTATGAAAGGAATGGGAAAGGTATGGATAAAAGATGGGGGGGGGAAAGATTCTATAGGTTGTATACATTGTTTGTATGTGCACTTGTTATAGCACCCCTTCAAGCTCTCTCTACTCAGAGGCGCTCCCGAATGCAGAGCGGACGCTGCATCGGAGTTTCACGCCGAAGCGCTGAGCAATTGTGAGTGAAGGACTTGCCCAAGGTCCTTACGCGGCTTGAGGGTGGATTCGAACCTCGGACCTTCCGGCTTCAAGGCAACGACGCCACCGTGCACTACATCACCGCGCCCCACATACATAAGCTAGGTGTGTGAACGCCAGTGTGCATGCACAAGGTTGTCAAGGGACCATTCATTCTGAGTCAATTAAAGGATTCCATGCAGAATATGGACACCATCATTTGGGAAAACTGGCAGGGTTGTTACTTGTTAGTACATGCAGTTTGTCTTCGTCTACAGGTGTCTGTATACGTGCACAGGTATTCAAGGTTATCCCGTCTTCTCCCCTCCTCCTCCTTCCCTTCTCTTCCTCCTCGGCCTTAACCTTCCCTCAACTCCTCCTCCTCCTCCTCCTCCTACTTATGCTCCATCCTCAATCATCCTCCTCCTCCTCTACCACCACCTTCTCTTTGTCCTTCCCTCCTATTCTTTCCTATCGTCTTCTCCTCATAATTTCCTCCTCCGACACTCCACTTCTCCTCCACCGCTGCAGTCTGCTCCTTCGCCTCCCTCTCCCCTCTGATGTTTCCCACAATGCGTAATGGACGGGAAACCATGCAGTCTACGACAACAACAACCACAACCGCGGGGAAGGCCGTTGCATCGACTGCAGCAGCCATGCAGAGTGGGGTTCCAGTATACAGTGGCTTGGCTTCATCTCGCAGCCGGCCTCAGCTACTGCAGCGTCGGCGTCGGTGTTGACTCCGAGTCTAGCTATGCCGGCGAATTCTAGGAAAGATGGAGGCGGAAGAGGAGTAGGAGGAAGAGAGGAACAGAGACGAAGAATAGGATGAAGAGTGAGGAGGAGACTTGAGGAGGAGACTGTATAGGGGAACAGAAAACGAAGGTGAACAGAATGTTGGGAAGCACGAACGGAAAGATCGAAGGCTTGGAAGAGAAAGAGAAGTGGAGGAGGTTGAAAATGATGTTGTGGAGTGGGGGACGGAAAGAGATTATTAGCCTTTGGAGAAGTTGAAAATATCATAACAGAAGCGTTCACCCTTACATAGACGGTTCATCATGAATTATTAAACATAGATACGGTCACACAAAGACATGCGACGAACAAACACACAGACATATCCAATGAGAGACAGACAGACAGACAGACAGACAGACAGACAGACAGACAGACAGAGACGGAGTTGTTGAAAGAATTGCCGCGTTATAATCATGGCAATTTAGTTGGTTTATACAGACATCGTTGTCAGCCTTGATGCGGTTTCACTGGAGTCTGTCTGTCCTTCTGTCTGTCTGTCTGTCTGTCTGTCTGTCTGTCTGTCTGTCTGTCTGTCCTTCTGTTTGTCTGTCTGTCATTCTGTCAGTCTGTTTGCCCTTCTGTCAGTCTCTGTGGTGCGTACACAACCATCTCTCTTCGCGACTTTCCAAACAATCTCCACAGAGGACTCCAGGAACATAAAGCGCATAGGCCTATACATGCAGGCCTATACATGCAGGCCTATACACCGAGCGGCGGCGTCGGCCTATAATATAGACCTTTAATACCAGCATTCGTATATGTAAACAGAACGCCGAACGGGCCATTCGGTTCTCTCTGTACGTAAGAAGACAGACGCAGATAAACAGAGACTAAAGACAGAGGTAGAGGGACGCTGCGTATATGTTATTATGTAGCTGTGTTAATGTTGGCTTGCAATGCAACGTCGTCGTATACGTGTTCTGCCGTACACGACTACTTTTTCGATAACCTGTTTCATGTCTGTGAGCCAGGAAGGCCAACAGCAGCAGGAGAGGAATCGAGGAGAGCTGCTCCCACTCTCTCTGTCTCTCTGTCTCTCTTTCCCTGTCTCTCTCTGACTTTCTCTTTCTCTCTCACACGCACGCACATACTCCTCCGAAGCAGTTCGCTTATAGAACTCCATTTTGACGGACGGCGGACGCTGCTGATATTCTATACATCGCAAGGGCGTTTGGCGCTTCGGGACCTGCTCCTCGCATTGCGATCTTCTCCGTATACCGATCGTCGACGGGGCTCCGAATGGGCCACGGACTCGCCGGGCTTCGCTGCTGATCGCGCGAGTGACGGGCGAAGGGTTTTTATACGCTCCTAAAGGACTGACGGACTAATCGACCGGTTTTTTGCTGATGGGGTAAGTCGAACTTCCGTGAAATAATCGTCGTTCCTCGGTCGGCATCTCTCAGAGATGGCGTTTCCACATCGTGGAGGCCCTATAGGCTTATAGGCCTACCATCTGCATAATTATGTAGAATTTTCCGCCTTAAGCCGTCGTATAGATGTAGCCTTTCTGCCCTAAGTAGGGCCTAGTCCTATGCAAAGGTAGCCTTTCTGCCCTAAGCCGCTATATGCAGAGGTAACATTTTCGCCATAAGCATTAAGCAGTTCTACATGTATATGCAGAGGTAGGCTACATGTATGGTAGCCTTTCCGCGCAGTCCTATGGAGAGGTAACCTTTTTGCCCCAAGTAGTACTATGCAGAGGTAGCATTTCCGCATTATGCAGTCCTGCAGTGCAGAGGTAGCCTTTCCATCCTAAGTAGTCCTATGTAGATGTAGCATTTCGGCCCTAAGTAGTCCTATTCATAGGTAGCCTTTCCGCCTTTAGTAGTCCTATTCAGATGTATTGCCTTTCCGCCCTAAGTAGTATATAATTATGCAGATGTAGCATTTCCGTCCTAAGCAGTCCTATGCATGCAGCGGTAGCACTTTCGCCACGTGTACGTAGTCCTCTACAGAGGTTGCACTTCCGCTATTATCTAGTCCTCTACAGGGGGAGGGGCAATTCCGCCTATAGTCCTTTTTCGAGGTGGCGTTTCCGACCCATCCAGTGCTGTGCAGAGGTAACAATTCTGTTCTAAGTATACAGTAACTGTTGTATGCAGAGGCAGCAATTCTGCTCTAGGCAGTCTTATGCAGATGTAGCACTTTCGCTGTAACAGTCCTCTCAGCCTCAATGACTGCAGGCCGATCATAAGTCAAGTTTCACCTCTAAGCACTCCAGCCATTATAGCCTACATGTATGCCATGGAGAAGTTGTCAATGCTGTTGATGTTTCAGATTACTATAGTCAGAGACTCAGAAGTTTGGCGCTTCAGTGCTACAGTGACGCAGCTAAACAATAATAATAATCCACGTGACATAATAATAATGGAAATCATCGAGTTTTTGATGGATGCGTTTTTGTGAGAAGGTGATCCAAGCAGGAGCAATATTAACTGCGTTGATAAAATAATAGATACCACGGAAGATTTCCTCGATGATTTTTTGCTGTTGGATAAAAACGGCGGTTATGATGAGACGACGACGACGATAACGACGACGACAATGATGATGATGATGATGATGATGATGATGACGACGACGACGACGACGACAATGATGACGACGACGACAATGATGGCGATGATGATGATGATGATGATGATGATGATGATGATGATGATGATGGTGGTGGTGGTGGTGGCGGCGGTGGTGGTGGTGGTGATGATGATGACGACGATGATGGTGATGACGACGACGATGATGACAATGATGATGAAATGGCGACTGCTAAAAATATTTTGGTCACCGCAGGTGATCTGAATAAACTGTGATCGTGCTTGCATGGTGTGATATTTAATTTTTCATATATTCAGAGATCGGAACTCATCCGGCGGACAGAGAATGCCTGGACGTCGTCGCTTCTTCACGTCAAGTCTCTCCGCGGACCACGACGACGTCGTTGTACTGTCTTCCACGCGATCCAGAAACATCAGCAGCAGCAGCGACGATGACCAGTACTACATGGACCGGATGCGCGAGATCCTCAACGGATTCCCGAACACAGGTCCTCCCTCCTACCCCGTCCAGATGCTTGACCATCTGTACATGGGAAACCAACGCAACGCTGACAACGTTGAACTCCTGCGTCGATACGGGATCACGCACGTCCTTAACTGCGCCGGACTGCGACGGTTCGACTTCGCTCGATCGCCGTATCCGAAGGAGTCGGGCATCAAGGGCTTCCTGATGATCTCCGCCGAGGACTCGGAGGACTTCGACATGGCCAAACACTTCGATGAGGCGATGGCGTTTATCGATCGTGTGAAGAAGTCGAAGGGTAAGACACTCGTGCATTGCAATCTGGGCGTTAACCGCAGTGGAGCGATCATCGCAGCCTATCTGATGGCCGAGCAGAAGAGGACGTTGCTCGAAGTGATCAACTATCTGAAGGTGAAGAGATTTCTCGTGCTCACCAACAAAGGATTCAGACGACAACTCATCCAGTTCGCTCGGACTCGTGGACTGCTCGATCCCATCATCCGGTATTCGTCCACCACAGATACCGTTCCGGATCACAGCGTCTTCAACCGCACCACTGATCTGTACTCTCGGAACGATGTGGGGGGTGGTAGCGATCGTGGTGGTAGTGGTGGTGGTGGTGGTGGTAGCCGGAGGGGTGAAAACGGAAGAGTGGACGGGACAGATGGAAGTAGAAGATTAGGCAGCGGCTCAATTAGAGATAGAGATAGCGATGCGCGAAAGTATAATATAGTAGACAGCGTAGGAGATTCAGGACAAGGTGGAAGGTCTGGGCGAGGAAGCAGTGCAGAGACTGCACGACGGGATGCAGCTGAGGTCAGACAAACACAACAACAGAAAGGAGGAATGAGAGGAGGGGATATTACTAATGCGGTGACGTCCATGCCAGTCAAAAACAACACATCATCGTCTTCTTCTGTTGTTGAACCTATCCGAAAGTATAAGTCTAAGTTACAAGACGGAGGTTGGATCGATGACGATTCATCCTCCTCCTCCCCCTCCCACAGCGGTGGTGCTGAAGCCAGGCAGGGTCTGGCTTTGTCGTCCACGGCTGATTCTACATCAGAGGACGTCGGAATGCGACACCGTCTTTGGACGCTGCCGAGGTACATGGGTCGGGGCAGCAGCGTTGGTAACGGCCGCTCACCTCCGCCGCCGACAGTCGAGGTAATCGTCTCGGAGCATAAGGAAGCTGTGGCTGCTGCTGCTGTGATGCCAGCGACAAACACCGGTGCAGGTGAAATGAAAGCAGACTGGACTGCTTCTGTGGATAGAACAACGGACGCAATTAAGTCTCGAGCGAAAACTCCCATCCGACAGTTGGAACCAGTCTACGAGACAAAATCCTGCAACGATCCCGTCGTCAGTGGTGGTTGTAGTGGTGTTGGTGGTTTTGGTGTTGGTGGTAGTGGTGGTGGTGGTGTTGGTGGTGGTGGTGGTGGTGGTGGTGGTGGTGGTGGTGGTGGTGGTAGTGGTGGTGGTGTTGGTGGTGGTGGTGGTAGCAACAGTCGGCTGACTGCGGCTGAGTCGATGTCAGCGAAGATCAGCGGATTTCTCAACCTACTTCAGCCGAAAAAGCCGTTCCGCTCGACGTCCTATTCCAACGTTTCCAGTTCGCCGCACCAGTCACCGTCCTCTTCCTTCTCCTCTCTGTCTCCAGCAGGGGCAGCGTCGTCTGCCACCGATGAGCGGCCATCCGCGTCTTCCGGTTCCATTCAGTCCACCGGTTCCGCTTCCGGTTCGTCGACTGCTCGACCGCTGCGCATCTACACGAGATCGTCCACTGACAGCGAGATCTACCGCGCCAGACAGAGCGCCTCCTCCGCAACTGCTGGACAGTTCGGGGGCCTCCTCCCAAGACCCGCTTCCAAACCCTAGTCCCAGCCGTGTTCGTTGCAATATATAATTCTCGCGTCTTATTAATTAAACATTGTCCGACTTCTAGAATAGTAGGCCTACTATTTTACATTTCTTCCATTCTCAGACGCAAAGATCGTTGTTCGTGACTATATAAATTGAAAGCAATCTCCTATTTCTGTTAGTCCAAGTTTTGGTAAAACTAGAATCGTTTGCTTAGCATGGCTAAATAATTGGAAACGGAAGACTTGTGGTCCTAGGGAATTAAGCCAAAATGGCGCAGCAGCACGTCCGTGAAAGACGAGAATACAGAGGAGAAGCACTGCGCTCTTTAAAGGTTATAATTGATTTCACAGTCAACCCCATCAAATATTTTGCAGATGTTACACGAACTACCACGGTGCACTACCATGCTGCAGTAGTTAAAGTGGTTTTGGCAGTGGAAACGCTGAGGAAGAGTTTCATTGGAACGCATATGTGTTTCCAGGGTTCCAGCATGGTGAGCAGTGGGAACGAAAACAAATAGTTTCGAGACCAGTGGACATATACATAATACATGTAAACGCCGTTCCACTTCCCATGGCACTCGTTCCCATGCACTTTTAACCCTGTGTACCACCACTATCACACATCCGATTCACATAAAACACGTTCTTTATGTTTTTTAAAGTTTAAAGCTTTCCTACACACTTCATCGTCTGAAACTGTATAGTTTTCGTAATTTGCTTTATAAATTAACGATACCGGTGTGTATACATGATTCAATATTTGTATGCAAAACAAGGATCTCTATCAACGAGAGATCGATCTGGTGAACTTCCCAATTAGGCCTACCTGCTCTTATTCGTAGAATGATCGACCTATAAAAAAATATAGATTAGCGATCGAATAATTCGATATAATTAAAGAATGGCACAACAGAAGTCACCATGAATGAAAGATAACAGGATACAATATAGATTATATAATGTGATCAGAGTTATTGATTGGTCATTATTGATTGGCGAAGCCATCTGTAGGAAGGAAGGAAGGAGAGGTCACACACACACACACACACACACACACACACACACACACACACACACACACACACACACACACACACACACACACACACACACACACACACACACACACACACACACACACACACACATAGTCTATGTATATATATTATGTATATATATATAATATGCTTGCATTTTGCTGGTGATGGTTCATTTCGGTTGCATACAGAGTTGATTTTACCATTGCAATCCATATGGTTATTTATTTGCTGTTCCGTTCATTGGCCTGCACCTTTTCACCACAGCTATTTTGTATAAAATAAATAGGTCTATTCCTTGGTATCGTCTGTAATATCTCTGGTCCTTACATCCCGACTTGGAAGCATACATTTAGTTCTATCCGACACCCACTCCGTCTCAAACCGCTTGGAGGTTGAGTCCACCAATTCCCCGGTTCCTTGACCTATATTTATATTCCGCCTTTTCTCCTCTTCTTCCTCATCATCCTCTCCATCAATATTTGCCATCTCACGAGAAAGCAGAAGATAATCGATTCTTATACCATAGTTATACAGTAGGCCTACACAAACACACACACGCACAAAATTATATATAGGCTATATATACACGGTGTCCCAATTGAAGTGAGCCCCTTTTTGTTTTGGCGATATATCTGTTAATTCTAAATGAAACTCTGTGAAATTTCAGAGAAGGTAAGAGGGATAAAGTATCAATGTTTCCTGAAAATTTTATCCAATTCTGCGAACAGAGCCCGAAGTTATGCACATTCAAATTTGGACAAAGGAAATTGTAAGTTTCCAACATGTAAAAGATAGGAAATTATTGCTTGCAACTGCACGCCTTACTTTATAAATTAATAAATATTTCCGTCATATTTCCGTCATTTCCATGTTAGGGGACAATAATAAAAATGGTTTTCAGCAAAGATGATTTGGGTTTAATAAACAATTTAATATAAGAAAAACATTACGTTGCAAAAGATTTTCAAAGGAATTTCTAACAGAAACTGGCCCATCGCAGCCTTATGAAACTCGCATACGCGTGACGTTCATCAGTGATCACTTCAAACAGCGAAATGTGGAAGAATGGAATCGTTTTAAATAAAGAGATTAGGCCTATTGACAATGCAATCAATGAATGGCGAAATCGCCTTAGAGCAGGGGTGCGCAACCTTTTCGTCAGTGTCGGCCGCATCAAAGGCTCACATTCTTACCACGGCCGCCAATGTTTAATCTAGTCCTCTCCTCTGGGGGCGGGGAAAAAATCGAGGTTTCTGGGAGGGGCAAAGGAGGGTCCGACAGATGATCGCTGTGGCGCATGACGCTGAGAAGGAAAATGAAGGGTTTGAACTTTTCCAATTTCAGAAGTGAATGGGTGACCTATTCATGAAATCAGATAAACGCATGATCAAGGTATGAGCCCCACCCAGCTTTCTACACCACCTGCTTTGAATTCTGCCCTACACAGACGCATTTGTACATTGTAACCTAATATACTTGAAAATGATCTGTGGTTTAAGTTTCATTGGTCACTCTTTCCGGCCAGCGGCGGCCCTGGCTGACGGTCGGCCCTGCTTGTACAATATCAAGATCTTTCCACTCACTAGCGGAGAAATCTTGGTCTATATCGTATGCAATGATTGACATCCTGGGCTGGGTATGAAATATTAGTACTCTGACGGGTTCTTTGAGCTATATCTGGAGGACACGTATACGCAGCTGATACCTCTAAGATACGTGCAGATGCGACGGACAAATGGTGGGTGCGGCCGCGCGTTCATGGAGCCTACGTACGTGTGTGCGTACGTGTGTGCTTCATAGGCCCACACTAAAAAGCACAAATGCAACTAACTGCTTCACAAAACCTTAGTTTCAAAACAATGGAACAAAAATATTTATGAATTTATCTACAAACGGCCGCCAGTATGCATTAGTTAGATTTGCTTTCACGGCCGCCAATAATTCCTCTCACGGCCGCATGCGGCCGTACGGCCGCAGGTTGCGCACCGCTGCCTTAGAGCATGCATTCGAGCTAATGGAGGACATTTTGAACATCAGTTTTGAAGAACAGCGCTAACACTAATTTCCTATCTTTTACATGTTGGAAACTTACAATTTTCGTTGCCTAAATTTCAACGTGCATAACTTCGGACTCTCTTTGTAGAATTGGATAACATTTTCAGGAAACATTGAAAATTTATCCCTCTTACATTCTCTGAAATTTTATAGCGTTTCATTTAGAATTGACAAGTATATCGCCAAAACAAAAAGGGGCTCACTTCAATTGGGACACCGTGTATATATACATGTATATGTACATGTATGTACGATTGGACGTGTATGCCTGCTAAATGTACGTTAACTTCTCCAGCCTAAACACTCTCAAGAAATGAAAGACACGTGTACTCTTCTCACCGCCTGACATTTTTCTCTTTACTGCAGTAGAAGCTGTAAGTGAGTGCTTTTTACACAAGGTTATATACTAGCCTGTGTGTTTTTTGACCGCTTTTTCATCCCTTGCACTATACCTCCACTTGACTCGTTCACTTTATATATTGTATATATATATAGGCTATATATATATATATATCATTATCTATGTGCAATTGTGCATGCTGATTGTAATTATTTATGGTCATCTCTTTCAATCCATTCAGTTTCTACTACTATGATAATTATAGAATCGATTCCTGCATGCATGTGGACTGTGGTTACTTAAATCTCATGCTCGATACGACATCTAACTTCCTGTGCCTGAACCCATTGTGTCTGTGCCTATAATTATTCCCAACTAGTAACAACGTTTTATAGTTAGCATATGGTTGGTTATAGTTGGTGTACAAAGGCCGTTGACATCCGTGAAGCATTTTGTGTAGGCCTATAATTCAGTTCTTTTCCCTATAACTTTATTCCGTCAGTTTTCGCTTTCCTATCTCTAGTCGTTGACTTCAAATTGTGCCGGGTTGCTGTGAGATATGTGAGTTTAAACGACAACAACCATTCGATCCTTAATTGTATCTTTCCCGCTTTAAAAGTAGGCGTGCGACTACCCCGTGTTTCTATGACCCACCAACAGAAACGATTTCGCATTCTCATGTCCGAGTCGCAGGCAAGTAGAAACATCTATACGTCATTACGTCTAACCTGTTTCCCATTTCACAGCCATATAATATTATATCGGTGCCAGCAGCTCAATGACAATGCTGCTGGTGATCTCGATGATGATGGTGGTGGTGGTGGTGATAACGACGACGACGACGACGACGATGATGATGATGATGCTGATTGATGGTGGTGGTGGTGGTGGTGGTGGTGGTGGTGATGATGATGATAATGACGACGACGACGATGATGATGATCGACATTCTTTCGAGTGTCGCGAACACAGATGTGACAATTATAATCGGTGCACACTGTTTCTGATAGGCATACGGAGTGTGTTACCGCGTGGCACGACTCGATCCCTAGGCCTACTACCAAAACCCTTCATATAATTATACTGTAGCTGAATTCCTATTCGCCAGGCGGAGACAGCTGATCATCAATAGCACTTGAAAAGGATCTAGGTCGATTTGACTACAGGCGCAGTTTTTCAAAACATGTACAGGTTCTGAGATCCATCATCATCATCATCATCATCATCATCATCATCATCATCATCATCATCATCATCATCATCATCATCATCATCATCATCATCATCATCATCATCATCATCATCATCATCATCATCATCATCATCATCATCATCATCATCATCATCATCATCATCATCATCATCATCATCATCATCATCATCATCATCATCATCATCATCATCATCATCATCATCATCATCATCATCATCATCATCATCATCATCATCATCATCATCATCATCATCATCATCATCATCATCATCATCATCATCATCATCATCATCATCATCATCATCATCATCATCATCATCATCATCATCATCATCATCATCATCATCATCATCATCATCATCATCATCATCATCATTATCACCACCATCAACAGCAACAACATTATCATCCATCGTCGTCATCGTCGTCGCCGTCGATACTATCACCATGACGATCGTAGCTCGTAGCTCTACTTCGGTAAATAGATTTCAAATCAAATCAAATCAAATCAATCAATCATTCAGGCAGGATTACAAATTCTCGATGGTATTTTAGGCAGACATTGCGCGGCCACAAAATTTCTGAGCTGCTTATCAAAAACAGTGAGCTCTTGGGTATCCAGCCCCAGCTAGTACTCACGATTTTCTGGCGCTGCTCTAAAAGTCACATAAGCTTCCAAAATCACTGGAAATGGTAAAACGTTCGAATAACAGAGCACTGAAATCAGGCAGGATTACAGGATTCTCGATGGCATTTTCGGTAGACATTGCGCGGCCACAAAATTTCTGAGCTGCTCCTCAAAATCAGTGAGCTCTTGGGTATCCAGCCCCAGTACTCACGATTTTCTGGCGGTGCTATTAGTCTTAGAGTCACCCAAGCTCCCAATATCACTCGAAAACCGTCCATCGTTCGAATTCCGTAGCACCGCAATCAAGACGCTGTCATAATTATTGTGAAACAAATTCGATAAGCCTTGGCCTCAACACTTTAGTAGAATATGATCTGAATATCAACCTGTAGCAGGCCATGAATCTGCATCCACTCATATAGGCTACATTCACAGAAAATTCTTCTGTCTACAGCCTATTGGTGTGATTTTTTAAAATCACAACCTAAGCATTTCAGATCAAATGAGACACATCTTTCCCGCTCTTGCTTCATGCACAATGTTGCACATCCGTGACCTTCGCAGAATCCACTTTAGAACTCTATCTTACCGCCATGATAGGCCATATAGGCCTATAATTATAGTTCAACTCACTTCTTTTCCCGAACCTACACATCGCCCAAATAAAACGCATCAAATCTATTCAGTGTGAATTTCCACGATGTTTATAATTATCTTATGAAATTTTTACCACTAGCTGTTTAGCCACTTTCACTGGTTCTGTGGTTCATATAATTATTAAATTAGGTTTACAAAAAATAACTGCACAAAATCTGATTTTCAACTGCACAATTATTGCTTTCCCAACCACACAGATTGTGTCCAGCTGCACGTTTGTTTTTTGTTTTTTGTTTGTTTGTTTTTTGTTTGTTTGTATGTGCACTTGTTACAGCGCCCCTTCAAGCTCTCTCTACTCAGAGGCGCTCCCGAATGCAGAGCGGACACTGCATCGGAGTTTCACGCCGAAGCGCTGAGCAATTGTGAGTGAAGGACTTGCCCAAGGTCCCTACGCAGTTGAGGGTGGATTCGAACCTCGAACCTTCCGGCTTCAAGGCAATGACGCCACCACTACACCACCGCGCCCCACGACTGCGTTATAATAAGCCCTGGTGGTACACGAGTACTGACCACGAGTACTGACCAATGTCGATGTCGACGTCGCGGCTGAGATGGACGACGTCTTGTGGCGTAGTTCAGATGAGCCCCGCTCCTCTCCCCTCTGCAGGAAATGACCGGACAGCTAATTAGTCGCTGGATGTCGTCTGCCATTATTCCACGTCCGGTCTCTTTTCTTCCCGCCGACCATCACACCACTGACACCACGCAACCCCTCCACCAGCAGAGTGTAGGATACAAATGCGCTGTATGCGAAGCCGTGTGTAGTGCACACAGTGTGGCGAGCATTCGCATATCATATGCATGTAGGCCCTATACACATTCATGACCATGGCAGGGTGAGAATTGCCAGAGGGGTTGGGAGTTTCAACCCCCCAGTCTTTCTTAGAGCCCCATGTTAAAGTATGTTTTTCTCACCCAAATTCCAAGTGGATCATTGTCCAACTCCCAGTTATTTCTCTACAATTCTTACACTGGTCATGACCTCACCTAGGTCTACAAGTGAAACGCTAAAGCTGAAAGCGGTGGTTGGCCTAAGCGCAGTGACCAAAATAACCGATATATATATATACAGGGTGGGCCAAAAGTATTTATCCAACTTTGAAGGCCTATAACTTAGGCAGTTTAGCAAGTAAGTGTATGCTTAATGCATCAAATTAAAGGTAGTTATATCAGCTATAAGTCCGACAAATTTCATTACGGTAGCTTGCACTACGCGCCGTATAATTATTTTGTACCGCACCTACCCTGTTTTCGGACGTAAACAATAATTTCATCATGGCGCCGCTATCAGAAGATGACAGGACTTTGATTCGAATTTTAAGAATTGAAAAACATTTGAATGCATATCAAATGATGAATGAATTTCCTGCTAGAAACTGGAGTAAAAACAATCTCAACCGATTAATTAGACAAATTGACGCGAGTGCAAGTTCTAAACGTAAACCTGTTACTGGCTGTCTTCGTTCGGCACGTAGGCCTACCGCTGACAACATCGCTTGTGTAGCTGAATTGGTCTGTAGCCAAGAGGATAATCCAGGCACAAGCAAAAGTCCTGACCTAATAGCCCTGACTTAAATCCCGTTGATTACTCAATCTGGGGTGCTTTGCAGCAACGGGTTTATCGTGAACGGATAGTAAACGTCGAGCATCTCACTCGTTACTGGACTGAGATCAGCCAGGAACTCATCAATGGAGCCATAGATCAACGGGCACGTCGCATTCATGCAGTCATTTGAGCACGTGGAAGACACATTGAATATTTATTTGATTAAATAATTCTTGGATTTCTTAATGGCTATCAATAATGCAAACTTGCAAAGACTAATTTTCCAAGTATAGACGAATTAAAATCATTGTAAAATCATTGTAAACTGATACATATTCAGTACAGTAGTTTGATGCAATTATTATTAAAGCTAAAAATGTAAATTTTTGAGCAGTTGTAGCTGATACAACGACCTTTAATTTGATGCATTAAGCATACACTTACTTGTTAAACTGCCTAAGTTATAGGCCTTCAAAGTTGAACAAATACTTTTGGCTCACCCTGATGAAATTATTGTTTACGTCAGAAAACAAGGTAGGTGCGGTACACAATAATTATATGGCGCGTAGTGCAAGCTACCGTAATGAAATTTGTCGGACTTATAGCTGATATAACTACCTTTAATTTGATGCCTTAGGCATACACTTACTTGCTAAACTGCCTAAGTTATAGGTCTTCAAAGTTGGATAAATACTTTTGGCCCACCCTGTATATTATAGGCGTAGGATGCGGGGTCCAGGGGGGGGGGGCAAATGCCCCCCAAATTTCGGGCAAGTCTGATTTTTCGGGCAAGCAGACCCGGAAACATAAAAAAGTTTTTTAACAAATTTACTTTTTTTATTTTTCCGGGTCTTCTTGCCCGAAAAATCAGACTTGCCCGAACAAAAAACCTTTCGGGCAAAAAGTAACGGGAAATTTCAGAAGATTTCGGCCGGATGACTAGAAAAATGTCGTCAGAATTTTCGGGAAAACGTGACGGAAATTTTTCTTAAGATTTCGGCCGGACAAAAAATTTTGGGGGGGAAAAGTCTCATTTTTGCCCCCAGCGCTGAAATGTCCCTACGCATAGAGCAACGCAGGCAATGAAGAACAACAAAGCGGCTGGACTGGATGGAATTGCATCGGAAATGCTCAAGGAAGGAGGAGATGTGGTGGCAGAAGAACTTACGCACCTGCTCAACATAATGTGGCGAGAGGAAACTGTACCACAAGAATGGAGACAAGGAGTAATTATCAAACTGCCAAAGAAAGGATCGTTGGGAGATTGCAACAACTGGCGGGGAATAACCCTGCTGTCAGTGCCGGGGAAGGTGTTTTGCAGAGTCCTGTTAAATCGTCTCAGACCAGAAATAGACAAAACACTCAGAGAAGAGCAGGCGGGGTTTAGAGAAGGAAGATCGTGCAACGAACAGATTCTTGCATTGCGCAATATTATCGAACAAAGCCTCGAATTCAACACGGAGCTTCTTGTCAATTTCATCGACTTTAAGAAAGCATTCGATAGTATCCACAGAGACTCCCTATGGAAAATTGCGAAGCTATATGGCATTCCAGATAAGTACATAAACATCTTCAAGGCACTCTACTGCGATGCAGCATGCTGCATTCGGATGGGGAACAAGAACACGCGGATGTTTAACATCACAACAGGGGTGCGTCAGGGCTGTGTGCTGTCTACCTTTCTTTTTGTCATGGTGATGGATTTCACAATGAGGAAGGCAGTAAACAACCCAGCATTTGGAATAAAATGTGGTCCTGAGAATTTGGCGGATTTGGACTTTGCGGATGATGTGGCGCTGATGAGCAAGACACTCGAGGACATGCAGGAAATGACGGACAACATACATGAGTTGGGAGCAAAGCTGGGTTTACGCATCAGCACGGAGAAAACAAAGGCAATGGTAATTGGAAAGAATGAGTACCCACCGGTCATAGTAAACCAGTGCCCCGTGGAATATGTGGACAAATTTCAATACCTCGGAAGCTACTTGTCCAGTGACGGCGACACGGAGATGGAAACAAGAACAAGAATTGGAAGGGCCGCAGCGGTTTTCCAGAAAATGAACCCAGTATGGAAATCAAAAACGATCGGAAGAAACACCAAGTTGCACTTATATACTTCCATAGTGATCCCAACAGCATTATACGCATGTGAAACATTGAAGCGCACCAAGAAAATTTCACAGAGGCTGAATGTCTTTCATAGAAGATGCCTTCGATCGATTCTGGGAATATCCTGGAGGGACCATATCAGCAATGAGGAGGTGCTTGGAATGGCGGGATCGGAGGACTTGGAGATTACCGTGGAGAGGAGGAGAAGGAGAATGGGTGGACATATACTACGTATGCCTGCAAACAGACCGGCAAAGAGGGTACTGACGTGGAGACCGGAGAGTGGAAGAAGAAGCAGAGGACGACCAAAGAAGACGTGGAAGAGTACATTTAGTGAAGACCTGACTGCAATGGGAATCAGCTGGGACAAAGCAGAGGAGACCGCAGGCAACCGCAGGGGATGGCGAAATCTTGTCGACCAATGTTCTGAAAAGAACCAAAGGAACTGAGAGAGAGAGAGATATATATATATATACACACATATATGTATTATATATAAATACATCGGATTATAAATAGGCCTATATACACAGCAGCCTCAGCAGGAACAATCTTCGCCATCAACCGGGTTCGTGTCCATCACGTAAAGACAGGGATTTCATTCCAAGAGTCCTGTAAGCACGAATTTCTCAGTGAACACATTAAACACAAGCTGACAAGCCTAATATTTGAACTTAAAATTTCCTTCCTAAAATGGATGTGGTGTTTTTTAGGCTATAAATTAGTAGGGCCTACGATATATAGGCTATAACCGGAAACGTTATGTGGGTTCTTTATGTCTGACCGGGTAGGCTATATTATTTCCCGCTCTTTGACTTCTAGCGCAGCCGCAACACTTGTTCATGCGTTTGTAGTTTCACGCTTGGACTACTGCAGTTCCATATACGTTGGACTTCCAGCCTGTCGGGTGGGGCCCCTAAATAGGGTCTTGCGCACTGCTGCCCGCCTCATAGGCCGCATTCCCAAGTTTGGCCGAGTCTCCGAGTACATGAGGGATGTACTACACTGGCTCCCTTACCCACAGCGCATTACATACAGAATTTCCGTCTTGGTCCGGCGCTGCTTTGAGGGTTTGGCTCCTTTATACTTGCAGGAGCTCTGTTGCTCGACCACGCTTGTTCAACGCCGCTGCTCTCTCCGCTCAGCTGCACAAGCGGAACTTATTGTTCCACGCTCACGGACTGCAATCAGGCAGCGCCGTGCTTTCTCCGTGGCTAGCCCTGCGACCTGGAATGAGCTCCCTGTTATTCTTCGTCAAATACCTATTAGCCTTTCTACTTCTACTTCATTTCTTTCTCTTCTCAAGACTGTCTTATTCGACCGGGGTTGGACTGGGAGCGCTCCTGAGTAGTAACCTTGAAGGAGCGCTATATCAAATTCTCAGTAAATAAATAAATAAATAATTATAGGCCTATACATGATCATCATCGTCGTCGTTTTGTTGTTGCTGTGTTGCATGTAGTTGTTATTGGTTTGTGGTGTCATTGGTTTGTGGTGTTATTGGTTTGTGGTGTTATTGGTTTGTGGTGTTAATGGTTTGTCCGTTTGTGGTGTCATTGGTTTGCGGTGTTAATGGTGGTGATGTTTGGTTGTCGGTCCCTCTTCTTTTCTTTCGTGTAATTTATTGTCGCATATTCTCGGCGCTTACATTGCGCCACATCGCATCATCCGACGGTGACTCGTCCTAACATTCCGCGATTTATCTGCGGAATAGCGCGATATGCTTTTATTTCCTTTGCCCCAGGACAATGGACTGGAGGAGGAAGGAGGAGACAGAGAGAGACGAGAAGAAAGAGGGAAAGGAGAAGGAGGAGGAGACAGAGGGATGAGAGGAAAGAAGGAAATGAAGGAGGAGGAGGAGGAGGAGGAGAGGAGGAGGAGGAGGAGGAGGAGGAGAGGAGGAGAGCTGGGAAAGAGGAGCGGGGACACAAAGCAGGACAGAGGAAGCAGTGACGCAAGAGGACCACGAGGAGAAGAATGATGCTATTTCCTTGTCCAAGGAGGAAGTGGTGGAGGTGGTGGAGGTAGTGGAGGAGGAAGTGGTGGAGAAGAAGGAGGAGTAGGAAGAGGAGGATGAGGAGGATAAGAAGCTGAGATCGATTGATCTAAGCGGGGCAATGGACAGGGCGGCGGCGGCCAGGCGGAGTGTGTGGCCGCAGCGTGCGGCGGTCATGTGGCTGAAGGAGTGGCAGCTAGCCATCGTCGTCCCCGTCTGCAGTGCAGCTCTCTAAGACAGCAAGCAGCGTCGCCTGCCGCCTGTCGGCTGAGTGTTGCTGCTGCTGCTGCAGTTGCTGCTTCTGCACGCCTTCTTGCCTAGCGCTGCTGCTGCTGCACGCAGCCCTGGTGCCGTATCCCGTGCTTCCGGGGAGGCCGCCTCCGCCTCTGCCGCCTCCGCAACCGCTATCGAGGCTGCTGCTGCTGCTGCTGCTTGTGATGGTGCACTTTGCGGATCGACGGACGATGGATTACGCTGCCTCAGGACCTGCACGGCTGACGAGAGAAGAAGGAGAAGGAGGAGAAGGAGGAGAAGACGGAATTATTTCGTTCAATGGCAGAGTCGCCACCGTCGCCTCTGCCTCTGCTGCCTCCGCAGTCGCCGCCGCTGCGTCTCCTCTGCTGCTGCAACCGCTGCTGTAGAAGGAAGGAGAGATGTCACTAGAAGGACGGTGACGAGTTAGCGAGGATCATATAATAAAATAGAGACATGGTCGACGGCGACGGCGCGAGATAATGTTAAGGGATCTGATGATGCTGCTGCCGCTGCTGCATAGTGCTGCTGCTGGTGGTGCTGATGCTGATGCTGCTGGTGATGCGAAGGATTTATTTATTGCATCTTCATCATCGTCTGTTCGTCGTTTCGAAGTCGTTTTTTGTCGTCAAGTGAGGCGCGAGTTCGATTGCGCGGAACTGGATTGTTGTTCTGATAATTAAACAAGGACGACGTACGGTGCTGCGACCGCTGCATAAAGTGGACGATAAAATAGCCACCAACAACACCACCAACACCATCAGCGCTGCTGTCGTGACTGTTGTAAGATCATCGGTCGGCGGTATGTGTTTTTTTCATGTTATTTTCGTTGTTGCTTTTGATGTATAATGCGTTCTTGATCAAGTTCAACTATGCTGGGCAAAAACAGTGGGCAATCTTACATAACACGACATAATGATGCAATGATGAATTTGTGTAGCCCCTTAAAACTAAATGCCTTTTCGGTTTTGACGTCAGCGACGCCGCCACCACCGCCACCACCACCACTACCACTGTCGTCGTCATAGGTTTTACTGAAATCATTGTTATTGTTATTCTATGAGGTTGAAATTCTGTGTGATTTGTGGGGAGGAGGGAGGAATTTCAAGTTCTTCCTCACTGGATTTAACTGCTAACCACAAGTCCATTGGACTGAGTGGCTTCTGACACCCCAGGAATAATATATTTTCTGTTTTTTCTGCACTCCACTTTTTCCATATTATTCTAGATAGAGTTATTGCACAAAATGCACAGGCTCTGTTCCAGAACCCACAAAACGTCAAACATCCGGTTGGACTTTGAACAGGTGTAGTGCAGTGGCGGTTCTACCGGGGGGGCTGGGGGGCTATAGCCCCCCCAGATGGAAAGTTAGCCCCCCTAGATTTTCCTAGCCCCCCTAAGCACATTTTAGCCCCCCAGTTTAACGTTTAGTTAGTTAAACAATACATTGCCTGTTGGTAACTAGGCCTCCCAATCCCTTTTAAGGGCACTTTACATAGATCAAGTGACTTGAATGATTTTCATCTGCTACATGTTTCGCTGATGCTTCTCTGTAAAGTTTGGGTCCTGTAACATAGGCTACATAGCAATACCACAGATTCTGAACTGTTTCTCCAATCAGAATGCTTGCTCATATACTGGCACATGTCTATCGCTTCTAATGGCTGTCCTGTGACTACGAGGACCCATGGGTGTTCAGGAAGAAAGTGATGAACAGATAACTGCTTGAGCGGCCGAGATTAGGCGCGACCTGAATTCAGAGGGTCGTGGATTGAGCCATTCCCCAGCACTTGATGACCTTGTATACTTCATTAGCAGAGGAAGACAGGGAAGGCAGGCCATGGGTGCGCCAGCATCAGCAGCATGGGTGGCCAGACAAGAAGGGCAGGCTAGGTCTCAGTACCGTGTACACGGTGTACAATAGTGTATACTGAATAATATGTGCAATTGTGTATATAGCCTACGGAACAGTGTGTACTAGAATCCGTTTGGAGCACGCACATACGTTCATTATTATTATAAATGGATGAATTCATTCTCATTGTGAGAACAAAAAGAGAAAAGCTGAAGAGTTAGGCTAATGATGAAGTTATCGACAGCATTGATAATCCTACGGCAGGTATGTAAACTGGAGGGGCAATAGGCAAACACAATGAATGATCCCTGTTAGATTTCTAGCAAGAGCTTGAAAAATGTAAAACAAGAAATTAAGAACGTGAGCATTTTCCAGAAAGGTTTCTAAGTTTTATTCTAACTAATTGCTAATAATATTCCTCAGTTTCACTATGTATTATTGGTATTATTAAGTGCTTTCTGGCTAAAAAGTTGCTTAAAAACCAAAAAATGTAATGTAATGACAGCAAAGGTAGGAGTTAAAAGGTGTAACTTTTCGGGGTCAAGTGACCTCTTTGCTCCCATGTGCGGGCTCAAAACTTCTAACTTGAGAATGGCATTCATAGGCATGCTTAGTATACAGTGCATGACCTCTGGACTTCTGTTTAGGGGCAAGTCTTCTCTGCACATCAAAGTTTATTTTAATTTTGACAATCATGATGGTGCATTTAAAAATATATAATATATTTCAAATATATATCATTGTTCTTCTAAGATGCACTATGAAGATTTATATAGCTCCCGTCAAGGTTACTACTCAGGAGCGCTCCCGACCCAAGCTGAAAAGAACAGCTTTAAGACTGTGATGATATGCATCTGAGCAGACCCTATAGTCATAAGACAACAACGATACATCCATACATCAGTTTAAAATGTGTGAAATTCGTGTGCTGTAATAAAAATAAATATTATGTGTTAAAGTGCAGTTGTAAACAGTCGTTTTAGTGTTTTTATTAATGTTTTTTAAGAAAGCCCCATTTTATTCTTACTGTTTTCGCGTTTTAAAGTTTTTTATGCATTTTTTATGCAACCTTTACTTTAGCCTACTGTCTGACAGACAATTATGCTATAAATTTATTTATTCTTTAATTCCTTAATTCATTTGTAATTTATAAATCATTCTTTTTTAGGCCTATGGAATGTCAGCCTGATAATATTAATTTTCATGTCAACAGAATGCTGCAACGGGCAACTGGGGTCAATAGATTCAGCAGCATCAAGATATAGACCTTGGGGAGGGAGGGGCAAAGGCAAAATTTAGCCCCCCCAGTTCAAAAAGTCTAGAACCGCCACTGGTGTAGTGCATTTAACGGCTAAGCTACTGAAGCCTTCAAGGCATTTAAAATATCATCTAACTAGAAATATCTGCACCTGGATTGAAAAGTGCAGAGTTAGAATGGAAACTAATTGTTTCAAGAGATAAAGCAATGAATATTCTCAGTCTTGTCGTGTTGATAACAATTAAGAAATGAAAATTTATTTCTGCCTACCAGTAATTATGTTTTTATTTACAAACCTCTTAATTAAGAAACCTGATCTGGACACTAACAGCCTTCAAACAATTCCATATTATATTAATATTGAATCCCGGTAACATGTACTCCACTGAAACTGTTAAAGCAGGGGTGTCAAAGAGCTGGCCCGCGGGCCATTTCTGGCCCGCCGACGATTTTTTTCTGGCCCGCGGAGCCTTCCCTAAAGATTAAAAAAAAATTTAAAATGTTGTCAAAATTTAAAAAGAAGCGAAAAGTGGACATTGAATCAAGATCTTTTCGCAATATTTGGACTTTTCTGGGAATTAGCTGACGAAGCTCGGAGCTCCCTCTCAGATTACTACCAAATTTTGCTCAGGAGCTTCGACACCCTGGCCCGCCAATTGCTAGAAAATGTTCACACTGGCCCGCCACTTGTTAGAAGATGTTCAAACTGGCCCGCCACTAAAAAAGGTTTGACACCCCTGTGTTAAAGTGTTCATAGTAACTTCATACCTTTAGTCTCGACAACAGCTTCTCATCTGCATAGGTACTAGAAGAGTGTGTGTCTCTCAGTATGCCTGGACCATAATGCTGTTTTCCCACTGTGAACCATAATGGTTTTTTCTACTGTGAACCACCTGCTCCTTCGGTCTCTACTCAGCGAAAGCTGAGAATGCATTAAACTGATCTGCATGCCTACCTCTCCAAATGAGAATTGATGATACTCAGTC
The DNA here is from genome assembly GCA_945859605.1 of Lumbricus rubellus. Lineage (NCBI taxonomy): Eukaryota > Metazoa > Annelida > Clitellata > Crassiclitellata > Lumbricidae > Lumbricus > Lumbricus rubellus. The sequence continues at coordinate 32,499,626 of OX243812.1, read as the reverse complement.
TGAACCCTCTGTCTGTCTGTCTGTGTCTGTCTGTCTGTGTGTCTGTCTGTCTGTCTCTGTCTGTGTGTGTCTGTCATCTCTGTCTGTGTGTGTGTCTGTCTGTGTCTGTCTGTCTGTCTGTACCGCAGTTCAGAGAAAAGGTCATGGACTTTAAAAATCTTTACTGCACCAATCAATTGCATAGCAAGTTACTGTAAATCCAGTTAGCAGTAGTTGGACGATGATACTTGGTGTTACATTGCTCTGTCACACACTCACACCAGTCTGGTAAGGTAAAACTTAAGTAGCATGGTCAGTTATTGGTGAATGGGTAACTTTGACTCAATGGTTTGGCCATAAACCAAGATGAATCTCAGGCTGTAATGTTTGACTTAGACCAGCTTATGCATTCTTTCCTTTCTCGTTGCTTCATTGATCTTTCTGGTCTGGCTTGGTTACTCTGCTCTCAAAGCTGTCAAGGCTCTTGTGGGACACATTAGCCAAATGGATATAGAGCACTCGACCTGTAATGCAGGGACTACAAGGGATCACTGTGTAGTGTGTAAGGACCCTGAGCATGTCCTTACCCACAATTGATCTGCACTATAGCTGTTCCGTTTTTGTGGTACTATGTGTAGGCTACTTCTCAACTTCAGAAGTAGAGTAGTAGGCCTATCAAACGCCATTGCATTGTATTGTATTTGTTACTATGGGCACAAGTCTCACATTTCGACTTCACACTATTAGCAAGCTTTTGCTACTTTTGTGTCAAGCTTAGCCTATTGGGGCAATATGCCGCATAAAATCTAGTTTTACCAAAAAACATGTCATAAGCAAATGTTTCATCCACTATCTCTTGTCTTGAAATCAACTCTCTTCAACCCATCCAAAGGTCCCTGACTTGTTTAATCCCATGTGCAAAATCCTCTCAAACAAACTTCTTAGGGTTCTCGGACAATTCGTAACCGGACAGTTTGGAGCGGCCAAAAATTATTCTCATCGATCCAGCTTCTATTTCAAGCAAGAATTATTTTCAACAATCGAACCTCTATAGAAGCATAAAATTTCGCTGATCCCCTATGAATAGTCTACTCCAAATTTTCTGCTTGCTTCGAATTGTCCAGCTTCGAATTGTTCAGACACCCTTCTAAGCCCTGCTCAATCAGCTGCTTTGGCTTGCTGTATAAATAATACTAGGCTTTAAGCAGGCATGAAATCCTTGCTGTTAGAACACGTACCTTCCTTCAATCACTAGTCGTACCAAAAAATCCATCCCTGCAGCCTGTGGTCTTTGGGGGTCAGAGGGCTTTTGACTCAGCCATAATGCAGAATTGTTAGTGGCTTTTGTTCAATCCATGTTTCTGCCCCAAGAAATCAATGCTTGAATTCTTTTTCGTCTTTCTAAAAATGCCTTATTGGTTTTCAACAACTAGATATCCAACTTTATCTGGTGACTTCACCTACCTCAAATTTTTATATCTGTGTAACTTTGTAGGTTACTCGTGAAAACTTTCATAATAATAATAGTTTGCATTGTCAGTTGAGGTTTAAAAACGTGGTACAATTTTAAAAAAAACTTATTCTGTAAGTGCCTGAGCTGTTATTGTTGTATATAAGACCGGTTGGTGACATGTCAAGCCTTTGACCAGCTGCCCTTGTCAACCTCCTGTCTGAAGTCTGTTGCATTTGTAGCTTTTGAAAACACATCCTTCATCACTGGTACTCACTAATGGCTTTGTAAGTAATTTAAATACAACTGCTTTTTACACTACTTTTGAGGTAGTTTTGCAAATAGTAACCAGTGTTAGAAATAGTTGTTACTTGTAGCTCCATTTGCAACTGCTTTTGATACTGCTTTGCTTTAAAACAGTTTTCTGAGTTCATTCATTCATTCAAGAATTTATATAGCGCTTCTTCAAGGGGACTACTCAGAAGCGCTCCCGATTCTAGCATGGCAAAAAAGGACAGTTGCTTGCATTCTTTAATTAAGTAGCCTACATGTAAGTTGAGGTTCCGTATTTGTGCATTTATTACAGTGTTCGACATTAACAAGGCAATAAAGAAACAGTTCAAAATAATGAGTTGAACACAAATTCCCCAATGTCTGCGTGTTTATTCACGATGTGCCATTACTAGGATATTAACAAGTCCGTAAATCTACGACAGTGTACGGATAGTGAGTGTCATGACATTGAGTCAGTCTGGAAATAGCATCCAGTCGGCTGGAGTGTGAGAGATTTACGGAACTGTTGTTGCACCCAGGCCCGCCGAGAGGGGGGGGCAGGGGGGGCAAATGCCCAGGGGCCCGGCGACTTTTAGGGGGCCCGGGCTACACTGAAAAAATTTATTTATTATTATTTATTATCATAATATTATTATCATTATTATATTTTAATATTATATTTCAATATAATTTTTAGGCCAATTATTATTATTATTAAACTGTCATTTAGGCTATAACGCGCCCAAGCAAAACATAATCTTGCACTAAAGCGCGTTACAGGAATGTCTGTTCAAAATAAATCTCAAACAAACAAGTCTTCAGGTTTATCTTGAAGAGTGATAAAGAAGATGATTTGCGGACGTCTATTCAATAATATTCTCTCGGGTCATAAGTTGATTGCTGGCGACGGCGGGCCCAAAAATTGAAATTATTATCGAAATTGTAGAATGGCTTGGTTTTGATGTTAGTACTCTGCCATCAGAGCTTGTGAGTGTAATGCGGAAGTTGAAAGATCTTTCAGCAAGTTCAAGCAAATTAAAAGTATTCAACGATCTGTCACGAAGCAAGACAGACTGAATGGTCGTGCAACTCTTGCAATCAGTAGCGGCGCCAGAGGTGTCAGGGGGCTAAGCCCCCCCCCCAAAGGCTATCCGGTTTAAATATTTTCACGTTTAGCCCCCTTAAAAATGCGAGATTTCCATGAGATTTCAACCAAATTACTAAACAAAGGTTGTCAGAAATTTTGGCGGATGGAAATATGAAAATGGAAAATTTCCTCTGCGAGGATTCCAACCCCCAAAACTGAAATCCTGTTGAGGCCACTGCTTGCAATAGAATATGACCTTCCAAAATAATTGACCAACGAGGATATTTTAAACAATTTTGTAGAAAATGTAGAAAAAATGCTCTTTAATTACCATAAATTAAATTATTTTATTCATAATATATATATATATATATTTGAAATATATATATTATAATATTTGTACATTCGACCCACACCTTTGTTATTTCTATATGTTTTTATTTAAAGTTGCTCATAAAGCCTAAAGATAGTTTAGGGCCCGTGACTGCTCTGCCCAGGGGCCCGGAATTTCTGTCGGCGGGCCTGGTTGCACCCATGAGAATGTGTGCAGCTGCGGAACGTTTTCTTTTGCATTTGCACGGTTTAGATGTTTGATGATGAACGATAAATTGAACTGTAATGCTATCACTTTGTTTATTCAAAATCCTGATTATCACCATCCAGCATATGAGCAGACTTTGTTAGATATTAATGACTATGCGTCAAGGAAGACCTGAAAGAGATGAATATTGACATGTCAAGAGCAAAGGATCTCATGAGAAACAGAGAAATTTGGAGAAGTTATGTAGGAGCCTCATCGTCGTCACTCGACTGACGGAAGAGAATAGAGAAGAAGAATGACTATGCTATTGAAACACTTTTGCTGAGAAAATAGTTAAGAATTAGAAGGCTATTTTGATATGATAAAATTATTGTTATAATCTGGTTTTTGCCAATTTTTTCACAAACTGCTCTCAGTATCATTTGACATTATGATATAGCCTATAAGCCTATTGTAAAATTTTATGTTCAATTTAAAGGCTTGTTTGAGGCTAGCTATGGTCTACTCATAAATAAATCAAGTGAATGAATGGCTTACTCTGAGTTGCTTGCTCGCCAGAGCTCATTTATTGCAGTGTTTAAATCAAAGTTAATAACTCATTTGTTTTCATTGTATTATAACTAGATTTGTAGTGAAGCGCGCTCTTGTGCAAGACTTGTTTTTGTTAAAGCGCGGTATAAATGACTAATTGTATTGTATTGTATTTAATACTCGTTAGCCACTTGTGTCTTGTTCTTCACATTGCGATGGGGTTAGGTTAGGCAGAGCAGGGGCGGATACAGAAATTTCGGAAGGGGTGGCCAAAATGTTTACCACATCACGTGCAAATCTCTGAATGGGGGCCGTGGCCGGATTGGTCCTCTGGATCCATCCCTTAAAATAGGGTAAGCTTATCCTATCATTCCTATGGTAATGTGATACCTTACAATTATATGCTTCTGAGTAGCCTGTCAACATTACGTTCCTTTTGTCACTAATCTGCAAATTTTTAACCTTTCAAAACGATAAATGAATCAAAGAAGGCTTAACTCTCTGTTTCTTTTGAACCATGGAAGCTGGTTATTGGTCCTATTTAGCCCTATTTAACGAGGCGTGGAAAGGAATAATTGCTGGTAATGAGTTAAACGGGTGCAAACAGACTGCGAGACTGACTCGCCTAGCATTATATAGGTGGCAGCCAGCCAACCCACGCTGCTGTTTCCATTGACTCTGGCAGCTGCCTTACTACATCCGGAGGGATATGGTTTTATGTTCGGCCAAAGGGTCGCGTGTTGCTCTTCACCAACCTAGTAACCAGGAGTGCTTTCCGAATTACTCCAGCATGCTCTGCTGCTGCCGCTGCTGCTGCTGCTACTGTTGCAGGGAATTCCTTGTGATTTATTGGTCTTCCCTGTACCTGGAAGATGCAGCGCTTAACCCAGGTTTTGACCCATTCTGCCTGAATGTTTCTGGGCGAGAATGCCAAACGATTCTGTGTGGCATGGATAACTTTGCATGAGCAAAAACCCACTCTATTCAGTTTAATGCGGTTGCAGTGTAGATTTTATTTATTTTTTCGTAAGACTACAACATGGTCTTATCTCAAATCATGCTGTGTGACCCGATTAAAATAGGGAATAATTATCAGAAACCTATCAAACTAACTAGCATAAATTAACTGTATATAGACAATTAGCTTAGCATCGAATATAATTAATAGTGAACAACAATTGTGAATGCTAGTAGCATTATTGTTGTGTGGATTAATGTACAATGTCTGACATTAAATTTTCTTTAAAAAAATAAAATAAAACTCGATCATCAATAAATCAAAATGTGCACACATTCTTTTACCAGAATATCTAGTCCTACAAATTCTGGCTTAAGGGGATTCTATAGGTTTAGTGTAATAGTATTAACATTCAGACATGAAAAGTGCACGAAGGCAAGATCACTTCCCACTAACCTTCCAAGGTCAACTCAAACTTCCATTCGACAGATGGCTTTGGTAAAACGAGCAGGACATGATGAGCGCCTTGCATGACTGCCAACAGTTAAATTCGACTCCTGTATTAACTTTTTAATCATCCATTTGTATTATTATTATTCATATTGCAGTTCGTCGGTGTGAAATTAAACAAAGATATCATTATTATTATTATTATTATTATCATTTATTTCCGTTTCAAACAGTGCAACATCAATTAACTGTGCGCGGTGAACAGAGAACGCCTGACAAACACAGGCATAATGTGCTAATTGATTCGTTCAACTAAAACTGGTGTAAATTATTATTATTATTATTATTATTATTTTTATTATTATTATTATATTATCACATCTTAAGACTGTTCTCTTTAGCCGTGGTTGGGTCGGGAGCACTTCTGAGTAGATATTCTTGAAGAGATGCTATATAAATGTCTGAAATGAATGAATGAATGAATGAATTAGCATGCAATAAAAATGCCCTCACCTCCTAACAGGCAAGCGGCTAAATTTAGCTCTTCCTCCAGGGTTGAGCACACGTGCGAATGCTAGTATCAAGACTGCTTTTGTGCCTCTTACGTGAATAGCTCTCCTGCAATGGATGTTTATTAGTTTTACCAGTAAACACAGCTATTCTCACACTACCAGATGGCACTGGTGAAACTCTTCAGACCATGATGGTGAGAGAGAGGACTTTGGTTTACAATGTTATGTAATGGTGTTAATCTGCTTTTTAGAAGTGGATAATGTAACTGAGAACATTGATTATTGCAACAGGATAGTTGGCAGCGAAAATGGAGATGTGTAGAGAATGTAAGGATTACAATAGAATCGTGATGTTTTGATTTCAGACAATGGGAAACAATTTATGTGCAACGTGGCAGAAGGGGTACAGAGACGGGTGTGATTGGCCACCGAGGAAAGATGCTCATCTTATACGGTCAGTAATTATGCATGATTACGATATTATATCATGATTACGATATTATATCATGATTACGATATTATATCATGATTACAATATTATAATCATGATTACGATATCATGATTACGATATTATATCATGATTACGATATTATATCATGATTACGATGTTATATCATCATTACAATATTATATCATGATTACGATATTATATCATGATTACGATATTATATCATGATTATAATATTATATCATGATTACGATATTATATCATGATTACGATATAATATCATGATTACGATTTTATATCATGATTACGATATTATATCATGATTACGATATTATATCATGATTACGATATTATATCATTATTACGATAATATATCATGATTACGATATTATATCATGATTACGATATTATATCATGATTACGATATAATATCATGATTACGATATTGTATCATGATTAAAATATTATATCATGAATCATGGTTACAATATTATATCATGATTACGATATTGTATCATGATTACGATATTATATCGTGATTACGATATTATATCGTGATTACGATATTATATCATGATTACGATATTATATCGTGATTACGATATTATATCATGATTACGATATTATATCATGATTAGGATATTATATCATGATTACGATATATCATAATTATGATATTATATCTGCTACTTCAGCGGCAGTCATCCATCATCTTCATCACTTGATCATGTCTTTGGCACTTGACAGAATTACATTTATGCTGTCACTTCAGCAGCTCTCTGGTGGCAATGATGCAGGACTGAATATATTCACGGAGATGAGGAGTCCCTCTGCAGCCATATCCAGGACAGATGAAGTGGCTTGAACTTTGGGGGATGGAACAAAGTGGCAGTGGAATCTGGGAAGCAACGCAAAGAACAACAAGGAGAATTATGGTTTTCTTTAAGCAACGTACTTGTGGCATCTTCTGAATCCAGAATGGGTGTAGTTTAAGGAAATGTAATTGTTGTGTAATGGAAAGAATTGTTCTTTTGTTTTAGAGTACAGTTCATTGCTGAGTTTATCATCATGATCATTGATCACTGATTGTCGTAGGTCCTCAATGTACCAGACAATTTACAGTTCACTTCCCAATATGAAAATGCTGCCACTTTTGTTTCTCTCTTGGTTCCAGGTCCAATTGTCATGTGCTAGCATAATTTGAGTTATGTCTTCTCTAGGTTAATTCTGTTGTATATCACTGGCATACTGTGATGACTGTGGACTCCATTCCAAGAATATTCGTATTCATATGCAGCATGTGTCGAAGCAACCAAAGACAAAACCTTGTGGAACACCTAAATTAAACAGCTGTCCATGCTGAGACTTTGTCCAATTGTCCAGAGACAATGGCCATTCTATTTAGTTGTTCACCCTCCAGCACAGAGCCGTGACTGACCCACAAATCCAAATGATGTGTCAAGTCACGTCGGCAGGATTATAATCATATCTACCATATCAGATGTTAAACTCATGTCCAAGAGTCTTCTGAGCAGGTTGACCCATTCAATGACGACGACGACGATGATGATGATGATGATAATGATGGCATCACATACATCATAGAAGAGTCTCAGAACTGTCTTCATCAACGATTTTTCTAAAGATGGATTGCTGCTTTTGGCTTTTTTGGCATTATGGCACACGATTCCAAATGCTACATCGGATTTTTCACAATTACCTACTTGGTTAGCTTAGATAGAAACTTAAGGATGAGGATTGACTTGTTGATAAATAAATTATCCAGGTCGAACTCCTGGCAGCTTGATTGATGGCTGTATAATGGCACACTCTCTGATAGGCATCCATCCATCCAACCATGATCCATCCATTCCTCAGCCAAATATGCTGCTGCTGCACTGGAAACACATTTTTTAAAGAAAAAAGTTGGAATGGTTTCAAGCATGCCTGTTTTTGTTGGTGAAGCAGAGGAACTGATTTTTTAAAACTCATATTTGACACATTTTTTTAAAGCATCAAAAGACTCGTCTGTTGGGAAGCAATCGAAATAGATAAGCGAATTCTGTGAAAAGATCTTCCGAGATGATTGACAGCTCCAACGCTATTGGCTATCATTGGAATCACCCGCTATCAGGCTATTCCAGTTATTCTGCTTCTGGCTGCTGTTGAAGTCTCATGCTTCCACCTAAGGCGGTGCTGTAATCAAGGGTATACGCAGGTATACAGCATACAGCATAATACTCATCTTCGGGGGAGGGGGGGAAATGGCATCGTATTCTCACCTCCCGAAAACCAGGGTATACGCGGGTAAAGCAGGGTACATGCTGTTATTTAGGTGTATTGTCCTGAAATTGGGAGCGAATGACTAAAAAAAGGTCATCAGCTTTCGGATGGGAGATTGTGAAAACTTTCTGAAGATTTGGGCCGGATGACTAAAAAAGGTCATTAGAATTTTCTGGCCAAGAAAGTCGGGTTTTCTCCAGGTCAGCGTGTACTCACCTCAAAATTTACCAGTACAGTCCTGCCTAAAGCGATTCATTTTAAGTGACCTTCTTCCAGTTCACTCCTTTTGTAGGTCATTCAGCATGTCCAGCAGTTCAGTGCATTGCTCTGTAGATTGTGAGAGTGTTAACACTAATGTCCACAGCTCATGCTATTGAGAGGACATAATGTCATTATAGCGATGATTATTTCATGAAGTTCGAACATCTTGTGGTCGTGAGGTCAGCGTCGTCTACAGAAGCGTGACACGGTCATGCTGTTGATTAATGAAAAACTTCTGCTAGCAGAGACATCGGCCTGGAATGTAGGAATCGAATTTTGTATGTGAACACAGGCCACCCACCGTCAGAGATGGATGGAGGCACATAGATGATTGACCTACAAGGTCCTACAGTCATCTGTGTACTGTGGAACCAGCTTCCTCTTTCGACGTGTTCCTCATTATTAACTGGTGGCCAGTGGTGGGCCAAGTGCCACTTTTCACCTTTTCTGTTTCTTGGTCTAACGTGCTGGGAGCACCTCTTGATTGGTGTGCACTGTGAGAGGCGCTATATAAATTTATAGATACAATGCAATGCAAACTCATGTGATGATGAGGCTAGACAGCTACAATGGGTATATAAAGAAAGTCCCACTTGTAGAAATATACCTACGCTTGTCTACTCTGTCCATAAATATTCTGGATCCTCCACATAATATGCAAGTTCAAGTTACCTGCCAGTCTTTCCAGGAGGATGGCAATTAATTCGAGGATGAATATTATTGCGCTTGATGACAATGATCCACAATCATAGACTGAGAAGATGGTAGTTGATGCGTTGATAAGAAACTCAGAAGGATACTTCTTTTCCTTCGGGCTCGAATTAGTCCCTCGCTGGGGAGGGGTCAGCCACTCGGATCCTCTGTCTCCATATTGATCTTTGACCAGCGTCGTCTGGCCTCAGCTTGAGATGTTTCAGGTCTTGTTGGATCATGTCCATCCATCTCTTCTTCTGCCGTCCACGGCTACGTTGTCCCTGTACCTCTGCCTTCATTATTCTTCTGATGAAAACTCAGAAGGATACCAAGGGTGGTAAAGTTCTGGGCAAAGTTGATCTATCTGCATATTCGAGTAGTGTAAGATCACAAGTCTTCTGCCTGATATGATAGAAGGAGGCGGAAGGTCTTGCATGACAGGTCAATGATATACTGATGCTATTATAGTAAGTCAATCTCTGCTGCAGTGCAACGATGTTGTGACGTCTTGATATCGTTCAAGAAAGTGCATTTGTTACTAAGACTTCTAACATTTCGTGTGACTTATTGTAATTCAACCTTTGCTATATTACGCTGCAGTCAGAGTGTAGGGTGACTTTTCTAGTTGACTACCTCACAGTGCCATTGATTGTCATATACACAATGAAAAAGCCTTCCTGACAGCATTCAGTAGTTTGCAATTATCATGTCACTGTCTTAGATATTCAGATGCTAGCACCTGTCTGGACTTTCGGCATAACCACAGGCGTACGAGGCAGGGGTCCAGAGGGGCAAATGCCCCCCAAAAGTCAATGCCCCCAACTTTCGGGAAAGTCTGGTTTTTCGGTCTAACACAAACCCGAACAACTAAAAAAAAGGTCATCAACTTTTTTGACGGATATATTTTTCGGGCAGAAGTTCAATCTTTGCCCCCCACTGCTGAAATCTCCCGTACGCCTATGGGTGGGCATAACACTTTTCTCGTGACACAAACATGCAAAGTTTCATGATCAAATGGATCAAGATTTATGCAAGTTTATCCTGAAGTTGTGAAACATTGGTAGTAGTTTATCCTGCATACAACTGTTTTGCATGTCCACGTAAAAAATACAATAAATTCACTGTACAGCTTGACAATTTAGCAGTTTAATCCATGAATGACCAACTACAGCTTGTACAGAAGCATGCATGTCTGGAGTCAAAGTCTTATATCTGACCCAGCTACTTAATGGCTTTTGGCTTGTTGCCAAAGGCTTTTTTTGATCATGTGATCTTATGCCACATTGATTTCTTTTCTGGTATTTTCTTTAAATTTTTTTTCCATTTTCTGTTTATATCTCTAACCTCACCATCTTGACTTACACTTTACGTTCAGGGGTTATCCAGGTTAGCGGGACCTGTCCCTTTCTGGATGACCCTTTCTGAGTGTTCACCGTTCATACACTCAAGGTGTCCTACGAACATTAATTTTTATTCATGTGTACTGTGTAGCCTAGTATTTTTCTTTGCAGTATACCTTGGTTTTGTTTTGTTTGTCTTGTTCTCAGAATAAACTGATTTGATTTGATTTGATTTGATTTGAATGAATGCCTTTGAAATTCGAGACAAGTAAGAAACAGCACATAAACAGCAAAAACGAGAAAACGAATAGAAATGAAAAGCATAGAGTGCTGATTAATGATTATAGTCCACTGTATATCGGCTTAAGGTATACAAGACATCGAATTTGCTATAGAGCACGGCAAAGGCATCATGTTTCTTCATGTATAGCAAGGCAAGGCAATCAGGCCCGGTCTTAGGGCAAGGCGAGCGAGGCAACCGCCTTGGGCCCCGCGCTTCCAGAGGCCCCGCGCTGCTGGCTATATTTTTTTCTTTGACGATATTGACAATGATTACGTCGTATAAAACAACTGTTCTTGCAGTCAATTTGTCACGCGAATGTGACATGGTGATTTTGAAAGAACGAAACTTCTCTAAACCTTAAGGCCTAAGGCGATTCACAGCTAGCCTACTTTTTTTAGCGTTGACCTGCATGTAAAATTCTCCAGAAAACACTAATTAGGACCTTATAACTCATTTTGCTTCACATTTGCAAATGGACATCCGCATACATTTTTGCTGGAGAGGGCAAAACACAATGATAGTGGTGACAATTTTAACGACAGCTTAGAAAATGCAAAACAGGAAATTTTGAACATGGATATTTTCAGAGAGGTGCCTAAATATGTAGCCTAAATTTATCCGTTTCACTTTGTGAATAATTGGCATCATAGTGCTTTTGGCGCAAAGAAATTTGTCAAAAGCCAAAACGCAGACCTAACATGCATCATTTGAAAATCAAATATGTTGTATAGGCCACATCAATGTGGTTTGTTTAAAAATAGTGCTCTTACTCTTAGCTCAAAAGATATCTGGGAAGCAACGTTAAGTGTCCCATCTTAGGTGACTCTCCCCCACCAGTGCCGCATTGACAGGAAATAAACTGCGTAAATTTAAGCTTGAGGACCCGCTGCTGCCTTAGGCCCCGCAAACCCTAGGGCCGGGCCTGAAGGCAATCATCTCATCTTGCATGGCAAAGCAATCATCTCATCTTGCATGGCAAGGCAATCATCTCATCTTGCAAGGCAATGCAATCATCTCATCTTGCATGGCAAAGCAATCATCTCATCTTGCATGGCAAGGCAATCATCTCATCTTGCAAGGCAAAGCAATCATCTCTTCTTGCATGGCAAAGCAATAATCTCATCTTGCAAGGCAAGGCAATCATCTCATCATGATAATTTCGGTATGTGGTATGCATGTCCACGGAAGATTATGAATAGCAACATTTTCAAATGGAAATGCAATTTAGTTTACTGGCAGGAATGGAACAGGACAACAGAGGCAATGAGTAGGTCTCCGCATAATAATTGGAGATGATATAAAACTTAATCTAAATTGGAGGCATGAGATGCAACACAATTACCGGTACACGCCTGCGAGAACGACAACTTCTAGGGATCAACGTCAAGCGTTACATGTCTATGGCCGCCCATTAAATGTACACCCAACTACTTAAGGGATTCAACGGAGAAAATTCAGTTATCACCCAAAGACATCCATGGGGTTGATTGACTTGGAACTCAAATTTAATGCTATGTCACCTGCTGATGCAGATCAGAAGCTCACCTAAGAGCAGTGACCATTGGAGGAGAGATGGAGTTGTTTCATGTCCACAGTCAAAATGACAAGGTGGCCATAATATTCGAAGCTGCCTGCGCAATTAGGTGGTGTTGATGCACTTGGGAGAACAGTGTATGATGTACTCGGGAGAACAGTGTATGACGTGCCTGCAGTTGGCACTTAACTGAATTATGCAGTATGCCATACATTGTATGTTAGGCGCACTTATCCAGGGTTGTTGGCTTCCATGAAATATACAATATTAAAGCAGGACCGGTCAACTTTTATTCAAATAAACGCAATAAATGTTTTGACATGATCAACTGTTTATTGATCCAAATTTTGATTTCACTGTAGAAATTATGTAAAATTTGTAAAGTGGTCTCATCCTTATATGATGGTGCTGGCGATTTCTGTGAAAGATAGAGTAATACCGGTAATTGTAATACGAAGCTTCTAGGATATTTAAACCTTGAGCCACCCCTGTCTTGCCTTAGTTTACCATACCTGCTCTGTATGTGGCTTTTGTGTGTCACTGAGAAAGAGTGCATTACATTGTACACTTTGCATTAGCCGTTAAGTACTTATGTTGCATTACCTGACCACCGTAAGCCTACATTACTTCAGTTTACCTTCTGGGAGTGTTTGTACGTATATCAATCGATCGGTCACATTATTTCGGTCCCTATGGAGCGGGTAACTCAGTCGCTTTGTCTGCTTTGCTTGCACTAAGGACTTTCACTCAGCGATTGTCAAACAATCATCTGTTTGCATTTCCTTGCTGCTGCTATCGATTTCGTCAGCGAATTGGAGCAAGTTTTAATCATATCAGAATACCTGCTGAGTTTAGAGCACTGATAAAGTGGAAGCAGTCTTCTACCGTACTTGCAGAGGCGTCAGGTTCTCAACATGATGAAGGAGAAATTTAGCTTATGTAATCTTGTATATTATATAATATTATCTTGTGTAATGTGTATTATATATAATAAATATAAAATTATATATATATATATATATATATATATATATGATATGCAACACTTGTTAATTTCACCTCTCCTCCACTTGCGCTCTCCTCTGCTTCTTTCTACCAACGACTGGAAACTGAACTCTTCGGGCCATTAACATTATACTAATCGGATCCTGATCTACCTCACAACCACCACCTCCAGTCTCACCTCCAATGATTTCTTCCACTTTTCGCTTTGACCTCCCTAGATTCTGGCCTGGCACTGGAACAGATAAAGATCAAGTCTGCACTTGATTTGGTATAGCATGGGTCCACAAAGCATGTGGTCTACGTGAATAAATTATACGTTTTGTGTGGTCCTGCTGAAAAATTTAGGGAATTTACATCACCGTACGTTGCTGTGTCTACACGTCGAAAAACTAGCTAACTATGGTCCTACTGTACAGTGTACAACCCTACAGCCGAGCGTAAGGTCAGAAAAAGTCTTTTCCTATTGCAGAGTTAGGCAGAGTGATTAACCTTGAGGCGGCCATTGTTTCAGGTCATAAACCTGGTGAGCACCGGTAATTGCAGTATGGCGATAATTGAAAATATTTCTAATCGACTCTGATGGCATGCGGTTTAATTAAAGCATCATCATCATCCGTAAGGCAATCATTGAAACCTAATTTCCGTTTGATTAGTGCAGCAGACGTTAACTTTGTTCCGATTGTCTAGGAAATGGTCTTGTCGGGTCGCTTCGAGACATAGTGGCACGACAGAAAACATCATTTTGCCAAGGGATACTTCCAGGAAAACGATAGGATTATAATTCTGGTTGGAAGGGACGTATGAACCAGTTTTTGTGTGTGTGTGGAAGTGGTAATGGTGTTCAGGCGAGACAAGCCGGCAGTAATCCTTTGGAGAAAAGGGAGCCCTGTTTTTTCACGGAAAGCAATAACCTCGCGGAGCGTGGGGAAGCCGATTTTATATGCAGTTCGTGTTGCGGAAGAAGTTACGGTATGCGTATATGCAGGCAGTCAATGGCAGACGTGCAGGACTTGTGCTGCTGCACTGGAGCAGCCAGGCAGACAGGCAGATGAATTCATTTAAAAGCCATTATCACGTTCGTGTTAAGTTGGTGGTGAAGAGAATGTTCTAGTGGATTGGTGCCTCGCTGCATTGCCTGCCAATTCACGATTTTTGACGAGTAGTTGATGAGAGAAGTCTCACCTTCTTCCGCTGTGGCGTTTCCTGCTCGCTTCTGATGGAATTAGCAATGCATATTATTATGAATTGAGATATGATCTCAAGATTCGCATGCTCTATTTTTTAAAGGCAGAATTTAAGTCCGTACTGTGAATTTTCACTTCCCCAATACAGTGTCAGTGTTTTTAGCTATATGTTGGACACTTGTTGTGATGTGCCCTTCCTTGCTTGAATACATAGCAAGAGTTTTATGGGTAATAATTGTTCAGCATGATCAAGATATTGACCTAAATGTTTTCATTCACTGTAGGAAATTAGCTGATTATAATGTAGTCTTGTTTGTAAGGTCTTTATGTGTTCCAAACTTCCCATAGGTAGTATTGTTAACAGTTTGTGGTGTATTATGGTAGCATGATGTAAAGTAAAGTCTGCTAATAGACACACAACCTTAGACGTAGTAGAGTGATAGCTGTCCCGGGAGACATGTCCAGACCTTGATCCTGGTACAAGTAGCCTACTGGAGGAGCGCATTTTTTGTTCCGGTATTCATGACATCGATAACCGAAGGGTGCATCTGATTGAAGAGTGGCAGCTGTTTGACCAGGCGATCTTCGACCGGACCATCAAACAGTAGTGAATGCCTACGATCTTGTGTCCGTGAACAAGGAGGACAGTTTGAACACCATATATAACTGAATTTCACTATCTTTCAGCTTTTGCATGTTGGAAAGTTCCATTTTTCGGTGCTGTATCTCAAATGCTCATAAATTTTACAACCTCACGAATATTTCTAATCAGCATTAGGAGTTGGTGGTAGTATGGCTAGTGTTGGTGCGTTTAAAATTTCAGACAAATTCTTAAAGTTTGGACCGAATTATGACACTCTTTGTGTGGTTCTACTTTTCATTGGGACACTGTGTAGATGTAAATGTTTGGCAAATGAACCTATTTTACAAACTTTTATGCTTAGTGCATGCACAATTGATTGCTGACATGTGCTGACAGTATTATTCGCGGTTGTCACATTAATCTAAGCTAATCCAAGAGAAATTCCAGAATCCCAAAAAACCAATTCCTCTTATCTCTTTAGATAATGGCATCACCAGGTGTACTAATCATTGCTGTACAAGAAATGCGTGACTGTTTTCATCAGTGGCAGGTGCAGATGGAGTCCTTAATAAGTTGCAAGCCATCGGCCATGCCATAAGAGCACAAGGTGCATCCTGATATTCACATGAATTCATTTGACTCACATGATGAGGTAAACGGGAACGATAGTGTCTGCATTCTCATGCTTTGTCTAGACTGAAAAAGTCAAAAAGTTAGGCTGTAGTGTCAGAGTAGGCAGCATGTGGCCTATGAGCCAGGTCCGGCCCATGGGACCTTTAAACCGGTCCTTGGAACCATGGGACCTTTAAACCAGTCCTTGGCATGTCTTTTACATCACTAATACCTGGCACTAAGACTAAGAGAACTATCAAAATGGTGATGCTAGTAGAATAAAAATTTATCTTCTTCCCTGTTTTTACCCCTTTTTAAAATGCCACAATATGTTTCTCCATGTATCTATTAAACCATTGTTCCATATCTATTTTCAATCTCACTTCTACAAAATATCTGGAAAAGGTTGTTGTGAACCGCTTGAGTAGTCACCTTTGATCAAATAAACTGTATACATCTTTCCTGTCTGCTCTGAACTGTAAATACCATTCCACAGAAAAGTCTGCAACCTACTGTTCACAATGACGTCATCGGCTCAGTGGAGATTAGGCGTCATACATTAGATGTGGACTATAAATGTTATATATTTTTTTATAAGAGGAAGGAGCTTGCTGTAATCAACAGAACTGAGGAAAGCAAGGAAGCCCGTGTGAACAGCAAATGGATGATAACATGGTATAGAGTAGGATTTTAAATGAAATATCTAATTACTACACCAGGGTAAAAGTATGATAGTTAATTGATGAAACAGTGGACCAACTACTAAATCTATTAGTCTTGTAAATTTAAATAAACTTCAAGATGTGTTTAGAAGGAAATTTCACTAACAGTTTTTAAAACCAGAGCAACAGGTGCATGAAGCTTGACAATCCATCATCATCATCTTCGTCGTCGTCATCATCATCATCATCATCATCATCAGGCAGTTGTTGACATGCATTCTGTAGGTAAATCCAACCGAATCATCATTACTCATATTCCATTTTCCATCTGATTCCAATCACAAAATCATCGTATTTGCTTCATTATGGCTGACTGTCGTATCCCGTGTAAAAGGGCACTTTATTATCCTAGTGGTTAATCGGTTGGGTTTAACTTACTCAAGAAATTCTTCCAAATTCAACGAACTCCCAGCTTCTTATGAAATATATAATAGAATAAAGTTATTCAATATCATTCAATTGCACAAACAAATAACAATCCTATTTACCTAGTGTGGCGAGTTACTTAGGAAATATTATGTTTGCTCTTATCTGTCGAGTCGTATGAAACTCGAATGTCTTCGGCTCTCTCCGTCGTCCAATCGTCGCAGTCAAGAATGTCGATCAGACGGTTGAAATGCAGTCATGGAAGCAACCACACCAATCGCCTTACTCGTATCTTGCCGTGAAGCAGTTGCACACAAGATGAATCGTCGCATTCACCTCACAGCTCCTCTCCAGTTGACCAAACGTCCCTCGTACTTCACACGCCGAATCAGCTGTTCGCTAGCCGATTCAAATTACACGACTCTTCAGACTGTTGCCTAAGAGTTCGTCTTCTTCGCAAGTGTCTCACACTTCACACGATGATTATTATGCACTAACGCAAATTTCTCATTTAAATTGCGTTGCACTTAATGCACAATACTTTGAACTATCGGTTGATCGTCCGAACAGTTCAATTACCTTCGTCTCTACTCTGAAAATCACAACTTTGGATTGATCACCGCAGCGAAACAACCACCATTTCCAGATATACCTGTAGAGAGTCAAAAACTTAACGTCCACTTCGCTGACGTCATTTTTAACTCGTCACGTCATTCGCTTCCAGTCTGCACCAATCACGAATAGGATTAGCGTCCTTTGTTGTCATGGTAATCTTGACCACTCGTTATTACGCTTAGCTGCAGTCATTGGTTTTATGTATTAATATTTTATATGTTGCCACACATATTACCTAAACTCGCCAATTAAATTGCCTAGCTTAACTTCTACCTTTAATTAATAATTATACATGCATAGCAAGTGTTTAATTTGATAATCATTTAATATAACCACGACAAATACCCTTTCTTCAAAAGTCTGTACACAGGCTTTATCAACTTATCTAATTATCAAATTACAATAACTGCTTATGCCTATGCTTATACTACTTTACACAACATCACAACCTAACACAACTACTTCTTATCTACCTATAGTATCACCATTGATTTACTTAAATTTTAGGTCAATCCTCTACTTAAATAATCGGACATTACATTATTACATCCCTTAATGTAACGTATTGTAAAACAATAATTTTGAAGGGCAAGGCTCCACCTCATGACTCTTGCATTCTTCATCCTCCCTTCCTTCATGTACTGTAGTCCACAATGGTCAGTCTCGATCACAAACTCTCTTCCACACAAATATCGATCAAATCTACTGATTCCCCACATTATGGCTAAACATTCTCTTTCCTCAACTGAATATCGCATCTCTCTTTCCAACAGTTTTCTACTCGCATATGCTATCGGATGGTTTATTCCTTCATATTGTTGAATAAGAACACAACCTATCCCTTTTCCTGATGCATCTGTCTGTATTATAAATTCTTTCTCCAAGTCTGGTAACCTAAGGATTGGTGTCTTAGCTAGTGCTTCTTTCAACTGCTTAAAACTTTCACCTAACTCTTGGTTCCATTCAACATTGTTAGGAGCTAACTTTTTAGTCAAGTCGCTCAACGGTGCCATCAATTCTGCACAATGTGGAATAAACTTTCGATAGTAATTTATCGCTCCTAAAAAGCTTCTCACTTGCTTCTTCGTCTTAGGCTGTGGCATTTCCACAATCTTGTCAATAGATTCTCCCTTAGGGCTTATATCGTCGTTGTTCAATGTATGGCCTAGGAAATCTATCTTGCCATATCCTAGTGAACATTTCTTCGGTTTCAATGTCAAATGAGCTTTTCTCACTCTTGTGAAAAACTCTCTTAACGTCTTCATGTGTTCGTCCCATCCTTTCGTATGAGCAAGAATATCGTCGACATAACTTTCTAGATTTTCAGTTCCATGTAATATTTTCCGTATCAAGCGATTATAACTGGACGCGCTATTGACTAGTCCAAATGGTAACACATTGAACTTATATAATCCGCTTGCACAGATGAATGTGGTTAAGTCTTTTGATTCTTCGCTCATTGGTATCTGCCAATACCCTTTACAGAAATCGAACTTGCTATAGATTTTACTTCCACTGAGTTTATTGAAAATATCCTCATTCGACATCATCGGTTCTGGATCGAATACTGTCACTTTGTTGAGTTGTTTATAATTACAGCAAAGTCTGTTACTTCCATCTGACTTTTTAACAACTACAAGCGGCGCTGCATACGCTGCTTCCGATCTTTCTATAATTCCATTATCTAGCATCGTCTCTAATTCTTTGTTTATCTCCGCTTGAAGATGATATGGCGTTGGATAAGCTCGTAACCGAATTGGCTCATCACTCGTCAGATGAATCTCATGCTTTACCATATCTGTCCTTCCTGGCTTATCACTGAATATGTCCTCATGTTCTCTCAGTAGTTCCCTTAATTCTCTTTTCTGTTTTTCCGTCAATTTAGGATTGATATCCACATCTTTGTAAGTCTCCGTTTGTTTACTTACATATAAGCTCAATATCTCTTCTTCTTCATCTTCACCATCTTTACCATCATGTACTATCGCCGATATGTATGCTGACGTTTCTACATCATTACCTTCTCCATTTCTCTCGTAGTACTTCTTTAGTATATTGATGTGATATGTTTTGAGTTTTCCACCATCAATTTCCACCTTGTAATCATAATCTCCTATTTTGCCTCTGACCACAAATGGTCCTTGCCATTTTACAAGCATCTTATTGTTACAACTGGGTAACAGTAATAAAACTTTATCTCCTATCTTCAACTCTCTGTAACGTGCTTTCTTATCATAATACTTCTTGTTCTTTTCATTTGCTTTATGTATGGCCTTCTGTGCCATATCACATGTTTCTTCTATTCTTTCTCTCAAATCGGTCATGTATGTATAAACATCTTTTACTTCATCTTCCACTTTCTCATTTGTCCAGAGTTCCTTCAATATCTGTATTGGTCCTCTGCATGACCTTCCAAAAATTAATTCAAAGGGTGTGAACCCATGACTTTCGTGTACAGTGTCTCGTAACGCGAACAATAATGGTGCTAAGAACCTGTCCCATTCCTTGACCTGTTCTCCTATTAGCTTCCTCAACGTTGCTTTTATTGTTCCGTTAAGTCTCTCCACACATCCATTTCCCATAGCATGGTAAGGACTAGTGAAAGTGTGCTTGATCAACAACATCTTGTTAACATCAGCCATCAGTTCTGAAGTGAATTGGCTCCCTCTGTCAGTATGGATTTTCTGAGGAACACCCATGCGACAATAAAAATTGAACAAGGCTTCCGCCACCTCCTCTGTAGTTATTCCTTTCAGTGGAATCGCTTCTGGGTATCTGGTACTCAAATCCACTATCGTTAATATATAGCGATAACCTCTTGATGACATAGGTTCTATCACTCCGATAATGTCTACACAGACATGTTTGAATGGTACATCCAGTACCGGAAGATGTCCCATCGGTGCTCTGTGGCTCACCTTTTTATCCACCGACTTTTGGCATACATCACAACTCAGGACATACCTTTTAATTTCTTGTCCTATCGATGGCCAATAAAATTCATTCACAATTTTATCATGGGTCTTCTTCATACCCAAATGTGCTGACAATAGCGAGTTATGGGCCACGGCTAATACTTTACCTCTAAGTTCCTTCGGGACCATTAACTGCCACTTCGCATCACCTTCCGTTGTCTCCATGAATCTCCTATACAAAAATCCGTTCTTCTTCACATAAAGAACTTTCTCTGTTACACTGTCATCACCACTCCAATCAATTGCTTTATCCCAAAACTTCTTCAAAGTCTCATCTTTGCTTTGTAACTCTTTAATTTCTTTTGTTGATACATTTAAATCCGGCATCTCAGTAACTTTCAACTGTTTGTATTTTGTTACTTTCTTTGATTCCGCTCTGGTTTCAACTGCTGCTGTCGTTTGGCACACATCATTCTCGATGACGTCATCCGTTACATCATCATTTAATTCACTTGTGATTTCAATCGCAAAATGAACTTTCTTTTTGTCACTTTGTCCTTGTGACTCAACACTTAAAGATTTCTGAATCTTTTTCAATCTATCCTCTCTATTCTCGTTATCATCTGTATCACTCCGATCACAGTTTATCATGTTATCTGTAGTTTCTTTCACTACCAGATATTTTAGTCCCTTCATCCTACCGATAATTACTGGTTTCACCGGTTCTTCCATCACCATTGCTTCAACGTTTCCTGTAAAATACTCACTTTCAATATTAACCTTTGCTGTCGGAAAATTTCTCAATGTCCCATCGATTAATATGCATTGGGCTTCTCTTCCTGTGAAATCAACATCATTTACCAGTGATCTCCTGACAATACATGTGCTTGACCCAGAGTCATATAGACAACTGGCATTCACACCGTTCACCTTTAGCTGACCTTCATTTTTATTCTCAAGGTCATCGCCATCATCTCTCCGATCAGTAACCATTGTACTTGCTGCCAACTGTATCGGTAATTCCTTCTTACGTTCTTCCTCTTTTTCAACTTCATTTAGTTTCAACTCTTCATTTGCTTGCGCTATCTTGTACGCCCTATTCTCATATACTTGTATAGCCGCCGCAGTATGTTTAACAACTCCTTTTTGTTTGTGTGAACAATCATATGACTTGTGTCCGGTTCGGCCACATGAGAAACAAGTTATCTTATGTTCAGCCGCCTGTTCTCTTTCTCTACTAAATCCTCTATTCATACTTCCATTATGATTCGTCTCCCTGTTCTGTTTCATGTCTCCTCGTCCTCTATTTATGTTTCCATTAAACCTCTCTCTTGATTTATCGTCGAACGGTTTCACATTCGGCCTTTCGTTACTGAATTTCACTGGAGGCCTTAGATTACTTTCTGTGTATTTATTTCCGTGCGCCTCGATATAAGACTCGGCACAGTTTAATGTGTCCTCTAGACTCATCTTGCCTCTTTCTTTGAGGAACATCTTAAGTTCATTGCTACACGTAAGGTAGAACTGATCTCTTAATAATAAGTTCTCCATTCCTTCGTAGGTTTTCTCGAATCCAGCTTGAAGTAGCCACTGCTGCATATATCTCCTCAATCTATGCACAAAATCTGTAGGTGTTTCACCTGACTCCATTTTACTCATCTTAAACTTGTTACGATATCCACCCTCTGTTAATTGAAACCTTTTTAACAGATGTCTTTTCAAACACTCGTAATCTTGTGTCTCCTCAGATGACATTCTTTGATACACCTCTAACGCTTTTCCTTCAAGATGCTTGGCTAGCATCAGAGACCAATTTTCTGTTGCTATCTCGTATGCCGTGCATGTCCTTTCAAACCTTAATAAATATGCATCCAAGCAATCTTTATTCTCATTGAATACAGGGAATTTTATATCTTTCATTCCTCTGTTATGGTTACTGTTTCCTTGATATGAACCATCACCAACCATTGTGAATGTGGCTTCACCTCTATTCTGATTATTCCTAGAATCAATTTCTCTCATTCTTAATTCACATTCAAGCTTCTTGACCTCAAGATCCATTTCTCTCCTAGCTTGACATTCGGCCGCTTCACGAACCAATCTTGCCTCATTCTCACGACTTTCCCGTTCCAGTCTGGCGTCATTCGCCTCTCGTTCTCGTTGAACCCTGGCATCATTCGCCTCTCTTTCAATTCTGGCGTCATTCGCCTCTCTTTCAATTCTGGCGTCATTCGCCTCTCTTTCAATTCTGGCGTCATTCGCCTCTCTTTCCCGTTCAAGCCTAGCATCCGCTATTTTTGCTAACTCTAATTCTTGTACCCTGGCTGCTTGTGCCTCTTCTCGTGCTCTGGCTGCTTTAACTTCTGCAGCCGCGGCCTCATCTTTAAGCTTTCGATCTTCTCGTTCACGCAGTCTGTCGTCTCTTGCTTCCTGCTGTCTATCACGCATATACGTCTTCAACTCATCACCTTCCATTCCCATCTCTTTAGCGAGTTTAACCCACTGTTCATGTTCTCCAAATGACGACATGGTCTACTTACTTGTTTACTCAGTTAACAAGTATTTCCCAATAGCTTTCGCTATACAAGAATTAAATTCTTCAAAAGATAATCTTAAACAAGATTAATAAAATGTTCCCTCTTGAAATGCGTACTCTATGGTTACGCGAGGTTAAACAAATCGCATCGAGTAAACGCTTATCAATAAAGTCGTTCTTTCGCAATCGCAAAAGCGATAACTTTAAAACTATACATTTTCAATACTTGAGATTATTGTTCGTTGATATTTCGAGTGTTAGTTAAAAATCCAGTTTTAATATCCCGGACGGGCCCCCATAGTTGTCGTATCCCGTGTAAAAGGGCACTTTATTATCCTAGTGGTTAATCGGTTGGGTTTAACTTACTCAAGAAATTCTTCCAAATTCAACGAACTCCCAGCTTCTTATGAAATATATAATAGAATAAAGTTATTCAATATCATTCAATTGCACAAACAAATAACAATCCTATTTACCTAGTGTGGCGAGTTACTTAGGAAATATTATGTTTGCTCTTATCTGTCGAGTCGTATGAAACTCGAATGTCTTCGGCTCTCTCCGTCGTCCAATCGTCGCAGTCAAGAATGTCGATCAGACGGTTGAAATGCAGTCATGGAAGCAACCACACCAATCGCCTTACTCGTATCTTGCCGTGAAGCAGTTGCACACAAGATGAATCGTCGCATTCACCTCACAGCTCCTCTCCAGTTGACCAAACGTCCCTCGTACTTCACACGCCGAATCAGCTGTTCGCTAGCCGATTCAAATTACACGACTCTTCAGACTGTTGCCTAAGAGTTCGTCTTCTTCGCAAGTGTCTCACACTTCACACGATGATTATTATGCACTAACGCAAATTTCTCATTTAAATTGCGTTGCACTTAATGCACAATACTTTGAACTATCGGTTGATCGTCCGAACAGTTCAATTACCTTCGTCTCTACTCTGAAAATCACAACTTTGGATTGATCACCGCAGCGAAACAACCACCATTTCCAGATATACCTGTAGAGAGTCAAAAACTTAACGTCCACTTCGCTGACGTCATTTTTAACTCGTCACGTCATTCGCTTCCAGTCTGCACCAATCACGAATAGGATTAGCGTCCTTTGTTGTCATGGTAATCTTGACCACTCGTTATTACGCTTAGCTGCAGTCATTGGTTTTATGTATTAATATTTTATATGTTGCCACACATATTACCTAAACTCGCCAATTAAATTGCCTAGCTTAACTTCTACCTTTAATTAATAATTATACATGCATAGCAAGTGTTTAATTTGATAATCATTTAATATAACCACGACACTGACTTTCCACTGTTGTCTACCGTATGTTGTAGACTGTGGGCCGAGATATTTGAGGTGCGAGAGGAGAACAACGAGATTCTCTGGGGTCGTGTTTCGGATGACGTCGTTCCTGTCAACGTCGTCTGCATTCAAGACTCGCCAGAAACCATTTATCAGATCACAGCCTACAATCGACTTGTCGAGAAGATTTTTGACGTTTACCTCACACAACCAGGTTGGTAGGATGTCAGCTGCGTGTTCTTACCATACACTGAACTGTAACTTGCTGATTGTGCTGTTAGATCTTATCACACAGAAGATCATTTGCCTGCATTGGTCCCTCCCTATGGAATGGGCTTCCCCATCAGTTCGCTCTGCCATCCTCTCTGGTAGTGTATCCTCATCTTTCTCTCGTCTAAAAACTTGCCTTTTTTCTCGGAGTTGAACGCACTGGGAGCGCTTCTGAAAGGCTCTTGCTGCAAGAGGCGCTTTATAAATTGTCAGATAAGATAAGATAAGAAGAAGTTATCAGATCTTAACGTGATTCGTACTCGATGAAATGCTGTGTTGGCAAACCTCAGTTTGCTGAGAAAAACCTTGTCGCTGAAATAAGCTTAATAGATGCTGTCTATTGTCTAAGAATCTTGGCCAATGCAAGCACTGCTGTGAGTGCAAGACTACAAGCAGCCAGAAGTTAAGCTATAGTAGATAAACATAAACAAGTTTAAAGAGCTGAGTCGTAAGTTTGGACGTGAATGAATCTTGAATTTAGAATCTTGACCAATACAAGCATAAAAATGCTGTTAGAATGCACCATTTTCAATGCTGAAGCCATAATTATACCTATAAATAATTTCTAGCCTTGCAGCAGGACAGGATAAATCTTGTGTTTCAGGAGATATACAGGTAGGCCTACAAAGGCCCTACATGCAACTGTGAGATCTAGTCTTTCGGGGAGAAAAATTGTCTTACCCTGTAAGGTCAACGTCTCAAGGTCAATCCCTCATGCTTTTAATATCTTTCCTGAAGTCCTTCAGTGAAGTCTTTCCTTGCAGAAAATACTCCAAGATTTAATCTCACGGAGAAGATTGCCAATGTTTAAAGTAAGAGAGTATAGAAAAACTGCCTAGAAATCTCTCAAGCCTTTTCAGAGAATGTCGCTTGCAGAGAATGTGAAGTACACTGCAAGAGGGTCTTTTCTGAGAAAGAAAGCCGATATGAAAAAATGTCACTGCCTATGCTGCTGCTGCTGCTGCTGCTGCTGACGTTGTTTCATCTGCTCTGTTACCTGGGGAATAATTGTGATGTTCTGACAAATCATCGTCCAATCAATCAGTCGTCAGCAATTTATTATAGATGAGTGAACATGAAGATGCACAGAGCTGTGTGCAAGGTCAGTCTCAGCTGCAGCAGCAGCAGCAGCAGTAGCAGCTGGTCACCCGACTCATCCCATAAATGCTTGAATTACATTCACGCATGCACACATGCACGTTCATAATGCACGACCGCATTCACATGCAAATTCATGCTTAACCCTTTGACGGCGAGCTCATAGGATGTAAAAGATTGCTGGGAAGCAATGCTGCTCTCGTCATTACAGGATTAAACAGATTCATTGATATTATATATGCAGACATACTTGCATGTAAGCATACTTTTAGGTTTACTCATGAACACTTGTAAACACATGCACATGTGCAGTGGAAAATGCATGCATAAAAGCATGTATGCACTGGCATATTCATTCATTCATTCATTCATTCATTCATTCCGAAAACTTATATAGCACCCCTTCAAGAAGCCTACTCAGAGGTGCTCCCAACCCAGCCACGGCTAAAAAGATAGGCCTTAAGCAACTGGTAGAAAGAAGGCAAATTATTCTGAGGTAGTAAGCGTAGTGCAAGCGGGAGCCCATTCCATGTGGATGGGCCAACAACCGAGAAGGCTCGACGCTGTCTGGTAGCACATGCTACTAGTTTGTGTGCACATGCAAGTGCACACAAACACACACACAAACACACACAAACACACACACACACACACATAGTTCGCAGCATACGTAAACTAATGGAAAACGATGCGATGAACACCCTTCCACTAATATACTCTTCTCTTTGATTGCCTACCATTGTATTGTCGTACGCGATTGTTTGCGTCGTCCGATGTAGACATGACATTTATCGACCAGCGAGGTCAGAGAAAGAGGAGCCGGAGTATTTGCTGACCGAGTGACTGTCACAACATTTGATACGACGACGACGACCAAGTCCTTTGGGATATGCGACCTCAGTGGTTGATGATGATGATGATATCAAGAGAATTATCCGGCAACATATGAAACCGATGAATACGACTGGCAGTCCTATTTTAATATCGTGTACACTGTCCAGATGTGTTGTCAAATGAATCTATAATAAACCATTAATTTTATTAGAACTTTTTCAAACTGATGATGTTTGTACGTGCACTTGCTATAGCGCCCTTCAAGATTTCTACTCAGAAGCACTTCGGACTGCAGTGCGGACACTGAATCAGAGTTTCACGCCGAAGCGCTGAGCAATTGCAAGTGAAAGACTTACCCAAGGCTCCAACGCAACGAATTTGCAACCCTTCGACTGCAAGGCAACGAACATACCCACTACACCACTGCGCCCCACAATGATGATGATATATTCAACTATTCTTCATGAACTATTCATTACAGGGACATTTTATGGCATTTTAATTAGTCTGGTTGTTTGCTTTTAATGTGCAGACACCTGCTGCAAAATAAAATGTGCTGTGTCACTAGTGGTTTCAAAATTTCGTATTACTCTAACTCGCCAGTGCTGACGTTAGAAAAGAAATTTGGCCCCCAATGCATCTGCTTTAAATTGATTAGTTAACCAGAGGACGTCCATTTGCTATGTCCTGCTTTTCCGAATGCATCCATCATAGCCTATCTCTGTACAGTTAAGATTAACATTTGCTGCTTGGCATATTATACGTTGCTACTTGCGTTTTAAAAGGGAGAAATGACATCTTAAGACGAAGGCAATTGGCTTGATTTACTGTCTGCAAGTTAAGATCAGACAAACAACATCAAAGTTTTCCTGCTACTTATGGTGCAGCATAATTTAGTTCGTGAAAGAACATTACGTTTACATCAGTCTTTTCCAGGTCTTTTCCAGGTGGTTCTACTTTCAGTGCAATTCAAAGATGCACAAAAATTCCGAATTTCTATGACATTTCATTGCAATGAACTTATTCTCTCTCTTCGGTCGATATCATCTGAACATGACGATGATGGACTGGTTTGCCGAGAAGTTGTTGCTTGCCCGTCAACACCTCAAATAACGGAATGCTGCAGTGGGTGGTCGATGATGAGGAAGAAGAAGAAGGAGGAAGGCCGGGCAGACACGTGAAGCTCTTCTGTACATGTCTTTCAGCTTTACCTTTGTCGATTAATTTGCATGACTACCGACAGTATCCGCGCTCTCGCCACAGCCACCCGTCCGGCCGCCCGCCTGTCCGCCCCTCGAACACACCAATAATTTGCGAATCTTGCGTCGTCGTTGCAGCTACCCTCGTTAATCGATACCCACGTAATTGCCTTAGGATGCCTCCTCCTTCTGTGTGCCCGTGTCTGGATGTATGCTGGCTGGCTTGCTTCCTGGCCAGGGCTCTGTTGCCAGGATGGTGGTTCCATGTTGCGTCGCTCGTTGCGCCGACTGGTTCCCTGCTAGTCGTCTCATTTGTGAGTCCGGCCGGTCCGTCGGTCTGTCCGTCGTCGTTCGGTCGGTCGTTCGGTCGGTCGGGGAGGTTATGTCTTCGTTTTTCTCCGGCTTCGACAACAGTGCCTGGCTCAGTCACTCGAATTGTTGATATCTCTTATTGATTTCCTGCGGACACGTTGCACCCGCGGCCACGCCATTGGTGCTACAGCACTCCCTCCTCCTCCTCCGCCTCCTCCTCCTCCTCCCTCCTCCTCCTCTTCATCCTCCTCCTCCTCCTCCTTACTCTCTTTTGGGGCGTTTTGTCTGTGGGCGGGTGGAGGGGGATTGAAGCCTGTTGAAAGTGGTTTTGAAAGTGAGAAAGAAAGATAGGGGAGAGATTACGAATCCTTTAAAACGCAGTATGCAAAGTAGCAAAATGGCTAGCTTTAACATGGCAATAATCAAGAGGACAATTATTATTATTACAGTCAGTCTGCAGAGTCAGTGATAAAACTCTGAGGATGTATAGATCACTGACTGGTCAACAGTTGGAAGACTGCGTCCCTGGATGGCATCCATGTCTGAAACATGACATTGAACTACTGAAGAAAGTGCAAAGAAGAGCTGCAAAAATGATTTTTGAGTTGCAAGCTGTGAAGAAAAGGACAAAGAGGTGTATGTAAATTAACAACACTTGGGGTAGAGGACACTTACCGGTAATTGAAGCTTATGAAATAACACTGAAAAGAAGGCAGTGCAGTGAGAGAGGATTTTTGAATTGGCACCAAGCAAAACATGTCTACATTTTAAAATTTATACCCAAGAACCAAAAGCGATTTTAGGTAAGAAATTCTTCAATGCAGAAATTGAGGAATAGTTTGAATGGAAGCCGTGTTTCAGTGATCATGATCACATTAGGTAGGCTGATCTGCAAAGCTATAAGGCTTTATGAGCACTTTTAAAATTCTGATTGATTGATTGATCGATCGATCGATTGATCGATTGATTGAAAACATTCTAACTTAACTTACTATTCTTCTAATGCAGATTGCTTGCCTTCTGAACAATTTGGAATTCTGCTGCATTGAAATGCTGCGGCCATGGTTGGACCATAACTGACCAGCGGTCATTCAGGGCAATTTAGGATGATGTTGTGTGCATTGGTCCATCCAGTGTATGGCCGCTGCTGCTGCTGCTGATGCTGAAAGAGGACTAGAGAAGAAGGCATCATATGTGTTGGGTGCATGTGAACCAAAAACCTTTTTGTTTCATTCACTATTCAGAACCAGTCACTTCTGGCAGAGATCTGCTGATGAATAACAGATTGTACTTTTCAGTCTGCTCCATAGCTAAAGCGTAGAGCAGAGCTCTGTGTTTGTGACATTGCAGCAATGAATGTCAATCCCTTTTTTGTAGATGGAACCTTAAACAAAATGCTCATTTGCTTACGGAACCCAGCACATTTCCGCCAGCAGTCGTATTCAGCAACAGCAGTAGCAGCAGCAGCAGCAACAACAACAATAGCAGCACTAATAGTACCTACCCTGATTATAATACAGTGGAAGATATAAATCTTGATGTATTATAGTATACTCCATTGAAATATGCTTTTGTCACATGATTACAGAATTTGACAGAAGTCTTTGAAGATGACTGCCAAAGATAACATTATAATGAGTTTCTGTTGGAATATCAGGCAATGAGATCTGGACAAATCTACCCTGGAAATTTCCCCCAACTTTTCAACCGACTTCTCCCCAGATTTCCCCCTGCTATTTCAACTGGACGAATACCCTGGACATATCCCCAAAATGTCCACAAAAGTAAACAATTTATATCTATGCCAACTTTGCAGTGCTTTGATATTTGGGGGTGAAATCTCATGGTGCTCATCTCGCCTTCTGTGGTTCAGATTTCCATTGTGATTGGATAATTTCATAATCAGTTGCCACTGAACTCCATTCTTCGCTGCTAAACATGAAGGATATTGTTTTGTAGTATGGTCAGGCATCAGTTTTATTGCATTCCCATTGCAAAAATATATTTCAAGAAGAACTTTTCATTTTACTTTCTCATCCACGCAGGCTCTATAACTATAAGTCCTCTCTATCCCACTTCCAATTCCCTTGTCTGCGTTTACTCCACCTGCCGTGTTTTCCTTTCACATCCTCTGTTACATCGTTATCAGCTTCACATTGTCCTAGTTTTCCACAAGCAAGGAATCCATTTTAGGGACCATTTATATATAGCTCCATAGTTTACTATTAGGATGTGGATACACACACACAGTAAATGCATATCACCGTGGGTCCTCTCAATCTACTGCAACAATAATAAATTGTTTATGGAGTACTCCAGCTATACATATTTCAGTAGCACTAGTAAGTGAGTGATATAGCGTTGAAGGCAGACGAAGCCAGATAACTGTGCAGCTGTTGCAGCTGCTGTGGCTGCTGCTGGACATTTGGTGTCTGAATTCATAGCTGTAAGTCTGGTGTGGATGGTGATGTTGGCAGTGGTATACAATGTCATAGTAGTCATTTTGTTGCTGTTTCTGATGGCGCATACGTGTCAGTTTGAAATAATGAAAGAATACATTTTTATTATTACTATTATAGTTTATTCTTTTACATGAGGTATCAATAAACCCTCAGGATTTAGGAAAGTTGGTATTAGGAGCAGGGAATTTGTCTGTAATGTCCGACCTTGTCCTCTGGGTTTGTAGTGAATGTGTCTTTGAGCGAGATCAAGTCGTGGCATTGGACACAAATAGACAGATACTGGAAGAGATATGATGTTTTGCGTCTGCTACCTCCAATCGCCCTGTTCGCTTATAGTTATTATTATTATTATTTTATGAAGTACCAAAAATAATAGACTTAGCCTAATTGTAGCAATCAATGTCAGGGTGTTTCTATTCAATTCTTTCAATTAATGTGTAGAACATACTTTCGGAAGTATCAGATGATGGGGTGAAAAGTTTAGGGCACTTTATATGGTCATGTGCATTGAAGAGCAGGAACATGGATATTAGACAAGCAATCAATGTACTTTGTGTTTATTGTATTCAGGGTAGTTTAATAATTATGTTGTTTGCAGTGTATTTTGTGTTTTTTTTAGCATGTAAGCTATGCCACTATAAGCAATAGAACCCATGCACAGACATCCTGCAAATAAATTTAATGTCTGAGGGCAAAAAACTCTGTTGTCATTAATTTCAATTGGTGCTCACTTTTTGAAATTACTTTTCACCAACTACTCATTCATTCATTCATTCATTCATTTATTCATTCATTCATTTATTCATTCTATGGGCTTATATAGCGTCCCTTCAGGAAATCTACTCATGGATTCTCCAGCCCAGCGACACAGTTTGATTGGTCAGATGTGCGGTTGGTTCTAAGTTGGTTCTAAATGCATTCTTGGAAGGGCATTCGTTCCTACAAACGAGAAAGCTATCAGTGTCTGTCAAGCCTTTGATTGTGCTTCTTATTATGACTTTCATAAATCTTACCTCAGCTACCTCCACCTACTTGCTCAAGATTTATCTGTGAGATGCTGCAAAGAAAGGAGAGCTGTCTGTGTTCAGTGAGAGCTATATCTCTGACTGAGAAATAAGCTCAGATTTGTCTGTGTTCAGTGAGAGCTATATCTCTGACTGAGAAATAAGCTGAGATTTGTCTGTGTTCTGTGAGAGCTATATCTCTGACTGAGAAATAAGCTCAGATTTGTCTATGTTCAGTGAGAGCTATATATCTGACTGAGAAATAAGCTCAGATTTGTCTGTGTTCAGTGAGAGCTATATCTCTGACTGAGAAATAAGCTGAGATTTGTCTGTGTTCAGTGAGAGCTATATCTCTGACTGAGAAATAAGCTCAGATTTGTCTATGTTCAGTGAGAGCTATATCTCTGACTGAGAAATAAGCTGAGATTTGTCTGTGTTCAGTGAGAGCTATATCTCTGACTGAGAAATAAGCTCAGATTTGTCTGTGTTCAGTGAGAGCTATATCTCTGACTGAGAAATAAGCTGAGATTTGTCTGTGTTCAGTGAGAGCTATATCTCTGACTGAGAAATAAGCTGAGATTTGTCTGTGTTCAGTGAGAGCTATATCTCTGACTGAGAAATAAGCTGAGATTTGTCTGTGTTCAGTGAGAGCTATATCTCTGACTGAGAAATAAGCTGAGATTTGTCTGTGTTCAGTGAGAGCTATATCTCTGACTGAGAATAAAGCTGAGATTTGTCTGTGTTCAGTGAGAGCTATATATCTGACTGAGAAATAAGCTGAGATTTGTCTGTGTTCAGTGAGAGCTATATCTCTGACTGAGAAATAAGCTGAGATTTGTCTGTGTTCAGTGAGAGCTATATATCTGACTGAGAAATAAGCTGAGATTTGTCTGTGTTCAGTGAGAGCTATATCTCTGACTGAGAAATAAGCTGAGATTTGTTTCACCTGTGAAGACAAGCAGACAAACAGAACCGTGATTAGCATTTATTTGTGGCATACGACGAGGACAAAGGAATCGTCAATAACAGTACTGTTGATGATGATGATGATGATGATGATGATGGACTGTGAACAGACGCGAGACAGTGTTGCAGTGCCATAGTGACAATACACCTGAATGCATGCCTACACACAAACGAGCGCACGCACAAACACCAGCGCACACATGCACACACACGCATGCACACACGCATGCACACACGCACTCACGTGCATACACACACTCACGTGCAACAATGCACATGCGCAAACATGCACAGCAGCACACACACACAACACAAAAACATGCATGTGATGTGGTGAACAGATAATACTGAAACTAGGCCAGCAGCAGCAGCAGAAGCAGCAGCAATGGTGTTGATGACATAGTGATACAAAAATATTTTCTGCATTATACTTTGCCATGGGAAATAGTGGTGAAAAAATTATAAAATGCTTCAAATGTGGCACATATTGCCCATCAGGTTGAATATTATTGTAATATTATCGGCTTATCAGTGTCAGTGTCATTTTTATGGGATGGCGATAACTCATTACATACCTGGTGTTGCGCAGATAGGCCCTGAGCACTTCTGCTGAGTAAAGTTCTTTCTTTCTGCTCACGGTTTCAACGCAAGTGTTGATCACATGTCTTTTTGGCCTCATTTCGATCCTGCGTCACCATACTCAACAATTTCACATCCAGTTTGCTCCATTTCACATCCAGTTTGCTCCAATCTCTGACTTCATGAAGTCATTCAGTGTTTAGTCTAGATGTCTAATCCTTAATAATATTCTTTTGCCGTCTATCGTTCCAAACATGACCTGTTTAGTCAATTTGGTATTGATCATTCTTCGGATGTGTCCAAAAAATTGAGCTGTCTTTCCGTTATTTGTTGTGTGATGTTTCTAGTGGACTGCACTCTTCTTCGCACTTCCTTGCACTTCGTCTGCACTCTACAACATAAATTGTCCTTGTCATGTTTGTGCAACAACCACAGCTCATAGTGATGCAATAAAACACTGCATACATGAATTTTGATGTTCTTAATCTTTGTGTGAACAATACTCTCTTGGCTTCTTGAAAATGCTTCCAAAACCCGCCATTGTTGTGGGCTGTCATCATTTCCTCACTTCCTTGCCACAGTCACTGTCATAAGCCAGCGGGCTTCCCGGATAGAGGTACCGGTATTACCCAGCACTGCCCATCTCCCCCCATGCACCTCCACTAACATCATATTCTCTTGCAGCTTACATGCTGAAGCTGTGTTTTGATGTTCAGTTTGTAGTCCTGCTTCCTCGATCCTATGTGGAGAATTTCTACATTTCCTTGCATGGTTTTATTTGATTTTCGATCAGGTCAGTGATGCGATCAACAAACCTAAACTTGTTGATTCTGTCAACATGTACAGCAATTCCTATTCCGTTGCCTTGGATTTTGCCAATCACTCTTACCAGACATCTAATGAATTTCACTGGTCAGATAGGTTCTTGTGCCTTTGAGACGTTAAACCACTGATCCATCATGACTTGCCTGGTCCGCCTGCTGATTCTGGTCTGCCTGCTGATTCCGCTTTTGTGCATACTCTTTTAATTACTTCGAATGATATTAGAACTGCACATATTATGGTGTGTCTGAATGATGAACCAACAAATGCTTTCTGGAAGTCTTTGAAGCAGTTATCGATGAGCTTTCTCTTTCTTTTTCATTTGATAATAATTACCATTTTACTTGCTGCAAGCTAATGTGTGCATTTCAACCCATAACATTATACAATGATTGAAAATTGATTGCTGAAGTTTGCTGAAATAATATTTGGTTGGCAATTTTCAAATTTCAGCTAGTTTTTAAAGCAGGCAGTAGGTGGCATCAATCCGATTACTGTAATAGAGAGCTGCATTGGAGCCGACCTATCCTCTATTTCAATAAATCTACTCTGGGTAGAACTGTTAAATTGAATTTTTATGCGAATGGAACTTGAACTGCAACGTTATAACGTATCAGAAACGTTTTCAACTGAGCTGAATCATCATTTGCAGCAATCATTGCAATTTTGTTGCAGCAGATGAAAATCAACTTTTTAATAAAAAATGTACTTTTATAAATGAGCTACTTACTACTTAGGCTAGTTAGAAGATTCAATAGTGTTCAATATTGGGCAGTGCTACTTTTTTTAAAAGTATTTACCTGCAAATTATAATTCAATATTTTAGAACATAAGAAGATGACTCTTGAATCATTTTTACCATTTTATCATATTTTGCCATTCTTATTGGTAAGAAAATTTCTATTTTTTAATGTGCTTACATAATTTGTTAGTAAATTTGCATAACTGTGATGACTTCAGTGATTGTGCATAATTAAGCGGATAGTGGTCTATAGAAAATTGATATCTATGCCATTTGGTTTCAAGGACTTGCATCGAAGTTGGAATGAAAGGGAATGGTTAAAGTAGAAAGCATATAAAAATTGAGGAGCAAAAAGTTGAAAGCATATAAGTAAAAACGTTCTTTGTTAGACTTCCTGCAAAGGCAAAATGACACCAAATTTAAGCAGAATCGTATACCATTTGCACGATAAACGTTATGAGGCATCCTATGATATGACACCATATAACGCAGCATCATAACATGCGATTTATTCTGGACCGTTATATGAATTCACAGCAATGGCAGCATATTGCACCCATACGTCATTTGTCACATCGAACGCCCATTGAGCAAAGAATCCATTTCAAGAGCTGCCTCATAGTTCGCGAAGCACTTTTGTATTTTTATGAGCTACCCTATTTGTGTTTCATGCTCACTCCTCAATCCTCATGTCAATGGGTGCTGGTCTCAATCGATGGACTCTGTGCTGCCTCGTGCTGAGTTCCACCCCTGACCAGCGATGGCTCCTTGATGTCTGGAGTGAACTTATGGAATTTGCATCCCACTTCTGTTTGTTCTGTCAATGCTTTAAGATATCATTCAGGTCTAAACTTAGCACTCGTCTGGGGGGTCGAACTTGTATGCCTCCCTTCCCTGTAGCTTATTGAGTTTTATACGATGTTCGTGTTACTGACAATGACGATAAAAATTAAAGTTTTAAGCTTATTTTGACCATGCAATGCTTTAAATGTAGACTTACTATTTAAGGTTTAGTTAGTTTTATGATCAGAATTTTATTAGATGTCTACCTTTCATGTTGATAAGGCACCTTCAGTGCCTCTGGTCCACTACTTCCTGGAATTTGGAAAGTGTTGCCACTGCCTGTCATTAACCCTTTAATGCCGAGATGGTAGTAAATGGTATGGGAAATCTAAAACTCTCCGGCATTAAAGAGTTAAAAGGTTCTGGCACCTCTGCTCTAGCAGTTTGCACAACAGTATTGTGCTTTTGGATATTCATCAACTTTTTCAAGTGGTGCTAAACATACGGTCCGCTTGCCCTACATGTTATGTGGCATAAATTATTTTATGTTTTATTGTATAAATGTCAAATTACTTTGAACTTGTGTTGGTTTAGGCACAAGAATCATCCAGGCTTCAGACTGTTTTGTTCACTGGAGAGACACGAAGTGCGACCGTGAGTGGGGTCTCAACTTCACAGTGCCTCTTGATGCGAGGAGGTTTCGAGAATGCTGTATGGTGAGTCGTCATTTTGTCATCGTTGTATCGTGCTTGACATCTTCAGCCTCCTACGTTGATTAACTTCATGATTTAAAGCCACGGAGCTGTTGACTGAGCATTGCATGTATGCATGTATTTCATCGAAGGCTACAAAACTAAGTGGTTTATAAAGAACTGATTTGACGGGTTATATCTTCCTAAATCATGCCACTGAAAGTAAACAAACAAAGATGCCTAAAGACAAAACTGTAATGAAATGTAGATGGAGAGAGTTGGGCTCTAAATATTATCATGGGAATTAACTGTACTGATTAAGGGCGTTAAAAATGGCTTTAATGGAAATCTGCATAGAAATGGTGGATGAAGATCAAAACTCAGTTTGTAATTTACCAGAAGAAAGAATCAAGTCCTTTGACGCACATTTGTTAGGATCTCGCAAAAATCTTCCTTTTTGCACAGAAATAGGCTGAGGTACAGAAGCCTATTCATAGATATCAAAAGATGATGCATCATATTGCAAATATTTGCTTTCAGGGTTTTTTGTGAGCTCCTTCACAGCTCAACTTTTGTCTATGAATACATTTTAGGACAGATACGATATTTTGCTATGTTTGCACAAGTGCGATTATATAACCACTTTAAGAGGTTCCTAAAAACTTGTTTTTCAGATACATACATACATATACACATGCATACATACATGCGCCTACATACATACATACATACATGCTTGCATACATACATACATACATACATACATACATACACGCATACATACATACATACATACATACATACATACATACATACATACGTACATACATACATACATACATACACACATACACACATACGTACATACGTACATACGTACATACGTACATACACACATACGCACATACGTACATACGTACATACGTACATACGTACATACGTACATACGCACATACGCACATACGCACATACGTACATACGTACATACGTACATACGCACATACGCACATACGCACATACGTACATACGTACATACGTACATACGTACATACGCACATACGCACATACGCACATACGTACATACGTACATACGTACATACGCACATACGTACATACGCACATACGCACATACGTACATACGCACATACGCACATACGTACATACGCACATACGCACATACGTACATACGCACATACGCACATACGTACATACGCACATACGCACATACGTACATACGCACATACGCACATACGTACATACGCACATACGCACATACGTACATACGTACATACGCACATACGCACATACGCACATACGCACATACGTACATACGCACATACGCACATACGTACATACGTACATACGTACATACGTACATACGTACATACGTACATACGTACATACGTACATACGTACATACGTACATACGTACATACGTACATGTATACATAACTTCATTACATGCACACATACATACATACATACATACATACATACTTACATACATACATACATACATACATACATACATACGTGCGTGCATGCGTACATACATACATACATACATGCATGCTGAATACATTCATTCATTCATTCATTCATTCATTCATTCATTCATTCATTCATTCATTCATTCATACATACATACATGCGAATATACTTGCGTGCAATGTGCATGCATGTGGACATACATTCATACGCATGACATCAGTCGATGGTCAAAATAATAAAGTGACTTTGCATTCAGGACTCATGATTGATTGGATAAGAAACCAGAGGTTTGAAATTTGATGGATCAGACATAACATATGTACAATTGTACATAATACACATACATATAAATTATACAAATCTACATAGATATATACAGTACACGTGTGCTTGCATGTATTCATCCATTGCAAAGGTCTGCTATTTCTTGTTTCTTTATTACATGGAAATGTGTTAAATGCAAAATTGCAGGCATTCAAATTGCTATCGTGCATTCTTATTTTCCCTAGAGATGAAGGAAGGGAGGCAAGCAGAGGAATTGGCAAGGAGAGGGAAGGACGAAGTCGGGAAGATGACAAGGAGAGAGGGAAGGAGGTAGGCAGGGAAAATGGCAAAGGAAGAGAGGGAAGGAGGTAGGCAGGGGACTGCAGCAGTCATAAGACTTAGCACTGGCCGGTCCATTCTATTTGGACAGATGACATTGATTGCTGCTTGGGGCGACTCTTGTGTCATGAATTCGTTAGATCTTGTTTTGTTGAACCTTAGATTCTGTCTTCCTGAGAACTATATATAATTCTATACATATGATTGTAATATATATATATATGATTTTATATATATATATATGATTATATATGATTGTATATATAATATTATATGCAATGATTATTTTGCTCAGATGACAAAGCACCTTCTCTCTCTCTTACATGGCACCCACAGACAGAATAACTTTTATTGCCTTTCTCTCATCTTTATCTATTGTCTTTTCTTGGAATATCTGCCATGTTTTTTGTTGACCCATTGTCCTCTTTTCTTTGATTAATAACTGTTCGAGCTTATCTGCAACCATATATTGCGCTATTTATATAGCTGCTTTTAAGAACCTCTCAAAGTCATCAAATGCAGCTGAAAGTTGTTCTTTCATTCATTCATTCATTCATTCATTCATTCATTCATTCATTCGTTACAGAAATTTATGTAGCGCTCCTTAGAAGTTACGAATGTGGAACAGGAGCTACTGTCCCAACACATCCGGATTATTTATTAGTTGGATGGTTCTCAATCATTCTGTGATCAGTCAGTCATATCAATTTGATCCCTCTGAACCTATGGCATCCGGACCGGATTACTCTTACGAGCAACCCTTTTGACTCAACACAGCGCTCATGAACAGGCTGGTGCCCCGTGCTTGGCTTTCAAGTGACACTTTAGAAATTTGGAGATTACAATTTGATGTTTTCTACTCAGATTTCATGCTTAGGCTTGCGAATATGTGTAGTTCTGTTTATCTGTGAAAATATTGAATTTTTATCAGCCTTGTTTGAGGTCTGTCAAGGCCACAAAGACAGTAACCATTCTACACCAGCTTAAGCTGGAAGAGGTTTGCCATAAATTGTATCCAATTTAGCACAAGAGATCAATACACTGGCCTGTGGTTAGTTCTAGGGGTGGGTCATACATTGGAAATGTTGTTTTATTATGTAACAACATGGAACTGAATTTCTCTCATCATCTTTTGTAATGCAGACTTTTATTAGAGAACTTTCAGAATGAAGTTTGGAAAGACGAGGTTTATTGGAAATCAAATCATTCGGCGGCAACTTTAAATCGTAACATTTTGATTCAGTTCTGCCGTAAAAATTTGCCATTATCAGTTGTGGACGATTTAAATTTTCCTAATTTTTTATGTAACGGGTTTCGAATTTGTTTAAAAACCAGACAGTGATGAAAGATATCCCACCTCTAGCCAAACAACAAGCTGGTTGCACTGATCACCACTGCTTGTCTTTGTACACAGAAGTTCTCTCTTTTCACATGTACTGTGCTTGCTTCTTGATTTGCACCATCTTGTCTTTCAAATGTTCTGATGCAGAGTCACGTCTGCCATGGCCTGGCACGAAAGGCTCTTTCGTCTGAAAATGTCAAAGTCGGTCATACAAAGGTATACAGAACTGGCATCGTCCGTCATAACAGTGTGACACAGCATGTGGATTGTGGAATGTATCGTGCATGGATTGATGTCCCAGTTGTTTTTCTGAGATGCCTGTTGTCATGCTAGTATAAGAATATTTAGTTGTGTTTTTCCATAGGTATCGCTGTGTCATATAGCAGCCCTGATGTAGTTAAAGCCTTCGAGAGAGTACATGGGAATCATGTTCTTGTAGGCCTCGTGGAAGAATCTGTAACAAGTTTTGGCAATGTTGCTTTCTCTAATTACAACTTAAATGTTCGTGTGTCTGTCATTGTTGCAGTGATCTCCATAATTATCATTGTGGCCATCATTGTTCAAATATTTTCATGATTTTGCTCTGCAATCAGTGTCATATCATTGTATTTTGCATTGCTTTTCTGTATTTGATTAATTATCGGTGTTTTTATTGCAATAATTATTATAGTTTCAGCTTTTTAGATTGGCATATTGCGAAAATGGCGTCAGGCATTTGTTTTGACCATTTTTTATGTTTTCCACTGTTTGTCATCATCCCTAAATCTAGATGCTATTGGCTAATCATCTAACTCAAGATGCCTTTATCGTCTAAATCTAGATGCTTTTATAGTCGAAATCTAGATGCGTTAATTAGGCATTTTTAGTGTTTTCCTGTTCATGGAAGCATTTTTGTTGTTGACAAGGATTTACTTCTTTGTTAGTGTTTTTATTTGGACCATCATTGAGGCATGATATTGTTATAAGGCTGTCTTTGTGTAACATGGCTGCTGTTGTTTTTCCTCAATTGTGACTGTTTGATTTGCATTGTTTCGATTTGATGTAGCTAGATTAATTGACAATTGATTAATATTATTGTCTTCCATTGACAATGACACATTTATTTGACTTCTTTTATTTTCATTTGTCACATAGACGCTGAAAAAAGCATGGAAATTTTGCAGAAAATGTTGCAGTTGCTACGTTGTGCTGCAAATGTTTCATAGTCATCTTTATTTCAGTAATGTAACGGTGTTTGCATGTGTAGAGACATGATAATATTAATATGTGCTTACAGAATTACCATAGAGCTTTCGTACCTACTTTTGTCGTGTGGCACCAATGTTTAAGCGTGCACAAAATTTGCTCTTCTCCCAGCACTCGTAACGTAACGTAGTGTTTCAAAGTAGATATGTCAACTACTGTGCAACTCTAAATAATATCCAGCATGGACATATTGCATCACGTTATTGACTAATCGTGCTTCGTTCAATAGAAATAATGTGCAGTTTATTATCATATAAAATATTATGATCCTTTGTGACATTATGTGCGACTAGTTGCATCGATTAGATACATTTTTAAAACTGTAGGAGAGTTGTTTATGCATTCTGTTTCAACATTGTCTCCAGTTTCCCATGGAGTCCGACGAGGAGGCTCGTGTGTTTGCTGCGAAGTGTGGATTGGGATTGCGTTGGTCCGTAGGGTTATTGAGTGACGTGTCTTTCAAAAGGAGAGCTAAGATCTATATCACCTGCTTGTCAGTGCTGTCTGCAATTTTTCTGCTGGTGCCTGAAGGGGGGTAGAGGCACTTCACTCATGGATGAGACGGAGTGCATTTAGGTACTTAGGGCCACACGGACAAACAAACAGACAGAGAAACAGACACACAGAGAAAGGCAGACAAAAAGCAAATGGACAAAATCTTAGACAGAAAAAAGGAATATTGTTGTGGAAAACAAAAGACAACTATAATGGGCTAAATTCCAGCTTTTGGGGAAAAAATTTAGACAAAATATCTATCTGATAACACGTCCGAGTGACAATTATATGAGACAATCAGAAAGTAAACCTTACTCGAGAAAACAGTGGTTTAGCATCAAGTGTACAGACTGATGTGGTGAGCTGTGTTAGGGAGTTTTGTGCACATGCCACATTATGCCACAGGCATCTGTACAGATTTACCTTTTGTAGACTATTGAATGAAATCAGTTTTAAGTTTTATTAGACCACCTGTTGATCAACCATTAAATATAATATCACGATGATCTGCTATTTAACATGACTAGTGAAATCTAGACAAAACTGAGATTGTTATGATCGTAATTTAA
Organism: Lumbricus rubellus; assembly: GCA_945859605.1. Lineage (NCBI taxonomy): Eukaryota > Metazoa > Annelida > Clitellata > Crassiclitellata > Lumbricidae > Lumbricus > Lumbricus rubellus. The sequence continues at coordinate 32,457,645 of OX243812.1, read as the reverse complement.
GCGGGAAGAGTAGAACGATATTAATTGGAGACAAAAACTTAGAGCAAACAAAATGTAAAACTCGTATTTTGCTTTGATTGCTCAATTTGCGACAGAAGGCATCGAACGTGAAGGTCGGATCGAATCAAACGTCGCCGCTCACTCAGTCTCGCTGTGGCGCCGCAGGTCCAAGACAGGAGAACAGCGGCGACGCCAAGCACGTCCTCGTGCCAGCGACGCACATGCACAATGCATCGGAGCATTGTTCCGGAATCCACGCAATGACTGCAGCGGCGGCGGCGGCGGCGCCGCAGAATGGTCAGCAGCAAGTCCAGGTACGCCAGGTATTGTCCGTCTACGTTGACAACAGATGTCGCTGCGGGGCTGACCGACACACGCTGGTCCAGCAGCAGGGTCCAGATCGCGGCGAAGTGTCGCAGCATCGACCGCAGTCGTTTCCCGTTGGCGCTGGTGGTCTGTACGGCAACACCTGTCCAGAGCTTGGGCAGAGCGGAATCTATGGCTCGCACCTTGACCAGGAGGCGCAGTGCTGTCACTGCCTCGCTCAGGCACATCAGAGCGGCGGTCACGTCTGCAACGTCGCACGTAACTTCTCCTGTCACTACGGCCAGATCGGGCGGCACTGCCACGTTGCGGATGACAACGCAATAAACCAAAGCATCTACATGAGTGCCAAGGAAGCACGAGTAGCGCAGCAGCAACAGCAGCAACAGCACCAACAGCAACTACTCCACGAGAAGAGTCAGGCGCTTGCACTTGTTGCTGGTACGGCGGTGGTTCGTGCCAAGGATGCTACTTCGAAGGATGCGGTACACACCAGTGGAACCGAGGCTACTCAGCTGAAGGATGGCCAGAAGCTGCAGTCGTCGGCTGCCAGCAGCGAGAACTTCACCCATAAGCAGCGCCAGTACGAGGTGCCAAGTTGGTCGCCGATGCCACCCGCTGCGGCGGCAGCAACGTCATCGTCGCTCACGGTCGAAGGAGCGGAACTTCCAGCGAGTTTCGACAGCGTCACTCTCAAACGAATGCTTCGCTCGCTGTCCGGATCGCCACCTCTTGAGAGTACCGGCATCGTATTAAAAGCCAACTCCCAGCAGCATGGAGCCAGTCTAGAATTGAACCGCGCGTCAAAACATTCGAGAAGTCTAGAGTCCAGTTATTCGTCGCCGCGGGATGCCAGCCAGCTGCTGCCCCCTCCAAGAGCGCCACTGAAGCAGGGAGATGGCATCGAACAGCAGCCTGTCTCAGACCTCCTTCATCAGACTGGCAGGGACCAGACTTCCGCTGAGCCGGAATCCTTGATCCGCGGCGGCCCAATTGCTACCGATGCTATCACTGCGAAGGAAATTGGTGGAATTAGTCGCTTAACAGCGTCGGAGTCAGATAAGAAAGCCCCTGTGAATCCTGACATCTTTACGGAAACTGGTAAGCCACTGATTTCAAGTCCTGACGCAAAGGAAGAGATGGCGAGATCAGGATTGGTATTGAGTCAGCAGAAAGCAGCGGAAGTAGTAAGCAGTGCCACTGGTGATGAAGCTGTGACGACGACGACATGTCCTGATGCGCCTCTCAACGAAGCCAAGGCAACCGCCGGTGGGTATTAGTTCGAGTCTTAATTCTTTTATATGATTCGAATAGTTTTGTTCACTTTTGAAAAAGATTAGTCTTTTGTTTAACTATATGCTTTATGTGACATTTATTTATATATTAAAAACTGTGCAAACAAATTATTTATTTGTTATGTGCACGTAATATAATTTTGTTGTCTCTTTACCATTGATTACCGTAGTCTTTATTACTTCTGTATTTCGGCAGCTAGCCTACATGAAAATTGAAAATAAATGCAACCAGAGCTCTAAATTATTGTTAAGAACCATCGTATGAAAGGATAAAATCATCGAAATTATTTCATTCACAAGATCACTTCTCACTTCAAAGTCCAATCAGTTTATGCAATAATAAGAATAAGCCGGTGCCCTGCGCTTGGCTTTTGAGTGGCACTTTCGAAATTTTGAGATTACGATTACGATACTGTTAAAGATGCATTTAATGATTAGTATGCGTCAGTGATCAGTAAAATACTTATCTTAAAACGTTACACCTGAAATGATCATACTTCAAGATACACCAAAGCCGGTAGATAATGAATGGCATCTGGAAGCCTGTAATATTATGTGCAGCATTTATTTATATATTAATAAAAACTGTGCAAACAAATTATTTATTTTTATTGTGCACGTAATAAATATAATTTTGCCACCTCTTTACCATTCTTTTCGATCTTATTTCCATTGGATCATCTTTCTGCAGTCGACCTAATTTCCGTTTATCCCACAGATTTTATTATCTGTTCTTTCGTAGCTGTTTATAATCCATTATAATCCAGTTGCTGCTTCATTGGTTGTTTTTATCGTTGGTTTTCAGATATTGGTGGACACACCCAGGTCAGCCAGGATGTGGCTGATAAGAGGACCAAAATGGATGATGCCACCGCAGCAGCAGCAGCAGCAGCCGGCAAAGACGCTGCCACACATTCGGCAGAGAGTCATGTCGGCCATCACCAGCGAATGGATTCTGGAAGCTGGGCAGAAACACCAGAAGTTCGACGACTCACGATGTCTGATGTAAGTTCAAGTCATCGTTTTTGTGTATTTTTTGTGAATATTATGTGATCAATTAGGATCAGAAATAGGATAATCCATGGATAGAAACTGAAGAAGACGTAGGAGGAGTAAGAGACGGAGGAGGAGGAGGAGGAGGAGGAGGAGGAGGAGGAGGAGAAGAAGGAGAAGATGTTGTTATTACATTTTTATTACATAGTGGAAACATCTGCCAATTTGTGGAAACACCAATTAGCTTCTCTGTGAATTCTTGCAATATATATAGAATTCTTAAAATTGAAATTTGCAAATTAAGCTGCCTATCGTGAAGATCTTGTTGTGTCTGTGCGTTTGTGTGACAAGTCATTCTGTGACATTGTGTTAAATGGGTGAATGTTAAACTTGGGACAAATGATAAACAGGTTTTAGACTCTTTGAACAATCATGTGAGTTATCCCAGAATTAGTGTTTTAAATGCATTTGCACAATACCATTGAATGAATTGTGTCTTATTATTAAGTTAAGCTGTTAAAGCAACGCCATTGAGGTGTTTTGATAAAACTGTAGCCATTTTATTGATTCAACATCAACACAGAATAATCTACAGTGCTAGCAGTAATAAAATGCAATTTATACAAATGTGAAACTCAAAAGGTCAAGCTCCCAAAACTTGGCCCATTTAAATAATAATAATAATAATAATAATAATAACAACAATAATAATAATAGTAATAATAATAATAATAACGACAATTTATATGGCGCCTTAACACAGCCATACAGCTACAAGGGCACCTCACAAACAGCTATTTAAATGGATAATAATTATTACACATTACAGACGTGAGATAATCGTAATCGTAATCTCCAGATTTCTAGAGAGCGCCACTCGGAGGCCGAGCGCAGGGCACCAGCATATTCACGAGGAGCGCTGTGAGATATATGAAGACGTGCGCTCAGCAGAGGATGATCTGAGAGATCTGATCAAATTTGTTGTCTCGTCTGATGCGAAAAACTTGCGGGCAAAATTATTGATTAGCGCCACCGCATGGCTTTGCGTGGCTCTCGAGCTTTAATGTAATTTTAATCATAAATGGATGTGCCTCGCTCGAGCATCATCAGCAGCAGCAGCAACAGCAGCAGCAGCATCAGCAGCAGCAGCAGCAGTAGCAGCAGCAACAGCAGCAGCAGCATCAGCAGCAGCAGCAGCAGCAGCAGTAGCAGCAATGGCCTCTGGGAGCTGGATTGTGCCTGGCAGCCCATCCTTCCTTCGTCACTAATGGATGCATACATGTGCAATTGTGCATTGTGCATGGCAGGGTTGACACTTCTTGCATTCGTTCGGTTTCCAACAAAGCCTATGTTGATTAGCATGACGTGTCACGTGACGACGCATGCCATCAGTGCTGCCGCCTGGTGACCACAGTTCATCGTCGTTGTACACATTCTGTCGATTGCCATGGCAACGCTTTATGCCTTCGTTGGTTGGCGTGGTGACGTTAGGTGAATTGCAGTCAGATGACTGTTAATGTTGAAATTCACAGCGATGGCGTCTGCAGATGTATTGTCATGGCAACTGTTCTTAAAATGAAATAATATTGTGTTGAATGATGTTTTTAATTTTGTGGTTTTATATGTCACCTGAGTATTGTGTCATATCTGCATGGACTAATTTAGCTCTCTGTGCAGAAACCCCATGGAAACAGGAAAGCCATCAGGCACTAAGCAGACGAGAAGAAGACCAAGGCATAAGTCTGACCTTAGCGTATTTTCTAGAGTATGGCAATAAAATAGAATCTCAAGCTGTGTGCTGTGTTTAGTGATTGTAGAAGATTAGAAATTGTCTGCTATCCGGTGCTGCATTTTCTGTTGTAGTTATCTGGTTCTGATTGTGGTAGCGACGGTGAGGGTGCGACTAGTGAGTGTAGCAGCATCTATACTCTACCAATGCAGGTGGCCTTCATCAGTGCAAGCATGGCTGTTCGTAAAGCAGGGTAAGTATCCGGCGGATCTCACTTTCAAAACCAAAATAGAATCACTATTAAACAGAACTCAATGAGTTTGGCGATTAAGGTAAATTTGAAGGGATGAAAACAGCTATCAGATGTAAATTCCTGTATGTAGGTTGTTAAGGTCTTTGAGCCTTAGAGCAGAACTAGGAAAGGTAGGCCACATCTCTTAGTTCTGTTCTAAGGCATTTGAGACTGAGGATGAGGCTTCACTATGACCACAGTGTGTATTACAAGGCTTGCTGTCTTCCAACAAATTATGTTGATATCCGTCCAGGACCAAAATTTAATTTCTGACAGGTATGCATTGGTTTTCTTCGTTTCTTTCTTGGCTGTGAATTGAAGGAAAATGTGTCAAACGAGACAGAGTTGTCAATCTGTCATGTTCATCATATGCCCAATATTTGGATCATATTCACACGTAACAATGCATTCTACCCTCTAAGACAGAAATGTGTTCTCTGTCGCTTTTGAAATGTGAAGGTGAAAGTAAATAATAAAAGGAAATTTTTTTCTCTTTTTTCTTCCAAACATCTTTAGGATTATTCAGAATAGAATAAAATGCAGCATATACAAGATGTCTGTGTTCACATCAGAGTGAGAGGAACTTCAGCGGTTTTTCATTGAAAACCAGCAATTGTATGTATGTCTGCATGTATGTATGTATGTATGTATGTGTGTATGTATGTGTGTGTGTGTATGCGTGTACGTATGTGTGTATGTATGCATGCATGTATGTATGTATGTATGCATGCAGGCTTGCATGTATGTATGTATGTATGCATGCATGCAGGCTTGCATGTATGTATGCATGTATCAGGACACTTAATAGGCCTATACCACGTCTTGAGTATCGCAGCAAAGCACTGTGATCATATTTTTTAATTCTGTGTGATTTATCTGATTTTGAACTGTATACTGCTGATATCTACATGTAATATCTAAAGCCAGAATTCAGCTAAAAATTCTCTGACCAGGCATACAATAATTAGGTTTTTTTCGAACAAGTGCAAACTGTTGCCGTATAGAGACCCATAACACAGCTATCCTAAAATGTCATCATTTTTATAATTAAATATTCATTTTGAGATTTTAAAAAATCAGTTTTGTAATTAAAAAACCAATATTCAATTTCTTTGCAAAAAGTCAATTATTGTGATCTTTTGGAGTAAAAATAGCAATCACAATTTGTTGTCTTCAAGATTGAGACAACTTTCAGCAAAAATTTATATTCAATCTGAGCAGAATAATTGCAATTGTTTTCCACTGGGCATTTCGTTGGAGCAGACTACACAATTATTCCTGCTTTTATGCTGCCGCTGGGCAAGTCTAAGGTCACAGTCATCAGTATACAGCGCCAGACTTATCAAAGAAGGCAGACAGCATCAATCAGACACTTTTGCTTCAACGATTTCCTTAATGGGTTGGGCTAACCTACAGTGACCTAGAATGCACTTGTGGTTCGTATGTGCACTGTCATCTACCATATATAACAAGTGCACATACAAACAATACATACAAACAACAATAGAAGAGGGGGCTTTTGTCAGTGACCGGCTGCATTTCCTTTCCAGCATTCAACCCTTCCTTGTACAATTGAGACATACTGACTAGATATTGGGATCTTCTATTAATATTCAGAGTTGTGTGGGTGTGTGTGTGGGTAACTTATGAAATGAGCTATATAATATCGAAGAGCAATCCACGATATGTTTGAGGTGGCCTAGTGACCAAGCATTGTGTCAGCCTATCACTTTTTTGGATGCAAATTCAAGGTCGCAGCCAGAATTTTTTTTACAAATTTGTTTACTCGACTTTGAGTGAGACGAAAAGCAACCAAATCAATGCACTAAGTGGGTTTGGAGGATGATAATAATTTTAATCCATTGTAAAATGTCACATAGAAATAAGAGCCTCAAAATGAAATTCCCCCTTATTCCTTGCATCACGAATCTGTTTGTAGATGCATTATTCCGTGGTAGCATCATTTCACTTGGGGTGGTGGGGGTTGTTCAAACACCCAGAACACCTCCTAGCTATGACCTTGTGCAAATTAAGCCCCAAACTAGTCATGTGAATTTGATATTGCGCTGTCTGTGTTTAAACCATAGAAGCCAAGACCTTCAATTTAATCAACCAAACACACACACACACACACACACACACACACACACACACACACTGTTTGTGTTGGTTAGACTTTTGCTGTTTCCACTTGTTTTCATTTTGCTACACTTGTTTCGCTGTCGTCTGTCACCAGGTGGCTGATGGTGAAGAACTGGCTCGTACATCGAAAGCGTTCTGTTGAGCTTGCATCGAAGAGAACGTGGAGCAAGTACTGGGTGTGTCTCAAGGGAAATGTTCTGCTCTTTCATGTCTGTGATGACGGCGTTGAAGTCATTGATGATCGCGCTCCCAAGTATAAGCTCGGTTTGTAAATAAATATTCGTTTCTTATTCTCGGCTTTTGAAGTGATTGATATTCTGGCGATTCCATGTTTCCAAAAAGCACCGAGTTGCTATGGTATCATTGAAGATCACACTCAAGAAGGATAGGCTGTGTTTGTAAACATGCCTTTTGTTTCTTGTTATCTGCTCTGAATGCAATTCTTTTCAAGTGTCTGTGTTTGATAAGCAACAGGACCAGCTCACTGGTACCCTGTTTCTGTTCAGAAATTCTTTTCATTTCTTATCTTGTCGTGTCAGGCCACAGTTCTCTTTCTATGCTGCAGCTTTAGTTCTTCTGTTAAACAGAATTCACACTGTTCTTAACCCATTACCGACCAACTACATATGTTTTCAATGCATTTTAGTACATACTGGTCATTAAAGGGTCAAGTTCTATCTATCAAGTGATGCTGAACTGGGTCACTTGCACCAGGAAAGTACTCTGCGGCCTCTTATATAACCTGGTTAGCTGCATAGGTAGTGTTCATTTCCTTCTTTTAAACACTAACAATCTCACAAAGTCCTGTAGCCTAGGTGGAGCCACTCTTTCACAACAAATAACCAGAGGAGATTGAAAAATAGGAGCAAAATCAAATCTGATTTGTAAGCTTGCCAATTTTACCCAAGTGCCAATATTTCAATATTTCAATGTATCTGCTGCACGAATTATTGAAATTAAGTTTTCTAGGTGCTATAATTCTGGTGAACTGCCGTCTGTTGGAAGTGTTCATGAACTAATTATTTCTTTCCTAAACCGTTCAGTTTGATCGCCACAGTTTGATTACCAACAACTTATTAATTAACTTTGTTTGTCTGATTACATGTCTGCTATCAGCAGGTTTTTCTGCCTTAAGCTGCTTCTTTGCCTCAGTTCACTGACGTATAAGGAGTTTGTTTGATTTTGTTGTATCGTAGGCCTATCTTAAAGCGCATGAGAATTTATAAGGCATCTGTTACTGTACTAACTTTTCAGAGATGCTTTCAGCATGACAGTGCCGAGGAAATAAGAAGGCATGTTAATTGTTATGAATTAAATAAGAAATTCTTCAAAGTCTATCACCACAGGTCTGCTACTTTGGAGTAGATTTGCTTTGAAACCTTATCCATCTTATTCTGCCGGATTGCACTGCTCTGCCAACAGTCTCTTTTTTCTAGCAATTACATCCAGTTGATGTGAAATGCATGGACAGTTTCTGCTACTCAGAACTCGGCCGTTTATTTATGATCTGGCGAATTATTTCAGGCAGATAAACATTCATGTAGTTGATTTTTTTTCAGTTCTTGAAGGAGCTTTGGCGCAGGCTGTACCAGAGCATCCAAAGAAGGAGAATATCTTCTCTCTCAGTACAGCATTTGGTGATGCCTATCTTCTCCAGGTAATTTATTTTCATCTTGACTCGCGCTGGTCATAATCCCCGAGATTACCTGACTGCCCTAAATAGATAGACTAATTTTGTCAGCTTCCTGTCAGCTTATTTCTACGGCTTTTCAATTAGGAAGGCAGGATGGCACCAGCTGCATCTTGTCCTGTTCTGCCTTGTTCTGTCTGTCTGTTCTGTCTGTCTGTTCTGTCGGTTTTGTCTGTCTGTTCTGTCTGTCTGTTTCGTCTTGCCTGTCTGTTTTATCTGTCGTCTGTCTGTCTGACTTTCCGTGTTCAGAAATCCGCCAATCAGTCTATTCTTGGAGCTTTATGCTGTTGATTGAATAACGCCTAATTGCATACTGGGTAATTGATGGATTGTTTGGCCGGTAAATCAGCCAATCAGTTGTTCATACATCAGTAGATTGTGAGTTATGGTTCATATCATTCATGCAGTCTTTGGGTCATAACGTGTTTCAATTTGCATCCGTTTTACTCGACTTCTTCCCTTGATCTTAGAAAATTACTTCCTGACGTCAGGTGTCATGCCCAAAGCATAGCCATTGGCCAAGGGTGGTCAGGGCTATAGGTCTAGACCTACTTCACTCCTTTGCTCTCTACTTCCTTCTGGAAATGTTTCTTTATGCTTTGGTAACCTTTACTAGGCATCACATCCGCTGACAATTTGCTTCCATTTGTCTCATTACTTTTCAAGGCTGGAATTGTCAGAGGAAGTAGTTCTCCTGCTAAAATCAGTGCTTCCACTGAATTAAATCTTGTGGTGTACTGATGTTCAAATTTAACATTTCAGAGGTCTGTCTTTTGAGGTTTTATTTTGTAACTGAAATGTCATCGAATTCTTTTTGTGTTTGGATGGTCTTTCATTGTTATGAATTAAAATTAGTATTTGCTTTGGTTGGTGTATGAGTTATCGTGAGGTAAGGGCAGATTTTTGAATGAGTGGGATACAGAGGATGAGGGGAACGTAGCCTGCTGATTCAAATCAGTTCAGCTCACGGTTCTACAGTATCATATGGAGTAATTATTATTAATTATGCTGTTTCTATTCATACTACTTCTCTTTTGTTCTGTTGTGCTTCTACTACCTTTGTGTGGACAGTGTAGTTAGAATCGACAACTGACATTTCTGCTGCTCTTGTTCATTCTTTTGCAATTAGTATTCGGTGGCATTTAGACCAGTTACCAATCAAATTAAATTGAAATGACTATTGTTCTTTTCTAGCTACTTCCACTAATATTCAATCAATCAATCAATATTTTGTGCAATCACTTGATATAGTAACCCTTCCAAATAGTTACTCAAATCTTTAATTATCCAAACAGGGCTGAAAAGAACAGTCTACAGCTCTAGCTAGCACTGAAGAATTTGAGATTATTGTTGAGGCTCTGTGTTCTAAAGCTTAGAATATGTTGTTAGACTTGTGCAAGATTGTAGATTGACTGCCATTTAAAGGTTTTTCGAAATAGGTGCTATATAAATCAACAAAAACAACACCATTAAATCGGAGAGAGAAGAGCTTGTCTGGACAGTTCTTACAAACTGGTTGATGTTGCTAGGCGACGAACAACTCTGAGCTGAGGAACTGGATCAACGCGCTGCACACGGCGTGTGCCGCATCGCTTTTCCGCCAGCATGGAAGAGAGAACATCCTGAGGTTACTACAGAACGAGGTCCATCGCATGGAGTCGAGCATTGACCTGGTGAGATAACAAAAAACAATGCTCAATAGGTTTAACCCTTTGAACCATGAGCTCCTGTATCTCCATGCCTCCATGGATAACATCCCGCTGAAGCGTTCAGCCGGGTTCAAAGGGTTAAGTGAATCAGTTATTTGTGTGGTTAGTTACTTCCCAAAATGGGTTGCAGTTCCTCATTCTTCAGACTGGTATATGATATATCTAATCAGTATTTGTGATTGCAAATAATTTATATAGTGCCTTTTCAAGCAAGACTCATCATGTAGACTTTCTGGAAGTAATGTAATGAAACCACGATCAAAATAGATATCATTAACCGATGAACGATAAGATTGTTTGCACCAACTCATTTAAAAAGTTTTAAGTCCGCTTAAGCAATCAACTAATACTAATCCAAAATTTAAATGCTGATCAAAGTTGTACGTCAGCAATCGATTTAATGCTCATATTCTGCGTGCAGGAATGGATGAAGAAGTTCAATGCTTTAATTATTATTTATTGTTATCTGAGTATGACGCACACCAGGGCCGGATTAAGAAATGCGGGGGCCCTGTTCGGAATTTATTTTGATCTTCGGCCGAAAATTTAACGATTTTTTTAGCCATTTGGTCAAACTTTCTGTAGATTTTTCCTGCCAATAGTCACTGACGACCTTCTTTTAGTCGTTTGGTCAAAATTTCATCAGAATATGCAGAAATTTTCTTTAAAAAATTTGTCCGCATGTGTGGGGGCTCCCTAAAGTGTGGGGGCCCTTGTTTGGCCGAACAGTACACGTTGAACATGCCTTAATCCAGCCCTGACGCACACGTCTAGAATGCTGTGGTGACAGTGTGGTGACAGTGTGGTGACAGTGTGGTCAGTGTTTGCTAATGATCGTGTGCAACAATCGTGTCAGGATTTGAAGATGAAGAAGATGGCGACGATGCATCTGATGACCGTTAATGACGCTCAGAGTCGTCACGCAATCGACAAGCAGATAACGCAGTGGGAGGAGAACCTCGAAAAGCTGTACGTCGAACACTATCGATTGAGATGTTACGTCTCGTCAATGAAGAATTCTGAGCCTCCGAATCCAAAGGTGCGGTGGCCACTTTATTGAAAAGATTTCTATGTTCTATATTATTCATGTACTACAGCAATAACAATTACTTTACATTCAATTAATTCGTTTATTGACCGCAGTACAATCGATTTCAGTAACAGAACAGCATTTGAACAAATATAAGAAACAAATGATTAAATACCAGAATTTATAATACAGTTTATAAGGGAAAAAAGGGCACACCTGAAGGGAAGAGAATTTGATATTTCCTGGATATAAGATGTAGGCCTATTCAGTTTCTAACTAATGAATCAGGGAAAACAAGCAAGAAAATGTGATTAAATTTAGGTTGAAAAATTAGTGTTTAGCAAAGGCCCATTGAGAAGTGAACCTGCTTTAGATTAGTGACTATAGTTAAATGAAAAAAGCTGAACGGTAAGCAAAGAAAACTCTCATGTCAACAAGTGGATTTAATTGCTAAACTGAAAATTCTTAACAACTGGAAATCACTTTACGCTGGTACAATGTTCACATGTTCTTGATTATTCAGACTCTTCTTAGCTACGTTTCAAAGAACACAAAGGCTGTTCTTGGTCGTGTCGGAGTCTTCACTGTCAATGCGTTTCATGCGCTCGTCTGCGCTCGAGCGCCACTCTCAAACAACGCGTCTGTCTCCAGCTCACAGAAGGCTCGATGCCTTCTTTCAACATTCAAGGCCGATAGTCTGGCACAGACAAGGACAAAGACTTCAAGGACATTAGGACTTCGACCTGGGTACGTGACAAGAATGGCCATCTGGTTTATAGAAATCATATTGAGATTCTATAGCTGTAATTTATTTTTTGATGACTGAGAGGGAATTCATGTAAAGCAAACTAGAACTTGCCTCACAACTTAATATGATGCTCTGTAACTGTGTAAAATCATCACTTCTACATATTATACTGTTGTTTAAATTGGTTGTTTTACAAGTGCATTTTCATTGAGTTGAATTCTAAAGTTGTGCATTTAAGATCATCTTTAAGGCATGCATGACATCAGACTACCTGCGATTGGTCTGCCCTGCAAAATGCTCTCTGGAAATGTTAAAAGGCACTACGGAAAGGCTAGAATGTGAATTGATTGCTTGATTGATTGTTTAGTGAACTGGCTCGGTTGGTGCCTGATTGATCGATGTGTTTTCTGGCTAAGTTGATTCATTTATCATGCGATAGCTTTTGCTTCAGTTGACTTTCGCTTAGCAAGGTCTGGCCATTACTTATTGCAATGCTGCAGCAACTGTTTTCCCATTTATTTTTCAGCCCAATGAGCAAGCTACCTGGTGGTGATGGTCTGTCTGGCCATCCAGGCGTTGACCACTGTGGCTCTCCACCGTCTAAGACAACCCTCTCACCATCAGCCAAAAGTTTTGTCCGAGTGCGAATTACTGGAACGCAGGCATGTGCATCTGCTTTGAAATTGTGTCTTACAGAAAATAATTAATTTCTGAAAGGCTTTCAGAAGTAAAAGCAATCAGCTTTATTTATTTGACACCTAAGTTTGCAACTAAAAATTGTCTGTATTTTGATTTTGGCATTTGTAAAGCATATCTAAATCAACTGTTACTTTATGTCACCTTACTTGTGTAATTTTGGGTGCAGAAGGAAGGCAGAGTCGAAGGCAGTGCCACATTTAGATGACTTTATTTAAATGCATGCATAATTATATCTACTATCACGCCATTTGCTAATAGGCAAGGCATCAGCCAATGGTGTGGTCAATTATATTGAAAGGATGAGTCTGTTAAGATAGAGACAGAGGGAGAGCGGTATATGGGGAGAAGCAGTTTGAAAAAGGAATATATTTATTAAGCTGAGAATGAAATGACAGAAGTTACTGAGCAGCTGAGGAGGGAAAGAATTTAAATATCTGGGTCAAGTAAAGTCTGAGAAGCTTCTTCATTGACATTTCAATGGTAAGAGCGACTAAAGCGACTCGCTGTTATAGTGTTAACAAAAGTTCCAGTTTTACATAATGATGAGATGAAGAATAATAGTAAATACCACGTCTGATCAGAGTTTTTCAATGCTGTACAAACTATTGAAAGAAATCCCATTCCGAGCAGAGCCAATGTGTAAATTTTTTAACAACAATTATAATTTTTATAAATTGACGTATAGTCTTGTGTCAAACCCCTGAACTCTTCAGAGTTTGGAAAGAAAGCATTTATATCAGAACTCATTAGTCTGTTGCTGGTGTGATTGTGTGTGATTGCTGGATTTTTGGTTTAGGTGATAGTTACGGCCGAGATAAACGACCGTACGACAGTGCAGGATCTGATGGAATTCATCTGCAAGAAACAGGGTCTCAACGTTACCGATCATTTCCTTCAGCTGAAGTTGCCCAACTCCAACAGCATCAAGATACCAGACAAAACTGTCCAGCTCCACGCGGAAGTGAGTTAGCCACAAAAATCCAATGCGCCATCTTTGTCTGAAATGTTCCCAGTAGCTTTACTCATCTATTAGAGATCAGCCAATTCACTGTGCATCTGTCAGGCGTATGAAGTCATAATATTACATGTTCCAAATTGTGCCTTGTCTCATTCGTTTATCCTCGACCTTCTTGGCAACTAATTAACTAACCTTCTGCTTACGGATATACTTGGCCTTCCTGACAACTAACCTTTTTAATCCATCCTACAAGATTCCTACTTGCACGCAACAGGATTACATGGAGACGTCAATATGATTATGTGCATTTATGACTATAAGCCTGAACTATATTCAACTTCTGTGCATCTCTGAACCATGTTATTAGTCAGTACTTTAGGCTATAATCATGCCGGCTCGTTTTGTCTCCGTGCCGTAGGAATACGACCTGATTGAGCTGTGCATGAAGCTGCTCTTCCAAATCGAACTCGTTCGGAGCGGAAAGGACAGAGACTTTGGCTTCAAGATTGAGGCAGAACTAACGGATGACCTTGAACATGCTGACGACCTTTGCATCTTCATCAGTGAAATCACAAGATGTGGAATGGCTTATAGGAAAGGCTAGTATCCGTATGATGTGGCAATTGTTTCTGAATGGCTTATAGGAAAGGCAAGTATCCATATGATGTGACAATTGTTTCTGAATGGCTTATAGGAAAGGCAAGTATCCATATGATGTGCCAATTGTTTCTGAATGAGTAAAATAATGTAGAGCATGTTCAACGAAGAACTGAAACATTTACAGACTGTTTATCATATCCTATCAAAGGATTTAATCCTACTTCCAACTTCCAACTCAGTTTCATCATTTGTACTTTTGTTTTCAAGGTCTTGTGGTTGGTGATGAGATTCTGGTCATAAACGGTGAGTTAGTCACCCAGCTAGACATGGTTTTCATCGAGAATATGCTGCAGGACTTGCAGGTCGTCTGCTTGACGGTGCGCTCATGTCGTGTCGATCGGCCGAGCACAGGAGCCGTACTCTGCGCTCCTGATCCATCAGATTCATTTGCTGACTCTGCTGTCACGTCACCTGCCACTTCTTCTTCATCTCATGTTCTTGGTGACCGTCTGACTTCAGACTCAAATGCCTCTGCGTCGAATTGTGGTAAATGGATAATGAATTCTTCCGAAATTTTTATTATGACTTCAATTAAGAAAAATATGAAATTTATTGACATGATTTTACTGCATCAAATTGTGGTAAATGGATAATCAATTCTTCTGAAATTTTTATTATGGCTTCAATTATGATGAATATGAAAATTATTGACATGATTTTACTGATAATTAATTAAGATGGCAGCCACGTGAATTGTTTGATTCTAATCAGGATTCTTATTACCACAGCTGCGTTATGATTGTGTTGGTGTCTATTAAATAATTATTTTAATATCTATTTTAGGGTTTAAATGGTCATGTGCTGACCTTGCTTTGCCACCATTCTGTTGAAATTCAGCCTTTAACTTTGTGAATGTTTTCAGTGATCACTTATATACATCATAAGTCAGTAAGTAAGTAAGTAACCCTTTAACAATGCAAGTTAAGCCTTCACATTCTACTACCGTAAATAGATGGTGCATGTAAGCTATGGATCAAGAATAGCTCAAAACAGCCATGTCTGCTATTAACAACTAATTAATATTCATGAGCACTTCTGATATTCTTTTTTAAAATGGTAAACTGTTCAAAGGGGGCCTGGTAGAGTAATGGATAACATGCTGGCATAGAGAGCGAGAGGTAGCGAGTTTGAGCCCCCGTTGGGCGGATATGTTTTGTAGGCTGTTATTAGGGCCATGTATTACAGGCTGTCTGTTCAGTTAGTATAGTTAAGATTTATATATTCTGTGATCTGCTTTCTTGTGAATTGTTCAAACTGCGTAATTGTACACTGAAACCGGTTGCGTTCTGTCAACTGGATTGTTTAATAAAGAGATTATTAATTATTATTATTATTATTATTATTATTATTATTATTAATTCATTTCTAGCAATGGTACAGAGTCTAGATATTCTAAGTATAGTGTCTGATTAGTAGTGGATATTGTGTTGCTGCAGTCTTATATAGTCCAGTTATAAAACCTTACAGTAGAAATGTGGAAATTCCAGACTGTTCAATTTTAGTTGTTGCCAACCACTTGGTAGCTGCCTTGTGGTGATAGCTGTAGGTGTTATTAACATCATCGAAAATGAGAAAACTCCATGCGCCTGACTTACACGTAATAAGCATCACAGAAGCAGAGTCAGATGCAATATAGTTTTGATGAGATGAGACTTCTGAAGCAGACAACTCAAACTCTAATATTGGATGTACATATTCTTTCCGAACTAAAATTGACGGTGAATCAAAAGTTATATTCAGTGTCGTTTATTATTGCTGTGTCGGCAGTAATTTTCTCATGTTTACCTCTTCATGGCATTTCTTCTTCTTTATCGTTATGGTTATTGTCAACATCTGTGACTGTTGGACATTTGTTTCAGTTATTTCCGAAAGAACGGAGAGGACAGCAGAGATTCCTGATCTGCTGAGAACAAAGAAGACGAGAAATGGCGCAGATCTGACACTCGATCCAAACGATGGATCACAAAAGGTCAGAAAATCCATCCGTTTGTCATCTTTGGCATCTCTGAGATGATCATCATCATCTTAGTCACAATATTCATCATTATCGCCGCCATCATCATTGTCATCATCATGATCATAGTCATCATCATCGTCATCATCATCATCATTACCATGATCTTTGTCACAATTTTCATCATCATCATCATCATCATCATCATCATCATCATCATCATCATCATCATCATCATCATCATCATCATCATCATTGCCATCATCATCATCATCACCACCATCATCATTACCATCATCTTTGTCACAATCATCATAATCAACATCATCATCATCATCATCATCATCATCATCATCATCATCATCATCATCATCATCATCATCATCATCATCATCATCATCATCATCATCATCATCATCATCACCATAATCTTTGTCACAATCATCATCATCATCATCATTGTCATCATCATCATCATCATCACCACCACCATCATCATTACCATCATCCTTGTTACAATCCTTATCATCATCATCATCAACATCATTCTGTCAGCTTTAACTAATAAACAAGTACCGTATCATTAGCTTTGCTTCTGCTGTATTTGACTCTTGCTCAGGGGAGCAACGCTCTGCCTCACATGTGTCGTCATCAGTTTGGTCTGAAGCAACAAGAGACGACGAGCGGCGGTGGCAGCGAGTGTCCGCTCATGTCGTCGTCTGCTCGACCGCTGAGCAACTCGCAGCGCATCTGCAAAGTCATACTCGAGCTCATCGACACCGAAAGACTCTACGTCCGTGTAAGTTCAGGAAAAAATGAAATAAAAAAATAAAATAAAAAAAATAAAAATAAAGTATTCTTGAGATTTTCAGAACTTCCTGTGATGCATCGAACCAGCAGCCTCTGACGTTGATGTTGAGAAGGAGGTGACCGGCCCTATTCGGCATTCTATCTGGCACCCTATTCGGCATTCTATCTGGCACCCTATTCGGCATTCTATCTGGCACCCTATTTGGCATCCTATCTGGCACCCTATTTGGTTGCGTGGCCAGGCTCTAGTCGACCATTGATGCCGGACGGACTCATATGTTGGTTGCCCCTCCTCAGTGGAAGAGACCTCATGGGAGACAGTGA
Source organism: Lumbricus rubellus (assembly GCA_945859605.1). Lineage (NCBI taxonomy): Eukaryota > Metazoa > Annelida > Clitellata > Crassiclitellata > Lumbricidae > Lumbricus > Lumbricus rubellus. The sequence continues at coordinate 32,440,288 of OX243812.1, read as the reverse complement.
GATATTTGTGTGTCCTACGTCTCGCGAGATCTGTGGTACACTGATGATGTCCCTGAAGCCATCGTCTTGACCGAAGAGCATCATAACCAGTGGAGAGGAATTATTGACATACATGAAACGCCCCAGAAGGGTGTACCTCATTAACGAATGAAGTGTCTAATGGACAAGTCGTCAATTGTCAGTTCCCCAACGCCTTGTCAGTGATTCAGGAGTGATTTGAACTGAGAACTCACTTGGTTGTTCATTAAATGGTGGAAATAAAGGTTGAGCGTAGTATCAACTTCAAATCGCTTTTGTTTTTGAGCATGTGGAGAACCTTTCAAAAGCATGATGAAAGAGTGAGCTGAGGTGTTAACATGCCCACAGCAATAAATACAAGAAGAGAAGTTTCAATCTAATCTATTGTTTATAAAATTAAAAAAACCTGCTTCTTCTCGTGGGGCCTTGCACTTCTGAATGGTTCACCCCACTAGAGTAGAGTCCCCTACACTAGAGGCACTTAATAGATGCTTAAATACAATACAATACAATACAATACAATGCAATAAAATACAATAATGCTTTGTTGAAGTTAAACACTTTTTGTTTTTATGGGCCTAACAGTGGTATATTTGTTTATTGATTAATGTAAATGTGAGTGATCCTACATGTGGTGTAAATTGATTAGAATGATTAATGTAGATGTGAGTGATCCTACATTTGGTGTAAATTGCTTGGAATGTTTTTCAAAATTTCAATTCAGGATCTCATGTGTTTGATTGAACGCTATTTGGAGCCACTGAAACAAGAGACGTATCTCTCGTGCGAAGATATCAATCAGCTTTTCGGAAATATTCAGGAGATCGTTCAATTCCAGAAACTCTTTCTCCACAGTTTGGAGGAAGCGGTCAGCACCGACCCGAACTTCAACATGTCTCAAGACCCAGACAAATTTAAGGTTTGTGCCGTCTTATGTAGCTCCTTTAACTTGATTGACCTCAGTTATTAATACACTGAATTATCAGTACTGGGAGCGCCTCTGAACTGTTCACCCTAGTAGAGGCACTTTATAAATGTTTTTAATACAATACAATTGACACCAGTTAGCAAACTGTTAAGATGATGCCACTATTATGACATGTCAAATGCACAAGTCCGGTAGAAATGCCCAGAATGTTGAAAGTTTGTAGAAAACATGCTGCTAACTGTTTAAGCATTTTGCATGGCTTGTAACTTGAAATATGCAGGTTCATCCGTCCCATAGTGCTGCCATCTGTTCTTAATAATTGCACAATGCATCAACCAATCATTTAAAGTGAACCTATAATATTCAAAATTCACAATTATCTGGATGAAAAAATGGTGAGGATCCATGTTGACTTAGAAGTTGCTGGTAAAATTTGTAAATATTGTGTGCTGTGCAGATTTGTTGATTCTTAATTTCCGTTTTGTTTCTGTTTTTGTGTTTGCAAACATCTGATCAGGATGAAGATCTCAGGGTTTGTAAAAACTTTTATGAAGCTCTATTTTAAAAGGAAAATTGTAACATGTGAATTTTCACATTGTATTGTTATTAAAGCAATGAAAATATTTTTGAAGGAGTACCATGTGCAGATCTCAGAGTCACCATCCAAGCAAAAGGTGCCTAAATGTATAATTGCTGCATGAACCAGTTAGCACGAAGTCATTCTGGAACAGACCATTGGCCATGGTGCATAAACTGATGTAAAACGGACTCTCTCACTATCAGTCTAGGCTTGCCCCACTATCACCCAGTTTGTCCAACCATTTATCCAAACTTTCATATTTGACATAATTTATTAGCTGATATGGAGTATTGCTGGCCTTGAAGCAACTCTTTGCATTAAATGTGCTCCTGGGTCCAGGAATCTAAGTTTAATGTGCATCAATATTTAGAATAGATCCTAGAGTAAATTTAAAGGAGCAGGAGGAGGAGGAGAAAATGAAGGAGGGCAGTAAGCAGGAGGTGATCAATTGATTGAAGAAGTGGATTTTATTGATTTGCAGACTGATTGATTGATTGATTTGTTGCGTGTTTGCGGCTTTCAGCGTGTTCTTGTGCTGATCTGCAGTTCATTTCTCTACTACGCTCATCACTTCAAACTTTACAGTTCGTTCTGTGCATCGCATTCAAAAGCTCAGAAGATGATACTCTCAGGTCAGAGAATTACAAAAATCAGCTTGCTTCCAAATGTTTCTTTGATATCAGCATGCATTCGACTTTTCTTAGAAGGAATTATTGTGAAGCAGTTTACATTAAACCTTTCTTATCAAAAGAGGACTGGCTATAGAGTGCTTAGAATATATTTCTACAATTTAAAATGAAATAGTTGTATATTTAATATTGTCATGTAAATACTGATGTGACATACAAGCCAATAAACAATAAACAACATGACATTTTCACATTTAACAGTGCACTGTGCTTAATATTTAATTAAATTCTGTTATAGTTTTGCAGTTTTCATGCAGGAAGTTTTAATGTACAACTGAATGAGTAGGCCTACTTTGATTATTTTGTATTGGAATACTGAAAGAACATTTTATTGGAATACTGAAAGAACATTTTATTGGAATACTGAAAGAACATTTTATTGGAATACTGAAAGAACATTTTATTGAAATGCTGAAAGAGCATTTTATCGGAATACTGAAAGAGCATTTGATTGGAATACTGAAAGAGCATTTTTTAGGCTATACTTATTCACTTACTTAGTTATTATTAAAGAATAAGACATCTGTGCAGGTTTTTTTAATTAATTCTGTCATTGTGATAAAGTTTTTTAAAGTATATTTTCGCCCCCACCATATCTTTCATTATTTTGAGGCTGTTATGAAGAAATTTTACTTTTGCTTTTTAGAAGACAATGTTGCACTTCAGGAGTTCTTGAAGTCTCGCAATCCAAAACAGCAGCATTCTGCTACACTGGAGTCTTACTTGATCAAACCGATCCAAAGGATCGTGAAGTATCCACTGCTACTGAAACAGCTTTATGAATTGACAGATCCTCACAGTGAAGAACATTACCACCTTAGAGGTCTGTATCTTGAATCAATTTTTAGATGTTGTTAAATATCAAATTTCTATTGTTAATTTACAGGTATATGACAAAAGGAGTATGCATGATTTTAATTTAATAGAGATTAACATGTTTGATTGTTTGAATGATTTATGTTGATTTGAACCAAGGTTCCATTTTATACTGGTTATTTTGTCAATGTTACTTAAACTTACTTACTTTACATGATATGTAATTATAAAGGTTGTTTTTTAAGTGTATAATAAACACTTTATGTTGATCATGTTATTGTGTTGATAATACTTTATGTAGAGGCTTTACATGGTATGGAGGCTGTCGCAGAACACATAAACGAAATGCAGAAGATTTATGAAGAGTACGGAAGCATTTTTGAGGAACTCATGAGGCACCAGAAGCAAGGACACGCCTGCAACAAGGTAGACTACTCTCACATGGGACACAGTTACCTACAGATGACTTTATTAGATGTGAACTATAATCTGATTGAAATCTAAAAGAAGTTGTAAACAGAACAAAATGATATGAAAATTTAGAAATTACTGCTTCATGGCTTTGCTTTAACCGATAAGCACGTCAGAATTTACCACTGTTTGTACAACACATTCTGCCTTGGTGTTTATTTGAAATATTAAAACACTTATGATGCAAGCATGTGAATCTAAACCTCTGAGTAGCCAATTTTTTCCCCTTGGGGTCATGCAAAGTTCAGAGAATTTGTTGTTGTTGCTTGAATTACATGAATGACATGACACTGCTTTCTGGTTAGAATCTTTTGATTTGTTTAGGGCATCGATCTGAATGTTGGTGAACTGCAAATGTATGGAACAGTCAATTGGATAAATGCGGTCGAGGAACTTGGAAAGCTAAAGAAGAGCACAGATCTCCTCACGCTTGTCTTTATATTCAAGTCCGCAATTGTTCTTCTCGCTCAGGAGAGGCAAAAGTTCAAGAAGAAAATGAAGGTATTGAGCTCCTCATAGATTTTTTTGTACATTCCTCAGTTACTCTAGTTGTTATCATATACACGGAATTTGTAGAGAGAGATTTGTAAGCTAAGCATCTTGTCGATAAGTCATTCATTTATTCAAAGTACTTCTATAGCGCCCTTCCAAGATAACCTACTCAGTGGCACTCCCAGAATGACTCCAGCGATAAAGACCAATTTTTCAGATGCATTTAAAAGGTGTATTCAGAATTTTTTGTTAAACATGCACCTTCGTTATAAGAACGTGCAGATCTGAAGGAAAGTTATTCCAGTGATCAGTCAGATTGATGTGGGCTGAGTTATCCATGATGGTTAACTGTAACTGCCGATTGCCATAAGAAAACTAATGCATAAAGAGAGCCAAAATTTGTTTTTGCTACTTGAGAAGAGCCAGGTTGCATTTATGGAGGACTGGAGGTGCAGTTAATTACAGATTGCGCTGAAAGGAAATGGGAACAACCCGGAACATAGAACTTGCCGATTTGTAACATTATTCAGAGCTAGCTACATACTTTACATACTTTACATTTAGGCAATATACAGGAACCATCATTTTATGTATAAGTAACTATGAGTATGTGGTTCCTTGTACAATGTGCATGTATGACTGTGTTATTTGAACTAGTAACTCTGCACACTCAAATGTATGCATGCATGTAAGTATGTAGCAGAAATGAAAACATGCATTGAACGTGTGTATTCTATGCATAAGTAGCTATAAGTGTGTGTGGTTCCTTGTGCATGTATGACTGTGTTATTTGAACTGATTAGGCATCTACAGGACGAAGTAACTATGAGTGTGTGTGTGGTTACTTGTACATGTATGACTGTGTTATTTGAACTAATTAGGCATCTACAGGACGACCGCCATGGGGCTGCGATTCATCAGAATCAACGAGATTCAAGTTGGCGATTCCAGTGGATCAGCTGCAGGTGAGAACGGTGGTGGGTGATGCCAACGACCGACATGGCATCTGGGAAATCGTGCACTGCCACTCGGAGAAGGAAGGACGTCCTAAAAAGGTCTACCAGTTCATCAGGTGCATTTCTGAATTGTATATACCAAATGATACCTACTCTTGCATCATTGCATGCAAGCATAAGTTACATTTTGACTAGATAGCATCTTATTATTATTCAGATGCATATTCCATGTTGAGCGTAATTTCATACCTATACCACGAAAAGTTTATGGCAGATGCTGGTGTCTCGGGTCTATACATCATCCCTGTATAAAATATCACCTCCAGGATCCGTACGTTATTTCTACAACACGAGGAGCTTTTGGTCCATTCCTTTTGGGTGGAACCTCAAAGTTTCAGTGCCGTGCTTTCTCAGCTGTAGGTTCGTCTGTCTGGAATATTCTCCTGTTGGACATACACTTGCTACCTAGGGTTGATTCCGTAGTATATTACAGGTTCTTCAAGACCCATTTGTATCACCATGGTTGGACTGGGAGCGCCTCTGAGTGGGCTTCTTGAAATGGCGCCATGTAAATTCCTTAAATGAATGAATCAACACAGATTATATCGGCTGAAGGTCAACATTTTACACCCACACTATGAAGTCTTTGTGCTGGATAATTATGAAGTTTTACCTTTTCTGTACAGTTCGCACAAGGCACGAAATGATTTCATTCGGACGATTCACCATACAATGCACGAAAGCGTGCGTCGCATATCGGTCGCAAGTCTCAAGACTCAGGCGAGTCGCATGCAGCAGTCCGTCATGCGCCAACATTCACATCCGAATCCGCATCAGCATCCACATCCATGCGGTGGAGAAATGGACAATGCAGCGACAAGTATGTTGAAGGATTAATTATCAATCATGTATCCGTAATAATCATCGAAAAACTAGAGGACCCAAGGCCGTAGACAGGGGGGTGTTTTGGGTGTTTGAACACCCCCCGAAATGGAAAATGCAGAAAAAAATCTATTGCATTTTTAGTTCGTGATGCAAAAAAGCATGGAAAAAGCCAATAAAACCCCGAAACGAAATAATAGATTAAGTTTCGATGTTTCGATCTGAAAAATCGAAGTTAACGACCAAAAAAAGGTCATCAGAAATTTTTACGGCGAAAATGGAAAATATTTCAAAACCTTTCAACCGGACGACTAAAAAACGACGGCGAAAATGGAAAATAATTCCAAGATTTTTGAATCGGATGACTAAAAAAAGTCAGAAAATTTCGTCGATAAAAATAGAAATTTTGGCCGCTGAAAACACCCCCCGAAATAAAATCCTGGCTACGGCCTTGAGAGGACCTGTCTTAGTTTTAACGTGTTTGCAAACATCCGATGTCTGTGTTACTCTATCATTTCTTGTTTACAATCTTTGGAGTCTTTTTAATGTCTTTCTTACACACATTTGAGATAAATTGTTGGAAAGCTTTTTTAAAAGTGTTTCTTGTCTGATTGGTTTGTTCTGGTTTTTATCCACCTGAGCCTAGAGATCCTTTCAACCTTGCTTCTTGTAGATTTCCAAAAGGGATTTAACCCTTTAACGACCAGCTTGTACTAAATACATATGTAACTGGTCATCAAAGGGTTAACTCTAACCTTATCTTTCCAACTGTCATAGAAAAGAAAGTGAGTCCAGAATAAGCTTTCAAAATCATCCGATTAGATGGGGCTGACGCACGTACATTAAAGATGAATGCGCTCTGCAGTAAACGGTACATTTCACAGGTAGCATCCAGTTGTCTGAGAAACATGTGAAAGACAATGTTGTGTATGATTTCATCCACATCTAGTGTTGCATTGTGTTACGACGCTGTCTTTGTTCTGCTGATGTAGGAGACACAAACAGCAACGTAGCTGACCAAGTGGGAAGACTCGATCTGTCGGGGGGCCAGCTGCTGCTGGAACCAAAAGACGGTTGCCATGGAGGTGCCACATCTCCCGTCAGACGTGGAATGGACTTCCAGAGTGGAACCGAAGCCAAGGAACGAGGAGGAGCAGGCGCCAGCGCCACTGCTTGCGGCGCTTCTCCAAATCACAGGAGCCGTCAGCATCCCAGAGATGCGAGTGGACCGTCGTCAAATGACCCGACGTCTCTGTCTCCAAGACAGACGAATGGTGCCAAATAGCACTGGAGATTATTGTTGTTATGCTGTGATGCCAGATGATGGCATTGTGCTGCGCTGACAGCGTGGTGCCGTTCGATATTTTACGTTTGTGTCTTGGTGGTGCCGCGTGCCATTTTGGACAATGGTGCCATGATGCCATTATTCAACAATGGCACCATGTTGCCGTTCATCGTTAAGACAATGGTGAAAATCGTGGTGGTGCCATTTCAGAGAAGTGAGAAGGATCCTTTAGTGAGTTGAGGTTGAACAACTGCATTCCCATAAACAATTAACTGACTGGCAATTATAATTGTGGCTAATGCTCTTCTGGGGCCAAATTTCTTTCAGTGTTGACTGGCCGAAACTCTTGAGAACGACTGAAATGTTGAACACCGATGTATACATTGTTCTTTGTTCTGTATGCCAAAGAGCCCGTATATATAAAAGTTTCTTATATAATTATGCTTGCATATATGTACATATAACTATAGTACTATATATATATATATATATTTAATTTATATAATGTGCATTCATTATGAAACCAATTGAAATTGTTAGAGTGACCTTTTGGAACATGTGATTATATGGCAATTTTGGCTATTCCATTAAGAGCACTGATTCACTTAGAATAATTTTTAATGAATTACATGTGGTTATAAACATCTAAACACTATGATAGCACATGTTCAAATAATGACTTACTTAATAAGACACCAATTGGCTACTATGAGACACGGTGGCTGATTGGTTGATGCCAATTGGTTACCATGAGACACAGTGGCTGATTGGTTGATGCCAATTGGTTACCATGAGACACAATAGCTGATTGGTTGGGTTCTTGCCATGTAGCATATGGGGATGGTGGAGATTATGGCATCTGGATTCCTCCTCTAAGAAGGCAGTTACTGTGGGGGCGGTAGGGACCTTGAGCAAGTCATTCACTTACATTGTTCAGTGCCATTGATGATGCTTAATTGTTAACTTGTGGCCCCTTAATAACAATGGCTCATTCCAGACAATTCTGCTCTTTTTTGAAATGATGAAATCGGTGAGGGATCCTTTTTACCTTGGCATAAAATAATATTAATGATTATAATGAATAGCTCTATATATATATATATATATATATACATACATATGTAATATTGTATATATATATATTTAATAAAGAATAGCTGTATCCATAAATAGATAGTCTGCTGGTTTTCCTATGAAATGATGATAAGTAATAACAGTATTAATAGTAATATGCAGCTCTTAATAGTAAGGTTTTGATGAATGTTACTAAAACGATGAAGGTAGTAATGTGCCGTCACTTCGTCAGCCATTTCATTTAATTGTTTTCAGTTCGAGAATTTTCTGCTGTAACATAATTATATAATTTTGCATTTTGATGAAATGTTAAATGGTGAACACACTAGGGTAATCCTTTGACTTTGATGTGATACCATTGTTGTTTACCCACTTTTAACGTAACGTAAAAGCTTGAGTGTGAATTATTGTACCAGCGTGACTGAGCATACTAGGAATGCAGTACCGGTATATATCTTTTTTGCCCTGTACTTATAGATGGTTGCTATATTTGGAAATTGTTTACACTGATCATGTGACAAGGGTAGTGACCTTGACCCTTGATCTTGTGTACGCAGTGATGTTAAGTGACTCTTACTTACTTATTAATGTTATAATTATGGATATTATATTCTTGCGCTGTTTGCTAGTCATGATTATCACATCTTGCCAGCTGTGTATTTTTCGGTATTTATTGCCTTGAAAGATGTCCATAGCAGCGTTTAAAATAGATATTCACCCCCCCCCCCCCCATGATGTCAGATGGCCATATTCCACATCCCATGTTGCTTCCCAGCCCAAGTCTATACCATGTGCTACCCATAATTAAATTAATCGTGAGGGCTGGACTGGAAGCGCTCCTGAGTAGAAACCTTGAAGGAGCGCTATATCAAATTATCAGTAAATAAATAAATAAAATGCCTAATATCTTGAAATTTACTGAAGAATACAGAGAGACCCATTCATTGATTTACTGTGGATAAACAAACACCATTTTCGGAGAGCCTGAAAACCATGTGAAATTAATTATCTGAGAAAAGATATAAAGTAATAACGTGCTAATGTCACCAGCGCAGCAGAATTGCCTGTCTGATAAAATGCTCAGACGGAACCCGGGTTACGCTGACAAAATGCGGTCATTCTTAAACAAATTTAAAGTTTTATATTCATGTGTAATTGTGTATGTGATATTTATGTGCATAATGATATATAACCTATATTATATATTTCAATATGAAATTTGTATAAATATATGCACTGTATATACTATATATATACGTTTGTGTGTATATATATATATATATATATATAATATATTATGTATGTATGTGAATTATAATGAAATTTATATATAATATATATTATATATATAATATATTATTTATATATATATTAGGGTGGTTGTTAGAAATGAAAGTTGGAATCTACTGTTCTCCAAGTTTCCATTTGGTGCCATTCCATCCAGAAACATCACACAAAAAGTTGTGAGAGAAAATATTAATATTTAGGACTTGCGCAACACCATCAAAGTTTTACCATGTGTCAAAGATGCGAAAACTTGAATTGTAAGCGTAATAAATCATGCATCCTCAAATCAGAATTCAATACAATGTGACTATATTATTGCATACATGATTACCAATGATTACACTGTTTGGTGATCAACATTGCAATTATTACTTTTGCTGCTTAGGTATTTAATCAATGTCAATGTGACCTTGAAGACTCTGCGGCACTCTCTTGTGTTTGTGCTGAGAACGAATTGCGATGTTCTTCTACAACTTCTGATATAAATTGTTTTTGTTGTTCATTCCTTGTACTTGAGGCATTGAAATACTGAATAAGGGTGACACCTCGCTCAGCTAGATCACTGATAACCTTTATGGATCTCCAGCTTGTCGAGCTCTTCATGCAGTCTTCATGCTTTATCCGACCGCTTAATTGGATCGTGTTCCAGAAGTGCATCTATTAGCCTAGTTTAATTCAAGATGCAGAACAGGTCATGGGTTGAATTTATCACGAAATGATGTCGATCTAGCCTTTTTTGCGAATGGTTGGGAGAAGAGTTGTTGTATACGTGTGTGGATCTCAGAACCTTCGTTGTCCACTAGAACTGCTATGATCAATTTCTTCTCTCCCAATGACATGTCATTGTGAAAGAAACCTAAGCTTGCCAACAGCTTGGATAAATACCAGAGATTTCAGCCAAAGGGTGTCACAGCGGCATCAGCAATGACCTTCCGTGGATATAAAGAGAGATAAAACAGCAGTAGGCCTACTAGATCGTTCCTAGGATCAGTGGTTGCTGAATGCTGGTGGGGTTTGAAACTAATGGCGGCCATGTAGATGCATGTTCCAAATAGACTAATAAGCTTAATTAATTATTTCCGGATGCTCCCACACATATTCGTCATAAGACTCCTTGACTATAATCGTTGCTGTAGCCTAGAGGATACTTGTCTTGAAATAGCAACATCCTCAAGCAGTAAATTGCTCTCGTCGTCCATTTAGGCTACGGTTATTGAGGGGTTTGCAGCCGATGCTAGCTTCTTTAAACCTTGCCGGTCTGCAGCTTCCAGATATGCTCAGTCTCCTGAGTTGGAACTTTGTCAAAGAAGCTGCTTAGTAGTCTGAGTGATACTGTCCCTGATGCCAAGTTTTTCACGCTTATGATGATGGAGCAGTACTTTGAGCAGTTCTCTGCTAGAACGTCTCTTCAAGATGGGAGCTTGGAACCTTTGAAGCTCTCCTCTGTCCTCTAGCATGCGATATTACCGCTAACGCTATTGTAATCGGCATCGCCTTCTCACCATTAGATGCAGACATTTAAATAATGCCCCTATAATGCTGTATATGTTAATAATAATTATGCATGGCGTTGTTGGAAACAAGTTCAGCAATGAACAAGCAAAGCATGTTCAAGTGGTGAAGATAAAAACATGTCTGTAAGCCAATACAACAGGTCGAACAGGAAGGGAGAGCAAGGATATCGCTGTTTGGAACACAAACAATTACATAGAACCTTTGCATCATAGCACTGTAAGCTTATAGGGCCTAATACATGATAAATTCTACAATGCATGAGATACTATACAGCCTAAGATATAATAATAGGCCTAATGTATGTAAGACTATGTGTATTGTGTACGGTAGTGCATTGATGACTTGGAATGTAACTAATAAAAGATCATAACATTGGACAGAATAGATCATTTTTCGCAGTAATTCCCTCACTTGTCAATTACCGCTAAAATGCTCATAAAATAGATAATTTAGCAATCACTGATGACAAAAACATTGTAGAATATACCTTTCAGCTGTGCCTAAGTAAAAATCGTAAAGTATTTTTGTCAGAAAACTTAAATTCTAAGACTTTGAAGTAAATAATACTTATGCTCAAAATTACAATTATTTGTAAAATACTAAACTTCAACGACGTTGCGCAAGTCCTAAATATTTTTTAATTCTGATAATTTTTGGGCTACATAGGTTTTAGACCAAGTGGCACGGAATGGCGGGTTGGAGAAATATGAGATCGTAAGTTGAAAATTTTCTATTAGAGATGCAACCACCCTAATATATATATAAAATATATACCACAGGATAACTTGGTTCCCTGGTTGTAGTAATGTGTGTAGTGTGTAGTACCACTGGCTGTGCTCTACTCCAGGATACTTACATAATTATGGCTTGCATGTGAAATTACGCACCAACTAATTATTGTTGTTGGTCAGTTTGTTGAAGTATTGAATAATTTTAAGATTATTGTACTTACATTTTCTTATTACCGGTAAGTCAATTGCTTTTTATTACTTTGCCGGTTATGTAACATGCATGAGATGTTCTTAAACCTGCTGGCCGCCGAAACTACATCTACATTCATAATTTATGCTGTGGCTACTAATTGAGAAATTTATTCTGTGCAGTTACAATTTGACATACTGGTGTGGGATATACTTTGAGCTATAATCAGTAGTTGACATAATCCATTGTAGCCACTTTCAGGGTACCAGTAGTACATTAATACTGACAATACTGTAAAATTTAACTGACGTAAATTATATCCTAATGGCAGAAGAAAAGTAGGTAAGTGGAAATAATGTTTTGTATGTAATATTGCAGGCTATTATTTGTCCCTTGATTCCAAGGTATCCTTCAGGTATAGATATACGGACTTGGTATTAAACCTGATTATGACTTTTTTCTGTGCCAATGGTTTAAAAGCCTGTTGCGCATTTCGACACCGGCACAATAGCAGTTACTAATTACAATGGAAGTCACTAATTAAAATGTAAGATACTAATTGAAATGCCAGGAGAGATTGTTGTTGTTAATATTATTATTACTATTGCGATTACTGCAAGTTTGTCCTGCTGTTACTAAGTATACTGCCACTGCCACCATCAATGCTGCTACCTGTACTATGCTGCTACTGTTGTTGCTATATCCATTTCCCCTCACATTGCTAGTGCTACTGCTGTTGTTAATATTTTCAGTTAATAGCACTTAAAACCAGATTTCATTTAAGACAAATCAGTTTGGGCTGCCTATGAAGAGATTATTTATATGTTGAACCTATCCATAATTTGATCTACAGCTGCATGTTTACACGGCTGTATGTGTTGTATATAATTATTATGAAGTATTAAAGAAATGTGTGGATGTCTTCTTTATCGAGCCCGGCATAGTTTTGGTCATTTTTGAATATGCATCGTAATTGTGTGTAAATTTATTTTGAGTCTTAAATAATAGGGAACAGTCAGAACACCCTAAATTTATAAAAGATTCCCAACTGTTCAATGAGAAGTTGCAAGTTTTTTTACTATTATTGTAGACCTATTTTTATTACTATTTATAGTCCTGCTGTATTTGTGACCAGGAATTCTTGCTAAGATACCATTTATTGTTTTTAATAAAGATTATTATTATTATATGGTTACTTATTGTTATCATTAATAACATCAGTATCATCATTAAAATCATGCAAGTCTGCTTTACGGATTTGTCTCAACCTCATATGCCTACATTACGCACATGTACATTACGCAAGTTCGACTTAAGGCTCAGGCTGAAATAACTATAATGTAACCTATTTAGTACTGAAATAACTATAATGTAACCTATTTAGTACTGAAATAACTATAATGTAACCTATTTAGACTAGTACTGAAATAACTGCATCCGACTTAGACGTGGGTGTTAGCTCTGGTATTACCAAGATCTTTATTGTAGGCCTACGGTTTTGTCCATGACCTTTTCCTTCTGCGGATGTATTATGTCGGACGCCCCACCCCACACTCCCTAATGCGAGCTCGACATTATCACATGGCCTACTTTAGGCTAATCACAGTTTTATTATAGTTCTACTCTTATAATTTCATATGCTATTGCTGTTCTCTAAATGCATCATTTATTCACGTAAAGCAGTAGAAAAGCTCAGATTTATAATAGTCCACTTATTATGCCTATATCAAGTTCAAGTTGTGTTGGACAAGGAAAATAGTGATATGAGACAAACGGTTAAAAGCCTAATCCGTTGTTTCCTCAAATTAGGAGCAACTTCCAGGCCACAGTTTATTCGTCCATCTTCAAGACTCGTGCTAAAAGTGTTTAGTGCACACTGCATCAACGTCGAATGGGTGTTTCATAAGCAACGTTTTCGTGCATCGACCGAGTAAGACATTCTACGGCTGTTATTATGAATAGGCTAAGCCTCGGTGGAATTGCATTCTTAGACAATAGGCGACGAATGCGATTGTCTTTTACTTAGAGACGAGCGAGTGCGTCGAGTCGAAAGTCGAGACTGTTTCTTCGTAGACTTGACTATACTTGATGTCGGTGCTGCCTTTGTAGCGACGCCGACGACTGGTGACTTTGATGATGCAACAGATGGTCAGAGTGACGCCGAGAACGAAGACCGGAATTCCGAATCCTATCAGCACCCTCACGCGTTTCATGCTGTGGTCTTCGGGACACGTCATCTGTGACGCGTTCACCTTCGCAATAGGGTGACCGAGGAGATCTGCGGGTGAGACGCAACTGAAACGAACAGCAATGGATATATTGACATTCAAATAACCTTGGGTTAAGCTGATAACTCCTGTCACAATCATACAGAGATTAAACCAACCGACGAGCCATGGACCTATATGGTAAATATACATGTAGGTAGCCTACTTCTAATAGTATAATATTACCTACCCCTTACATGCTGACTATACGGGGATATAGGTTAGGCCTATATATATATACAGACTATACAGTACGGTACTTCTTGCCTGAGAGTTTTCTTCTTGCTTGAGAGTTTTCTTCTTGCTTGAGAGTTCTCTTCTTGCTTGAGGGTTTTCTTCTTGCTTGAGAGTTTTCTTCTTGCTTGAGAGTTTTCTTCCTGCTTAAGAGTTTCCGATATTGCTCTCGATCAAAGGACTTGTGAGCCTGTGAGTCTTAGTGTGACCAGCACATGAGCAGTGTCAGACTATCAGACATTCTGCTGATCTGAAGCAACTTTGGAATTCACTGATGAATTCAGTTTGTTTCGTCAATTCTTTGCGTACGTACATGTGCGTGCGTGCGTGTACCGTACGTACGTGTCCATAACCGAGTTTCGACCTCTGTGCTCTTCCAATGGACCATAAGTTGATTCTTGATTGAGATTTCATTCGAAGCGACATTATTTGGTTGATGTCTTGGGCAGTATGATAACGGCGCTATATAAGTCATTGAATTAGGCCTAGACATGTTAAGGTTGTGTACCCTTCTGATTACAGTATTTACTCTAGATCAAGATAAGGTGCTGCCCACATAATTATTATCAGACGATAATTATACCAGGTAAGCATATAGTGAAACTCACGTCACGTTGTCTTTATGGAAGACATCCACGCTGATCTTCTTAATCCAGGCGAAATTGCAATCGCAGTGCCAGCTGTTGTTTGATAGTTTCAGTTCCTCCAGGCTGTACCAGGGAGCCAGATTTTCATCCAAAGATGTGAACAAGTTGCTTTCCAGGTCCAGGCTTTTCAGGCTTTTCCACGAGTAATTAAAAGCTCCAGTTGGAATTGACTTAAGAGCGTTGTGGCCAAAATTCAGCAGACGCAGGCTGTTGAAAGGTTGCAAAGCCTGCTTAGAGATAGTGGACAGGCTGCAGTTGTTCAGGCTCAGGTTCCGAATGTGCTGTAATCCCTGGAAAGTATCATCCTGAATGGACTGGAATGGGTTTTCGTTGAGTTCGAGGTGCTCCAACTTGCTGATCTTCCGCAGGGAGCTGGTGGGGACGGCTTTGAGGTGACAGTCGTTACAGGATAGCTTTGTCAGAACGTCTGAGGCTCCCTTGAAGAGATCCTCAGTGAACTGGATCTGGTTTCCACCCAGATCGATCTCTCGCAGTTTTGGAAGGTCCTTGAAGAGCTCGTTCGGTAGATCCTTGAACCGGTTGTAGGACAGATCGAGCTCCACAAGATTCTTGAGAGGACTCAGCAAACTCTGCGTCAATTTTTGGAGACGATTCCCTCTCAGCTCCAGCGTCTCAAGTCCTTTGAGAAGTTCGAAGGCGTCGTCGGTGACGATCGACAGACCACAGTTGATGACAAGGAAATCCGTGGCGTTGCTGTAAGCGCTCGACAACTTAGACAACGTTTCGATGTTGCCGGAGTGAAATGCGAAAACGGTGAATGGATTTGGAGTGGGAAGCGTTGGAAACGCATTCAGTCCGCGACACACGAGGTTTCCACCGTCACAGCTGCAACCCGGATAAGGACAAGAAGTGGAGTTGGAAGGAACCTGCGCCACACTCGGACCAGCGCCGATACAGAGGACAAGAACCAGAAACATCAACATCTTCATTTCCGGCGATTCACTCATCTAAATCATTCGAGTTCAGGAAAGAATTTTTGTGTGTAGAAGATGTTAGCCTACTGTTCTGCTGTCACGTTCGTTTTACAGGTTGCTGCTTTCTTTCTGTGCAAACCAAGCCTATTCTCCGTCTCTGGCTAGTAAGAAAACGTGATCAAGGTTGTCGTCAGACATTCGGCATGACGGCATCGGCGTTTCAGTCTAACATCAATCAAGCAAACAGTGATTAAAAACCTATTAATTTTTCAAATCTAACATTAACTTAATTAACTCCTAAAAAGGAATGTTATTATTATGAGCCTATATTAATTTTACAATCGCTTCCCCTTAATTAGGCCTACATTTTCTATGCAGAGGCAAGAAGACCTTATAATTTATGTTAATAATTAGGCAAAGTGAACATCAGGTCGAGTTGCTGGCAGTGGCATAAGCCTATTCAATGTCCATTGCGGACTAAGACATTATATCCTAATGTTAGACTATTTATAGTTATCAACTAAAAATAGTAGTTATACTTTTGTTTAACCAAACTATTTTTCCAGTTAAACTTCTACCTTAACTAAAAAATATTAGTTTGACTAAAAGTTTGCAACTTTTTAATTAGGGCCTAACTGTTGACTATCACTATATATCTATTGCTTCTATGATAATAGGCTTAGATATGCTTGGGCGCCCATAATTATGAGGTCTTGTTGAGCCCAACATGGATCAGTGTGGCTAATTATGGGCCTATAGGCCCTTGCAATAAAATGAATATAAATCGGTTTTGGCATTAGACCTAGCCTGCCTGGGTTTTATGTGTAACAGTATTGCAAGTGTATAATCAACCTACCGTTTAATTGTACAATTCTTTGTTCATTCGCAATCTGGACGAAGCTAGGCCTAGTTCAGAACAATAATCCGTTCAGCACTGAATACACCTGCGTGCAATCCTATACGCTTTAGGCCTACAACGACACCTGTCCCGACTGTCTTTCGACTTTAATCTGGAATAAGCGACTCAATTCCATGAACGTAGGGTATACGTGTGGGAGCAGTATAGGGCCTACACGAACTTGAGACATGCAGATTGATTTGCGCATTTTCGTTCTCTGCACCTATCATGAGAAGTGCTTGCTCTTAGTCTCTTAGTCACCCACTTATCTACTGATAAGCTTATGTGGACACAACTACGATGACTGCGTTATCTCCTGTATAGGCTGCGATTAAGAAACTGAATAGGATCACAGTTCAATCATTATTATGCGTGTAGGCTATCTTGCATGGAGGCGACATAAGCCTTTTCGTAAGTAGGCCCTATAGATAGGCCCATACAGCGGAAAGCCCTATAAACCTAATTGTTAACGCTACCTGTATGTAAGTTATATTTGACTAGTAGATCTATTAGATAAGGCCAGTGAAATTTTGCTAAACATACAGTGACATGCAGGTAATAAAAACGCTCATAAGAGGCGGGATGGTATAATAATATAGACCAAATGACCTAAGTTTCTGATTGGGGCCTATACCTATAGTTAGTTATTAAGAAGATCATATTTTCAGTTTCACAGAAGCTGTTATACATAACTAGGCCTATCTGTAGGTCTATAGCCTATGACATTGTATGCATGTGGCTACGAGGGCTCCTCTTTTGTTTTATTGACCACTAAAAACATGAAAACACGAAAACACGAAACTAAAAAATGTTAGAACAGTTACTGAAAGCGTGACTAACGAGCAGTGGCGGCGCCAGTATTTAATTTTTTAGGGGGGGGGGGCTGAATCCGCGCGGAGGAAATTTTCATTTTCATCCACCAAAATTTCTGACGACCTTTGTTTAGTCACTTGGTCAAAATCTCATGAATATGTCAGGTTTTTTAGTGGGGGGGGGGGGGGCAAACGTGGAAATATTTAATTTTTACATGCAGAAAAAACGGATGGCCTTATTTGGGGAGTGGGTTAGCCCCAGCTCCCCTCTGGCGCCGCTACTGCTAACGAACAACTTAATTGGCATAAAGTAATGTGGGCCTAGGCTTCTGTGAGTAGGCCTATGCGTAGGCTGCAGCATGTGACTTCTGAGTGACAAAGATAACAAGGATATGAGGAAGATAGGATAAGCCGACAAGGCAAAGAAGAAGAACAGATCTCGAGCTATAGAAGGAGAGGAGGAAGAAGAAGGAGGAGGACAAGAAAGAAGAGACTCGCCAGATTCTCCACCTTCCAATTCCCGACACGACGCCACTCTCGATCCTTTGTAGCCGTTCGGCCTCTAATGATCCCATGGCAACCGTACAAGTAAACCTACTTAGCGGCTCTCTCAGCCCACTGAGCAGTGAGCCCAGCCATAAGGAAGTGATTTGAGGGACTTGTGGTCGCCGCCACTCTTTCTTGCCAAGGTCAGTGTGGACCGGTCCTACTCGATGATCCGTAAGCTACAGCTGAATTGGCTATAATATTTTTATAGGGGATGGCAGGTAAAGTAGCAGTTGTAGGCCAAGCCTATCATCGCTTATTGGCAATAATCCAGGCAGACCTATAGGTGAAATACAGGTCTCAAACAGATATTGCTCTGGCGAGATTTGAATCGCCGACTTTCTATTGCTAACAATTAAGACTAGTGACATTAGACTTCCGTTTCGAAAGGCGTTGTTTTTAAATCGACGATGACGATGATGCTGCTGCTGATGATGATGATGCTGCTGCTGATGATGATGAGGATGAGGATGAGGATGAGGACAACGACCACGACGATGACGATGCTGCTGCTGCTGCTTATGATGATGATGATGATGATGATGACGAGGACAATGAGTGCTCTGCTCGAAGACTGCAGTTCATTGGCTTTATCATGTCCCTGCATGGGGATGAGATGAGTCATGCTGGTTTCCCGTTTCCTTCTTCACAGACAATCATCGGGTGCACAGCAGCTTGTCCAAGGTTGGTATAATATTATATAGGCGCAGTGGCTTGAGGTAGATTCGAACCTGCGACCATTCGGTTAATAATAATAATAATAATAATAATAATAATAATAATAATAATAATAATAATAATAATAATAATAATAATAATAATAATAATAATAATAATAATAATAATAATAGTAATAGTAGGCTAATTATAGGCCTAGTAATATATAGTAATAGTAATTTTCTTTATTGAAATACCTGCAAACGTACTGCGCTGTAGGCCTACATGTACAAGTCACGCAACAATATTAAAGTTAATTAACATCAATCATAACTATAGGCTTACTAACAGAACAGGCAGCCTGCAATACAGCCTGCAATATGCAACTTACAAGGAAGGCACAGAACTTAGGCTATCAACTACACCACCGAGTCGACTGTCACTGTATAAGCCTATAACAATAAGGCATAAAATTACTAAAAAAGACAAACAATGAAGATCAAATAAGAGCTGCAGGAGCCAGTCTATTTCCTGTTTCTAAAATCCAGGTTTATATTATATATAGGCCTCAGGCCTAGGCTTTATTCTGTCGTGCAACAAGATCCAGAGGAATAGGCCTATACCTATTATAGGCCTACGTCTACCACAACGAATGCGCGCTATAGTTTCAGTAAATTGCAGTAATTGAGTTTTCTAAAGAGTGTATTATAAATAATTCTCTGAGGTGTCTGAGACATTTTCTTAGGTGTCACACTATCGATCACTTCCATAAGCCTCGTTCAGTCAGTCCGTGTATAGATCTACCATGCAGTACTGTTCCCAAGAATGGCGTCACATGACTGAAGCCAGAGACCTTCTTCCATCTTGCTGGTAGACGAGGTCAGATTCGACTGTCACAGCGCCTCTCTGAAAATAGTTTTTCCCAATCGTGGGAAAAGCCGAATCAAGAGGAAACAAGCTTAGGCCTACGTCTACTACATCAAGTCTAAGCATTATAAAAACTTAAAGTGTATTGCATTTCTTAGGCGTAGGCCTAGGCCTACTGTTGCCAATCTCGATTCAAGAATGAATGGAATAACGTTATACAGGCTGCGTGCGTGATATTCAGTTTTATGTTTTACACTTCGTATGAGTCGCCTTTCGATTCTCATTTCCATATATATATAGGCCTAGGTCCTATTCCAGTTTATGGTTGGCCCATGCATAGGCGGAGACTGGGGGAGACAGAGGGGACGGTCCCCCCAATAAAGGTGTTGGGGTGGGGGTGGACGGCCCATGCATTGGTCCTCCCCAAACGTTGAGCGTCAAGACTAAAAAAATCATCAACTTTTGGCGGTGAAAACAGTTATTTTCCCTTAGGCTACTTTTTGGCCAGATGATTTAAAAAAAGGTCATCAACTTTTTGTGACGGTAAAAATAGATATTTTTCTTGAAAAAAAGGTCGTGAGAAATTGTCGTCCGTCAAAAAATCTCTGCGTCTTTCCTTCGGCCACTCGCTCGTTCCCCCCTCCACCAATTCTCCGCCCATGGTTGGCATATAGGCCTACTATAAGCAGACAACGGGAAATCGTAGAGGAGCAAGTGTCAAAGACCTACGACAAATTTGGCTCTGTTCAGTGACGCACTGATATTTTTTGTGTTATTGGGCTGTATTTATATGTTCTTCTTTAAAACTGCTGAATCGTTCTTCTGCAGTCACGAATTCTAATGAAGAACTGGTCGTCTGTGACCGATGGATCGTCGTCTGACTATTCTTGAGATGATGGATGGATTTAACGGAAGGAAGGAAGGATGTATGGATTATGGATTGGATGAATGGATGGATGGATGAACGGACGGATCCATGGATGGATGGATTGAACGGAAGGAAGGATGGATGGATGGATGGATGGACGGATGGATGGATGGATGGATGGATGGATGGACGGACAGACGGATGGACGGATGGATGGATAGACGGATGGATGGACGGATGGATGGATGAATGGATGGATGGACGGACGGACGGACGGATGGATGGATAGACGGATGACGGATTGAACGGAAGGAAGGAAGGATGGATGGATGGATTATGGATTATGGATGGATGGATGGATTGGATGAAAGGATGGATTGACGAATGGATGGATGGACGGATGGATGGATTGAACTGAAGGAAGGATGGATGGATGGATGGATGGACGGATGGATGGACGGATGTTGGATGGATCATTGATGGCTTACAGTACGCTGAGTCGTGAAGAAAGCGCCTGCACTACGCCTTTAGGTCCAGGCGCCGTCGATTGGTCAGTGAGTGGACACCCGCTGGACGCTCGATTGTCAAGACCAAATGGACATTCTATTCCCACCCCACCCCATCCCCACTCCACCCCACCCCCACCCCACCCCACCCCCGCACTTCCAACAGCTCAGCAGCCACAGTAGCGGCACAAACATACAAGGAGCAGACGACGCCCATGCTTTGCCGCTGCTACTCGCATGTTTTGCCGCTTTTAGCTAACAACAAAATGCTGCGTTCCATTCGACTCGTGAAGTCGTAATAATTATGCTCTGCTATAATAGAGTACGGACGGTCGATTATTAGCCTAGATCTGCTGTAAAGTAAAGTCCCGTTCCACGAGGAACATAGGGAGGCGCTCATCTCCTTTTCCATGGCCCTGAGCCAGCAATGGACAAATTCCAAGGTCCTGGACACGGGGGCCAGTGTATCGCAGAAGTTGATGTTTACTTCCCAGCTTACGCCGGTACCAAATTAGACTGCTTGGGGACAGAGGCACGTGTGCGTAAACAACTTGCCCAAGGTCGTTACCCGGAGTCGAACCCGCAACCTCCCGCTCCGTGAGCGGACGCCTAGGCTATATTAAGGTTTTTGCCTTATATAGGCGTGCTTGGTGGCGAATAAGCAAGGTCTACTCATATGCGTAAATTTAAGGGGTTCGGGTTCAACCCCCCAAAATAAAATCAGATTTAAAAAAACTAATTCTGTGAAATTCTGTGTAGGCCTACTTTGTATCCATTTTCTTCGGAAGCCATCCTTCAAATGGAAGCCTCTGAAACTTTTCTGGCTACAGAAACTACAGTAGGCCTACTTATAAGCGTAGGCCTATACTTGCTTAATCGGCCTTGGTCAAGATCTTCATTATGTCCTGGGTTTCTCGTGTGAACAAAGCAGTTGCTTCGGCGGCTACCGTGGGTCTATAGGCATACAGAACGAGACATGGAGTGAACTCCGTCCCGAGAGAAGGAAAAAACATCCCGGTAGAGAGCGCCACGAATAATTTGCCGTTTTGATCCGTTTTGTCGCATTGGCAACTCATGGGCTTATATATATATATAGACTATAATATTTATGGCTATATTAATGCACTTCAACGCGGAAAATATCAAAGAGAGCACAAGAGCGGCAGATCTATTTAGTTAATGTTTTGGTGTTTGAATACCACGACGCGAAATAATGTAAATATGAAATGGGTCAGTCCTACTGGCACCTCTTTGTCTGATAACTCCAAAACAAAATCCTGGCTACAGCTTGGAGAGCACGACATCGGTAGACGCCAAAGGAACGTTGCATTGGCAATTTAGGCAGAGCCAGCGATCGACGCGGCGCTGACAGATCGACCGAGTGACCGATGAAAGACGACCAACAGACCCACCCACCGACCGACCGACCGACCCACCCACCGACCGACCGTGTGTTGGCGAAGGATTGGCTTGCTGCATCCATATGTGTCTCCTCTCTCTCATCGTCGCCGTCTCCAGGCAGCGTCCCTACTTCTGCTGTAGTCAACGAACGAACGACTCTGGCTAGGTTACCGGCGACCGACCGACTGACGACCGGGTGTGTGTGTGTGACAGAGCATTCTGACGGCGACTCTGAGGGCTCTTCTCCCTTCTGCTAAAGCAGAGGTGGGTGGACCGTGGACAGCAGCGGAGGCGGCGGACGAACGGGCTTGAGCAGGTCCAGGTCTATCGACGGACGTTGGTGTGCAGTGTGCACCGTGTAATTGTCTACGTTGCTATTGCAGTTGCTGTGTGCTACTACTACTGACAGCGTGCGTTACACACAGTGAGGCTTACGGCGAACAAGAGCCATCCATTTATATCGCGCCAAGTATATGGCGCGCCGAGCGTCGGATTAACGCAGTGTAATAACCCCGACAGCAGCCTGACACGAACGACGACGACGTATACGGTGGTAATGTCTGATATAGGAGGACGACGATTCGCAGTTGGATTAGGCAACGGCGGCGGTGAAACGGCGGCGCTGGCAGCAGCGATTTAAGTGTGTAAGCCGGGCGAGAATGTTGTCTGGCGTTCGTCATGTATGTATGTGAATCGGTAGCGTCTGCCATGCATGGTAGTCGCCTGGACTGGTCGGCTCTGGCTATGATCGGATGGATGGTGTGCAGCTGCGGTGGTGGCGATGGTGTTGGTGGGGAATTCACTGTCAATAGTCAATACTGATATTATTACGGTTATCCGGTTATCGCTAGTGACAACGACGGTGGTGTGTGACAGTGTGAGTATAGGTCGGCTTTGACAGCGGCCTCTGTGGACTGGTGCTGCAGCTCTGGTTCGTAAACTGGAAAACCGGGGAGGAGCTTTTTGTTTACGACTGAAATGATTCCGAACTTCACCTGTAGAATATGGATCAGAGATAAATCGTCTGGAGCCGTGTTTTGCGAAGTGTGACGACTACTGGAGTGTTATAGCAGATTTGCTGTTTCCAGATATCCGTGGTTATTATCAGTGGTATTCGGCTGGTCTGTGAAAATGCTCGGTGTGTTGTTTTGTGTGCTTTGCGTACTGCTGTACGCAGCAGCGCACGCATTTGAGATTGGACCGAATGCTCTTCATCCTGTGGTCATCCCGCACAATTGCAAGCCTGGATATATCGTGACATCGATATCGTTGGTTGGACAGAATTTCATACTCGACGCAAGTCGTTCGAAACTGCTGACGACGGACAACGAGCTCCAACAATACAATATTTCGAGACACTTCACTGTGCTGAGTAATGGCGATATCATTGTTCTGTCAGACATATCATGTTTTCTCAGCCATCTTCTGAAGTTGGTTGTAATCAGTAAGCTGAGGTTAGAGACCTGGTTGGATGAGTTGGTGGTTGAGGTAAGAGATGGAGACCACTTGTTGCAGTTCACCCAGCAATCCTACGAAGGGCACGTTCAGGAGAATCTACCAGCTTTCTCGTTTGTACGAAACCTCGAAGGTGTGAGAGCTAGGATTGTAGCGAACGAAAATACATTTGTTTGGTATGCAATTGTTTCTGGGCCATTCGATTTGTTCGAAATCTATCAGAATGAGCATCACAATCTGCTCATTCGAACACTGGCTTCTTTTGATTTCGAGAAGGAATCTCAGTATCTCATCACGGTAATGGCCAGAACTGGAAACCTGACGGATGAACCTGCGATTGCTAAAATCTGGATTCTCATCAACAACGCCAACGATAACTTCCCTGTGATGGAAGCCCCAGTTTACGAGGCACAGGTTTTGCGTGAGTCCCCGGCTGGATTTGAGTTGGTCACAGTCAAAGCAACAGACGAAGACCACGACAAACTAGAGTATTTTATCATTACAGACAGTGAAGAATTTGGAATTCATGCCTCGAACGGCAGCCTCTATCTTCAAAGACCCGGTCGTGAGTTACGGCTGTTGACGTACGATTTGAAAGTCTCCGCCAGGGACGAAGGTGACAAGATGGGTAAGCCAGCTCTCGTGCATATCAGTGTGGAGGAACCTTCTGCGGCCGATGTGACGCCGTGGAAGGTCGGGCGTAACAAGCGCGATCTGCGGCCAGTGAAAGTTGTGGAAGTGCCGGAGACGATGGTGCAGGACCTGCTGGATTTGGACAACAACTTCTACGAGGTTTTCGCATTCAAGGAACCGGCGCCGAAGCGATTTGAGATCAACCACGTTACTGGAACCGTTCGTCTGCGAACGGGGGAGAAATTCGATTTCGAGACGGAGCGAGAAGTGGATTTTACGATTCAGATCACACGCGTTGATGATCCTGCCTGTAAGTATATCATATATATCTACTTTTATTTTCTTTTATACTCAATAATGTTTGTATGTGCAGTTGTTTGTATGTTTGTATGTGCACTTGTTATAGCGCCCCTTCAAGCTCTCTACTCAGCGCCCCTTCAAGCTCTTACTTAGAGGCGCTCCTGAATGCAGAGCGGACACTGCATCGGAGTTTCACGCCGAAGCGCTGAACCTGAGCAATTGTGAGTGAAGGACTTGCCCAAGGTCCTTAAGCGGCAAGGTTGATTCGAACCTTGAACCTTCCGGCTCCAAGGCAACGATGCCACCACTACACCACCTCACCCCATATAATTGTTTTAGCGCCCCTTCAAGCAAACTACTTGGAGGCGCTCCCGACTGCAGCACGGACACTGCATCAGAGTTTCTTGCTGAGGCGCTGAGCAATTGCGAGTGAAGAACTTGCCCAAGGTCCCTGCGTGGCGAATTGAGGTGGATTCGAATCTGCAACCTTCGACTGCAAGGCAACGAACATACCCACTACACCACCGTGCCGCATGTAAATGTGGTCAAGATTGGTTGTTTATAAAAAATCTTGATGTGTAAATATTCAGCTGCGGATGGTGGTTGCTCTGTGGCTTGCAATAACAGAGGCAGATAGTGCTTAAAGTACATAAAAAAAGAAGTGCCTGGACACCCTTGAATTTCCAGGCTGTGCTGGCCAAATAAGTGGCAGGACGGCATGAGGATCTGAAAATAAGTGCCTGGACGCTGTCCATTACTGTCCAGGTACACTTTAAGCCCTGGCAACTCGGGCAGATATTTGTCAACCTTGTAGAGATGGTGTAGAAAAGTATTGAATCATAAAAAACAGGAGTCATAATAGTAATAGTTGCTTATTTTTGGTGTGCATTTTTTCCCAGTGCCCTTTCAATGACCTGTCTGATTTCTCATCTGGAGCTATTTGTTCATGAATATGTGATAATAGCCAATGATTTCTTATCGATTCCAATGAATATGTGATAATAGCCAATGATATCTTATCGCTTCCAATGAATATGTGATAATAGCCAATGATATCTTATCGATTTCAATGAATATGTGATAATAGCCAATGTTATCTTATCGATTCCAATGAATATGTGAGAATAGCCAATGATATCTTATCAATTCCAATGAATAGGCCTATGTGATAATAGCCAATTGATGATATCTTATTGATTCCAATTAAATCGCTATGCGTACAGTTATATTGCTGTTATAAAATATAGCTTTTACTAAGCTCTCAATTTGACCATCAAAACTTAAACAATGAAATGAGGACCTCAATCAATACAAAAACGGGTATTGGGCATAATTATTATGGGCAAAATGTTTAGCTTTGTGCATCAGAGAGTCAGTGCTGCAAACAACAGACTCACTTTCTTGCCACGTGCGTTTCTAAATTGAATAAATTGCTTTTATTCCTGAGTCTTTTATGTTCAACAATATATTCCATGTTCTCTTGTCCGCTCTCATCTCTGTTATACACATGTATGTATTAATACACATGTATAGTATACATGCATAATACACAGTAATACACATGCATTAGCTCACCACAGGTTTCTAACATCTGGAGGTCAGCAGGGTTCAACGCATCAAAAATTACCTTGCTTATGCTGCACTTCAAGTACCTCTGTGTACAAAATCCTTAGCCCTATACTTGACCAGCTGCATGGTTTTTTGTAAAATTCAGAATAAATTTAAATTGTTCTGTCTTACCCAAGCATTCTTATAAGATGAGTGCTCATTGGTTACCGGCAACCTCTCTTTGTATCCCTCCTCAGGGCATGTTATCTTCAGGCACGAGGCTTTTATACTGCCAGCAATACTTAGCAATTATGGGTTCTTATTATGCATTCAATGTTGTTGCTCAAAGTAATGGAAATGACTGCCACGGTTTATATTACGCTCAAACTCTTTCTTTCTTCAACAAGTCCATAAAAATTCACTTTTTCTGACTGTATTTAAAACCTGATACATCTTAATATTTAACTGCATATCCGATGCACACATTTGTGTGATTTTGTGCATCTAAGAATTGTCATAATAAATTAATAATCATGGAAGCATTGACAATAATTATCATATAAATACCGGTAATGCTGTTCAAGTCACACAAGTCTAAGACTTTTGTTGGAGATATACTTAGCTATTTTTGGTTAAATGACATATTGTTAACAAGTTTTATGCTACATGTTAATGTCATACTAATAATAATGATAATTTTCGTTTATTCAACAATCCGGTTGACAGAACGCAGCCGGTTACAGTGTACAATATTATGCAGTTGAAGCAATTTGCAGGAACTCAGATTACAGAATACATAAATCTTAACTATACTAACTGAATATGCAGACAGCCTGCAATAATCGATGCTAATAGCAGCCTACAAAGCTGTCGGCCCAACGGGGGCTCGAACTCGTTACTTCTCGCACTCTTGGCCAACGTGTTATCCATTACCCCTTCTACTGCTCACACGATACATCATTCTCTCTGAGTACGAGTAAAATCTAGGAAAGATACACACACTTGTGGCTGCGCTGTGACATTGGTGGCATTGGAGATGCTTGTCAACTTCTAATTGATGGCGACTAAAATTGATAAACGAATGCATTCCGGTATATGGCCACAGCTGCATGTTGTAAAAGGTAGTGTAATATATCACCACCATCATCTGTCTTCATCCAACTCCACTTATGTAGTTATGTCTGAGCACTTGTTATAGTGCCCCTTCAAGATTTCTACTCAGAGGTGCTCCCGACTACTGAATCAATGTTTCATGTTGAAGTGCATGAGCAATTGCGAGTGAAAGACTTGTTCAGGGTTCCTACACGGCGGCTTGAGATGGATTCGAACCTGGAACATTCCATCTCCAAGGCACTGAACATACCCCTACACCACTGTGCCCCACAATGACTACTATGACTCTGGGTTCGAAGAAGTACTAGCTTAGCCAACAGTTAGACACATATGGCAGACATCAAGTCTTTTAAGCTTATATTGCAGACTTTGAAAAATGAGCTGTACTTTCAAACCGCCCTGGGAGTCACATCCGAACAAGTAGTTTGAGGCCTTGTCAAATGCCCTCTGTGTACACCTTGCTGCCATCATAATCTGCTGTAATAAAGCTGTCGTGATACAAAGCGGAGGTATAAAGGTAGGATGAAGACTGATAAAAGCTCGGAGATTCGTGGATGATCAAGCAATGATGGCAAGCAATCAAGAAGGATTACAAAGAATGATGGATCGACTGAATATGGTTTCAACAGAATATGACATGAAAATAAACATCAAGAAAACAAAGGCTGTGAAGATAAGCAAGGGTGGAGAAAAACAGTGAAGATTACGTTAAATGGAGTGGACATGGAACAGGTTGGGAAATTCTGCTATCTGGGAAGTATGGTCACAGATGATGCAAGGTACCATGTGGAAATAAAAAGAATACGGTAGCCATGGGAAAGGATGCACTCTACAAAAGATGAGAAAATGATATTGCATCTCGCCGTAACACAGCCATGCCGTTACAAGGGCGCCTCACATACTAAACTAAGCAGCAGGATAGGCCTTAAGGAATAAATGTGTCTTGAGTCCAGATTTGAAGGAGTCAACTGAGCAAGCCGCTCGCAGGGTGGGAGGAAGACTGTTCCAACATTTGGGACCGGCCACTGAGAAAGCATAAATAATATAAAATGTAAATAATGTCAACAGTTACCGGTAATTAGAGCAACAAATTGGCTGCAATTTTCCAATTGGTTGATTTCACATGCATACATGTGATAGTTGTAGATACACTAAACATGAAAGTTGGCAGTCTGTTTTCATTTACATTGCATTTTGTAAATGTGATGGAAACCAAGATGGAGTGTGACGTATGGTTATGGTAATTTGGTGTCAGACGTAGCCACAGCATTCGTTCTGAAGGATTTTGTGCATTTTTTCATGGATGGATGCAAGACCAGCAGGCTATGAGGAGCAATCATACAAGCAATTTATGGAACTTTATGAAATGATAATGAAAGATATCAGCAGGGATTTCCGTCCGACGCTGCATTGACAAGTCCTGGCTCTCATCACCTTCAATTCTGTGCTGGAGATGATCAACCCATTCGCCAATATTTATGATGGATTCATCGTTGCCAGATATAGCTGATAATTTCACTTCCAGAATTGTATACTTTTGCTGCATCAAATGGATAAACTCGTAGTTGAATTTACCCGTATTGGCAGACAAATTCACAAAAAATATAAATATCTGGATGAACCAGAACAAGAGTCTAAAAATATCTGGCATGCAATGGGTTAATAAAACTGACTTAGTAAGGGCTGTTTTTCTTGTTGTTTTGCAATTTACATAGCATCTGTCAGAGCAAACCTTTGTATATAGTGTTTTTATTACATCAGGACACTAGACCACATCTGATCAGTTTCGACTAAGAATATGTCACAAACAACAGATAGTTCTCTTGTCCAATTTTTTGTGGGTCTCTTAGACTTAGACCATGAACTCAACAGACTGCAGAGCATTCAAACTCCTTAGCTTGCATAGTGCTGCATGTAACATTCCTCAGTCCTGCTCTATCAGCTGCAGCTGCTGCACCGGCTTCCTGTTGATTTCAGAATAACATTTAAATTGCTCTGTTTGGCCTACAAGGCCTTAGTACCAGTATACCTCCATGCCTTCAGTCGCTTCTAACTCATTGCATCCATTCTTGTTGCCTGCATTCATCAAGTATGGATCTCTTAGCTGAGTAGTTGTTGGTTATGGATTTCATGACTCTGGAGTCTGCACCCAGGGATTGGAATTGACTCTCTTTTCGTTGCTCAAATTCACTTATTTCCTTCAAAAAGTGACTTTCAAGCAGTTGGATATCCATCTGCATCTCCTCATGGCAGCTGACTATTGCTATATCCGTGCCTCAGATTATTCAGATTCACATTTTGGTACAACTGTGGATGCGTTACAAATTTAATAAGAGCAATAATAATACACCTCTCAGACAGTCGGGATGGCGGAATAAGAGCAATAACAGTACACCTCTCAGACAGTCGGGATGGCGGCCGAAAGAACAGCGACTGCTAACAGGAAAATTATCACCAGCTCTCTGCTAAACACTTTTTCGTTCCCTTGCTTTCGAAACCATGGGACCGATAAACAATGAAAGCCAGATCTTTTTCTCTGACCATGAACTAAAAACTCGGTATAATCAAGCTGCACTCGCAACAAACTTCTTTCCTTTACCAACGAATCTCGTTAATAACAATGCAACTTTTACATTTCATTTTATAAATGTGATGCAACTTTTTACGGCGATTGCATTCCAAGACACTTTCATCAATCAAGACAATGTCAATGAGTTTTGTCATCTGCAGACAAATGATATCAACAGATAGTAATATTCAAGTCCATGCAGGATCCTGTTTACCTTGGGGCACAAAGTAATAATTAATATTAATGTTTGCTTATTAATTCAAACTGACAAGAACGTAGTAAGATTGCTCGGCTTAATAGTAGGATGTGATGATATTTAAAGTTTTACAGGAGTCAAAGTGGCTATGTAATAGCTAGCAAGGCACCCATCTGTCTTGCTGCTCATTTCAAAGCATCTCTTTTGGTGACTGAAGTAGGGTCATAAAAGACAATAATAATGATGCTAATTATACTTCACATACACAAACTCTGTTCGAGATACTTGCTCATTCTGTGGAGTCTGTCTTGACTTTTGAATCACAACTGAAATTCTGCTTTTCAAAGTCTCTATTTCCCATGGACTGTTTTTTTGTCTCCACTGATTGCTTTGTGGAGTGTTTTCTAGAATTAAGGATGTTAAACGGTAATTGGAAATCGAATTATCGGTTTGGAAACGGTTACTGGCTTTTACTGTTTTTAATACAAAAAAGATCAAATTCATTTTGAAAATTATTTTCGGTCTGTTTAGTTCTGATTGAACATAGTTTCAGAATCATGACATTGGGGTTTCATTCGCCCACTTATTTTAATCAAACTAAGTGGCGAGGAGAGTGAGAGGGAGAGGTCTTAGAGCCATTATTTCGCATATGAAATAATGAAAGGGCGATATGATGGCGATTGTAAAGAAATGATGGACACATTGACAAATGAATAATAGCGAACAAATTGATGGCTGACATGACTCTGAGCGTTGACTTAGAACTAGATTTCTACATGCATTGATTTATGCTTTGTGAATAATTGCTCTGGTTTTTTCTGTCTCTGTCCTTGTGTCTGTCTCTGTCTCTCTTTCTCTATCTCTCTGTTGCACTGGTTTCTGTCTCTGTCTTGGTCTCTGTCTCTATCTCTCTTTTTCTATCTCTCTTTCTCTATCTCTCTGTGACTATTTTTCAATTGCACTGTTTTTTTCTGTCTCTGCCTTTGTGTCTGTCTCTGTCTCTCTGTCTCTATCTTTCTGTTGCACTGGTTTCTGTCTCTGTCTTGGCCTCTATCTCTATCTCTCTTTCTCTATTTCTCTTTCTCTATCTTTCTGTGACTATTTTTCAATTGCACTGTTTTTTTTCTGCCTCTGCCTTTGTGTCTGTCTCTGTCTCTCTGTCTCTATCTTTCTGTTGCACTGGTTTTTTCTGTCTCTGTCTTGGTCTCTGTCTCTATCTCTTTGTCTGTATCTCTCTTTCTCTATCTCTCTTTTCCCATCTGTCTGTCTCTGTCTTTGCATCTCTCTCCCTCTCTTGCTCCTTTGTCCTTCTCTGTTGTTCTCTCAATATCACTCTTCCTCTCTTGCCTCTTTCCTTCTATTACTAGCATATTTTCCTTTGCTATAGCATTCCCAGCTATTTTTACATTCTTACAAGCCTTGCGTTAGTTACCAAAACTATTTTACCTCCCGCTAATATATTAATTTATTCGGCCAGTGTTCTCTGTACAGTCGAGAAACATCTATAGACGAAGGAAAATCTAATTATCCTTTGTCACGTATCCGTCTGTCCAGCTGTCAACTCCAATCGTCCATGAGCATGCAGGAAAATTGCATCCCAGTAGTTACATTAATGTACAGTACTGCCAATGCTTTTATCTAGCTTGCTTGCTGTTGTTGTGCTTCCTGTTTTGAATTGAAGACATTGATTCCTGACTCTCTTGAGCTGTTTCTGATTGGGGTGCCATGATTATAGCTGTCTTTTGTGTTTAGAATTTTATGTTTTATTGTAATTAACAAAGTCTGTAGTTGTTAATGGGCTCCCTCATCTGGAGTTGTGACTCTTACTGCCTAGGGTTCTTTCAGACACATTTTATGGCAGCCTATTATTCTAAGGTCTGTTTTGTTATCATCGCATTTGGATCGAGAGCGTTTTTGATTTGAAATGTTGCATTTTATACATGAGTGAATGAATGAATGCATGAATGCATGAATGAATGCATGAATGAATGCATGAATGAATTATGAATGAATTATGAATGAATGCATGAATGAATGAATGAATGCATGAATGAATGCATGAATGAATTTTGAATGAATGCATGAATGAACATTGTCTATAATGTCAATATCTAACGCACAAAGCATCAGCCAAAATTATGCCACAATCACTTCAATGCCCGCTGAAAACGGTATGCAGAAACAGAAAGACAGTCAGTAAGGCAATTAATGAAGTTAACTCTCGGTTGAGTCGATTCTGACAAGAGACACTGAGCAGAACAAACAAAATAATGCTCCAGAATTGTTCTGAAGTGTAAGGCCAGCGATCAGAAAGCTTGTCCTCCAACACCAGTTTTTTTTGTGCAACCAGGATGCCATGCTTTGTACTGAGTTACTTTAATAATTTCAGAATATATTAACATTAAAGCATTTAAGGATAAATTGTGTCTCAACAGTTTGTCTTTATTGAATTGTGTTTGTAAGCTTACATGGAAATTGAGGCCTATACTAAACCTTGCTAACATGTACGAGCTTTAAGGTAAGTTTTTGGTGATCAGAACTTGCATAGATGACTGAAGTTGTTACATATTCATGAGATGTCAGCTGACTTATTTTTGCTGCTCTTTTTTATAGAAGAAGCCATAGTACAGTAATTGTGCATTTGTGCATCTCAGAACTGACCAGTGCATCCAGATCGGCAGGTGCACTGATGGCGGAATTTGAACTGTTACTGAGCAGGCATCTCTCTCGCAGCCTAAATGCACTTGCTTTGATCCTGCTTTTGGTGAGAAATTTATGCTTGTGGAAGGAGTTTTTTCAAAGAAGATGTCAGGGTTATATGGAGCAGATTAGTTGGACTGGAGAAACTGGGTGGATGGAGTAAGAAGGTGTAGAGTGAAGGGGGAAATGATATCTTAAATGAAGGTCTCTATAAGGACCCATTGATTTTAATGTTTTATCTGTGTGAGGTAGGATTTTTTGCAGATGACTACAATAGAAGCCAAACGTCCTTTAGACTTGTTATGTAGGTCACACGCTAATACTGTTCTATGTTGAGCATACCGAACTAATCAACTGCAAATTTAGAGAAGAACTGGTGTCTATGTGTATGCTCTGTAGTTGTAGGCCTACATCTGTAGTTGGCCCCTTTTGAGTCTCCTGAGTAAGCTGATGTAATTATTAGACAACTTTTGTATAATTATACTATCTGTAATGAATGAGTTGGTATAGTAGTAACAGATAGTAACAAGTTTGTTAGAAATCAAATTGAACTGTTTGGCATCCTGCAAAGCGCTCATCTGTCTTACGGCTGACTCTACAGTCAGCCCCTATTGAGTTGAATGCTGAGTAAACCTTTCGGGTTAGCTGCTGTTGAACCAATGTCCTTCTGATCTTCAATCCAGCATGTTACCATTCAGCCATCTTCTCGCCCCAAATACTGTAAACAGAGCAATTTTTGTTTTTCTGCTACAGATGCAGTGTTGCGTTAGAGGTGACAGTACGCGCTTACTGTTATTTCTTTGACTGACTATTCCTAATTATCTGGACAATTTATCTTGCAATGATCATGAACAATTTGTTTTTGGACACTGAAGATAAAACATTAGATGAATAGCATTAGATAAGTAGGTAGGCAACTGTGAAAATAACCAGAAAATGAAAATGAATCAAGGAACATTTAGAGTTTAATACGGAATGTTAGTGTGGCATGATGAAGAGTAGGCTTTTCTTTAGCTACCCCTAACCAGGAAATGAAAATGAATCAAGGGACATTTAGAGTCTTAAAGAGCAAAAGCTGTGTTGTTTAAACGCTTTAATGTGGTATGTTAGCACTGTGGCATGACGAAGAGTATGGTAGGATTTTCTTTAGCTACCCCTAACTGAATTCTGGTACATGTAGAAATACTAGCAGAGAAATTCCAATAGCGTGTGACCTGATGTGATTATAGGTCAGTCCTTTGAGACAAATAGAGGCAGCCACACAGAACCAGCATTATAGGTAGGAGACAGAATGACAGGCAGATAGAGCAAGATGCACAAAGGCAAGTGAGCAATGGCTAAGAATCAGTGACAAGGAGAAGGGCAAAGACTTGGGGGAGTCGGTGGTCATTAGGAAGTAGAAGCCGAAGAGGGAGACAGAGACCAGAGCCAGCTGTCAAAGGGAGAGAGAAGGAGGGAGACAAAGAGAGAGAAAGAGAAGGAGGCAGACACAAAGAGAGAAAGAAGGAGGGAGGGAGACAGAGAGAGAGAGACAGAGACAGAGAGAAGGAGGGAGGCACAAAGAGAGAAAGAAGGAGAGGTAGAGGTAGAGGCGGAGGCTACTACTGTGCTGCTTGAATGACTATTGATCTGGTGTATAGGCTGGTTTATGTGTTTCCTGCCGTGCATGGAAAGGACTCTGTGCAAAGGCTGAAGGAACAAAGCTCCTTCTTCCTCTGCAGCAGTAGCAGCGAATGTTAGGATGATGACAACGATGACGACTACTACCTCCTTTGATTCAGTCTTTGCTGAGTGACTGAGTGATGAAAACATGCTCACAACAGATCCAGCGATGATGCCAATGTCATGCTTACTGCTGCTGCTGCTGATGATGATGTTACTAGGCTCTTGAAAAGAGATGCATGATTGCCTACGTACATAGGCCTACTGTTAAGTAAAACACATCAAGGCATTGTGCAATGACACTGCTGTATTTTAGATATTATTGTTATTATTATTTATATGCTTATGGTTTGCCCATCCTAAGATGGTCAATGTTTTTGCTCACTATTATTTCTTTTGTTTACTGTGCTCTCTTGTGCTCACTCTTGTGCTCTCTGTAATCTCTTCTGCTCATTTGACTATCTTCTTCTATCTATCTTCTCCCACTTCTCTTCTAACCACTGCTCAAGATTTTTAAAATTGAGCACCTCTGGCAAAGGCTATAATATGCTAAGAAACAAGATAAATCTGTTTACCTTACAGTTTATGCATATGATGCAGTCGCCGAAGCAAATGGCTACCATTTAGCAATGTGTATTAATTAACATAATTGTTTATGGTACCCTGTTTGAGACTTTGTTTTCATTTTGAAGATCTGTATTTCTTGAGGTTGCTGTTGCTGAAGATGTGACAGTGATGAAGATGAAAGAGTGAATATCAGACAATGATTGTATTATGGTTGTTGATGATTGATTGATTGTTTTGATTTAAGATTATAAGTTTGATACTATAACTGATTACCATAAATGGCAACCATTGCTGCAAGAATAATGTCCAGACTGAAACACGCATGCAATCGCAGACACAAATTTTGTCAAATAGACATAAATGTGGACATACAAAAAAAACGCCGCAACAACAGGTTACTTATTCTTTGAATTCAGGTGCAACTGAATTGGATTGCCCGATGTCTATTGCTGCTGCACCAGCTCCGTCTTGCGCCGCTTTTTTTGTATTCAGATCTAC
Organism: Lumbricus rubellus; assembly: GCA_945859605.1. Classification (NCBI taxonomy): domain Eukaryota; kingdom Metazoa; phylum Annelida; class Clitellata; order Crassiclitellata; family Lumbricidae; genus Lumbricus; species Lumbricus rubellus. Next base: position 32,404,495 of record OX243812.1, on the reverse strand, counting down.
AGAAAAAGTCCGGAATCTCTGTGCTTTGTTTGCACTAATGGTTTGTCATGCAGAACGGAGACAAATTGGCTAGTAAGATAATAACGACGAGAAAGGTAGCTTAGTGCACTTTTATTGGCTACTTTTTCTACTGTATACAGATGTAGTATACAGATGTAAAGATGATTGTGTTTGTGTAGCATTTGGTTCTGTATTCATACACTAATGCAAAACAGATTTCTTAAATGTGTTTTTTCCATCCTCATTATTTTTGTCGCAAAATATACTTAGTTTTATTCACATAATTTGTTATTGCACCTGCGACATGTGTCAGATAAGTAAATCTGATATATTGGTTGTAGAAGCATATTTTTCTTTCAATTTTAAGGTGGAATGAACACACCTAAGTAATTGAACATTTGTTTTGTGCTATATAATTACATTTATTACCTTCACAATTGTCGTCGTCTTGGGAGAAGCGAAGACATGTGGAAAATTGGAAAGCTTTTCTTGCGTGTTGTTGAAAGCAGTAAATTTGTCACTTCTTGTGGTTAACAAGGCGAGTGGTTCTTGGGATTTTCTGAGTCCTGTGTATCTATGGCCAAACGTTTGCCTGATTAGTTTACCAGCGGAATAAACATGCTGCTCCTCTTTTCAAGCACTTAGGTTCTCTTAACAATATTAAATGTGGTGAAAAATAGTCAGGGTTCTAAACTTGCAACTGAAACATTTGAACGTATTGTAAGCTTACACTTATATAATGTAAACATTAATTATTAGTTTTGCGTCATTTCTTGTCCTTTGATAACTGTAAATTAAAATCATAGACATTGACTGACAGACATTTATGATGGCAGCATCACAGAATGCACTCTAAATTAAATTAAATGTCAAAATTATCTCCTGATGGTGACTGGTGATGGAATGCCTACTAGTAAAGTAATCGTCTCATGTCCTATTGCTGCTAAACCTTTAGAAATTTCTGTCTTGATTTTTGTAATAATATTAAAATCTCACTAAATTCCAGAATACTCTCTTCAATATGTTTTGAGAACCTAATATTCCAGAATAATCTGTTCAATATGTTTTGAGAACCTTGTTATGGTATTGAACATATTTAAGTCTTTTGTCAATTAGATTTATGAAATGATCAGAATGCTTTAAAATTAGTTCATTATAATTATGTGGTGACATTTTTTATATTTTGCCTGTAACCTCTTAGTGGGTTTTGTCCCCACAGTTCTGTGTTCCCTTATAGATCAGTAGACTTCTGCTAATGGATGCAGTTTCTCTATTCTCCTGTGGCATGCATTTTGAATTTAGAAAATATTTTGCTATAACTATACAGTATACAACCTTAATTGGCTCAGATTATTTTCTGCGCTTTAACGGTCTGTGTTTGTTGACATTACATTTCAAAAGGAGACTTTGCAGAGGCCTGTTTGTTCAATTTTCTAAGTGGGATGGATGGAATGTTTTTGAGACCTCGATTTTGGACATTTTTGTGTCTGAGAGTTTCAAGAGCCACTGCATTGCTTTTCAAAACATAGTTTGCTGTTTTGGCTTTATCCTCTCAGTTGGACTTCCGGCTGTAGTTTATTTACGAGAGACTCCTATCAAACGTTATATAAATGTCCTGCTGTATTACATTACGTTCCTTTGGTTTCCTTCATATTTTGTGAACCAGATTTCGGACTGAAGAATATGCTGCAGATCTTTAGTAGCAGTCAGTACTACTGCTGCGGTGGCAGTGCTGCCGTTATCGTTTTTGTTGTCGTTGTGCATGTATGTTAATATGCTATAGCAGTTGCATTGCCGGTACTGCTGTCTGAATCAATATGATCATTGATTATGTGCCTGAAATCCTGCCTAATGATTTATGTATCTGGGCACAATGCTTATGTTTCTGGGGGTTGCCATATCATGATTATATTAAGCGTACGTAGAACGGTTCCTCTTGGGTACACGCTGCATGCTTCGGCTATTTGCGTTATGAGCACGTACAGAATCTGGAAGTAAAGGTATTGTCGGATTAACTTGATGCCTGTCTGGGGACTCTTTAGACTTTGCTGCTGATGATATATACTGGTTGGTGACTGTTGACACTTGATGAATGGTGCGTGGAAGTCGTGCACAAGCTACATAATATTGGAACTGGTCAGTCGAGTCTTAAATCTAACGGAAATTTATGGCACATTTCCATTTTCCAATTTTCCCTTCCTCTGGACATTGCTAATGACAGTTTCCCTATTGAAATATGCGTTCTCGTGGAATGTGGAGACATGGGTATTGAGAAGGTTGTGTTGAAACTTTGATTGAAAACCTTGATTGCCTTGAACGATTGTTTTCTTAATCATAATCATGATCTGTGAATTTATTCGGTGTCCTTAAACGAAAAAGTCATAGGAAGGAACTTTTTGCAGGCAAATCAAAATCAGTGAGATGAGTCTTGTTTAATTTGATGCAAAGGTCAAGATGTTTTGCTAGAAGCAGTGAAGGGCATTTGCAATGTCAGTGTGAAAGATATCCATCACCATGGTGATGAGAGAGGGATGAAGAGATGATAGGATCCTAGTTCTGCTTCTGTATCTGGTGTTTATTGATCCATATAAGAGCCAATGAATATTATTTTTAGCAATCTCTCACATCTGCATAATTTGTGAGTTAAGATTCTAATTGGTCAGTTGAAATAGGCAATTAATTTTAAAGCTAAACTCGTAAAAATCCAGTATATGTTTCAAACAGTCAGAGTATGATACTGAGTGTTTAATAATGAGCAGTGGTAATAGTTGTAATGATGATGATGATGATGGTGGTGGTGGTGGTGGTGGTGGTGGTGGTGGTGGTGGTGGTGGTGGTGGTGGTGGTGGTGGTGGTGGTGGTGGTGGCAGTGGTGGTGATGATGATGATAATAAATAGCTGTTCCAGATATCAGTAATAGCTTTTTTATATAATAATAATAAATTATCATTATTATGATTATGCTAAACTATTTCTGGCTTTCTTTGTAAGCCCTAATACACACAATAAATTAATATGACGTGAGTCCTGCATTACCTGTTACAGTAGTCTGACCTCTTGACAAACTGCTTTCATAACTCTACCTTGGTCTCAGCATGACAACCATTTCAACTGACAGTTGCATTTGTTGAGCACTGTAACATCGTACTATATAGCTGCTCTGTTCATTCGTGTAGTGCTTCTGGAGCAGGTCCTCACAGTGCTGCCGTCGTTGTGGCTGTAAGCTGTCCTCCTCTCTAGTACCATTTTTTCTTGTCATGGCTAAGTGCATTGTCCTTTCCAATAAGAGCTTTCCATGGAAACTGGTGAGTGGTACAGCGACTGTGAGTTTCGCCCACAAGAAGTCTGGCTGCATTGCGGGAGGTTGGCAACTTATGCCGCTGACTAGTGATGTATTTGTAAAGACATTCTCCATATCATGTCTTTAGACAGTGCTTCGTTGGTTCACTTCAGTGTAAGAATGGTTAGGGACATTTTTCATCGGTCAATTTTTCATCGGTCAATTTTTCAGTTCTGTCAATTTTCCAGTAGCTTTGTTCATTCTCTGTTGCTATTTGTCTCTTTCTTGGTCAGTTATTTGCTCTGTCTTTGTCGTTCAGGCTATTGCTTCATTCGCCTGGAATGATGTTAACTCATTTCTATCTGATGACTGTGTTGAAACTAACGTGAAAATATAATTCTAATTGTTTCCACACTTTCGAAAGGTGGTATTTCTTGCTTGGAACACAACGTCTTGAATTTAAAGTTCATTAACTTCTATGGTGCCTCTATTTAAATTTCCCGGACATCAATTTTTGTTCGCTTCATGTAAGATCGCAATCAGAGAAATCCTGATCGATCGGATAAGTTGAAATCTGAGAAATGAGGGAAGCCAGAGGAAGTGTTTCTATATGACGCCAGTTCAAAGAGATGAGTCTTAAATGTAGTTCAAAGGTTTGATAGATAGAATGAACTGAATGTGGGAAGCAAATTCCAAAGCTTTGGATTGATGATCATCGAGGATTTGGAAGGTTTGGATTTGAAATGATTTGAAAGAGCAGTAATACATCTGCTGAGAAATATGCCCAAAGAGTTCCAGCTTCCTGCATATTATTTGCTGCATAAGGTTCTCTGTTTGGCCTATTCGCCTATATTGTATACAAACTTTATTTCCTCATTCAAAAACTGGTTTCATAGATTCTCGTCTGAAACCAAATAGCAAGTCATGGACCATGTATGTTGTATAACAACATGTAAAATATATTCATCTTATTCAGTTATTTTACATAATATGATTGTTGCAAGCAAGAATGTCAAAAACCTGTACAGAATTCTGCTCATTGCTAATTCTTTTGTGATCTCAGTTGGTGATTTAAATTTTACATCAAACTGAGGCAGATCCCCTGTATAATTGTGGCCAAACCTTAGGCTGAAAACTACTGCACTAGAACGTCGTTAGCACTCTGTGGTCTCTGGCTTGTCCTATGGCTTATGACGAAATGACAATTGCTGTACGAAGCAAACATTTCAATGAATATTGTTCAATAGATGATCAAACCATACAGGGCACGATTTTTTTTTAGCAGATCGTGAATTTGTATCAATCGATCGTGATGCATATCTGATGGAAGTCTGCATTGATCAGGGATGTATACTTAAATCCCTCGACTGGGATGTCTTGTCGACATTTCTCCCAATTTGGAATCATTGTCGGAGAAAGACCCTTGAATAAATTGTTGCTGTCAGCCAGACCTCCATCCCTCCATACCTCCCTTCGTTATTTGTCGGTGGCAATGTGTTGAGTTTAAAGCATCAGAAGGGGATCAAATTTGAAAATGGCATCTAGTGCTGTGAGTGACACACTGCTGCATTTGTGCTGTGCTCCTTGTTTTCCATTCATGACAAATTACCGATTGTTGTCTGTATCACCAGTGATTGACAGGTTGATATGTAGGTACTCGAAATGGAAACCTGTGGGACCATTTTGAGTGACCATTTTCAATCCTACATGCTCTCCTTTTCTCTTTTTTTTTAACCCTAATCACTTTGTTCATTTTTAAAGTGCATTTAGAGAGAAATAGCGATAGTTTCAGTTTAATGACACTGTGCGATAATAATTAAGGATCATTGGTTTCACCCTCCTCCTCTTTTGTCCAGGCTTACCCTAATTATTTAGATTGCTAGATTGTTCAAGCTGCGTTATTTCATCAGTTGTGGAAACTTTAAGTAGAATTGTGGCTGTTTACATTATAGTAAAGTAAGGTACAGTCACGAGACATAGCTTTATATGTAGCCCCATAAAAATTTGTAGCCAGAAATATGGCATGAATATTGATAAAAAGTTTTACAACTGGGTTAACTCTACTACATGACATCATATCAGGTTTGAAGATCTGCGTGCTTTTGTTAACAAACTTGAATTGCCCTGTTTAATATTTAAAATATATCACCAATTAAATAACATTAATATGCATCTGCATATTTATATGTAGGGCCATAATTATGTCCCTTATCTTGGACATGAGAAAGTAATAATTTATCCAGAATTACCATTTCCAAAGTTGCATTTGTACACATGAAATGCCGTCTTGCATTTCCCCATTTATCTCTGCGTCATCAATTCCGGCAATGCATCAACACTTTTACCATTTACTGCTTTCAAAGCTGCAGCGATCGCCATGGCAACCGTGCGCCAAGATGGCCCCCGGCGTTGTAGCGGCTTAGCAGTCGTCTTGCGGAGGAGGAGCGTGTGATGGAAAAATATTGTAGTTGGACTTAGATTTAATACCCGCAGGACGAAGAGCCCGACGGCGGTCCGTCTTCTTCTTTCCATATGGTAATGACTCCATCATTTGATCAATACATTCGTAGGTCATTTGCTGGTGGTGGTGGTGGTGATGGTCGTGGTGAAGAGCGGTGGAGAGAGAGAGAGATCTATCGATCGCTTAGTTTGACCACGTGATCTCTCGTCCTAATCTTATATTGCAAATTAGAGTCTCACAGAAGAAGAAGTGGGTCACCGTTTGCAAGGTTGCTGAGCCTTGCCGTCATCTGGATCAGAGGGGGTGGGCTGGGTGGTGGGGAAGAGGGGGGCTGGGGAGGGGTGGGGCTGGGTCCTCCTTGGCTAATGGCAAGTGACAACATACGGAATGGAACTGTTTCTTCTGGCAGGGAACAATGTTGTGTGTACTTGAAAAGAAGGAGAATGCTCTCGACTTAAATAATTCGGTCTTCAAGTAAAACTGTTTCAATCGTATGTTTCTGCTTTTCACCCTTTGGAAAATTTGTGAACCATCCTAGTTTAAATGCTTCCACGTTTTCAGACTCCATTGGGTCATGTGGTACTAGTAAAGATAAGAGAAGATAAGAATATTCGTTAATTAATCAATTGCTATCTGCATGTTGGTGTACAGACATGGTGATAAAAAAAATACATAATCCGTAGAGCCAATCAGAAGTCAAATATTTTAGTATATAACACACGTCATCCTAAATCCAATATAGGTAATAAGTAGGCGTATGTTCTTATGACGACCAACTATTTATATTGCACTTTGGTTCCCATGACATAAAAATGCTGAATGCTGCCCTAAAACGTTTAAGTACTTGACTTTATCCGCTGCTCTTTTATCGTTTGTTTACTGTCGGATTATGGCGACTGGTTATTTGTCAATGAAATGAATATACATGTATATCACCTGGTATATATATATGTATATACATATACAATAATACAATATATGTTATAAGCTTATTATACACGGTGTCCCAAGTGAAGTGAGCCCCTTTTTGTTTTGACGATATACTTGTCAATTCTAAATGAAACTCAATAAAATTTCAGAGAGTGTAAGAGGGATAAATTATCAATGTTTCCTGAAAATTTTATCCAATTCTACAAACAGAGTCCGAAGTTATGCACATTCAAATTTGGGCAAAGGAAAATGTAAGTTTCCAACATGTAAAAGATAGGATATTACTGCTTGCAACTGCACGTCTTACTTTCTAAATTAATAAATATTTCCGTCATATTTCCGTCATTTCCATGATGGGGGACAATAATAAAAATGGTTTCCGAAAAGAAGATTTGAGTTTAATAAAAAATTTAATAGGAGAAAAACATTACGGTGCAAAAGGTTTTTAATGGAATTTCCTAACATAAACTGGCCCATCGCAGCCTTATGAAACTCGCATGCGCGTCACGTTGACCAGAGACCACTTCAAACTGCGAAATGTGGAAGAATGGAATCGTTTTGATCAAAGGGATTGTTGACAATGCAATCAGTGAATGGCGAAAGCACGTTAGAGCATGCATTCGAGGCTTTCGAGCTAATGGACCGCATTTTGAACATCAGCTTTGAATAACAGCGCTAACACTAATTTCCTATCTTTTACATGTTGGAAACTTACATTTTTCGTTGCCCAAATTTGAACGTTCATAACTTCGGACACTGTTTGTAGTATTGGATGAAATTTTCAGGAAACATTGATAATTGATCCCTCTTACATTCTCTGAAATTCTATAGAGTTTCATTTAGAATTGACAAGTATATCGCCAAAACAAAAAGGGGCTCACTTCACTTGGGACACCGTGTATATATTTACACATAATTTACATATACATTTAAAAAAATGAAGCATCCTTAACACTTTTGTTTTTAGGATATGTAGTTCTTAGAATAATCTGTTTGATTATTAATTATTTTTTTTATAAGTACTTCAGCCAATTATTCTTTTAGCTTTGGAACTTCTGAGGACCACTTTTGACAGCACTTAGCATAAACTGAACCAGTTCATGTTTACATCAGCTATTTTTTTACATGTGATATGGAGTTGTGGCATCACTCTACTACTTTCAGAATAAACAGAGCTCAGCGTGGCTATTGCAGACTTGATTCAATATGGTGCCAGTGATGATTTGGTCTCCTTGATGTGGCTTTTTTTGTGGGTGGCCAGAAATTTGTGAAGATTTTCGTTACATCGCATGATTTCTAATCTAACGTGGAATTTTTTATGTTCCTTCGGTTGTGAGAGCGTCAATGCAACTCATGCTATTCTTATTCTGGTCGACTTGACTATAAAAGTCAGAGTTTGATGAAGGATTAGAATATCCAGAGTCTGAGTGAAAAGGAAAGATAGATTAGATTAATCGACTGACCAATAGGATGTTATCTTTGTAAAACATGACACATGTTTCAAGTGGGTCAGAAGCTGGCAAACAATTACATTATGGAACCCTGTGTGGGTGTGTGAAGCTAGTAATATGTCATTAAGTTGCAATCTGTCTGTCTGTCCATTGGTCAGTCTGTCTGTCTGTCTGTGTGTGTGTGTGTGTCTGTCTGTCTCGCTGCCTCTCTCTACAACCAGATTGTCCCTGGTTGCATGTATATATGTCTTGATAATGAATTACCAACTGCAAGTGAAGTGGAAGAATTTAATCGGAAGCACACACAACACACATAGCAGCAGCGAAAGGTGAAAGCATTACACTTTGGATGACCAGGAGTCACTTTGAAAGAGGCTGAGATGGACCACCTTTATGAATGATTAAACTCACTCAGACCCGTTGAGTCTCCTGTGACTCGAACAGCTGCTGGACGGATGGACGGTGGAGAGAGTGTTGATTCACATTATATTAGTTTCCATGGTGATAGAATACTGGAGGAAGAACAAGAAGGAAGAACATGCGGAAATCGATCATCAGGAAAATACTTCTCCCGTGCAAACGACGACGCCGGGCGTGATGTGAATAATTGAAACTCGAGCAATATGGTTCAGCTTTCAATTCCATCTCTTAGTTGGATGGCGAACGCCATGCAGCCAGTCAAGCTGTATTTCAATCATTTTGCTCTCTGCATTCTAGATTAGGGCCTTCAGTGATGCATGGAGTGTCTATTGTTAATATCGTTAAATTTAGAAATTTTTAAATTTATTTTTTAGTGTTTTATTTTAGGCAGATATTTCAGTGATAAATTAGGTTTGGAGTGAGCAGTATGGAATGATTGTCTGGAGTCTATGCGTGTCACTGATGACATCGGTCGCTGATGACATCGGTCGCTGATGACGGCGGTCGCTGATGACATCGGTCGATGATGACATTGGTCACTGATGACATCGGTCGATGATGACATCGGTCACTGATGACATCGGTCGATGATGACATCGGTCACTGACGACATCGGTCGTTGATGACATCGGTCACTGATGACATCGGTCACTGATGACATAGATCACTAATGACATCAGTCGCTGATGACGTCGGTCGCTGATGACATCGGTCACTGATGACATCGGTCACTAATGACATAGGTCACTAATGACATGGGTCATTGTTTGGCTTCTGTGTTATTTTGGTGAAATATTTTGCTTATTTGCCGAATTTCCTCAGTTCTTTCAGACATGCTGGAGTTTGCTGGCATTAAGTTTGCATGTTGGACTTGTTTTTCGTTTCTGCAATGGATTTGTGTGTTTGAGAGTATCTTCTTTGCTTTTTATCTTTTCCTACATGATCTCATCGGAAGGACGGGCTTGTGGATGTATGGTCAAACATGACAGTGTATTATGAGCATATGCATATGCAACCTGGTAGTTTTTCTCAGCGAAGGAAAATTGTATGCATCTGCAGCCTAATAGTTTTTTCCAAAAAAGTAGAGTTGATATGGGTCTTTGGAATGACCTCCACCATTTATTTACGGGCGGTACTTCGATCCAACAACCAGCTGGCGATGAATACATTTTCTACGCGTTTCATGGAATAGCCGGACGTTATGTTATGATCTGCCAGTGAGAGGCTGACTCTGCTGGACGTAGCCATAACTTGTGTGGCTAATGCTACTGCACATTGTCGTTCCACATTCTCAACACAGCTTGGTCCAGAGACTATGAACATGACTTCATCTGTTGGCTATTGATGGGAATTCGTTGGCTCCACCCACGTGTGTGTGTGTGTGTCTTTATGTGTGTCTTTGTTTGTGTGTGTGTGTGTGTGTACAAGTTTGTGCAAGCATGTGCAAGTGTGAACCATTGATGGCACCTTCAGTTTTACGCTCCTAAAGACATTTACCATCATGACTGGTCACACTGTTGTAAGGTACTTGCATATGTATGTAAGTAGGTAAGTGAGTGAATAAGTATATAGTTTCTTATGCCACACTATGGTTTACATGAAATTTAGATATGATGAAGCATCCTTGTCAAAAACGTTTTTCTCGTTACATTGTGCATTATTGTGCGTCTTCTCCAGATAGATAAGTGCGTGCATAAATACATCAGGTCCCATCACTACTGCGTTGCTTTGAAGGGTATTGGGAAGAACTGTGAATGCCGTGACGTTGTGTTGCTGAAGTCACGTAGAACGTAGAACAGTGATGGAGGTGAAACTGAGCCTCACACATCTATCTTCTGCCAGAGCAGTTTATTCACAGCTACACACATTGCTTCTGAGATTTACCGTATGCACATAAATCTTAACGAAGAATACCGTTGCTAACAGCCAACCTGAATCCTTTTAGAAGTGAAAAACCATCTAAGGACATTGAATGATATTAATGATAATACTAATAATGATGATGATGATGATGATGATGATGATGATGATGATGATAATAATAATAATAATAACAATAATAGTGATGATAATGATAATAACAATAATAATAACAATAATAATGATAATGATTATAATAATAATAATAGGCCTAATAATAATAATAATAGGCCTAATCATAATAATAATAATAATAATAATAATAATAATAATAATAATAATAACAATAATAGTGATGATAATGATAATAACAATAATAATAACAATAATAATAATAATAATAATGATAATGATTATAATAATAATAGGCCTAATAATAATAATAATAGGCCTAATAATAATAATAATAATAACAATAATAATAATAATATTAATGACAACTTGTATGGTGCCATAACACACTAACACAGCCGAGCTGTTGCAGGAGCTCCTCACATAAAACAAACAAAGAGTTGGGTTTTGTCATCCCACTTAATAATAGACGAAGACATAATATGCAGGATAGGCATTAGAAAATAAAAAAATTTGAGTCCTGATTTGAAGGAGACAACTGAGTCAGACACTCGCAGGGTGGGAAGAAGACCTTTCCAGCATCTGAGGGGAAGTGCGGTAACAAAAGCTTTTCTCAAGTGATCGGTCGGAGTCACAATCCGACGCATTTGGTCGTAGGACCACATCTTTGAGAACTGTTGTGGACTGAGGTGTCTAATAGATTATCAATTGATCTGTCCTATTCATTTTAACCTATATCAGCGGTTCCCAACCCGTGGCCCTTGGGCCAAAAGTGACCCTCCAGGCTTAAAAAAATGGCCCTCATCTTTCAAAGAATCAGCAAAAATATATGCAAAAATTGACTATTTGGACAGGATAGAACCCATAATTATTTTCTATTACAAATTATTTAATTTTGACGTCTATAAATAACATCAAACGCTCTATTTTTAATCAATTATAACAATTTTATATGCCTTTAGTTAATTAATTTTTAGCCTTGTGGCCCCCCTTGTGTCCTTTAACTAAAAAAAAGTGGCCCTAAAGTCAAAAAAGGTTGGGAACCACTGACCTATATGAGTATTTTACAGGAATACACACTGACAAGTCTGATTGTCCTTCTTTGTTGAAGTTCTTGAGGAGCAGCCAGTGAGGATAAAGTTGACGGATGTGAATGACGAGCTACCCGAGTTTAAGAACATTCCACGTCCGTTTCTTACGACCGTGACCGCCACCGCTCCCACCGGAGCCAGCGTTTATCAGCTGATGGCGCAAGATGCGGATGAGGATAGCATCATCCGGTACATCTTGGAGTCGGGTATGTCAGATGGTTGTCTATAATGAGATGATCGTATAAGTATATGATGTTTAACTATAGTGTGATTGTTTGATGGCTATAAGTGTTGTGCTGAATTAATTATTAATGGATAAATTAGTAAACACTAAATGCATCAGACTTTTAATTAATGACTAGAGTGAGAGATGGAACGTAACGGTGTGAATGGTTTGAAAATTGACCTCACAGTGTTAACAGATTACTGGTCTTATTATTTTGTATCTCATAGGATTAAATGTGGAGGTATTCACTGATTGCAATATATCACAAGAAGTTTCTAGTATTTTTTTAACATCAGGTTTTTGGCATCAGTTTGGCAACTCTTGTGCATTAGTTTTGCTGCTTAATGATCGGTTGCCCAGGAAATTATGTTTTGCATGCAGCGAAGGCACTGACTTTGATCCTTTCAGCTTCTTTCCCTTTGTTCGTTCAGTTTGCCAGTTTAAAATGGATGTTAGCGTCAAAGCCTGCGATGTGATGCAGTAATCCTTTGACGTAAACTTGTTAGGCAGGTGGATTTTTCTTTGAGTTTCTGATAGAATATGTAAACACAGTCACCGGTATAGTCAATTTCCCATGGTAGTTTATGCTGCATGTATTCTATGTTCTTAGAAGGCATGTTGTAGCAGTATGCATCAGACTTGCCTCCCGGTGCTGGGTAATATACAGTATTCAATTTACACTATAGAAGGCGTGTTGTAGCAGTATGCATCAGACTTGCCTCCCGGTGCTGGGTAATATACAGTATTCAATTTACACTATAGAAGGCGTGTTGTAGCAGTATGCATCAGACTTGCCTCCCGGTGCTGGGTAATATACAGTATTCAATTTACACTATAGAAGGCGTGTTGTAGCAGTATGCATCAGACTTGCCTCCCGGTGCTGGGTAATATACAGTATTCAATTTACACTATAGAAGGCGTGTTGTAGCAGTATGCATCAGACTTGCCTCCCGGTGCTGGGTAATATACAGTATTCAATTTACACTATAGAAGGCGTGTTGTAGCAGTATGCATCAGACTTGCCTCCCGGTGCTGGGTAATATACAGTATTCAATTTACACTATAGAAGGCGTGTTGTAGCAGTATGCCTTCATTCAGACTTGCGTCACAAAATTTATCTTTTCCGGTGCTCGGTAATATACAGTATTCAATTTTCCTGTGACTGTTGTGTCGAAAGGAAAGGGAATGAGATTTTGTCACTGCCAATGGAAATAGGAGTGGCTGCAGAATTTACTCACTGTCCAGTTGTGTCATCTGAGCCTGGTTAATGGACGAGAGAAGCCCACGCACAGGAAGCCAGTCCATTTATTGACCGAGGATGTGGTATCTGCCATCAGTGTCCAGAACGTTGTTTGGCCATCTCTTAAAATCTGATTATGTCGGACACTTCTGCACTGCCAAATGACTTGCCTTTGTTTGCCCGGGATTGTGACTTGCTGAGACTTCTGTCATGTCTTGTTGAGTAAATAACAGAATTATTGTACATATCTCTGTTATTCAATGAACTCTGCTCCTTGCGAACTATGGTTCTTATCGTTTGCCTACGTTGTGCAAGGTTTCAGGTGTTGTTAACTCAAAAAGAGAATTTAATAGAATATGTTTCTTAACCATTTTTAATGAATATTTTAAATTTTGGATATAAGAAATTGTATTTTAGAGCTTGCAATCATTCATTCATTCATTCATTCAGAGCATTTATAAGGAACTACTCAGAGGCGCTCAGGCATGCAGCATTTTAGGAAACAACCAATGAATTGTACATGTATATGATTAATCGATTGTTATTAAAAATAATATAATTAGAATGAAAACTACACAATCATGCCATAGTGTGGTTCTGCATATGACAGAATTCTGAAGACACTATATATTTTTGTGCATTGCTTTTAGAAAAGATACTTTAGCATGTTGTGGTATTTATCTGTAGAAAGATAAGAAGTATCAATAGCAATATGACCGGCAACTATACAAATATAAAGAAAATGAATGAAAATGCAAGAATTTTAACTAACTGTTCAATACGGTACTCTACTCTACTCTAGAGTGACCTAACAATTTTATTTTTAGGAGCGTTGACGTCAGACAATGGACACATGTGCCTATTATAAATCACTGTTACAGTTTTGCTGTAGGCTACATATGGATCTATGCTGGGATATGAGTTATCTTGTACATCGTGCCTTCGCCTACCAAACAATACGCGAGTTAACTCGTGCCTAGTGGTAAAAGTGTTGAATGCAAAATATATATCTAACTTATTATGAAAAGTCTTTTGGTTTTTTGGATCAGGTGGCGAGGACCGATTTGAGGTTGATCCGGAGAGTGGCGTCGTCAGAACAAAGGGTTCGCAGAATCTTCCACTTGGCAAAGAGTTTGAGATCGGAGTCTCGGCTCAGGATGTGCACGCTCAGACTTTGCAGAAGTCGCCAACGCATTCGCTGAAGATACTTGTTGGTGAACGTGATCCACAGTTCTATGAAACTCAGTATGTTGCTAATATCCCAGAGACGGCAACAGAACAGTACGAGTAAGCAAACTGATTGAGCTATTTTCTTACGCATTTTCTGTTTTAAGTTTTGCTGGTTTTTAGATTATTCTTTTGCTACTGCTATAGCGATATCGAGAATTAGTGGAACTGCAAATTGTTTAGAGTAATCTGCAATAGTGCCGCTGCAATTATGCAATTATATTTTTGGCGTTTGCGTTCGGTACGCGTGTTTTATTTTGTTATGGTCTCGCTATGCAATCAACAGGATTCTACATATCAACAGGATTCAGACTACATAATATTCATATAGAATTCTGTCAAAGAATAGAACAGTCTAACATGTTGAAGCTGTGGACTTCAAATCATTGAAGCAGCATACATTCAACAGATGCATGCAATGATCATGAGGAATGATTGTAATGATCTTTGTTTCTTTCTGGAATTTCCACATCTAACGATCTCCCTCGGGATGCTCCAGACTTTCAGAGTTCATTGAACCATGAAAACAGCTTTAAGACTTCCTTTTATAGTGTCAGTTAATGGGATAAGTAAGCTATATAAGCTTTTAGTGCCTACATTTATATGGGCTTTAATGGCTGTATTGTTCCTTTAACTGTTTCACCCAAGGGAAGAAGCTTTCCCATTTCAAAGCATCCTGTAAGGGAAATCTGCAAACTGCCTCAACCAGGATAGATAAAATTCCAATTATACATAATTGAATTGCTGCCGGTAGGTAGTTCATGATGTGTGGGTTGTGTGCATTTGAATTTTCTTTATTACCTCACACTTTATTTAATGACTGTCTTGGTGAAAATAGAATGTTGTAATGTAAATTGTATTCTACTGATGATACTCACAACGCTACAGCTTTCTTATCTTCCTATGTTGTCTTCTTTTATTAATTTTAGTCTTTCATCTCATTTAGTCTTTCTCATATTTCCGTGATAACATTAGTAAGACAGTATTTTCGTGATCTGCTGCTTAAGAATGAAAATGTAGAATGATTTAGGGATCTGGTAGGTAGCCTTTGACAACAGAAGCATCAGTCAAAATGGTTTTATTGAAATTGAACTTGGAAACTTTCAATGGTTTTATTTAAATCCGACTTGGAAATTGAAAAATATGTTTTCTCTGTTCTTGCATCTGTTTATCTGGAGTGTGGTGTGTTCACTGCTGTTGCAATTTTGATCAAACAGTTCATGCACCTTCACTTTAAGAGAAACTGATCAGGAGCACTGCACATGCTGGTGTAAAACGAATTACATATTTAATAGAATAGATATCGTACATTTGTTTAGGATTCTTGAAGTTAAGGCATACTCTCACCAGGGCTATCCGATATATGTTTAGGATACTTGAAGTGAAGGCATACTCTCACCAGGGCTATCCAATGACCTACGAGCTGACGACAGAATCTGGAAGTCAGTCCAACGAGTTCGCCATTGACCAGAGCACCGGCGTTGTTGACCTGCTGAGAACCCTCGACTACGAGAAAGACCCGCAACAGTATCATCTACGGGTCAGGGTCATCGAGAATGGTCGACCGTCTCGAACAAGCACAGTGAACGTGAGTTATGCTTGCTTTCGTTGGATACGATTTTCTATTAACCCTTTGATGCCGAGATGGTAGTAAATGGTATGGGCATAAAGGGTTAAGTTGTCGTGAAATTCTAATTTGTTTAATGGGAGAAGTAATGTTGTGAAGGAAAACGTTGAAGTGGTTTGGTGATGCAGAATAAAAGGAGTGGACGGGCTGCTACTGATATGCACGCTGTGATGGAACAGTCTCTTCTTTGGTCATTTATTCAGTCATTGTTTTGGTCTTTTCTTCCTACCTTCTTCACTTATTTATTTATTAGTACGGTACTTGAGTTCATTAAGTCATTATTTTCCATCTATCCTTCCATCCTTTCATCCATCCATCCATTCATTTATTCAAGGCTTCTGCATGACTTCTTGTGGTTTCGTGATGGTTTAGGACACAGTCACAAATTGACAAAAGATGCATGCATTATCTTTAGTCACAAGGAGGTGCATATCTAGAGGAGAGGTATTGCTGAACAGAAACTCCCACCACTCATATAAGCTATGGCGTTGAATTGTGAACATGGCAAAGATTGTTGGTAACATATGACAATAGATGACACACTGACACATGACAATAGATGACACACTGACACATGACAATGGATGACACACTGACACATGGCTGACTTCATTATTATGCAATTATAAGATGCGGAAGGTATGGTAAATTATCAACTGCTGTCCAAAGAGGAATGCAAGAAACTTAAGTGTAGAAGGTATTTTGTCCAACTGTATGTGATAATTGTGATATATACCTTTTAGTAGAATGATGATTTTAGTTAACTATACGGATATACAGCATTTAACTCTTAGGTGCCTGCAACCCTCCCACCCCCATATAGTTTGGTTAGGCAAATCCTGCTGCCTGCAGGTGTTTGGGTTGGGCTACTCTGTTAGGCCATGTGGATATAAATTCTATAATGATAATCCTATCAGTAAATTGAAGATATTATCTGCTCCTACTAATAACAGCCATTTTAGTTGCTTTCCTTAGATTAAATTCTTTGATTACAAACTGGACAGTCGCCCTTGGTGACTGACAGAGCTCTAATTCTGCAATAAGACACATCAAGATAAATTGCAGTTCTACCGCAAGGCGATATTGAATATACAGTAAAATACATGACGTAAAAGGCTGATTTACTTCCAATGCACGACGCTAATACGTACTTGTGAGTGTAATCTTAAGGAGATATTTAGCTCGTTTTTTATCATCATTATAATATATATATATTATCATCAGTCCATATATATATATATATATATATATATATATCTATATATGGACGGCCATAATTATGCGCATACTCCAATGATCATTAATCTTCTTCATTTCTCAGTCATGTTCTGCTTTCATGCTCAGACTCTCAATGTCTGCCTTTCATCATGAAGCCTTCCGACAAGATGTTGTCTTTCTTTCGTTGTCTTCGTCAAGGTTCCTTAATTATTCCAGACATTGTTATTCTGTCTTCGTTCGTGTGTTGTTCCTCAATAGTCTGTGGCTGTACAACGAAAATCTCTGATCATTGTTGAACGTTTTGATTTTATTTATTTTCATCCAAAGCTGTGGGATTTGAGGAATAAATATTTGACAGGGGTACGACAATAATGAGATTACTGCGATTGTGGGATACCAAAGAATTTCAGCATGATTTAGGTTATCTAATCACCAAAGAAGAAGAAAGCAGATAAGATAGTGAATAGATCTAGGATAGTGTGCATAGTGTTTCCCTCCATGGTCTAGTGATTTTATTTGGCCTTAGAACCAGGTCTTGAACAGGTCAGTAAGTTAGGAGCCCTATTTTCATGTGACTAACATATGTGTATGTAGGCACTATAGCTTTAGTTGCTAATAGGTTCATCACCTGCATGGGTGCCAGAGCCATTGGGCCAATTTGTGTGCATAACTGTCTTTCTTTGTACTTATGGTAAGAAAACTCAGCTGCTGTTCTGATAGGAGGAGGTCCTTCCACCCTCGGGGAAAAGGAATTTCCACCCAATTACTTATTCAGAGGATCTGATGATTCGAATATCATGAGGAGGATGCGGCCATTATGGCTGCGACGTTGGCTTAGGTCGTTGGTGTTGGAGGTGGGCAGATGCTGCGAGGATTATCACTGACCACAAGGGATTCAGCGGCTGCTGTTCACTCATTTTCTGGATGAAAGCAGAAGTGGGAGAAAGAGGAGTATGCAGAGAGGGGTGAGGAGTATGCAGAGAGGGGTGAGGAGTATGCAGAGAGAGATGAGGAGTATGCATAGAAGGATGAGTAGTATGCAGAGAGGAGTATGCAGAGAGGGATGAGGAGTATGCAGAGAGGGATGAGGAGTTTGCAGAGAGAGATGAGAGATGAGGAGTATGCAGAGAGGGCTGAGGAGTATGTAGATAGGGGTGATGAGTATGCAGAGAGAGATGAGAGATGAGGAGTATGCAGAGAGGGATGAGGAGTATGCAGAGAGGGATGAGGAGTATGCAGAGAGGGATGAGGAGTATGCAAAACTGGAAGAGGAAGATGCATGGAAGAGGACAATGCACACTGCACAGAAGGAGGATGAGGGACGAGAGGGACCAAAATGATCTTTACCAACCCATGTGCCAGCCTGCCAGCTTGTCTTAATGGTCATTGTGGGAGTGGCATATTGGTGTGGAGGGAGGGTGTAATGGCATCTGTGCTGTCTCATCATTTTTTAAATATGGTGTCATTGTCTTAGGATGCAGTGCACCTCAGTATGGTCTGGCAATCCTTTTGTTCTGTTTTTGTATGAGGCTATTTTATTTTAATTGTATAATCAACTGAATGTGATTTTGTAAAAACAAGTTCAACTTAGTTCATTGTGATTCTCATCATTCATCTCACCATGATATTTTTAGTAATGCTGCATAACAATGGAAAAATTATGACATTTTACTAATGAGAAAATTCTTATGTAATAATTAGCAAAGCGTGTGTTTGCATGAAAAAGGGGAAGAATAGGCAATCCTTTAAGCTAATCCTGAGGCAGCCATGAGCAACGTAATTAGCCTCAGCTGCATATTATGGTAGGTGGCCAGTTTTCTTTCTTGCCATCTTGTCTTCACACCAACAGTATGTATATATGTGCACTTTTAATAGCGCCCCCTTCAAGATTTCTACTCAGAAGCACTCCTGACTATAGCACGGGCACTGAATTGGAATTGGAACTTCACGCCAAAGTGTTGAGCAATTGTGAGTGATGGACTTGCCCAAGGGCCCTATCAGGCAGCTTGTGGTGGATTTAAACCTGCAGCACTCCGGCTGCAAGGCAACAAGCATACCCACTACACTACCGTGCCCCATGATACAGTGTACAGTCATTGTGACCGAGCTAGCTAGGAGGGCAGGTGGAGCAGACATCTTGAACCAGAATTCTACACTGACCGGGATTTGAACCTTTGTCCTCTCAATCGACAGTCCAGCATGCTCGCCACTACTACACTATTGAGCAGATGTTCTTTCATTGATTCACGTTTGCTTGATTTATCGTAAGGTAATTTCCTCAACTTTAGTCGTCTATACGTCTATCAACTTAATACACGTTGTGGCGACTTAACCCTTCAACAACACACTGCATTGGATTTCCCCCATACATCGTATACAGTATACACGTTCGTCATTAAAGGATTAACACGGGTGTTTATGCAGCAGAGCTAAGTCCTCCGTCGTGGTCTTCTTTCTTGACTTCTGTTTTTTTACTTACAGCTGATCATCAATCTGGTTGACATGAATGACAACTCGCCAACGTTTCCTTTATCTCAGTACATTGTGCAAGGAATTGCTGAGACGGTTGCTATAGGAACAGACATCATACAAGGTTTGTTTAAGCACTGACATCTGCTAGCACTATTGAGAGCGTGTTTCTCACAGTAATTGCATCTTAAGGTGCCTTGTTGATTGTTGATTGTAGACCCTTCGTACCTTTTGAAGTTTCTAAAAGACTATATAGCTGCTAAGTTAAACAGTGGGCTCCTGTATATAAAATTATATGCATATTTAATTATATATTATATGTACATATTTAATTACCTATATTTAAATCATTATGCTTTGGATTGAGAGATCAGCGCTATTCTCAAGTTTTCTTATGCTCAACTTCTATGACACTGTGGAGTGTGGATTTGTACAACTTGTAGTCTGCTCTGATACTTAGCAGAAACAAAAAACACAAATTGACAGTGCTCAATGATATGGACCCAAAGGATGTAGAACAGACAGCTGTGAAGTTTACAAAGTCTTTTATATATCAGAATCGATTGTGATGCTCCATTTAACTCATGATGACTGGTTATTATGAACTGAAACTCTGTTGATTCCTTGACAATTAACGAACTGCGAAACATTGTTACTGCTAAGGCCTTTACATAAAGGATATGCTGGTGAAAGGGACGGACTTCAGTAGCAGCCAATTAGGGTGATCACTGATCACTTGACTGAAAATTGGTTCCTCAGAGATGTTGTCATCTTCCTGCAGAACAAAGAGAATTCTAAAGTGCCTGATTTGATGCTTGGTGCTGTGTCACGTGTTCACGGCTTTGTGGAAGGGAGGGGAAGGGGCGGACTGCCCTTCATATCTTCTTGACCATCTTAGCTTAAACTTTGTCCTCCTTTGTCATCCACAATCTGATTCTATTGTATCGCTTAGGTTCACTCTGTCCTTTATCTGAGGCCAACTATTAATTGTCCATAAGACATAGGTTTGCAGCAGACCAACAAATGAAGATTCCAACTATGGAGCAGCAGCATTTTTAATATATTATATTCTGTGGTGGACTAACAAAACTAAGGTAGTATACATAGTTGCATGCACACAGAGCACAGAGGGTCTTGTGGTTTAGTTATTTGTAGTCTGCTTTCTTCTTGCAAAAATGGCCTTGAATAACTCTACATAAATTTGCATTTTACTTATCTGCTTTATCCTGTTGTTTGTGTCGAAAAAATCAATTTATGACACCTCAATTAATATTAGTAATGCTATAATGTATTAATATGACAACTGATAAACATACAGGCATGCTAATAAAAAAGGTGTTCATCATTAAAATAGATCTGTAATAATAGTTCAGAATTTGTTCACTTGGTGAACATTATTCACTCAGTGTGAGTTTAGAAAGGAGTCATCCTGACAACAATGCACTTGGGGGGTTGGGGTGGGGGAGGGGAAGAGGGGAATGCACAGAAGAATCACCTGAATTTCCAGCAAACTTAGATTGGTTCTGTGGTTTTATAATAATTATGTTCCAGTTCTGTGGTTTATGATTAATTCATTCATTATATTCATTCATTAAATGAAGTTGTATAGCACCTCTTCAAGGGGACACTCCCAACCTCAGCAAGGCCAAATAAAACTGTCTTAGGATGAGTGACAAATGCCTGAGAAGAAGTTCAGGAAAGGGGAGTGGAGGGCCAAAGGAGGCCATTCCAGGTCGAGGGTCCTACCACCGACTCGACTCGGTCAGTCGTGATGTGGTTTAGGATTTGGTCCAATTCTGTGCTCTATGATATGGTCCAATTCTGTGGTTTATGAATCACTTTTGTTGTGTGGTTTATGATATGATCCAGTTATGTGGTTTATAATTCAGTCCTGTTTTTGGTTTACAATTCAATCCAGAGGGCTTCTAACAGTTACTGAAGAAAAACGTGCAACTGAAGAGGCTGTTGTATATAATTATATATATACATATATTCATATATACATGTATATATATGTATATATTTTATGTCTTGTGCAGTGACTGCAACCGATTTGGATTCTGTGACGAATTCACAGCTGACGTACAGCGTCAACGACAACAGCTTCACGGTGCAGACGCTGAACAACATTGGATACATAAAAACCGCCAAGTAAGCAGCAGCGACAGACATCATCTGAGAGTCTGTGTGTTCGTCTGTGTAATCATAATCGTAAATTTATATGGAGCCACTTTCATGAGAAACTACTCAGTGGCGCTCGAGCGATCTCGTCTAATATATGTTTCATGGCAGTCGTTTCAACTTTATTTTTACTGCGCCGCCAGGTAAAATAATTTAATGTTGTTGGCGTACCACCAGCAAAGGTCGGGCAGAGGTCAGATCAAAAGCCGCAGGCGAGTGTGAAGTCCCCTTACAATTAATTATTAATTTCTCTTGCAATTAATTATTAATTTCTCTTGCAGGGTCTGGAGTTGTATGTAGACAAATCTAGAAATTAATATGTAATTCAGGAATGTAGTCATATCGATATAGAATATAATCTTGTCAACAAATGAAAGTGTTAATGTTAGCTAAAAATTTTAAGAAAAAGTGCATGGTGGACCAATAGCCAATCAAATAAAGATGAGCATAGACACATAGAAAATGAAGATATTTTTTATATTTTTGACATATTTGTACCGTATTTATTGACAGCTGGTGTATTGCTAGTTCGTGTACCACCATTTGAAAAGTGCTGGTCTGTGGCATGGTTATAATGTGCAAGGCATTGCTGATGGTCTATTTAAAGTTAGCAAATTGTAAAACTAGTACCTGGATACCCTCAATAATAATATATGACCAGTGGCATACTAGATTAGAATCAGTCAATGTGTGTGTTGCTAAGCCAAACCCTTTCCAAACTGCATAATTCTCTTGAACAAACCACTTGAGTTTTGGTGGAGGAACTCGAAAGACTGACGAAGGACTGTGAATGATGAGCATCTCCAGAAAATTTGATGTTTGCATCTGCTGTCTAAACTAATGTTAAACTTTCAGAGATGTAAAATTCTAGAAACTTGGACAAAAAGAAAGAAAGCAGACTTGAAGACCGAGGACTATCTTGACTTGTTGTATAACAAGGGTAAAGGTTTCTACGCTTTGCTGATAAAAGTGATAATAATGTGACCAGTGATTCTTGTATTAAGCTTACTAATTACCAGAGATTATTTAAGTGATTGCAATAGGTAGCGATTCATAAGCACAATTTATCTGACTTGCTCTTTGCATCTGACGATCATTTAGAATCATTTCCCTGAATCCTCTGTTTCTGTACACAGTGTGACGCGAACCTATTTCTGTGGATGTCAAAAGCATCTGTTGGTCATGCTATTCTGTGTAATGACATCCAGACTCTCAACTTCTGACTACTCTCCAAAAG
Source organism: Lumbricus rubellus (assembly GCA_945859605.1). Lineage (NCBI taxonomy): Eukaryota > Metazoa > Annelida > Clitellata > Crassiclitellata > Lumbricidae > Lumbricus > Lumbricus rubellus. The sequence continues at coordinate 32,381,445 of OX243812.1, read as the reverse complement.
CTGCTCTGACCCAATGCATTTGATTGGAACAGCTGCTAAACCACTGTACATGCACAATGTTCTGACCTTACTCACTTTGAATGGACCCACTCCAGTTCTGAATGATGCGTCTGAACATTGCTTGATTGGTGAAATTCCCTGCATGGGTTTTATGCATGATGAATTGCATTGGCTGCCTCTCAGCAGATCAATCGAGTACAGAATTTTGCCGTTCGTGATTTATATTGTGATTTATATTGCGCTTCTCTTTGTTGTACCGTATGATGATGCAGGTCATTTATTTTGCTGTCGATTTGTGACTTCTGTTCAGCAGTGCTCAAGATAGCTTTGATGTGTCAAGCCCAGCGTTGCAAAATGGATCTGCTTAATAACTTACTGATGCTCACAGACAGATGAACGCAAAATTTGTGGATTTTTAGAGCTACTCTTTGACCCGTTGTACCGTAATGTGCCTTAATTTGATTCCAGAGTTTTGTTAAGTCCAAGTTGAGGTATTTTGTGTAACTCTGGGAAAGTATTCCATGTGCAACTCCCCTAAAAAGCCACTTTCCAAGATTTCACGATGGTTTTATTCCACAGGTGGACAATCTAACGTGCAGATTGCTCATAATAAGAACATTATACTCGACATAAATATTTGGGCATATACACCAAAGTGCAGATACAAAGTTGTTACAGTAAAGAATATACCTACTTACCTCCGCTATCTACTTAATTACTTACATCTCTTTGTTTGACCATGATGCAGAGCCATTCCTTTAGCTGCCCGTTTCTTTACTTCCATTGTGAAGCAAGGTGGTTTTGCTGCATTTGGACGACGATGATTATAAAGTGAATTGCCAAATGACGTACGAGTGCGGCTGCGGCAGGTCATCATATTATTTCTTTATTATGTTAAAAAAGCGGAAGTCATCATCTATCTTCTGCGCTGCAGATTCAGATTTACTGATGGTGTGCATAGTAAATTCTTCCAATAAGACGAATGAATGATCTTGATGTTGCTCGATGTGGGCTGCATCATCAGTGGTTTCATCAGTAGTATGATAAGACCTGGCAGCCGATTTTGACTAGTCGATCCACTTATGCTGGTGACAGGATCTGTATGAGATTCAGCAAAATGCAGGCACTGACTGTAAGACAATGGTTGTTGTGCTTGGATGTATTTACTGGAGAATTTTTTTATGAAGCTAAGTTTCCAGGGCTGTTTTAAAGGAATATTTAGAACTGCACATTGCACAACCCCTTCTTTCCTTTCCAATCCCCCGTGGTAAATTACTTCCAATCGGAGGAAAATGCCCTTTTCCCTAGTTTTAACTGTTCAGAAGTGCTTCTACAACTGCACAAATTCATTTAGAACTTCACATTTTGTGTACAACTGCACACTAAAAAAGCCATGTAAGTTTAAATTATGGTACCATGTCTTATTTATCATTTGATCATTTTATATATGATATAATATTATATTTAATATTTTTATATATGACACTACTCAATACTCATGTAATGTAATAGGACTTTTTAAATGTCCAATTGCACAGCATTTTCATTGTCATTATTGCAATACTTTAGTTGTATTAGGAGTGCTTGTGTCATATTGGTTTATTGCTTTGTATGACTTGTTTGATTGATCAATAAATAATCATTTTCATTACTTGCCTTTGTAAAAAAATTCAAATATGGTTGATTTGCATGCCTTAATCAATAAAACGTATTTGCAAACGTATTTGTACGTTTTCAGGCTGTTTTTCTCGATAGTCTTTCCTTGGGGTAATCAAACCTGGGACCATCATTTTGCCATTGTGTGATGTGTACTCATTAAGAATACCTCTTGTTGATTTGCTTGAGATGGTGTGTTATGAAATTCTTATGCTTTGCATATGTGCTTGGTCATTCGTAAAGGTAAGGGTCAGAAATGACTTTTTAAAGGAGAATATTGTTGATTGCTATTTATTAAAGAGACAGTCTGCCAAGTTGATCGATGTCATTACAATATTATGATGGTTGAGTCAAAAATATCCAAAATAGACAGGAGAGCAGAGCTACTACTCTTTGTGGTCTTTTTCCTGTAAGATGATAACACACTTTGATTGATAAATGCCAGCAAATAGATGAATCTATGAAACATGACTGGTCAGAAAGAGCATGTTCATGTTCAATGTCTTGCTTTTATCTACGCAACGTCTTCTAGCTCTGACTATCCCTGTCCACATTCATATAGTTTGGTCACGTTAGGACGAATTGCTGAAACAGATAAGTGAGTAAGTGAGTAAGTGCACAAGCAACAATTGATTTTCATTGTCAGAGATATTCTAGATCGGAAATGGCTTCTCGCAGCCGGCTTCTACCGTAGTAATGGCGCTGATTGAATTTCCTCGGCGGCGTACGTAGTGCGCCAGCGCGCGAATCTGACCGCAGCACATAATGGATTTCTGTTGGAACTTATACTGTAGACGTCTTGATTACGACAACATCCCGGACCACACGTATAACTTTACAATAGTTGCCACGGACAATGGAAGTCCATCACACCGAGGGTCTGCGATGGTGCGGGTCAGCGTGACGAACGTGAACGACGAGGACCCGGTGTTCATGCAACCCGTTGAACACGTTCAAGTGAGCGAGGATGCGCCCGCTAATACGGTCGTTCATGTCGTTCAGGCGTACGACCCGGACGGAGACGATGTCACATACACGTTCACAGGTATGCGTTCAGAATTTATATGGCTCTGTATCTGTTGGTGTATGTTTACGCAGTGGTATCATTGTTGCGTTCAGAATATATATGGCTCTGTATCTGTTGGTGTATGTTTATGCAGTGGTATCATTGTTGCGGTGTAAATGGATGATTGATGAAGTGTAAAATCGGTGAGAAATGCACTGGAGTAAAAAATACAAGGAGGAGTAGGAGGGGATGGTGGTGGTGGTGGTGGTGGTGGTGGTGGAGGAGGGTGGTGGTGGTGGTGGTGGTGGTGGTGGTGGTGGTGGTGGTTGAGGGTGGTGGTTGATGGTGGTGGTTGCGATGATGGTTGATGATGATGGTGATGGTAATGGTGATGATGATGACGATGACGATGATGGCTTATTGTATTAAATTGGCGAGCGCTCATTTATGTAGTACTTTTGCAGGAAAGCTTGTTGTTGAGTACGCCCGATTTGACCACAATCGAATAGAATGGTCTTCAACTGCTTTCAAACTAGAGAGCTAGAGAGTTAAAAAGAAGAAGAAGCTTATATGTCTTGTCCTCCATGTTGAATATTGTGGCAACGTGGGATGTGGTAACAACCAGATCACGATGTGTTGTATGTCTGAAATATGCAGTCTAGTGAGAATGACACCACAATTCCAGTGAGAATGACACCACAATTCCAGTGAGAATGACACCACAATTCAGTGAGAATGACACCACAATTCCAGTGATAATGACACCACAATTCAGAGAGAATGACACCACAATTCCAGTGAGAATTACACCACAATTTCAGTGAGAATTACACCACAATTTCAGTGAGAATGACACCACAATCCAGTGAGAATGACACCACAATTCAGTGAGAATGACACCACAACTCCAGTGAGAATGACACCACAATTCAGTGATAATGACACCACAATTCCAGTGAGATTGACACCACAACACCAGTGAGAATGACACCACAAATCCAGTGAGAATGACACCACTGTGCATAGCTCTGAATGGAAGAATGAGACGAATTCCGAGTTTAACGACAGCTTATGGCATCAAAGGTTGTTGCCGTCGACAAAATTTGTACTGGTTGGGCAGTTTAATATACGTCAGCTTAGGGATCCTAAAACTTGATGTTTCTTTGCATCGTGGCAACCAATAGAGCTGTTTCACAAAGTAGAGAGAGAGATACAGGATCAAAGATCTTGGAATCAATCAGTACATCACACCAGTTAGCTGAGCTGCAGTGTTTTTAAACTAAATCGATTTTTTTTATTTGCTTGAGACAGAGAGACGTCTGCAATAATGTTATTACCATTATTGCCCACGTATACTGCATATGAGTGCATGCGTTAAGGTTTAGGTGGCTTTGGCAGACAGTGGTTATCATATAGTGTGAACCTGAAGTTGATGGTAAAGGCATGGTTGACTTCACAGCTGAGAGAAGAGGTAGAGAGAAACAAAGCATTTAAAAAATGAAGCTTTGAGTTTTGCAAGTTATTGCAAAGGGAGCTGTGACGGTTGCCAAACTAGCCCTTTTTAGTTTTCTTGGAGTAGTCCACAGGTAAGTTATTCGATACTCTTGCACAGAGTGCTTCCCATGTTTCAGTCTCTGTCTCAGTTTCGCTTTACTATGAATATACGCTTGAGTATTATTTTTATGAGAATGCTGTTGAGAGGATGCAGCTCCCAAGAGAGTAGAACATTCTTCTGGTTTGCTGTTATGTATCCCTTACACTACAGACCTGAACGGTGTTCTTCCCTACAGTGTAACTGTAAAGGATAAGAACAGATGACCTAGCATGAACCATGTGGCAGCCCAAATGAGACTGGAGCAGGTAGAGCCGAGCACCACAAATTGGTGTGGACAGAGGGGAGAAAGCACAACTGATGCAGAGAATGGCCCTCTATAATAAATGACTTTTCAACGCACTGTAAGCCTAATGGAATGCTATGGTCCACAGTGTATAAAAGTCATACTCACAGGAAGGACGGCATGCAGAGTCACACCCCCCTCCCATTCTAATCATCTGCTCCAAAGAGATAAGTAACCATACAGGTCAGTATAGACTATAGACATTTTTTGAATGAAATGTTCTGAAACCGGATTGTTGTTTGGGTAACCGGGAATTTTCCTCCAGAATACATGTCAACTGTAGTCTGCATTGACACAATCTTTTCAGCCATCTGCAACACAAAAGATTGGTTAGATTGATAAACAACGCTGCAATATATGGCAAAAACTCGTCTACAGAATCCCTAATTAATGTTTGCAGTCGTTTCTATTTGTATCGCTTTGAATGTAAAGACAACATCATTTGATGAAGCTTTTCTCATCCAACTGTGACATCCTACAGTCAGAGGATAGACCTGCAGATGTGTGTTTATGTATGTATTTATGTATGTGTGCGTGCACGTGTGTGTGCTTGCATTCATGTATGTGCACTTGAAAAAAATACGGAAACATGTCTGATCTGAAAAGGCACATCTTCAGATATTAAAGCAGAATATGGTCTAATCTGTATTGTAGACTAATCCAGAAGGGGAGGTCGCATCATAAGAGAAATAGAGAGAGACATAGACAGAGATAGAGACAGAGAGCATGAATTTGCTTATTATTTTACTTGGTCCACTTTCCATTATTTCTTCTTTCTCATTGTTGTTCTTATTGCTGCTGTGTTGTTCTTACCGTGAATCGTATCAATTGTTTCTCTTTTTTCTTAATAATGCTGAGCATGAATTGATTCACATATGATGTTGAGTGTTTATGTTGCTGCAGGTGGTCGTATAACTGAAGGTCCTTTCAACATAGATCCAAAGTCTGGCATCATAACACTCGTTGGATCGCTGGACAAGGCTCAGGTATCGTATCGTCTAAACATCACGGCTGTCGACAACGGAGCCTGCTGCGGAGGCACAACCAGTCGCCGTAACAACGGAATCGTTGTCATAGAGATAAAAGACATCAATAACAATGCACCTCGGTTTCTCGACTGTGCCACTTACAACCCCATTGTCATGGAGAAGGAGAATGTTGGCACTTTTGTGATTCAGGTAAGAAGCTACACTGGCACGTTCTTCAGAACTGCGGCTGTTTCCTGTTTTAACCCTTTCGCTACGGAACCTGTCGCGGCGATGGGTTAGTAAGCTAGGATGCGTGTCTGGTCCCGTAATGAAAGGGTTAATAGGCCTAATTCTTTTCGCTTCTCTTTGATTTTTTTCTTTGACACTTCATTTCATGATGCTTTAGCGTGCCATCCATTATCGCTGCATATTTCATTTGTTCCATACTTAGTGTGCTTTGATTCTTAAAATTGGCTTTGCAGACATGCATAAAACATTGTTCAGGTTTTTTTTAGATGTTCCTTGATGCATCTTCTTGAAATAACAATTATCTTCATATGCATTTTTTGTGATGAATCAGAAGAGTAGATGATGTTGAGGAAGATCACAAAAAGCATGAAGGGGAAATGCTGGAAACATAGATGGGAGAAAGAGTTTTGTTACTGACAGGGCTGAAAGTGAGCCGGATCTGTTGGGGTCTGCGACCCGGCATTGATTTTCACGACCTGCTGGTGCCAGGTCTCAGCCAGGTTGCGTGTTCAACAATTTTGGGCCAAAACGATACCCAGAAGTAGGCTAAAAAATGGTACGAATTTCGAAAATTTTGGGCAAATGCAAAAAAAAGTTGTCAGAAATATATTCGGCTCAAAGGCGTCGTCTCCTCAGTCAAAGTCAGACCCGGCAACTTTTCCAAACCACTTTCAACCCTGGTTACTGAACGATAGAGACGTACTTACAGTCTTAGTAAATCTGATAGGTCTGTGTGAATATGGTAGATTTGACAATTAAATTTCCTGCTGTTGCTCAGTTGCTTTCTTCAATAGTAATCAATTAAGCAGCTGCAGAAAGCCCCGTGTGTGTTCTTCATGATTGCATTCCTAAATGTTACTGAAATAATTGTCATGGGAACAACCATGTCAGACATTTTTCTTAGACTTTTTTCTGACAGACATTCATCAGGAAACTCCTGTCCTGTTCAATTTGCTCCATATCTGTTCCCTTCTGATTTGTTAATTAATTGCTTATGCTTCTTTTTCTTGTAAACTTATATGAATCCAGTGTTGCAAACAGCAACTATGTTGACAGTCAATATGAAATGCTGTGCAAAAAACCCATCTCTAGTTGCTGTTAGTAATAAGAGTAGCTACGTTGTGCATTACAGAATAGAGAAGGACAAATGAATGACTATTTTAGGAACTCTCAAGTGGTTCTCTATAATATGCCGTCATGAACATTCATATTTTTTTTAACTTGATGTAGAAATGATCCATCAGATAAAAAAATTATGCTAGAGGTAAAAATCTCTGAGAAATCAGACCTCATCCCAGTTATCACAACCATCTGAAAATGTGCCTCTGTGCGTCATCATCATCATCATCATCATCATCATCATCATCATCATCATCATCATCATCATCATCATCATCATCATCATAATATGAAGATTTACAGAGCACTGGAAATTAGTATGACTAAATGCACTACCTTCTGTCTTAACTTTGTAGTAAAAGATTTCTGTGTTGGTAATATTGGAAGGAGAAAATCTATGTAGCTGTACCTGGATCAGTAACGATATGTGACACGAAAAGGATTTGCTGTTCCTCTAGTCTTCTGAATATTCATCATGTCAATGAATATTCAACGCTTGAGCACGGTGCCTAAATTAAATCATCCCTGACATGCGATTATATGCGTCGGTCCCAGCGAACGCGTCCATCCCTGGTGGCTGCTGGATTAGAGTGGGTCAGCGCCTGCCTTTCCATGGGTTATAAACACTAACCAATATAGATCAGCTCAAGGAAGAAAATATGGGGCCATGAAAATTTGCTTCATGACCCATGTATGATAGCGCGTAACAAGCGGGATAATATGCAGCAAATTGGAAGCTGTTGCCTATCGCATCATCTTCATCAGTTTCTTCATCATCATCTTCTTCTGGACTAAGAGCAAGTCTTTCAGTGCACTGATGTTAATAATATTGTGGTCAAGGGTAAAATAAAATGAAGGAAAAAATGTTGGTCAATTAAGTAGCTGTTAAGTGACTCTGCGTCATAGTCTTTAATATACCATGTACAATATTTTTTGTGCATGAATTAACATTTTATTAATCATGCATCTTTTTGTTGTTCATTTTGCGAATTTCTTTTAGTCTTTGTTGTGCCATGATTTTTGGTGGTGTTGACCATCCATTAGAGTAACTAGAATTGTATCATTTGACCTATTGTACCATACATAGTTAGCTGTACATAGAATTGACCATAATATTATGTGCCACACATACGTTGTAACTTACAATTGCATGAATTGTGTGTTTGTGTGTGTGTGTGTGTGTGTGTGTGTGTGTGTGTGTGTGTGTGTGTGTGTGTGTGTGTGTGTGTGTGTGTGTGTGCACTTGTTATAGCGCCCCTTCAAGCTCTCTACTCAGAGGCGCTCCCGATGCAGAGCGGACACTGCATCGGAGTTTCACGCCGAAGCGCTGAGCAATTGTGAGTGAAGGACTTGCCCAAGGTACCTACGCGGTTGAGGGTGGATTCGAACCTCGGACCTTCCGGCACCAAGGCAACGACGCCACCACTAGACCACCGCGCCCCACAATAGTGCATTGAAGTCAGTGTGTCTTTAAAATGCCTCCAAGTAGTGACAAATTGTTTTTGTACTAAAAGTGCAGTTAAATTATTGCTGTAGGTAGATCAGGTTTATCTGGTTTCATGTTCATCTCTTACATGTAGATTTATCAATGAATAGCATTATTGCATTATTCCATTCTTTTAATCATTTTGTTGTCCTGCGCTTCTCAATCTGACTCATCTGTCCTTTATCTAGTCCAGCAGTATAGTTCTTAACGTGGTAGCCTCCTTTCTTTTCCATTCTTCCGAAGTTACAGTATCTTGTTCTTACTTGAAGTTACTTGCAGTCAAGCATCTCTCCGCACACACACGCATTTGAGTGTTTAGGTGTATATCTTCCTTTTTCTCTTCTCTTTCTGTCTATCTGTCTGTCTGTCTCTCGGTCTCTGTCTATTGGCTCTTTCGAGTTGATATGCAATAAATTTCTCCAAACTCTTTGAATATCTGGAATACATTTAGGCTTTTCATATTTGCATGTCTTAGTGTCCAAGTTTCCGATTCACAGTTGTTAAAACATTTTTCAGGCTTAGGCATTTTACTACCGTGTAGGGCCGTAGGCTGCTGTCATATGTTGAAATGATTTATTTTAAACGCTCCATTGTTGCACGTTTATAACTCTACGTGTTGTAATAAAACTGGCCATGGCAGAGAAGGACACCAATAACAACAAATAATCACTAACAAGCAAACAACAGGCACTTTTATTTTCCTTTCACATTTGAAACCTGTAGTTTCCTGGTTGAACAGGCGCTTTTATTTTCTTTTGCATTTAAAATCCTTACTTGCCTGGTTGAAGCGCTTCTCATTGCTGTGCTATTCTGGTTGTGTATTTCCTGCAGGTGAAAGCTGTTGACTTGGACACCGGTCCGAACGGTAACGTCACGTATTCTCTCGTCAAGTCAAACGATCAAAGCAGCGATCGGTTCGACATCGATCCGCTCACAGGTATCATCCGAACAGCAGACGTCTTCGACCGAGAAGCCCAGATCGGCGTCACAGATTACGGAATCACGGTAAAAGCCGAGGACCAGGGCAGCCAGACGCTCGCAGGTTTCTGCACATTTCGAGTGAAGATCGGGGACAAAAATGACAACCCACCGGTTTTCAACCTTCCGCATTATACAACGAGCATCGAAGAGCGAAGCATGGTGGGAAAGCGGGTGAAACAGGTCTACGCCACCGACAGGGATGCGGGGGATAACGGAAAAGTCGAGTATTTCCTGCGCAAAGACCTCTCCGGCTTTTTCGCCATCAACCAATATAATGGATGGGTGACGGTGGCAAAGCCCATGTCAGGGGTATGTTTTGCACCTTCCTGCTAAATTTTAGTTGTCATTTCTAATGTTGTTCAGATGCTGACACTGATGTAGTTCTGGATACAATTTGGATGTATCCTTTGATGTTGCATGTACTGGAAGAAAAGAATTTGTCGTTGTCTTTCAGTATTTGATGGCAAGTGTGCTAATCGAGGAGGTCTTACTTAAAGCTTAATGCGTGGGTTTTTGTATCTGTCTTTCAGAAAAATTGAGCCATCTTTGGTTTTCTTGCAGTTGCGATCAAATGTGTACGAGCTATTTGCAACAGCAATGAACTGAACAAATTTCACAATATTCTTTGATTCGCTTTAGAAATTAGACCGATGAACGGGTCAACCTTGCGTCATGCAAGGTTGACCCGTTCAAGAAATGCCATCACCTGCTTAACTACTACTATTACAGAGAGCGCCTCTGAGTAGTTATCTTGAAGGGGCGCTATATAAATTTTCAGAATGAATGAATGAATGAAATACTACTATGTGAATCACCTGCCCTATCTATTTTCTCTGCATTTTTACAATCTCCTTCTACCATGTGCCATCTCAGCCCCAGCCACACTCTTGTTTTTTCCCCTGGCACCTATGACATTCATGGTTGCTCGCTTCCCATCAATCAGGTCGTTTGGATCTTAGTACTTTCGCTCTTGAATGTTCAAGCTTACAAACAAATGCTTAACGACAAATTTTCAATGTTTGAACCACCATACAAATAGAATGCTGACGCCTTTGCTAACATTTACTTAGGGCATTGCTGTTTTGCTCATGATGATCTTGATGCCATTTAAAAAAAACTTAAATTGCAAGTATGAAATTGACAGGATGATGATGATGTGTAGAAGCAGCACCTTCTAGATAGGTGTTAAATATAATTTCATGATTTATTTTTTGTCAGAGAGAGAAAGTTGAGCTGGAGGTCGAGGCACGCGACAAAGGCGAGCCGGTGAAGAGCACGCAGGTAACAATGGACATCGAAATAACGCAGACGATCAACGCGTACCCACAGTGGGTCGAGGACTATTCTCTGCTGCCAACGCAGGTGAGCGAAAACGCTCCGGTGAACACGATCGTGCGACGACTGAAGGCGACGTCATCGATTCCAGACTCGCTCGTCAACTACATCATCCAACCGGGCGAAACACCCGAGCAGAACGGACAGCCCCGCAGCTTCTACTACCGCATCGACGAGCAGACGAACGAGATGATCTTACTGACTTACAAGCCGCTCGACTACGAGAATCTTCCACAGTACATGCTCACGATTAAAGCGGCGGTACGTCGTGATGTGTGTTCTCCGTCGTGGTTATTTTGTTGCAATGATGTTCTGTCTGGTTGTCGTCGTTTCGTATTCATTTGAGCTGTCAGATGGATGTTTGTGTTTGCATGTCTTCTTCTGCTTCATGACCACGATGTATTTTTGTCGATTTATTGCTCTGACGATGGTGTCTTTATGTGCCTCTGAGTGGGTCTCTTTTTGAAGAGGCGCTATATAAATTCTTGAAATTAATGAGTGAATTTATGTAAGTTCTGTTCTCGAGTCCTGTTGTCTATCATCTCGTTTTTGAGGGTTCATCTTTTAAATTGATTTGGATGTAAAACTTTCTGCTGATTGTCTGTCTGTCTGTCTCCCTCTGTCTGTCTGCTCCACTTTCACTTTGTCTCCCATTTTCTGTCTGCCTGTCTATTTGTCTGTGCTTGATCTCTGTCTCTGGTATGGATGTGAATGATAATATGCAGTGGCTATCCATTTATGAGTGGTCCGTTTATATGCAGATCCGCCAGGAAAGGTGGCATCATGGTTCCCAACAATGGTGTTTTAACAAACCAGACATATTAATTAAATGTGGTACAGGAACTTACTATGTAGCAGTCTGGATGTGCAGCAGTTCCCGAATCTGGGGGGAACAGTTGCTAGCTCCAGTTAGTACAGTGCCATAGCAAGTGAACTTAATGACTGCACTTGTATCCACGCGCCACATGTAGTGCAGCTGTATATAGGTTTAATTGGGTTATACCTGTCATTTCCTGCCAGGTCCCTTAGCAATGACCGGAATTTATCTGGTTGTCAATGGAGTTGACAACAGCTGTGAATGAGTCTTGCTCCTAATGAGACAGCAATGTGACTTTTCAAAGAAATTAGACAAAGCCAAGTGAATGCAGACTATAGTACAACAAGTGCTTTCATGCCAGAAATGTCTTTTCTCTTTCTAGTAACAATAAGAGTTATTTTGAATTATACACTGCAGTATTTTATTATTAGTCCATAGACACATGGTCATGGTGATATAGGACTGCATGTAATTAGTCCTGCACTCTTTTTATTATCAGGATACTTCATATGACGACTGCTTAATGCCTATGAGAAGTGCTGAACCACAGAACTGTCTAACTGATTGAAACAATTCCATTTTAATGTAGTCTAAAAAATTTGACCAGAGTCAAATCAACGGAACATTTTAAGATGAAGGGCTGTTCCAAAATGAAGGGATTTCTTGTTTGTTTTTTAGCTCATTATCTCTGTTCATGTAGCCGTATTCATTGTCTACATTTTTCTTTTCCCTCTAACTGCTTGGGTGCATGTGTTACTGAAAGTAGTCTGTCAGTCATCCTATGAATATGAATCATTCTCATCTCTGTATTATCCTGTCAGCTTCATGCTTGCATACGCATCATTTCTTTTTTTGTCGATATGTTTGCTTGTCAGCTTAGTACTTTAGTTCACCTGTCCGTCCTTGTTTCGCTGCATTTCTTTCTCGTCTTCCTCTCTTTTCCCGATGTCACCTTATATTCTATTGATCACCATCCTCCGTAGCCACTGTTTGTCTTCTATAGAATTCTTCATCTCTGTTTATTCTGTCAGTGTGTGTGTGTGTGTGTGTGAGTGTGTGTGTGTGTGTGTGTGTGTGTGTCAGTATGTTTGCCTGCTTGGCTGTCTTCTGTCATTTGGCCAACATGAATTCTAGATTAGCTTTCTTGTTAGGGCAAACTGGCTCTGAATCGGGATTTCTGAGCTTGTTTTTCTGCCTATGTTGCATTCTATTTCTGATTTTCGTCTCGGCGTTTCTTACCTTGCTGCATCTTTTCCTTCAGGCTACTATTAATCCCTCTCATTGGGGGAGGGGTCAGCCACCCGGATTCTCCACTTCCACTTTCCTCTGTCTTTAGTGTGTTACTTTGCTGCATCTGATTTGCCATTTCACCTTTGCTCTGTCTGCCTGTCATTATTCGCTTGTCTTAAGTTGTGCAACTTGTTTGTCACCTGTCTCAAAATTTCTCTCAATGGTCAATTCTTTCATTGTCTCTCTCTCTCTCTTATCCAGTTTATTGCACTTTATTGTCTACATCATTGTCATTAGTTGTCTTTATCAGTTATGTTTGTCAACACTTTAGTCGTTAATTATCTTTATCAGTTATGTTTATCAACATTACAATGTCATTTAGCTATCTTTATTAGCTATCTTTATCAACACATTAGCCATTAGTTGTTCTTATCAGTTATCTTTATTAGCACCTTTGTCATTAGTTATCTTTATCAGTTATCTTTATCAACACATATGGCACTTGTTACATCAGCCAGTTACTGTAGCCATGAATACATTCATCAAATGTCACTTCCTTGCCTACCTAATTTTTATGTTCAATAGTTGCGTTTCTTCTGGCCTATGTTTCTGACCAGGTACCGATAATCGTCTCTCTCTTTGTCTTTCGTGATGTTTTTTGGTTTCCTTTTGCCTCTGTCTAATGATGTAATTGAATATAGTACTCGGAAAATTTGATTCCTCGCTTCTGTTCTTTGGCCGGTCAGGTGATTTCATTTATCACTGCGTCTTTCTGTGTTTTGCCGTTGTCAGAATCGAGCAACAAATTCGCTGCACAACGACACGCGGCTTGTTATCGATTTGATCGATGAAAACGACGAAATACCACAATTCATTGGGCTGGATGAAAATGGTCGCTACCCAGGTAGTGTAGCTGAGAACTTAGAACAGGGGCGGAGGTCATCACGGTGACAGCAACGGACAAAGACGAGTTCCAGGAATTCAAAAAGGTAATCGGCTGTCAATTAAATATTCACTGCTTACTGCGTATGATCAGGGTTTATTTATTTATTTGTTTCAAAATTTTATAGCGCCTCTTCGAGGTAGGCTACTCAGAAGCGCTCCCGGCCGAACCACGGCTAAATAAGACAGTTTGGGTTCTTAAGGAACAGAGTGGAGTGACCCCTGGGAAGTAAGCGCAGTGTAACAGGGAGACCATTCCAAGTTGTAGGACCAGCGACAAAGTTGTTCTGAATATACTAAGAGTGTGAGCAGATAGCAGCAATTGCATGTTGTGTCTGTTCACCACATTAACCCTTTGCCATCGAGTGATCAAATTCTAGAGCACGCAGAAGATGTACAGTAGCCAGAGGAGACAACTTTTTTGAGCTTACCATAGGCATAGGTACATAGTGTTGGTAACTTCACTTTCCTAACCTTTGAGTGTTTCAGATGACCAGTTTGTTTTCTTGTCGCCTGGTCTTCATCAGTGTAAGCTTACTAATCATTTAGCTGAGTTCCGAAGCGCAAGTGAACAGAAATCTCTAAACGTTTTGCCCAGGTGGAGACTTGAACCCCCAACCACTGGATTAATAGTTCAGCACACTAATCTCTAAACAACCATGTACAAATTGTGTGGGGCACGGTGGTGTAGTGGATATATTCGTTGCCTTGCAGCCAAATGGGTGCAGATTTGAATCCACCTCAAGCCGCTGCGTAGGGATCTTCACTCGTAATTGCTCAGGCGCTTCGGCATGAAACTCTGTTTCAGTGTCCGCATTGTAGTCTGGAGCGCCTCTGAATAGAGAGCTTGAAGGGGCGCTATGGAAATGGAGAAATAAGAAATAAATAAATAAATCCTAAAGTGTTCTGTTAAATTGAAGAATTTTTTTAGTGAGCGATATTCTTTTTCTAACGTGTGTGAACCTGTTGGCGTAGATCTATTACCGCATAAAAGAAGTCGGCGTCGACTTTGACAAGTTCACAATCGACCGCCAATCAGGCGTCGTTCGCACGATGTCATCGTTTGACCGAGAGCAGAAGAACGAGTATTACATCACGGTGGTTGCGGAGGATGGAGCTCCGTCCGATCGGCCTAATCACTATCCCGCTGGAACCCCGAACCAGGGTAAATTATGCGAATATTATAAACTTCTTCGTGATGTCAGTAATAATTTTAATATTCAGATCAGCGCTACATCTGGCTCTGGATCTAACTTGATAGACATTGTGAGGAGGGGCATCGGACACTTATGCAGGCATTGAGACCATGGTAATTGAATGACTGACTGATTGACTGACTGACTCACTTACCTACTCACTCACTTACTAATTCACTGACTCACTGATTGATTGATTGATTGATTGATTAGCAAGAATGAAACACTGAGTTATTATTATTGACGCTGTGAGTTGGAGGTTATAATTATTTTGCTTGGACGAGGAGATTTCTTTGAGATTATCTGTGTTACGTTGAATGCCATACACAGGTGAGGCCGAGGTGCAGGTGCGAGTGACGGATATGAACGACAACACACCTTTCTTCAAGGATCGCTTGTACATGGCACGAGTGCCGGAAAACACAGACCCAGGAACTGTCATCATAACCGTCATCGCAGAAGATAAAGACGAAGGTTTCCAACCTACTTACTTACTTACTTACCTACTTACTTACTTACTTACTTACTTACCTACTTACTTGCTTGCTTTTGAATTAAATGCATTTTATAGTTATTTGCTTTTAAGTACCGGTACTCGGAAGTATGCTGATTTGCATGACCACATGTTAGCTTTATTAAGTACCGGAGAATTGTTATGTTTTATTTTGTTGTAAATGGACAAAGAAAAAAATTGCTCTAATTTCTTAAAATAAGAGATAGTCTACTATGTGAACGCATATCCATATTTTAAACTGTGGTTGTAAAGTTTAATCTGGCAGGCTTCAATTTTATTCTATTTAAAGGCACTTAATGTGCGAGAAAAATTGGTAAATATGTTTAATGCCATGTCAAACTTAGGAGTCGTAGTGCATTTATTTAATTGAACGCAAGAAATGTTTAAATTCATATAGTGTGTTAGTATATAATGCATATTCAGTGGTTGGTGTGGAGTAATTTGTCTAATTCTAGATATAACTTTATAGTTTTGCAGGCACCTCTGAAAGAAGTCCATTTGGACAAGTATGTGACTTTCATTGAAATTATTGATAATGCATACATGTATGTATACTGTATGGTAACTTTCTTTCTATGCTTAAAATATGTGTTGGTTAAACTTGTAGAGAACCGTCTGACGTATTCAATCACTGGTGGTAATTACGGTAATGCATTTGAAGTGGTGCCTGACCTTGGAGAAATCAAAGTTCGTGGTCATCTGGATTACGAAAATGGACACAGGGTATTATGATGAGCTTGACATATTTTCTAAATTAACTGCATAGCTAGGCTTGGTTGTCTCTTGTATGCATCTGTGCTGGGTGGTGCTCTATTGTCTGCGGTTTCTATCATAACTGCGCTTAATGGTGCATCTCTCATACTTATAGTGATTGTCATCTTTTTCTTTGTTTGGTTGATGTCTTTATATGGGATCTGTGAATTATGCATATTTGTTTGTATGTGCACTTGTTATAGCGCCCCGTCAAGCTCTTTCTACTCAGAATCGCTCCCGACTGCAGAACGGACACTGCATCGGAGTTCATGCCAAAGCGCTGAGCAATTGCGAGTGAAGGACTTGCCCAAGGTCCCTACGCAGCGACTTGAGGTGGATGCGAACCTGCAACCCTCCGGTTGCAAGGCGACAAACATACCCACTACACCACCGCGCCCCACATATATGTATGCAGTATGCCATGTGCAGTATGCATATGTATGCAGTGTGCTGCTAAAAAGATATAAAATGCTGCTTCAATTAAGGGCTTCCACGTGTGTGAGATGTAATAATACAGACAGCCAAGAACAGATCATGGAACATCACATTTCATGTGAATCTTTTACACCAGTAGGGACCGGCATAGTTGTAAAAAAGGTTTTTTTCCCGTTTTTTATTCTCTCCCTAAAAACGTCATTTTTTATTTTTTTATTTTTCCCATCGTTTTTTATTGTTTTTTTATTTTTTCTTTAACTTTATTTATTCATTTACTTTCTGTTATTATTTTCCTTAGTTTTAATTTTTCTGATATTCTTTATGTTTTCCGCCAACTCTCAAGAATTCAGCTAACTAAGGTCATTATTTCATCGTTTAACATCATCATTTAAGAGATAGCCTGCGTGTAGTAGGCTCCTAATCAAGGTTTCAAGGTTAAAATGCGGTTTTAGATGTAGCAAAGTCAAATTATTTTCCGTTTCCGTTTTTTATCATTTTTTTGTGTTTTTTTTTCTTCGAAAAAACGACGTTTTTTACCGTTTTTTTCTTGTTTCTATCGTTTTTTACATCTATGGAGACCGGGACCAAATGTTAAATGAGCCCGTATTGCTCATCGTCTGAGTATTGTTGTAGTCCTTCTAATTAAATATTGCATTATTGTTGCACTACTTATCTATGCTCTGATAGATTTAGATGTTCATTGCTGTCCATATACAAAAGCAACAGTGTTAACATGGTCTTGGCGATCTGTTATAATCATGAAGATATAAAACGATTCCAGAAAATTTACAGTTTTTTTCTTCCTTTTGACATTTTGGCCAGAAATAATTATATCAAGCGTTAAATCAGTCAAGGATTATAAAGTGGCCAGCAACAAAATGCGCTGAGCAGCATAAGCCAGCGCTTATTACGCCTTCAATCAATCTTACTTGACATCTTTGCCCACCGACACTCATTATTGCTCATTATTGCTGAATTGGCTGGTGGATTCTGGTGGAGCAGAAATCAGATTTGAACCCCCACCCCCCCTAACAATGTCTCAGTTGACGGCATAGCATGCCAACCACTAGATTTTTGTACACTCCGTGACTTCATCCAAGGCGTAAGGTGTGGCAGGACGGTCATGGACGGCGTCCTGGCACTTATTTTCAAATCTCTATGCCGTCCTGCCACTTATTTGGCCAACACACTTGAAAATGTAAGGGGCGTCCTGGCACTTCTTTTTTTACACTTTTAGCACTGACTTCATCATCATTGTTATATAATTTTTAATCTTTCTTTAAGACAGCGGTTCTCAACCTGTGGGTCGCGACCCCCTCGGGGGTCGCCTGACAATTTGCCAGGGGTCGCCTGGCCCCTTCAGAAATTTGCAAAAGATATCGGCCAAATAGCAATTTCAACAAACTAAAATAAATTTTTATTCATAATTTTGCTATGATTCATCAGTTAGATTGCGGCAGCTAATTTAATTTTTTCCATTTTAGTTTTCAAATGTAGCTTAAGTTCTGCTATTCTTTCAAAGAAACACAGGGAGGAATAATTTTTGAAGTCTAGACCACCTCGCTGAGCACTGAAATTATGAGTAATTTTTTTAGATGATGGCTTAGAATGTTACGGTGCACAAATCCAAAATATGGTTAAGTCTTAAACCATGACTATCGAGCATTGACAAAATTCAGATGACAGTTTAGAATAGGCTACTGATTGGAAATTTAGAAAAAATTAAGAATGGAAAGAGGACATTTATTGAAGTCATAGGCCTAAACCATGCCTTCGATCAGCACTGAAATTATGAAGTTTTTATTTATTGAGATTCTAAACAGTGGGAGGAGACACTTTGAAGTTGTGAAGACGTAAAGCACGAATATCAGCACTGAAAGACGCAAAGCATGACTATCAGCACTGAAAATAATGATGAAGAGTTTCGTTAAAACGACGGCCTAAAATGCTACCATTGCGGGGTGGAAAATTGTTGACAATGGGGAATGGCACGTAGGCCTACGTCCATTCTCCAAACTCTCCCTGCTCGGCGCATTCATAAGAACACAAATGAAGTTTTTGAAATTGCTAGCATCGCAAAACGAATCAGTAAGGTGAAATGAGTGTTAAGAGAAGAAGAACTATTGACCAATTCTCAGAGTAGCCTATTAATTTGCTTAATATAGTTGCAGCATGAATAGAAAAATTAGAATTAGGTCTTTGTTATGACATTTTATCGGTAGAATAAATGAAACCCAACAACCGCAGAGCACTATTCAGATAGGCTATTCTAACCATCCTAGCTATAGGAAATAGGCTTATATAACTTCGACTACTTCAAACTAAAGGAAACCTCATACAACTGCCAAAAACAGTTTTCGTATTATGAGGGTGAAAATGCATAACAATGGACAATAGTAAAAATATGAGGTGAAACGTAGGTTGTTACACAATCAATTTTGTCCTTGGGGGTCGTCACAACTTTTGAAATGTTAAAAAGGGGTCGCCGGACTAAAAAGGTTGAGAACCGCTGCTTTAAGATGTGTTTTCTGTTGTCAAACTAGGATTACAAGCTGACGTATCGGGTGTTTGACGACAAGTTTACAAACACAACAACCGTCATTGTGCAAGTCTTAGACGTAAACGACAATCCACCGAGATTCGACAACGCAATCTACAATGTAACGGATATTCAAGAAGAGGAACAAGGCATATCGAAAAATAACCCAAAGTATCTGCTGTCGGTAAGCGAAACCATTGAAATATTTTAACTGCACGTTCTGAAATTTATTTCACCTGAACAGAGCACCGTAACGGTGCTCTGTTCTGAATCGTGAATAGGACATGAATTTAGATATCAAGTGTGTTCTGAACATAGGCGTACGAGGCGGGGGTCCAGAGGGGCAAATCCCCTCCTCCCCAAATTTCGGGGAAGTCTTTTTTTTCGGGCAAGCAGACCCGGGAAAATAGTTTTGAAAATTAAAAGAGAGTATTTTCACGACATTTCAACCCGACGACTAAAAAAAAGGTCGTCAACCTTTTTGCCAACCCACAAAGTTGTTTATTCCGGATTTATTTTTTGGGCAGAAGTAAAATCCCCCCCACTGCTGAAATCTCCCGAACGCTTATGGTTCTGAATATCTGAATTGTGTACATTATTTTTGGAATTGTTGAGAACAAAACTGATTGCTCTATGCTTGCACTCTAGATCAGAGCTGAAAGCCAGTCGACTACTGCTATTGTCTCAATCTAATTATTCATTGTCTTCCTCTTTCTAAAAGGTTCGAGCGACTGATCCGGACATTGACCGCAACTCCATCATTCGCTACAGTCTGACCGGACAGTTTGCGGACGATGGAACGTTCTTCATAAACGATCACACTGGTGAGATCTACCTCACACGCAGCCTTGACCGAGACCAGTCGCGCGGAAGACCCGTCTGGAATTTCAACGTCCTGGCACATGATGAGCCAGACATGTTCCAGCCTTCTCTGACCGGGTATGCTGAGGTCAGAGTGATGCCAAAGGATATCAACGACAATGCTCCAGTTTTCGACAGGAATAGGCTGGTCGGAAAAATTCCAGAGCATTCCAGAGCCGGTAAAAACTCGTAGACAGCCTTCTGTCAAACCATTCTTTTACTGCGTTATTGTATTGTATTGTATTGTATTGTAATTAGAAATTCCCAATGAATTGTTAATCTGCGCATAATTATGAAGAATATTTGATAACTGACTGCTTGCTGTTGCAGGGTGTACATTTTGCCTAAAGAACCTGCAACGCCATATAATTGTGCTATGTATGCACTGCATGTATGACATTGTATGTATTTATATATGACTTTAACAATGTGAACTGGATATGCTCAAGTTCTGTGCTCTTATAATTTTTTTTAATGGTCAGTCATATTTATCAGAACATTATTCTTGCCACATTTATGAATAGTTATGAGATTCTTAACCATGGTGCTTTCTAAATAATCCAACGCATACTGTGGTACTATGTGCTGCCGTGGTGCACTGGTGTACATTATTTTTTGAATTGTGTACATTATTTTTTGAATTGTGTACATTATTTTTTGAATTGTGTACATTATTTCTGGAATTGTGTACATTATTTCTGGAATTGTGTACATTATTTCTGGAATTGTGTACATTATTTTTGGAATTGTGTACATTATTTTTGGAATTGTGTACATTATTTTTGGAATTGTGTACATTATTTTTGGAATTGTGTACATTATTTTTGGAATTGTGTACATTATTTTTGGAATTGCTGAGAACAATGTGCTTGACGTTGTCAGGTATGACTGTGCTGACCGTCATTGCGACGGACGCGGACAATGGCAACAATGGTTCCGTGACGTACTCGCTGAAGCAGGTTCCGATGAAAGGCAGCCAGCCGCTCTTCTCTATCGACTCGCACATGGGACTCATCTCCACGATGCTCAACAATGCCCTCGATCGCGAGTTGCAGGCCGAGTATTTCATCATCGTGCAGGCGAAGGACCGCGGCTCACCCCCGATGTCGTGTATGCATTGAAAATATTCTGTCGAGTTTTGTGAACGTCTATTTAAAGAAAGTAGTGGATAGATTAATTATTTATCGTGTTGAATAAGTTATTGTTTAGGCAATCAACAAGTTATTTTTTTGTTAATCAGAGAAAAGGTGGTTTTACAAGGTCGATAATTAAATCACCAAGTAAGCTTACGTGCAGCTATCAGTATCTGTGGTGTCATAAATGATTTTATTTATGGTCTAATTTCAGCAAGGTGAAGTGTATTATGGCCGAAATAAACGTGAGGACTCGAGAGACAAAGCGAGAGTATTCTAAATTTAAAATCTTGTTCCTGGTTTCATCAGGCTTACAGAAGAATTTTGTGAAATACACTGCGTCTGACTCTGTGACAAATAAGTTTTTGTCGTAGTTGTAATGGGAATGCTTCTGAAGAGTGCCATATAAAAACTCAATAATAATGACAATAACAAGGTTGATGTTGTTGACTGGTTGATCCTGAGGCAATGCCTTACCATGTGAGTTTATGGATTGGGCCATGCAGAGTGGCCCTTCTTGGTTTACCATTTTATGGCCATAGCTGCTCTTATTCTAGACACTGACTTTCTAACCCAGAATGGATAGGGTAGGGCCACCCTGGATCGTCACATGTGCCCAGCTTTCATAGTTTGACTGTTGTTATAGCATGCTGAATTGATTTTAATTTATTAACCCTTTCCCGCCGGATCCGGTCGCGAGTGACCCAATTAACCCAATAGGTATCGGAACAATTCCGGCAGGACTGGGTTAATTCATGCATTTAATTTATTCTCTGATTTTCTATTATAGTTGTATTGTTGAAGAAATTCTGTCTTGAAGAAGTTTTTTGAATTCCTGAACTTGAAAAGGTCTGTTTGTGCTGAACTGCAGCTAGTGCCACGGTTACGATCGTGATTGACGACATTAACGATCATACGCCGCGCTTCTCAAAACCCATCTACCAGGCGACCATGTCAGAAAGCTGTGCGAAAGGCGCTTCGATAACGTCTGTGTCGGCCACGGACTTTGATATCGGTCACAATGCAAAGCTGACTTACACGCTGAAAGAACAGGATCGCGAGTATTTCTACATCAGCAGCATTGAAGCGACGAATACTGGCGTTCTCAAAGTGTTTAAGGTAGAGCTCAACTGTCGTATTATGATGTTTTGTTGATTAATTTATTTACATAATTTTCTACATTAGTGTTCAACAATACAACTATAATAGAAAATCAGATAATAAATTAAATTAGAAAACGTTATGATTGGGATGACGCTTCACAGATTCAGCGCCAGCGACAAAGACACAGGGCTCAACAAAAGGTTAAGTGATGGTTTAGTGAGGAGCTATGTTGTTCACCTGTTAATAGGTTGTTTGCAATGGCTGGTTAATTTAATTAGTGGGCAGAATTACATTTTCTATTGTAACTTCTTAATGAATTAGCGGTTTAATGTTAACCTAAGAGAATGTTTGGCTAATTGTTGATTTAAAGTTACTGGTTAATAATGATGTTCTTTTATTCAATTCTAACTGGCAACTGGCTGTATAATAACATGAAACAGTAGCAATACATGATCACAAGTTAACCAAGAGTCTAATTTCTAACTGTTAGGCGCATATCCATCCTACCACTGCCCAATCTACCTTTACCTATGAACAGTGGACAACTTAATCAACCTTAAAGGACTGTCAGGTTTTGTGCTCGTGTACTTCTGTTCTTCGGGTCTTTGTGTTTTACATTTCAACCATCGCTCTGCTGCTGTATGCGTTGCGAACCATGATGTCGATAACGAGGCCAATAGCTATGGTCACACAATGGCTATAGCTATGGTCACACAATGGCTATAGCTATGGTCACACAATGGCTATAGCTATGGTCACACAATGGCTATAGCTATGGTCACACAATGGCTATAGCTATGGTCACACAATGGCTATAGCTATGGTCACACAATGGCTATAGCTATGGTCACACAATGGCTATAGCTATGGTCACACAATGGCTAGAAGCCATTATTATTCATATTTGGGATATTGTTTTCTTATTTTATCGCCGCTACTGCATGATTATTCAGACAAAAGTAATTTTCATGGAAATAATATCATTGCTTTTAGACGACTTATTATTTCTCTTTTGCAGCCGGTCGACTTTGATTCGCTTCTCAATCCGTTCTTTAACGTGACCGTCTACGTGCAAGACACCGACCCGTCTCACGTCGACACCGCACACATAGAGGTGACGGTGACCGACTATAACGACAATCCGCCGGTCTTTCTTCCGAACACGAAGAAGGTGACGATTTACGAGAACGTTACGATTGGCACGACGTTGCACAGATTCAGTGCCAGCGACAAAGACACGGGGCTCAACAAACAATTCATGTGGGTATGATGCAGATAACTTCTGTACAGTAAATATTATTGTTTGTATGTATGTTTGCGTGTGCACTTGATATAGCGCCCCTTCAAGCTCCCCCTACTCAGACGCACTCCCGAATGCAGAGCGGACACTGCATCAGAGTTTCACGTCGAAGCGCTGAGCAATTGTGAGTGAAGAACTTGCCCAAGGTCCTTACGCGGCGAGGTGGATTCGAACCTCGAACCTTCCGGCTCCAAGGCAATGACGCCACCACTACACCACCGCGCCCCACTTATCCATGCAATGTGTGTGCATAGATACCTTCAGTCTTGTTTCCACTCTGCAGTGTGGTATATTTAAGTTGAGGTGTTTCATCTTGATTTATAACTGAAATGGGATTTTTCACATGTGATATCGTATGTTGTTATTTGGGTATTTTCAATCAGCTCATTGGTTTGGAATATTAATTGGACCGCTTGGTGTTAATCAGTTTTGTTTACCTTGAATAATTATGTAGGAGTAGGATATTTGAATCATCATCTTTCATCTTTAGCAGTTGTGGGCGGTTTATATACCAAACAAGATCCAACAAGATACCTCTAACATATGATTTCAGCTATTCTGTTCTTAACATATGATTTCAGCTATTCCGTTCTTAACATATGATTTCAGCTATTCTGTTCTTAACATATGATTTCAGCTATTCCGTTCTTACATACCCAGCAAGAAGTTATGTTGATAAAATGAAAGGGCGTGCACTATTGGGTTTTGATCAGATGGTAAGTTAAGTTCTTTTGTCCTTGATGTAATGTAAACCACTTCGGCTGGTCTTAATTTCTAGGTCTGTATTTATAACTGTCGTGTTATGTTGCACAGGTACGCAATTGACAGGTACACAGATCCTGAACGTCAGTTTGCAATTGATGGAAATGGATTGGTAACAACTGCCAAACAGCTGGACAGAGAAACAATGCCTGGCCACAGGGTTCACATTCTGGCGATTGACAAGGGTATGTAATATGTAGGCTATACAGTGGAGCATGTGAGAGGGAATTTTGGACAGAACATTGACGATGATGACGATGATGATAACGGTGATGATGATGATGATGATGACGACGACGACGGTGGTGGTGGTGGTGGTGGTGGTGGTGGTGGTGGTGGTGGTGGTGGTGGTGGTGGTGGTGGTGGTGGTGGTGGTGGTGGTGGTGGTGGTGGTGGTGGTGGTGGTGGTGGTGGTGGTGGTGGTGGTGATGGTGATGGTGATGGTGATGGTGATGGTGATGGTGATGGTGATGATGATGATGACGGCGGTGATGGCGGCAGTGATGATGATGATGATGATGATGACGGCGGTGATGGTGATGGTGATGGTGATGGCAGGAATGATGATGATGTTGATGATGATGAAGACGACGATGACGATGATGATGATGATGATGATGATGATGATATTGACGACTACAATGATTGTGATCACGATCATGGTCATGATGCTGACGATTTTGATTGATGACTATGATGATGATGATGATGATGATGCTATTGATGCTGACAATGATTATGATGATGGTAAGGAGGAGGAAGGTGATGACCAAAACGCACAGCAGCGGTTGCAGTGATGCTGATGTTGATTGCAATTGAAGTATTGTATTGTATTGTATCTATAAATTTATAAAGCGCCTCTCGCAGTGAAGTGGTAGTTGTAGCAGGATGATGGATGGACGTTACTGAACAGACAGGCAGGCACGCATGCTGGTGGACAGAAATCTGTGAGAGAACCACTGATTAGCATTTATTCAGGTGTTGCTTTATGATATCAGAAGTTGAATTATTATTCGATATGATAGAATTTTCAGACTGAAAGTTTTTAAGAAAAACCATCGTTTTATTTCAGAATTTGTTTTGATATATCCTTAATTTCTATTTGTTATCGAATTTGATTAAATTTAGGCTTCCCAAAATAATACAGAAGTTTTGTTTTTTTAGGAACGCCTGCGCAAACAGGAACTGGAACTCTGATCGTGAATCTGATGGATGTTAACGATAACTTCCCGGAGTTTGCCCACAACTATCGTCCGGTCATCTACGAAAATCAGCCGAAGGATTTAACGGTCACTCTTGTCAGCGCAGTTGACAGGGACACAGTGTCGAATGGACCCCCGTTTGAGTTCTGGCTTCCATGCGGAGGTGGTTGCCCGTGTCACGCCAATCCAACGTGCAATGATTTTGCATTCAAATTCGTTCCAGGTGAGTTGGTTACTCCTTGCTGGAAGTTTCAATCTAGGACTTAGGCAAGTCACTATATATACCTGTTATTTTTGTGTGTGCTGTGTATTGTAATTCTTCTTCTTATTATTATAATAATTCAGCAGTATTTTAATATTTTGTGATGGTGTGATGTCAGTAAAGCTAACGCCCTTAAGCTTGCCTGTAGTAATATTAATGAGATTTTCATACCGGATGGAATAATAATTGTATTCTGGACGATGCATATCGTTGAGTTTTGCATCTGCAGGTGGTGGTGACAATGGCTATGGAAGTGGCGTTGTAACAAGCCTTCGGACGTTTGACCGCGAGAAGCAGAAGGAGTATTACCTTCCGATAATCATGAAGGACGGCGGTCATCCACCAGTCAGTGGCACGAACACGCTGACCATCATCATTGGAGACGTCAATGACAACAAGCATTACCCTGGACATAAGAACATCTTTGTCTACAGTTACAGAGGTAAATCGGACCCCTCCTCCTTTTCCCAGGCCAAGATGCAAGCGGCGGCATAGTTCATGAGTAATGTAGATGAATATTTTTCCTAACAGTGATGTGACACAATGCTACGATTTCCAATCTGATATCGATTTCCAATCTGATATCGATTTCCAATCTGATATCGATTTCCAATCTGATATCGATTTCCAATCTGATATCGATTTCCAATCTGATATCGATTTCCAATCTGATATCGATTTCCAATCTGATATCGATTTCCAATCTGATATCGATTTCCAATCTGATATCGATTTCCAATCTGATATCGATTTCCAATCTGATATCGATTTCCAATCTGATATCGATTTCCAATCTGATATCGATTTCCAATCTGATATCGATTTCCAATCTGATATCGATTTCCAATCTGATATCGATTTCCAATCTGATATCGATTTCCAATCTGATATCGATTTCCAATCTGATATCGATTTCCAATCTGATATCGATTTCCAATCTGATATCGATTTCCAATCTGATATCGATTTCCAATCTGATATCGATTTCCAATCTGATATCGATTTCCAATCTGATATCGATTTCCAATCTGATATCGATTTCCAATCTGATATCGATTTCCAATCTGATATCGATTTCCAATCTGATATCGATTTCCAATCTGATATCGATTTCCAATCTGATATCGATTTCCAATCTGATATCGATTTCCAATCTGATATCGATTTCCAATCTGATATCGATTTCCAATCTGATATCGATTTCCAATCTGATATCGATT
Source organism: Lumbricus rubellus (assembly GCA_945859605.1). Classification (NCBI taxonomy): domain Eukaryota; kingdom Metazoa; phylum Annelida; class Clitellata; order Crassiclitellata; family Lumbricidae; genus Lumbricus; species Lumbricus rubellus. The sequence goes on along the minus strand of OX243812.1, from coordinate 32,354,477 downwards.
TCCAATCTGATATCGATTTCCAATCTGATATCGATTTCCAATCTGATATCGATTTCCAATCTGATATCGATTTCCAATCTGATATTGATTTCCAATCTGATATCGATTTCCAATCTGATATCGATTTCCAATCTGATATTGATTTCCGAAGCCAGAAACACGTAGAGGTTGCTGGGGGACAAGTCATTGGACGTTAACCAGACCGCATGTAAAACAGCCTAATGCAGAAATAACCTATCGTCTAACTAAATCTGTACCTCCATCCTACATCTCACTGTTAGAACATTTGTGGGGTGCTTTGGTGTAGGGATATTTTTGGTGTCGTGAAGCTGGAAGGTTGTACGTTCGAATCCACCTCAATCTGCCTTGTAGGGACCCTGAGCAAGTCCTTCACTCGAAAGTTAAGTTGGTCTTGCGCTTTGAAATGAAATTCCGATATCAGTGTTCATGCTGTAGTCGGGGGTGCCTCTGCCTAGAAATCTTTTAAGGTACATCCTGTGGCTCTGTTAATTACCAATCCTTGCTGCAGCAATCAGTGTTATTGTGTAACAAAGAATATACTTACTTACTTACACCTGGAAATATGTTGCTCCTGGTACATGTCTTTTGTCACTGATCGATGTGCATTCACATTTGCTTATACTGTCATCTGGAACTCTTTTCCTTCTTTTATTCACAACTTGCTAACCTAGTTGATCCTTTCTGCTAAACTGAAAGCCTGCATCTTTCTAGTGTGCTTATGTTTCTTGGATATTTTAACCTTTGCAATGCAAGCACTGTTGAACCTTTGGACTTTCTCAGTGATTGATCCACAGCTTTTGGAAATTCTCTGTCCAGCTCAGCTTTCTCTGTTACTATGTTGATATCTTTATTTTTTTTTTACTAATGACATATAATAACAGACAGGGTACACACATGATCACACATTAGAAAACCTGTCACTTACATAGTCCACATCTGTCAGATTTAATTGATTATGATCTTTTGATTGTGATTTTGCCTGTAGGCTAAGTGCCAATTGATTTATTATTTGTTCATTATGGTGTGGTACTGATATATTATGATTCTTAATATTTGTAAGAATGGCGTCATTTTAAGTTAAAACCTGTCGGGGGGCAGAGAACTTAAAGAATAAGAGTTTAAAACTGTCTCTAATGCTGTGTGTTTGTATCTTTTTTATGCTTTTCAGGATGGAAAGGTAAGTAAGAATACCTTTCAATATCTTGTTAAGCATTTTTTATCATCATCATCATCATTATCATAATAATCATCATAATTATCATTATCATCGCCGTCAGTTCCAAACTCCATTGTGATTGGTGCAGATAATTTATTTCCAAATTGTCCTCAGTCATATGTCAAGTCAGGTGCTCCTCTCAACATCAGTCCAACTCCTGTTTTTGTTTTCTCGATTCTATTGTCTATCCAGAGTGCTTATTGATTTGTCTTTGTTTCTCTCTCTGTGGAGTCTGTCATGTGTTGCATTGTGTGGAATTGGGTCAGCCAGCATTCTCTTCAATGCATGTCGAAACCATTGTAGTCTTCTCTTAAATATCTTTGTCATTATTTTTTTTGTAGTCTGGAAATCACTGAAATAATTGTCCTCCATTAGATTTGTTCTGATGTAGAGATTTGTTTCATTTTGCTTAACTCCTTTTGCAGCCTTCTGATTCATTTAAATAAATGTTTTAATTATAATTGGAAATTTATAAAAGAAATTATTATTTGTTATATCAAGAAAATCTCAATTGTAAAAAGTTTGTAGTCATACCTTTAGATTTATTTATCTATTTTGTGTTTTAATTTTCCTATTTTTCTTTCAAGTTTTCAAACCACACTTTGGTTTTATAATTGTTTTATTTGTGCTTGGCACCTATGTATGTGTAAGCACTTAATTCAGTTACATTAATTAGATGACATTGAATGTTGACAGAATCATTCATCATGAACTTTCCTCCACAATTCTTACTGTAATTTCATGAGTGAACTGAAAGCCATTTCTTGTCTATATACAAATAGGTACATGATAACTAACAAGATGCCACATTTATAGACCCGAGACGAATACATTGTGACCTGACAAAATTAAATGGATCTGATTGAAGAGAAGCAAATGTTGCAAAATAAAGGATCTAGATTATGATTGTGAGTAGTTGGGCCAGAATAACCTCTGATGAGTTCTTGAAGAGGCAATTAAATAAATAAATAAAATCACTTCTTATTATCATTATTTCACCAGTTAGCACACTTAAAGAAAGGGTTGATTTGAATAAGAATTTCGTGAATAATTGTGCAGGAGAATTTGAAAACGTTCCACTCGGCAACGTGTATGCGGAGGATCCCGATGACTGGGACGTCGTCAACAAAACATTCTTCTTCCATCAGAGCCGCGACATGGAACGAGTTTTCAGGTGCAGTTATCATTCATTAAATTGCATATTGTTTTATATCTAACATTCTTCTATAAATAAGTTGTGTGTGTTGGTGTGTGCGTGCGTTAGTGTGTGCGTGTGTGTGTGCTTGTGTATATGTATGTTATGAAAGGTTATAAATGTGCAATTTTTAGAGACTTCTGAGTCATGATTTTGAAGGATCTGTGATCGCTGTGATGCCAGTATGACTAGAGTTCTTTTATGTCTGTCTCTCTGTATGTCTCTGTGTCTTTCTTTATGTTCATGCATTTCTTTTATTTAAGGGCAGAAATGGTACAATAGACCAATCTATTATAATAATTATTAATAATAATTATTATTATTGTTAATTTAATAATAATAATTATTAATATTATTATTATGTGATATGTTCTACAAAGTGATTCCTGCATTGCAGAATTAAGGTAAAATGTTTTCACTCAGAAACCAAGTGCACAGCTTAAGAGGAGGATGAAAAGATGGATAAACGGTAGATATGGTTTTATTTTCTTTTAGGTTGGACCGTGATTCTGGTCAGCTGTCTGCCAACGGAAGCCTTGTGGAGGGCGAGTACAGATTCAGGGTCAGAGTTTACGATGTTGTCCAGAAACGAGAAGTCGTTTCATCTGTGACAATCAAGGTGAAGGACATCACAGACGAAGCCGTCATTAACTCTGGATCTCTTCGAATTAAAGGTATTTGATTCCGCTGTAGTGCACGATTATTTCATTTGATTACGTATGTATGCGCACTCTTTATAGCGCCCCTTCAAGCTCTCTCTGCTCAGAGGCGCTCCCGATGCAGAGCGGACACTGCATCGGAGTTTCACGCCGAAGCGCTGAGCAATTGTAAGTGAAGGACTTGCCCAAGGTCCTTACGCGGGGAGGTGGATTCGAACCTCGGACCTTCCGGCTCCAAGGCAACAATGCCACCACTAGACCACCGCGCCCCTCAATTACATTCGGCAACTAATTATAGACGCAGTTGATAATCGCTTCAAGAATTTGAATTTTGGAAAGCTTGAAACCATGGACTGCATTTATTTATTTAGGTAATTATTTTTACAGGTAGGTAAATTAATTATTAAAAATATCAATGCATGCCATTGAAAATGATATTGTCTAATAATAATCTATCGAGACGCAAATACATTGTAAGTTTGTCGTTGGCCTGAAAGCGGTAGATAAGGCGCAGCTTCGTCTTATTAGCACGTTCCCAGATGACATGCTGTGCTACTCAATGCAAAGAGCTATTACATATCTAAAGTCATTAGCTTAACTCAACGTATCGGTTGGATTAATGGTTGAGTGGATGAATGGTTGAGTGGATGGATGTCCAGATGGATGGATGGTCAGATGGACGAATGGTCAATGGATGGATGGTCAGATGGACGAATGGTCCATGGTCAGATGGTTAGATGGATGAATGGTCAGATGGATGGATGATAAGATGGATGAATGGTCAGATGGATGGATGATAAGATGGATGGATGATAAGATGGATGGATGGTCAGATGGACGGACATGCAGAGTTTTTAGCTGGTAGGTTATTTCTGCATCAGTTCATTTTGCACACACGCTCCAGTTTCTGGATTGTGTTTAATTATTTGTCCTCCAGCGACTTCATGTTCACGGGTACACGCTAAATCATGCAGGAAGAAGGAAATGGAGGTGTTTGGACATGTCACAACAAAAGAGACAATATGCGTAATATATTGTGAAAAAATTGTGTGTGAAGATGCCCTGAATATGAGATCAGAGATGATTGATTGAGGCAGTTGCAAGGTCAATGCTCCAGCGATAGGATTGGAAGGTTGTGAAAAGCAGAAAGATGCATTGAATGAAACCACACAAACGTAGGAAAATGTTCATTAAGTTGGTTGCTTAGTAAATTCAATCTTAATGTGTGGGAGAGCAGGACACGTGTGATTTTGTGTATAAACCATCCTGCACATGAAAAGAAAAATGGGACGGTTTTCGAGTGATTTTAGTAGCTTGGGTCGACTTTTAGAGCACCGCCAGAAAATCGTGAGTAGGCTAATGGGGCTGGATACACAAGAGTACACCGTATTTGAGGAGTAGCTCAGAAATTTTGTGGCTGTGGAAAGTCTGCCTGAAATGCCATCGAGAATGCTGCAATCCTGCCTGATTCCAATGCTCTGTAATTCTAACAATGGACGGTTTTCGAGTGATTTTAGTAGCTTGGGTCGACTTTTAGAGCACCGCCAGAAAATCGTGAGTATTGGGGCTGGATATGCAAGAGTACACCGTATTTGAGGAGCAGCTCAGAAATTTTGTGGCCACGCAAAGTCTGCCTGATTGTACTAGCTTTGTAACAGACACTGTGCTCTGCACTGAAAGTACTGTGTACTGATCACAGAATGTTTAAGATGACCTTCAGAAATTACGGAATGTTGTATTGCTATTAAGCAGACTATCGGTTGAATTCTGGATTCATTGCCAGTCTTGCTCCTTAACTATTGATAAAAAGTTTTTGCTAAGTCCTTCCTACACTGCACAAGGTTTTATTAAAGGTTTCTTGAAGAACTACAAAGTTATTCTGAATAAACGTGTATTCATAGCAACAGAAACTTTTGTCTGTCAAACAGTTAGTTTAGTAAGTATGTTAGTAAGTATGGTAGTCATTCGTTTGAACAAGAGTTTTAATTAAGTAATAGTTGCTTCTGCTGAATGTTTATTCGTACAGGCATAACTGCTGAGGACTTCATAAGTCGTCCAAAGCTCGGACCTGAACCGACTGACTATGGCCACAGTAAGTACGACTTGTTTCAAGAAGCCGTTGCGAGGAAGCTGAACATTGCGCCATCGAACGTCGATATATTCACCGTGATGAACCATCCAACCCAATCGAAGACGATCGATGTACGATACTCAGCACATGGGTCGCCCTACTACCGTCCAGCACGCTTGGATGGAATACTCCTGCACAATAAAGTAGAGGTTTGCTGCACATGCTTCTAATCATTCTTTTCATCATACATGAACTTGATCTTATCTGTATGTGTTTATATAACTTGCCATACTTAGTACTGGACCACCTATGTGTTGTAACTTACCATACTTAGTACTCGGCCACCTATGTGTTGTAACTTACCATACTTAGTACTCGGCCACCTGTGTGTTGTAACTTACCATACTTAGTACTGGGCCACCTGTGTGTTGTAGCTTACCATACTTAGTACTGGGGCCACCTATGTGTTGTAACTTACCATACTTAGTACTGGGCCACCTATGTGTTGTAACTTACCATACTTAGTACTCGGCCACCTGTGTGTTGTAACTTACCATACTTAGTACTGGGCCACCTATGTTTTATAACTTACCATACTTAGTACTCTGTCACAGTTTGAAGGCATATTGGAGCTGCGGATTCTGATGGTGCCAATCGACGAGTGCCTTCACGAGAAGTGCGAGAGCGGTGGCTGCACGAATCGACTCGTGACGAGCGCTGAGCCGCTGCTCATCAACACGAACGGCACATCGATCACAGGCATCATGTCGTACGTCCAAGCGGAGTGCCAGTGCGCAGCGAGGACGTTCAGCAGGGAGGACAGCGATGTTGAGTGCCAGCCAAACACCTGCTTCAATGGTGGAACCTGCATTCAGAAGCCATCCAGCATCAGGTCGAAAAAATGATAAGCTGCTTCGTATATATTTCTAACCTGAAGTCTTCTATGGCACCGTTTATAATAACATGCAACATTTTGAAATGTAATGATTTAAAAAAATTGATGATGCTTATCACTGGAATGTCTTGCTAATGGAGGAGCTCTTACCAGTTATGGTAGAAGTGTACCGTATTAGAGTATCGCACATTTCAACTTGACGGTGCTTCAGCCCACCAAGGTCTTAACTTGGACATTGCAGCTAAGATTTTTAATTCAGTGCATGAGCTGTTACGTAGATGTTGGGCAGAATTTTGATTGATAGGAAGTTAATGCTGTGTGGGGTTTATGTTTTGATTACCTTATATTTATAATCATAAACTCTAAATTTATATTGCTAAGATCAGGGCATCAGCTTATTCACGAGCACTTGCATTGACTTATCCTAACTTATGTTACCTTACCTTTGATCCTTGACAATGAAGACAATTTTATTATAGCTATCAGTTTCAATCTCTTTATTCCCTTCAGATGTTGAACGTTACGATGTGTTCCAGATGAGGTCATACTTGTCATTTGGTGACCAGTTGTCTTTGTTACGTATTTTAGTTGCCTCTGTCTGGTTGGCTTTGACGGTCCACGATGTCAGCAGACAAGACACAGCTTCAGTGGCGACAGCTGGGCCTGGTACGAGCCCCTGGCCCAGTGCGAAGACAGCCACACAAGTCTCGAGTTCATCACTACGAAGGACAATGGCCTCATCCTCTACAACGGACCTGTGACAGACCTTGGTGACGGGGAACCAGAAGATTTCATCATTCTCGAGCTGAAGAACGGCTATCCGTTCCTTCGAATCAACCACGGGTCAGGAGAGACGAAGCTGACCATCGATGGACGAGACAAGCAGGGTCAACTGCGGCTGAGCAGACTTAATGACGGTCACTGGCACAGAGTGGATATTATCCGAAACGGAAAAGTAGGATAACCGACCCAATATGTTTCTTGTCGTCTCCTTATTTTTTTATGTAGTGCCATCAGTAATAATTTTCGTTTATTCAACAATCCCGTTGACAGAATGCAGCCGGTCACAGTGTACAATTATGCGCAATTGAAACAATTCACAAGAACGCAGATCACAGAATACACAAATCGTAACTATTCTAACAGAACAGACAGCCTGCAATAATTAATCGGTGCTGATAGCTAATAGTTATCAATATGTGCTCAAGGTATCTGATTCTGAAGTGACTGAAACCTGTACATTTAGGCCTACAGGAAAAGTTCTTGTCAAATAATCGGCCACTGGGTCATGGTTATTTTGCTGATTAGGTTGACTCCAGGCATTCAAAGTCTGGGATCAGCTTCTTACGTTTTCACAAGAAGAAAGATTTTACACATACTTATTGGGCTAAAATTTTAGTAAAACATTGTCTGTTTGTTAAATTTATTTAGCACCTGTGTATATCTTCTCTCTGCTTTAAATGTAAACTTTAGATGTCTGATTACGACTACAATTAGCAGTGCTTCCTGTTTTTTTTTCATTTGCCTTTTTTGACTCGTGCGAAATTGTGAATGCAATCATTCCTTTGATCTAGCAGTAGCAAATACTTTGGCTTCTAATAATTATCACAAATAAATGGTTCTGCACTGCACCTGTTTTTGAATGCTCCGGAGATGTGTTGAATCGTGAGATCTGATTTTGTGGAGATCTTTCAACTCCAGTACTAATTATACTGATTATAAGAACTAATGATACTTAGATATATATATATATATATATATATTAGTATTAATTAGTTTTGCACTCTGTTTTTGTGTGTGCAGCACATACGACTGGTCGTGGATCACTGTAAGGTGGCAGGCATGGTGGAGAGCGAGGGCAGCCAACCTTCGACCGAGGACAGAAGAGCGTGTGAGGCCGTGAGTGAGACGCCTGGTGAGAATAAGTACATCAACGTCAACACCCCTCTTCAACTCGGAGGCAGGTTGAACCCAAGAGCCAAGTTCCCCCAGAACGTCATCAAGGACGGATTCAATGGGTGCATCAAGAACTTGATTCATGATGGAAGGGTAACTCTCTCTCTCAGTCAGTTTAGATCAGTGGTTCCCAACCTTTTTTGACGTTAGGGCCACTTTTTCTAAGTTGGAGGACACGATGGTCACTTTTTATTAGTTGAAGGACATTAGGGGGCCACAGGGCTAAAATTTAAGTAACTAAAAGTATATAAAATTGTTATTTTTGATTCAAAATAGAATGTTTTATGTTATTTATAGATTTCAAAATAAAATAATTTGTAATAGAAAATAATTATGTGTTATATCCTGTTAAAATTGTCATTTTTTATCTCTTTTTTCGTTAATTCTTTGAGAGACGAGGGCCATTTTTTAGACCTGGCGGGCCACTTTTGGCCCACAGGCCACTGGTTGGGAACTGCTGGTTTAGATGAATCCTGAGATGGATGCTGGAGATTCTCCTTCTGATGTGATGATTATTAGCTCAACAGATGATGACATGAAAGACGATTGTTTGAGAAATAATTCTTTGTAACTGAATACTTTTGTAGTTGAGATGTTTGATTTGTGAAGCTGAGGTTTGGCTGATTCCAGAAGACTAATTCCGATTATCTAAGAAGGAAGAGTTTCATGACTTGCTGATAACGATGACCTTGTTGCACTCAGAATACATATGAATCTTTAGACTTCCCAGCAATGATACTTTTGTTGCCTTGATATTGTGCCTTTCTTCTAGAAATGTCAGTCTCATCTTCTGCGTTCGACTTGAACCGCCGCGTATGAGTATATCCCATACAAAAGAATTCACCTTTCTGCGTTAGGACCTTGGGAAAATCCTTCACTCACAATTGCTCAGCGCTTAAGCGTGAAACTTTGATGCAGTGTCCGCTCTGCGATCGGGAGCGCCTCTGAGTAGAAAGAGCTTGAAAGGGCGCTCTAACAAGTGCATATACAAACAAACAAACAAACATACAAACAAAGGTACTTCTTCTGTTTTCAGCTGTATGATTTGCACGTTGGCCAAGTTGGTCAGCATCATGGGTCGGAAGATGAATGTCCTCGTGAAGACGCTACCTGTGGAAACCCAGCTCAACCTGCGACGCTCAAGTGCGGACGGAATGGAATCTGCATTGGTAACTTCAACCATAAACATCGCTGTGTCTGTCGAGCCGGATGGAGGGGAAACCGCTGCACCATAGGTAGGTCATTCAAGGTGACCATCAAGTGATAGTGCCACCATAGGTAGGTCGTTCAAGGTGACCATCAAGTGATGGTGCCATCATAGGTAGGTCGTTCAAGGTGACCATCAAGTGATGGTGCCATCATAGGTAGGTCGTTCAAGGTGACCATCAAGTGATGGTGCCACCATAGGTAGGTCGTTCAAGGTGACTATGGTGCCACCATAGGTAGGTCGTTTAAGGTTACAGTGGACACTGTTCTGCACTAGTTAGGGGTAACAGGTAATCATATGGAACCGGGCATTGGTTCCCTTGCCTCGATTCTTACAATGAGGCCAGTAATGTTGATCAGATGTACTGTAGTAGCAGCTACTGTTAACCGTTGCATTTAGTGAACAATGACTGTGTTGCACATTGCTGAACAATATTAATACAGAAGGTGATCATAATGAAATTGGACCATATGGGTTCAAGTACAAATGATGAAATAATTATTTATGAATATGAGAAATTGACCTGTCATTTTAGCACTGTAATTAAAACCTTGGACATAGGAGATAGTCTTTCAGATTTCTGTTTCACTGTTCTGTCGGTTACGTATTTTCAAAATATTCAGAAACAACGGAGAAGGATTTTCGCCAGCGCAGTTTCATCGAATGGGATTTCCAGGACAAATACTACGCGCATCTCGACAAGCACGAAACGCGTGAGACGGAGCTGCAGCTCATGTTTCGAACGAGACGCGAATCTGGTTTGCTCTTCAAAGCGCAGAACGCTCAGAAGTCAGAATATCTTGTTCTAGAGGTAAAACATTTTCTCTCAGTGCTCAAGCGAATTGCTAATTCTGGACATCTGTCTGGCCTCAACGCCGAAGCGCTCGAGCAATTGAGAATGATGGACTTGCTCAAGGTCCCTATGCGGTGGATTCGAGCCTGCAACCCTCATGCTGCAAGGCAACGAACATACCGATTGCACCACCATGCCCCACTTTATTGTTTGAAATGTGCGGTAGTTTGACATCATGTATTTCTGTTTAAGCAAATGATTTCTTTTTTACTATTAGGTGTTTGGATATCGCATACGCTTCCGCTGTAACCTCGGCTCAGGAGAGAAGCACCTGACGCTGTATCACGTCAATGTGTCGGATGGTGTTTGGCACACTGCACATCTCCAGCGCATCGGCCACTGGGTGGAGTTGAGACTGGACGGTGGAGAGGGACGATGTTTCAACGAGTCATTCGGAAGCGTGGGTGACCACCTGGAGATCCACATCAGCCAGAGAAGTCTCTTTGCCGGAGGAGATGTCCGCTTTCCGTCTTCCAACTCGCCTCCGCTTGTCGATCACGACTACGAAAATGGTAAAATTTTGATCGTTTGTTTGTATGTGCGCTTGTTATAGCGCCGCTTCAAGCTCGCTACTCGGAGGCGCTCCCGACTGCAGCGCGGACACTGCATCAGAGTTTCATGTTGAAGCGCTGAGCAATTGCAAGTGAAGGACTTGCCCAAGGTACCTACGCGGTGACTTGGGGTGGATTCGAACCTGCCACCCATGGTACCTAAGCGGCGACTTGAGGTGGTTTCGAACCTACAACCCTCCTCCGGCTGCCAGGCAACGAACATACGCACTACACCACTGTGCCCCACAAATAGCAGCAGTAGATGCCGAGCTGTGCCGTAAAAACAATACTTTTCAATTAACGTCCTTAACATTATCGTCAGTGTTTTTTTCCTTGAGGTGGATCAAATAAAGGAATTCGTTTAAGAGCATGAAATTTGTCTGTAATTAGCTGCTCTTGACTTTGCTGAGATTCTGTGAGTGTGTCCATGAATGCAATTGCACCGAAACTCTGTTTAGAAATCAGAAGGTGCTTGAGGGAGAGGAGGGGATGGCTTGAGGGAGGAGGGGATGGCTTGAGGGAGGAGGGGATGGCTTGAGGGAGGATGGGCTGGCTTGTCTTCTCTTGATCATCAGAATACAGACAGAAGTGACCAAATCCGAGGATAAACTCAAATCCGTGATTTATTCATTGACCCGTTGTATTGAATGAGATTTAAATATTAAAGCTGTTCAGTTGGTGATGAACTGTAGATTTGACGCATATTTATAGTGTAACCTAGGCTAGACTCGCCAGTGTTTTACAGACTCCTTAACACGTTCACCGCCTACACGCCATGTTAAATGACTGAATCCAGTACGAGTTAACTCGTACTGGGCGGTGAACGTGTTAAAACTTTTTTGTTTCGCATATATAAATTCTTGAAATGAATGAATAAATGTTCTCCTTCACTTCCTCTTGGTGAAATGTACATAAGATGGACATGAGACTCGTTCAACCAAACGTATGAACATCACAGCATGCAAAAATACAGAGAAAAAGTTCATGCAAAGGCTACAGTACATAAATGTCTGATGTCATGTATTTTAGGTTGTATGAACGATATTCGATATAACGGCGAATGGTTTCCAATGGACCTCACTGAGAACAGGGATAGCAGGGCGGCAGATTACTTGGCCCGGAGCCAGAACACGGAGGATGGGTGCCATTCGAATATGTGCGGACCGAAGTCTGACTTTGTTTGCCAGAGGGGCTTGGAGTGTATTGACCTGTGGAGACACGCTGAATGCAGGTATGTCATTCCGCCTCATTCTCAGTATATGTATACAACATGCATATATTTTTATATATGTATGGCATTGCATGTATGTAATATGAATGAATATATATTATGTATATTAGCACTCTGGACATTTTCCAGTTCATGTAATGCCCTGCTCTTCACCCTTCAGAGGAGTTTGATAATTCTTTAGCTCAATGGTTGGACACTTCTATACCTCTAATGACTTCAATAAGTAAGTCTTAATCAAGGATTAATGACAGCCAGGCTGCGCCAGTATGGCATTGGGAAACGAGGACATAGGGGTTCATAGCCAAATGCTCAAATTGTACAAAACAAACAGTTTATGTAAAATGTTGTTTGTGTAGCTGGTTCAGGAAAGCCATAGACTAGAAACTAGCTACTTGCAGCTCTATTATGAGTTTTTCTGCAGATGCTCGCTTCACGATGGTGTCAACTATTTAAGAAATGACAAGTTCAGTGGTAACCAGTATTTAAGAGGTCACTTATTTCGAAGTATAATGCCCAAATTAAAAACAGTTGATATTATTTGTTTGTTAGATGTCCAAAAGGTCAGCGCCTGTCTCCGCCTGATGAATCTGATGAGCCGTGTGAGAACATAAACGAATGTTTTGAGAATCCAGGCATCTGCAACTATGGCACATGCAGCGATACGGATGACAGCTACTACTGTGAATGCCACACTGGCTACGGTGGTCCACTGTGTGCCGAACGCAGGGAGTCGACGTCTGTCTTCGTTACGACTGGTGCCATACTCGCCATCCTCGTCTGTGCTTTCGTTGTCCTGCGTGAGTATGCCGAGCGTGGTTTCAGTCTCCTCACGTGGATCTCGATGGCAGTTAGTTTGGAACGATCTCTTTTTGGCATGAGCAAAATAAGCATTATTTTATAGCAATTAAGTGAAAATCATATCAAATGTTTAGCACACTTATTAGATTACTAATATTCTACTGGTTGATTTCATTATTTATCTAATGTGAAGATGGGATGGGATTTGTTAGATTTATTTGTGAGATGTTAGTTTTCTATTCTCTGTGTACATCAGGTTTGCATGTACCAGTCGTAGTGTAATCAGAGATTTTATTCGGAGGCTGGAATGGTTTGTACATGGAACCATTATCAAACAGGCTGTTTAATTAATTGATGAAGGATCTAACTCGATAAATTTGTAGATAAATACAGGGGTCAGTAAGAGCATGTATATTAATTTACATTCATTCAATCATTCATTTAGAGAATTTATATAGCACCTTTTCAAGAAATCACTCAGAGGCGCTCCCAGCCCAGCCACAGCTAAAAAATAGGATTTGAGCAGCTTATAAAAAGCAGGAAAATTTTGCCTAGGCATAAGACGCATGGCTAGTGGTAGGCCATTGGGAGTATTAAAATATGAAGAAGACATAATGTCAGAATAGTTCTAATCTCAGATCTCTGGGTCACTTGTGTAAAAAATAATATGAATAGGGTTTCTTGTTTTTTCTTCTGTTCAGTGTTGGTTCTGATATTTGTCGTCTACACTCGAAGACATCGAACGGAATCGTACGCTGCAGGAGTCGATCCTAACGACGACGTCAGGGAAAACATTATACATTACGATGAAGAAGGTGTAGGTTTGTAGCTCAGTTAAGGTTTGAGGTTTTACATTACGATGAAGAAGGTGTAGGTTTGTAGCTCAGTTACGTTTTGATGTTTTACATTACGGTGAAGAAGGTGTAGGTTTGTAGCTCAGTTACGTTTTGATGTTTTACATTACGGTGAAGAAGGTGTAGGTTTGTAGCTAAGTTACGTTTTGATGTTTTACATTACGGTGAAGAAGGTGTAGCCTAGGTTTGTAGCTCAGTTACGTTTTGATGTTTTACATTACGATGAAGAAGGCGTAGGTTTGTAGCTCAGTTAAGGTTTGATGTCATACATTACGGTGAAGGTGTAGGTTTGTAGCTCAGTTAAGCTTTGGTGTTTTACATTACGGTGAAGGTGTAGGTTGGTAGCTCAGCTAAGGTTTCATGTTATACATTACGATGAAGAAGGTGTAGGTTGGTAGCTCAGCTAAGGTTTCATGTTTTACACTGTAATGTTTGTAACTGCATAATACAGAGCATAATATGTATTAGGCCTAAGATACTTAGAATATGAACGTACATTTTCTTAGCTAAGGTTTTGATGTTTTGTACTATAATATTAATAATAACTCACATAACAAGATACTTTTAATATCAATCAATCAATCACAATTTATATAGCGCCCCTTCAAGGTACCTACTCAGAGACGCTCCCGGCCGAGATCAAGCGAAAAAAACAGTCTTCAACAGTTTGTGAAATTGAGAACAGCTTGGGAGGTGTCGCATAGTCAAGTGAAGTCCATTCCATATGAACATAGGCTGCACAAGTTTGCATGAGGATTAATCGTGATAGGGTTGATTTTGTGACTAATACAGGAGAAGAAGACCAAGATGCTTACGACATCAACAAACTAAAGAAGCCAGTTGGAAACCACAGCAACATTTACGTTTCAAATCTAGACAAAATGAAGATCCCGGAAGCTGGAACTTTACCACGTAGACGTGAGTGTCTTCACACTTTTCGTTCAACAGTTCAGGGGTTATTTTAACGTGCAGCTGGACACAAAGTGTGTGGTTGGAAAAGAAATTTGTGCAGTTGAAAATAAGATTTTGTGCAGTAACTCATAGTGTTATAGTGAACGAAGGACTAAAAAAGGGTCATCAGTTTTGGGGGGCCAGGAAAATTTTTAAATGGTAATATTTTCACTAGATTTCGACGATCAAACATTTGGTCCGGACGACTAAAAAGGTCGCTTTGTGCAGTTCTAAAAATTTCTTAAAATAACATCTGCAACAGTTCATGCTAAGAAGTGCTTAGTGTAATAATGTTTTCTATTATGACTTGATTTTGCTGCTTCACTGTGATAAAGTATGGTGAGACACAGAATGGCTGATTGATTGGAGCGTGCAGCACAGAGAGTGTGGGTTCAATTCTTATTCGAGGCAGTTACTGTGTAGGGACCTTGAGCAAGTTCTTCACTGACAATTGCTCTGCAATATAATCCTACGCCACCGCACACCCAGAGGTGTGAATTCATCAATTTTTCTTTACATTGTACTAGATTATGTGATTGGAATCTAATTTTGTTATGAGTACTTTTTTTAATTCACGAGGCCCATTGAGGCCAATGTGTTTTATACGTCTGATGGTCATTTGTTTTGTCGTTGTTTAAGGAGCGCCTTCGTTAGGTGATCTAGACGTCGGTGAGTTCATAAAAAACCGTCTTTGGGACGCAAACAACGACACCAATGCCCCACCGTACGACAGCGTCCGAGAGTATGCCTACGAGGGTGGTAGCAGCACGGCAGGGTCGTTAAGTTCGCTAGCATCGACAGCCGAAAGCGACGAAGAGGACTGGGACCAGCTGAGTAACTGGGGACCACGGTTCCAGAAACTGGCTGACCTCTACAGTGAACCTGATGTGTAATAAGATATTTAAGCACCACTCGTATATAAGTATAACATTATGTATTATTAATGTATATAGATATACATGTCGGCACAAGTACAAAATAACATATATGAATGTCCTACATAGATATATCATATATACTATATATAATTATATATAATTGGCAAATGCGGTATATATAATATATATGTATATAATAATAAAATTCTGACTTTTGCCATGGCTTGCAGCACCAAATTTATAAGTCAAAATTGCTATTTATTTCTAATTCAAAAGCCGTACGATACTTGGATATGTGGTTTAATATTTCCTTAATATGTTAAAGAACTCCGATTACTCCGATAAAAGACCATTTGTCAGTGATTTTGTCTGATACTGCTTAAGAATTTTGAAAAGTCCTGTTTTAGCTGAGTGGCCTTCAGCAGATTATCAACATTTTATTTTAAAATGCCGTTTATGATTATATTATTATTTTACAATTAAATGAATATATATATATATTATATATATGTGATGCTGTCTAACGAAGTTGTGAAATTTTTTATATGCTGTTGCACATGTTGCATACTAGAGACATTTAACGAGCAACAGAGATTGAATGTGAAAATGTAATGTCCATTAACTCGTGTTCTCATCATCACGATTGCTGTTGTTGTTGTAATCGTTGTCATCATCATCATCGTCGTCATTATCATCGCTTTAGGTGACCATTAAAACGACAACAATGGGCAACTAGTCATATCTTTCCAGCCAATCAGTTATATCTAGCATCTGTAAATGTTTTGCGTTTCTGTGTGTACTGCTCTAACCGTCTCGGTGTATTGTCGTTTATATTATGTGTGTAACTTGTGGTTTTTGGTCTGTAGGATTGAAATACTCATCGGTCTGTAACGCGTGATATATTTAGATTCGTCGCTTGCATGAAAGGCAGAACTTGTGTCCATTCCATCAGTAGCTCAATTTGTTCGTAATATCATTTAGAGATTCTCAAATGACGCAGTATTGTTGCCCAGACACTTGCATACTTAATATGATGATGCCATTTTGAATGATATTCCATAGTTGTGACATTATGTAATTATGTAAAGATGATTTATATAGCACTTCTTCAAGAGAAACTCACCCGAGTCGCTCTCAACCTAACAACAAAGAACAAGGATCATAAAATGACTTTCAAGCACTTAGGGAATATAGGCAAAGAAAGAAAAGGGAGCTCCTGACTCCAATGCACAAAAAGATTTAAGTCCCAAGGTCTAGACTCTACACACTGCTTTAAAGCACGGCCATTCCAGATCACTGGGCTAAAGTAAAGCTTGATTCCATGTAGTTGTAGTATGAGCAAAGGGCACCAAGAACACTTTCGGCAGAGCAAAAAGGGAAATGTCCTGGGACACTTGAAATAAGACCGCAGAACTCATAGAGATAAATTCGGTCGAGGCCCAGGTGACAGTGCCAAACCGGGACAGCTACCCTGTACTCAATGCGCTGGGAGCAGGTAGATAGGGAGCCAGTGAATGACCTTGAGCATATACCTGGAGACATCACCTTACAGTACACGAATGCACTTGGTCCAAGCATGTTATTTGGCTAGATGTGAGGTGAAGTGGGGGAGCGATAAACAATAGTTGAAAATTTTCGACTGAGCCCAGGAACTAGTTGCTGTTTTGCATCATTCCATTGTCTTGCATTAATTCCTTTGTCTTGCATTATTCCTTTGTATGATGTTTGTCAACTCATTCCTTCCTGTGTCTGTGGACCTTGCCTTCCTCAAGTGCACACTTCACAATGCTGCCCCTTATGGGTTCTGCAACAGCCATCATCCAAAACATGACTCGTTTGACCATTTGAGCAACAGCATTCTTCGTACATTACGTGTCCAGTACAGCTCAGCTTCCTGTCCGATATTTGGTGCATGGCGTTTTACACAATCAATTTTTCTAGTTCTTTTTGTGAACTACCGTAATGGGCGGGACCAAACATCTGACAACAGATGCTGAACTGTGCATTTTTTTGTTGACCAAGCTTCTTGACATCTTTTTCTGTGATTATAGCCGATGTTTCAGTAAGGCCTAAAAAAATGTTGTGTTTCCGGTAACAGAGCTAAAAAAAATTGGGTAGGTAGGTCGGAAAATATTTTTTTTTTGGTAAAATATTTTTATGCAGTGACTATCCGAAAAAGTATACCCCACTAGTCTTTTTTGCACGCTACAACAAAGTACGTGTTCTAAGCAAGTATAAACAGACTATTTCCCGACTGTCTGCACCTAAAACTGCTTTAGAAACAGACCTATTAATTTCATTTTGTTAACGTCTTTTCTGTTATGTCAATACAAATGTTTTTTAAGAAAAGTTTTGATTTTGTTTTCTAAATGTAAAAAAAATATTTTTTTATTTAAAAATATTTTTAATAAAAAAATTTACAAAAATATTTGGGTCGCGGCCGTAAAAATGGGTCGGTCGGGTTACCGGAAACACAACAATATTTTTACGCCTAATTAAAAAAATTATGTGCAGTTCAGTCAAATAGATCTTAGCATTTCTTCGGCTGCATTGAAATATTTCAGCTGATGAAAGGACCTACTACATGTGTTTTTATATCAAGCTGGCATGAATATTGTGTGTGCATATTCAACATGCACGTTGCACATCGTCAATTTCTTACGTTTCAATTGATTGGACAGCAACATTATTCTATTGTTTCTATTGTTTCTATTGTTACTGCGCACATTTTTCGAGTTGGTTTTACCAGTACAGAGAAATACTCACCGGAACATCTACTTCCTGATGTTATGCCATTTTAGTAGGCCTACTATAGTATTTTGTTATCGATATATATTAACGTGTTGGTTTTTGACATGTCCGTGACATGTTGTCGCATGTTATACTACAATTATCATCGACCGTTGAGAAAAAAAACAAGTCAGATTGTGCTTTTTAGTTTTTTGCACATGGTTCAAATTTGTGTTTTGTCTTGATGTTTTTATAATAACTCAGTTTACAGTCATTTGACTAACGGAACTAGGCTAAATATCGTCAATGGGGGGATATCAGATGGTAGAAGGGTTTATATGGGCATTGTGCAACCACCTCCCCCACCCCCTTTGGAAGTACTTTGCTGGGAAGATGCTAGCTCCTGGATCATCTGACAAGAGCTCAGTTTCTGGCAGATTTTGTGTTTGCTCTTAGGCAAGTTGTGAAATTTCAGTGCCTGCTGATTATAGGCTGTCTTTTATAAGATCACATGGAATAATTTCTGTTGAGATAGAGTTTAGCATATCACTCTTACAGATACGTTTAGCATTCTTCAGAATGACAGCTGAATTTTACAATTAAAAATAATATACAGGAAGGCCAGTGTCATGATATAAAGTTCCCCCGAAATAGAGTCTCCTTCTGACTGAAAATCTGTATTGGAAGACATTTTCTGATGTAAAAGTATATATATGCTCGACGATACTCGTGTTAAATAATTTAGCAACGTAAACTAACGATTTGATATACTCATCTATAAATTTTATGTGGCTGTTACCAATTTCACGCTCAACGGGGGGAGACTTTATTTTGTGGACGGAGGAAATATTCTCTTCCCCCGAAGACTTTATTTCAGAATATACTCTCTGAGGGCGAATTTATTCTGGGGGAGAATCTGTTTTGAAATAAAGTCTCCGGGGGAGACTTTTGGGGGGAGACTGTCACGCGACACCGGCCAGTGTGTGAATCAGGGGTTATTCTAAGACATTTTTAGAACTGCACAAAACGACCTTTTTCTATAGTCGCCCGGACCAAATGTTTGATCGTCGAAATCCCGTGAAAATATTACCATTTTGAAATTTTCGCGGCCCCCCAAAACTGATGACCCCTTTTTAGTCCTTCGTTCACTATAACACTATGAGTTACTGCACAAAATCTTATCTTCAACTGCACAAATTTCTTTTCCAACTACACACTTTGTGTCCATCTGCACGTTAAAATAACCCCTGGTGTGAATAACAGATGAACTTTGCTGGTAGATGAATCTAATTTATCATATTTATATTTTGGTGTGAGATGAACAATGTGAATTCGAGACTTTTGGAAATCTGTCGTAATTTTCGTACTACTTTTACGATTGATGATTAAATTATGTTATAATTGGAAGTTTTATCAAAACAGTAATAATTCTTGTCATAATGTTAATATTATTTTATATTCTGTTTTGACTTTTCATAATTTTATAAGAACTCGTCATAGGCCCAATTCTACACTTTTGTCATGTTGTGAATTAACTGATCATGGATTGGTATGAATTGTCATCATTTTATATATTTTACTCAGGCACGTACGATTATCTTCATAGGTATTAACAGATAATTATCAGAGTTGAGCCTTACAACATGTCATTGAACAGTTTAGGTTTGGTTTGTCTGCCTACTTAATTATTTGTCCATAGACAATTTAACTGTGTTTGCTTTAAAGATATTCCTGTGAAAATAGATTCAGAGATTAAATAATGTTGAACTCTACTTACTTACTTACTCAAGAGTTTTGTAATCATATTGACACTTTCAGTTCTGTGTGCTTTGAAACAAGAATTGTATGAGCAAATATATTCATTGCATCTGTAACATGACAAAATCTAGCAGTCTTTCACTTCAACCTCTTTTAACGAACAAGCGTTGGAGCAACTTCTTCCCTCATGATTCTTATACCTGCTTCTCACTGACTCGGTCTTCAGTCTCATCCTATGTAGGTAGGTTTCACTGTATTTATTACCATTTCAGTCTGTCTACATGGACTTGGACTGCACTTCAGCATTTGAATATGTACAAATCCTGTGGTATACATTGGAATATTTGTTCAGCTTGGATGCCTAGATGGATATCTTGATTCATCCATTACATAATTTTTTTTTATCTCTTCAGAATCCTTCAGGCCTCTCAACCCTCTCGCATCAAACAGTCCAGATCTACTCGTTCATCCCCCCCCCCCATCTCCCTCCCCCGTAGTCTTTCTGTCTTGGCCTTCAGTCCCCACCTTTCTCAGACTCTCTAACCGCTGCTAACACATCAGTGACTTATTATTGGCTGGTACTGCCAGTAGGCCTATGTCAAAACCAGAAATGGCATGACCTATTGAAATTCGTAATAATCTACATAGCTCGTTGCCATTCTCGTCTATCAATCTTAGTAGGTGTTCTCCTCCACATGTTCTGTTTGCTGCAGCATTCTGTACCAGACTGCTCCTTCCAGACTACCGAGTATACAATATGCATTATGCACCCAGATTTCACTCTTTCACTATTCCAGGACCACCATCACCAACAATTTCCACCATTGCATCATGCACGTTGTCTCCAAACTGACACCGACCAAACCAACTCTTGTCGACTTGATTTTATTTAGCTCTAGTAAGTAAGCATGTTGCTTAAGTGAAACCTGATGCCACATTGTCCCTTTGCCGTGGGCTTGTTCACTTGGTCAATCTTTACTTTTTCATCTACCGATTAGAACTCAATCAACTGACTCATTCAGGAGTCAATACATTCTGCTTTACAACCTATAAAGTATTGCCTTGTCGCAATAATTATGCACCAACGTAACCAGAATGCTTTCGATAATATATACATTATACAATAATACAAACTCCAATTTAATCTAATGACTTCTGTGGAGCAATTGTTGCGATGTGCTGTGGTTGCACTTTGCGCTTCCTTCTCCCAATTCATAATGTCTGGTAGTGTCTGGAAATAGATGGTTGCTTAAGTGAAACTGCAGTCCTTGTGTTTAGACAAAATCTTCTGGCTGTCAGCCACAGCAGTGGTAGGCCTACTTATCAAGACAAACTACCTGGTATGTGGCGACCAGTTTTCTTGCTACCCAAGTGTCTGTAATTACCAGACTTAAGTTTTAGACAGCATTCCATTATTATATAATTATTATTAGTTTATAGTTGATATTTAAATATGTTTTACGATTGATGCTTTTGTAACCATAAATAATCAGGTATTGGTAGATCATTAGAGCAGATGGTACTTTTAACTAAGCGATAATGTTTGTGTCTGGTCTTACACAGAGGAAATCGGTCAGGATCATAAAAGACGATATCTAAAAATAGCCAAATGCATACTTACATGCACACTTAACATATCAGTACATGCATTCAAAAAGGCATGGTTACATGCTTATAATTATTGTGATTGAATGCTACAACTACACCATTCCACAATCAAATCACGGCACACAATCTACATGTAATAATAGTAGTCCATTGTCTTGAAGTGCAACCTGTTATCTGCACAGTTGCTATGGTAGTTCCTAACCGATGAAAAACTTGTTAGAATTTTGCTTACAGCAAAGCAGGCCAATGAAGGAACATTTAACTAAATTGTATTTGCTGAAATGGATGTATTTCTCTGTTGTTTGCATGCACGATGTCAAGATCCACAATGCGGCTGATATGATGGCTCTCGTATTCTTCAGGAGTCAATACATTCCTGTTCAAGATGTTCTTTGTCTATATAGCATTGCTTAAACTATGGGCTTTACCATGTGCGTAATATGTACTATTGATATTTTCTTTCCAGGAATGTTAACGTATGGTAACTGAAATTCGTCTCACTTGGCCTCGTCATTCCATATCAGTGATAACATTTTCGCCTGTAAATGGAGCACTATACAATCCTGAGGCAGAATCTCTGTCAAAGACCATTTGCCAGATCAGTGTTGTAGAGTTGCAGTCCAGATGATCTTGTCTTATGTTTGCCTCATTTGACTTCATCTGTTTATTTCAATCTTGCAAAGTTTGAAGTCAAATTGTTGCATTTATTTTCCCCTGAAGAGTGAAGACTAGCCATTTGTACTTTCCGATGTCTGGCGACTTTGTGGCAGTATCATGCAATGCCTGTCTAAAGATATTGGAGATATGGTCTTAAGTGTTCACTGGCTCGATACCTGTACCTAATAGGTCTCGCTAATCAACAATTAATGTGTAGACATCTGGGCAATAGTTTTTGTAGATGACTCTGCTGCCTACTACACTACCTACAACCTAGTTGTCATCACATGTCTTTGCAAAAAACACATTAATGAGAAAAGCAGTTCAGAAAACAATTCAGACAAAGTAGTCTTTAGCTTTTTTGACACATTGCACCTGATAAGATTATATTAATTGGTGCTTGGATTGGAATTAATACAGTTACAGTATTTGTTCATTTAATTGCAATAATTAATTTTTAGAAAGGTCAGTAGCACAGTCATTCTCTCTATCTCATCAATCTACCTTTGTGCAACGATATAAATTACAGTTGTAAATGTTTCAAAACAAAATGTTGAAGTCAAGACTTAGTGTTGAAGTCCGTGTAAGCAAGCGGTTTCCCAATGAAGATTTACTAAATTTTCGTGGTCATAGCATACAATAATGCACCCAAAAAGTCATTCAAAAATTAAAAAACATCAAGTTCTACAATAAAAAGCCAAAAAATGAAATAAATAATTTTTATAATACATACAAATCGACGTTTTTGTCGAAATTTTGTCCAAACGCGCTTTCAAATCGTCTGCGGTGGGACGTCACGTGACCAGTCACCATGGTAATTATGAACATACATAGATATAATCATCATTGCATTCGTTGTATCTATGGTATTATTACGTGTTAATTGCGTGTTACGTTTAAATATTAGTATTAACTGTATATGTTGGGCCTGGTCGGGTGGCGAAGTGGTTTGCCGCCTGGCGCTAACAGGCAAATTGTCGGTGATTCCTGCGGTCGATACGCCTCTGCCTGGGTTAGATCGCTGTGTGAATGCGTCCGCACTAATGAACATGTCTCAATGCCGCTCAATATAAATAACTATAATACAAAACTACACCATGCTAACGGTTCGATGAAGTGTCCAAACGAGCAGAAATGCATTAAGAGTCGGCAGAATAGACGAGCGAAGTGTGAGTTCGAATCCAGGCAGGGGCAAGCGTGACCGAAGGTTGAAACCGACATATCTTTTTCGCTTTTTTGACTTGTCCACTATAGTTAACCTGCGTCGAAAGACATATTAAACTCTAAAAAAACACGAAGAAATTTCGAATCGCAACAACTTCAAAGCATTTAGTCTACATTTGAGCTAATTTCGCTTAGGCTATAGGGCCTACGTTATAGCCTATTATATAAGGCTAGCTTAATTAAGAGCCTATGCTAATGAAAAATCAAACTCTTCAGCTCAGATGTAGGCCTAGATAGTAGATAGGCCACTTAATTGAAGGTCAATTCTCTTTATATGTAATTCAAATACATTAGGCTAGGGTAGGCTATAATCGTTATAACAATTAGGCCTATGATAGCCTACTGAGTAGAATGAACAGGCCTAAGCCTAAGATTAAAATATTAATAATAATCAGCATAGTTCATGACTCCATGGTTGCTGCTTCTGAGTGTATCCGAACCGCATATAAAAACACATACGGCCTGGATCTTATAATTATGTGTATACACCAGTAAACAGCATATATTATGATGTATGTTTGTGTGCGTGTATGTGTGTGCGTGTTTGCGCGCGAGCGCGCGTGTGTTCGGTGTTCCTATGCATTTGGTTGCTTGCCTGTTAGCCCACTTCATATTGATAAGGCAATCTAGTTTCCCATATTATTCGTTGGTCTGTTTGCCAAAGGCAATAATAGAAGAGACGTTGTCTCCATGTTATTCTTATTGCTCCAGTATTCATTGCTATGTGGTGCAGGCGGAAGCAAAGACAGCATGCCGCTAGACAGATTGACAGACACACAGACAAACAGACAGACAGACAGACAGACAGACAGATCGACAGGCAAAGAGACGACGCCTTTGTGAATATGTACGAGCGGGAAAGACGGACAGTCGGCGCTTTTAATTAGAAGCAGTAATCGAGACAGACTGACAGACACACACATTAATAGAGAGACAGACAGTTAGACAGACACACATCAACAGAGAGACGGAAGGACGGACGACTGCGTGAGGGGGAGGGAAGAGCAACCAAGCAGGAAGGACAGATTGACAGACCGACAGACCGAACTCTTTATTAGAAGCTCCCTTGTGTGGCTGCTCTGCTGCTGCTGGTGGAGTGGTGGTGGGTAGCCAGAGTAGGGGAACTATTGTATTGGTCATTATTGGCAGAGGTGGATTGGACGAACGGAAGAAAGACTGGTCAGACCGTCAGAGGCTGTCATTGTGCGTTTGAGGGTCAACTGCGGGGGCCGTCTTTTGTAGAGACCACGGGTCAACAGACGACCAACAAGGGCAGGGCACAAGCATCAGCAGCTGCAGTGGATAAAGTGTGCATCCCTAGGGGTAATCAATTGTATCTGTTCATCGAACAAAGACTATTAATTGCTATCCAGCAGCTGAAGAAGCAGCCAAGGAGGACGCGTAGGGCTTATCATGCAGACGTCAACTCAGACTCAAGTTCCAAAGCTCCATAATTATTCGTCCGAGCAGCCTGTTAGTGTAAATTCCACTCATAATTAATTATATCCACTGTTAATTCCCTCTGTTCAGAGTTTTCCAGGCCCGTCCTTTGAGATATAGGCCTACGCAGGATACGTAAGTAGGTAGGCTAACGCAACCACCGTGGCCACGTGGAACCTAATCGATCCCGAAATGTTTCCCGAGGAAGACATAATTTATACAATAATATTTAATACATGTATTATGCCCTCAGTGCAGTATAGGCTATACCGGTATCGAGAAGAATTATATTGCTAATGGAAGACTGCTCCAGCATGAATTAAAGGTTCTATTGACACATGAGATGATGAGAATATCGAGAAGGCACGGTGGGCCGCATCATTATTAGAAATGTAGCCATAAAAATTTTGGTGGCTTCCATTTTGGTGGCTTCCATTTTGGTGGCTTCCATTTTGAAGGCTTCCGTTTCAGGATTTTTTAATGGACATCGTCGCAAAATACACACAAAACACCTAATTGGCCTAGACTAGTTAAACATTCGGAAATTGCACGTTTCGTTGGGGGTTTGAACCCGGACCCCCCCCCCATAAATACGCCCATGATCATTGTCATTCTCTTATCATCAATCAACTCCTCTTACTCTACGCAGCGCTCGTGAATAAGCTGTTGCTCTGCGTTTGACTCTGGGGCGGCGTTTTCCTTGCCTAGGGTGAACGATTACGATTTAGAACCTCAATAGCCTACAGCATAGCCTAAGTCTTATATTATTATATACTAGCTGTACCCGGCCACGCGTTGCTGTGGCAGAAAAGACCATCCTCCCACTCCCCTCCCCCTCTCCCTCCCCCTCCCCCTCGGAAAAAAAGCATAATACAACACGGTTCTATTGGAATGGAAGGTTTTGTCAAATTTTCGAAACAATCTCTCCGTTAGTTTTCGAGAACACTCATAACGAACTATTGGAAAGTTTCATTTTTATTTATATAGATAGGGCTGAGCGCTGATTCTCGAAAGATGCGCCCATTGGGTGGAATAAACCATCGAAGTAGGAAGGGCTCCGGGAGAAAGAGAAGATTGGCGCCGTCCTGACCTTGCATGTGCGTGGTTATCCGGATGGGATAAAAGCGTGAGAAGTAAATAATTGCGTGTGGGTAGGTCGAGGCAAGGGCTCTTATATCTTTGCTAAATAATCTAGAAGTCTATGGTCGAGGGAAGGAGTGACCCAATAGATCAGAAACTGAAGGCAACGATCCACAGGGCATGAATCAGAAATCTAAAGCTTACGTTGCAACAGCGAGTCTGCCACGTTTCGACAAAAAGGAAAGGCCGTGATCACGATTTATTGCGACATAAATAAGCCAACTCTTAGACCTACATGTCTGCTGCTGCTGCTGTTGCTGCTGTTGCTGCTGCTGCTGCTGCTGCTGCTGCTGCTGCTGCTGCACGCCCCATCTGCATCTGGCAGGTCTACCAGACCGTCCATGTCGGATCCAGCTCTATAGATGCTGCGAACGCGTTATTCGTCAAGTTCAGTTCCTTGGCCTCGTGGCAGGCTTGTGCTGCAGGGCTGCTGGCAAAAAACTTACTACATCTTCGCCACTCGTGTGCTTTATTTACATTCACAGATCTCGAGCATTTCTTATTTATAGTAAGCCCTATAGGCCTAAGCCTCAAGGCCGTAGCCAGGATTTGATTTCGGGGAGTGTTTCTTCGGGAGGAGAATTTCTGACGACCTTTTTTGTAGTCGTCAAAAATTTCTGACGACTTTTTTTAGTCGTTGGAAGCGGTTTTCTTACCATTTTTTGCCTAATCTACCGCTGGCACAGCCCTACAACGTTGTCTTAGAATACACGGATGGCGCTATATAAATGTTGCGCAGTGCGACCTAGGTTTAGGCCAAGAATTGGTCATCGGTCAATCTACTCCTCCTCCCTCCCTCCCTCCCTCCTCTCCTCCCTCCTTCTCCTCTTCCTCGTCCTCCTCCTCGTCCTCCTCCACCAAATCGCACGCCTCTTCCTTTTCTTTTCTTCTCCCTTCTCCGCCTTCCGCTTCTTTTCCCTCTACGAATGGACAATTCCCTTGACGATCGGAAGTTGAAGCAATTGACGATTCCATTGATGATTGTGCTCTTCTTCATTCTTCTTCTTCTGCAGCAGCAGCAGCAGCAGCAGCAGCATGGATGCGTCATCAGTCTTTGATCGAGGAACCACCGAAGACAATGATCTCTCCTCCTCTGGAATTATCTCCTATGTGTCTGTCTGTGTGTCTGTGTGTATGTCTGTGTGTGTCTGTGTGTGTGTGTCTGTGTGTGTCTGTCTTTCTGTCTGTCTGTCTGTCCGTCCGTCCGTCCGTCTGTCTGTCTGTCTCTCTGTCTGTACACAGCCCCAAACACACGCGCATGCACACTTATTCTACGTGTGTACAATATAAAATTAGAGTCAGTGTGTGATTGTGTGTGTGTGTGCGTGCGTGCGTGCGCGTGCAGAATTTTTTCCGGATTGGCTGAAGCGTGGCTGAAGGCATGATCAACCCTATAATTATGTGGGTGGGGAAGTGTAACTTACACAGAATAAGCCAATGCTTTCACATTCCAGCATGCGCGACTGCGTGGGTGTATGGGTATTGAGTATGTAAGCACGCAATCTCTATCTCTTCCTGTCTGTCTCTGCCTCTCTTTGTCTCATTGTCTCTGTCTGTCTGTCTGTTTGCTTGTCTGTCTGTTTGCTTGTCTGTCTGTTTACTCTCTGCTTCTACATACAATAGAGGTGTGTGTGTGTGTGTGTGTGTGTGTGTGTGTATGTGCGTGCATGTG
This sequence comes from Lumbricus rubellus, assembly GCA_945859605.1. Taxonomy (NCBI): domain Eukaryota; kingdom Metazoa; phylum Annelida; class Clitellata; order Crassiclitellata; family Lumbricidae; genus Lumbricus; species Lumbricus rubellus. Next base: position 32,326,912 of record OX243812.1, on the reverse strand, counting down.
CGTGTATGTGCGTGTGTGTGTGACTGTGTCTGTATGTGCGTGCGCATGTGTGTGGCATAATCTATACTTACACTCTCTCAAAAGACACCCGCTATCGCTGTTGATAGATCCAATTTATCAGCACAAAATTGAAATGTCAGTTTTCGAGACGAGTAGAAAAACTCGGTTTATTTCTTGCAAAAACTCAACGAATACATTTAGAAGGACTAGAGGATCGAGTATGCCTATGCATTTTTTCGGAAGTAGGCTACAGTATAAGTCTTGATCGTGTCAGCGATTTTTTTAGGTGGCGTTCTTGGATCTTTTGCAGTTTTTAAGAAATATTGTAAGTCTTAGTTAATCGAATTTTTAAAATATAGAGCAATTATTTTGTCACTTTAATTTAATTTAACTGTAGGCTTGTGTCCTATCCAGTGTTTATGCCTATTGATAGATGTAAAAAATTGATTTGAAATGTTTACCCATGGTTTTTGTTTGTATGTGCACTTGTTATAGTGCCTCTTCAAGCTCTGTCTTCCTACTCAGATGCGCTCCTGAATGCAAAGCGGACACTGCATCGAAGTTTCACGCCGAAGCGCTGAGCAATTGCGAGTGAAGGACTTTCCCAGGGTCCCTACGCGGTGGCTTGAGGGTAGATTCGAACCTCGAACCTTCCGGTTCCAAGGCAATGACGCCACCACTACACCACCGCGCCCCATGGTGTACGGTACCATCACATTATTGTTCTGTGTAATTACGCCTATGCTGTTCAGTTCCAGAACATTACGTACGTCCTCCCGGCTGTCAACAACAGTTACCATGTACATAATTATCGACAAGAACACTATCGATGCACGATGTGCAGTTGTAAACCTAATGTAATCAGACGTATTTTGTTGTTTTCTTTCAGATGGTTCTGCTTTCTGTTAGGCCTAGTCGCTCTCATGGACCAATTTTCTGATAGTCTTTAGCCTACTCTACTCGTAGATAAAACGCAGACAGCAGCAGCTGGCTTTGTGACCAACTGAATGCCTGAATATTTTGAACCTTGATTGCTGGAACATTTTTTCAAGGACTTTTCATCAGACTCGCATTCTATCCGCTCTCTGCCTTTGCCCGTGGCAATCGATGCCCTCAATTAAGGCACGCCTCCTCCACGATGTTCACACGCATGCAGACACAATAGTAACTTAGTAAGGCACGTACGAACAGAAACAGACACATACAGACAGATACAGACACATACATGCACATTGCACATAGTAGTACAGACACATACATGCACATTGCACATAGTAGTTAGACACATACAGACAGATACAGCCACATGCATACAGACACAGGAAGACGTATGTAGACTGATGCGAGAGCACAGGGTGCCAGTCTGCCAGACTGAAATGTTCAGGGCTTAACGACACTGTTTCATATCGAAGATGATTAGTGTCGGAGGCAGAGAACAACCTCATACTCCACGTTTATATTGTGACCGAGCCACCCGCTGTAAAGATCCGACCGGGAATTGAACCCGGGCCGCCGGCGCGGCGAGCGGGCTACAACCCACTCGACCACGCAGAATCTTCCACACTGTCAGGAAGACGTATGTAGAGTTGTAGACCAGCTGATGCTGAAGCACAGGGTGTACAGGGTGCCATTCAAAAGGACAGTGACTTATATCCCCACTAAACAACTGGGCTCAATTCCTCTCCTTTTCCCCCATAGAGGTTGGCCTTTCCCTTCCCGGGTGGTTCTACGACAGTTTTAGCCCATTTCTGATTCCTCAAGTTTTTACTCAGAGGCTCAAGTTGCGTCCACCAGGAATAGGGATAGAAGCCCCGGCATAAGCAAAAACACAAGACAAACAAATTATATATACATGTATATAATATATATCAATCAATCAATCAATCAATCAATCAATCAAATATTTTTATTTTGCAACCAGTATACATGAAAAGTTCACACATCGTTCACATTGGCTACAAAAAAGGGAGGCCCTAAAGGGATTAAAAAAATCCCGCTGTCTAGGGACACCAACTAATATAATGAGTTGACGATGTAAGGTGGCCATGACGAAGTCTTTGCAAAAATCAACACCGTGACTGACAAAAAAAGATAAAGCAACTTATACTAGCAGGCAGGCAGGCAGGCAGGCAGGCAGGCAGGCAGGCAGGCAGGCAGGCAGGCAGGCAGGCAGGCAGGCAGGCAGAAAGAGACAGACAGACATATATAGAGAGACAGACAGAGAGACAGACAGACAAACAGACATATATAGAGAGACAGACAGACAGACATACAGACAGACAGACAGACACACACACACACAGACAGAGACAGAGTAGGTGTAGGCTATAGGCCTATTGATGTTCAGATCCTCATTCAGTGTCATGTCCGACAGTGTAGCCTCCTCCTCCTCCTTCTCCTCCTCCTTTGACATAATATGCTGTCGTCGTCGTCGATTCTCTTCATCACGTTCCCTGGTAGATTCCGACAAGCCCCCCCACCCACCCCAACGTGGGAGTATGGCCAACATTGGAATAATGGCTAACTGTAGGCGGCAGGCTTACATGGAAAGTTCGTAGAGCATCACGTCCAGAGTCCAGGCCTAGCCTATTGCAAAAGATAAAAGACGCATAAAAGTAGAAAGAGGTCATTAAACATTTTCTGCCATTGCTTTCATATTCGGTTGTTGCAACTGTTACGAATACGAACTGAGTTGGTAACTTGTCAAGATTTTATGTAAACCTCAAGGCATGGCTGTCCAGTCGGTCCTGCTGCCACTGCGCTTCAGTTGAAATAACCGGAGGAAAACGCAGCCAATAATTACTGTTGTTTCAGTAACAATTAACCTGCAGTTGCCTTAGGGTCGGCTGGGGTCATTTCAGCGTATTGTTTGCTATCCATTATCGTACCATGCGAAGTGCGCTTTGACTTTTCTCTATGTAAGCGCGCGTGCCCTCCAGCTATGCAATACGAGCGCCGAGTTTGATTAAAACGAATGGACGCTCAACTGCAGCAAGGTCTTCACTGCAACTGCGTAGTATTAACTCCTCTTTTCCACTTCCACCTCAGCTCCATCTCCTTTCCCAGATATTCCTCAAGATCCTTCGATATTTCCATTCCCAATCGTGTTTCTGTGTCTTGCTTTCTCTTTTCGCCCTATCCTCCAGCCTTCCTCTCACCTTCCGCCACTTTCATGCGCCTTTCGGTTAGCTTGCCTTTTCCTTCTGTATCGCTCGTCGAGTCGTGTAGTAGGCAATCGGTCGATGAGAGCAGGTTCCGGGGCGCTGTCGCGGCTCAGCCGGGCACCCAGCCCTGCACGGGCCTGCCCGCCCAGACCTCGCTGCAGTGGCCAAGCCCTTGGTGGGCCGGCCTACGCCCCGGCGCCTGGATATCATAGCACCTATACGCGCATACGCCGCTCAGGTATGCGCAGAAGGGCTGCTGTTTGGGACAGATAGATACGGACCACCTTCTAACAGCATAAGAATTGAAAGCTAGTGCGTTCAACAGTAGAACGACATTGCAAAAATCTCTGGTAACGTGCGTGGTTGTTATTCAATGCTGTACGCTTAGATTCCAGTCCATATGCCGTATGAAAGGAGTCTTCGTTGTAGGCTGTACAGAATAAAATCGAAAACGAATTACGTCGGCAGGTATTTGTGTTTTGTGAACCGGGGACGAAATCGTCCGAATTATTGAGGGTAGCGACTGAACGGCCGCCTAATCCTCCTCCGGGAATAGGCCTACTGTGTACCCTACTGTTGTTGGATTCTGTTTATAATCGGATTATCGGAGTAGCTGAACGAGAGACACATTCGTCTGATCTGTTGTTGTCCTTCGATGCGGTTGTTTTATAGACGATCTTCACACACCAGCAGCTGTAAGTTCATTGAGACAGAATGATTTAAACAGTCGTCCGAACGTGTATTTTATATGTAGGCTAAACAGTCGGTTGAAAAGGCTCTGAATGCATAGACATGGTGATATTTTTTTTATTAGGCTTGCTATGTTGCGTGAGTGGACGCGTGCACAAAAATGCAGTTGTGCGCAGAAATAAATGATCTTATTATTTCTTTCCATCAAGAGCTTTCTTATAAATCATCGTTGACAAGATTGAGATAACCTTATTAGGCTTATTAAGTACAGCAGATATGTCAAAGCGAGTGATTAATATTTTGCAAACCTGACTTTCGCTTCCTGTTAATGCAATAGGCCTAGGGCTATTGTGTTTAGCCGTAAGCTTTTAGCTGAAACTACAGCCTAATATAGGAATTAGGCTATATCAACCGAACTTAAATTATATACATTTATCTGTGAGAACAGGATTTGGACATTCAGGATTTTTCACAACTAGGCCTACAGTTTAAAATAGTTCTCCAAACTTAAGTTCACTCGATTTTTCAACCACCAAAAGGCACATCAAACATATAGGCCTATTTCTATGCTATCCGAATAAGGTTGTCGTGCTGAACTGTAGGCCTAAATCGAGAGATTAGGGGGGGGGTTCAAATCCCGGTAAGGGCAGAAATCAGTTCGAGCTTTCTACTCCGTCTGCACCCCCTAGCCATCTTAGCTATAATGAGTACACTGACCGTACACTGTCGATGGAAAGATGAGACGGCAAGGGAGAGGACTGGCTACTCACTGTCATATGCCAAGGCTAGGAAAATGAGGTCATTAACAGTTCATTCATACCCATGGCTTAACTGCCTTAGGGTCATGGCTGTTATAAACTGCTACTATTCTTATATAGCTTCAACAATGATTAGAATGTATTTAAAAAGAGCTTTGGATTTTGGCGATTGATTCGTGAATTTATTCAGATTGCAAATTTTAATCATTTAATTTCGACTTTGATCAATTTATTATCTATCTCGTCAGGGCCGGATTAAGCTCTCGGGGGGCCCGCCACCATATTCTTCGGGGGGCCCTTAATCCACCTGTTAATGCATGCCTATAATCATGGGCGGAGTTTATGAGGGGCTTTGGGGTTGAGCCCCTCCCAAGAAGGCCCAGAGTTAGTTTTTTCACCATGGAAAATGGTATCTTTCTCCCGGGTTTTGCTCTCCCTCCCCTTCAAGAAGGCTTAATCGAATGACTAAAAAAGGTCATAAACTTTTTTGGGCTGAGAAAATTTATGCAAATTTATTTCCTCTCAACAGTGCTTCGAAGATCTATTTAAAAGTATGAATTAGCGACAAAATCATGATTATAGATGGCAGACAAAGGCGGATCCAGGGGGGGGCCAATCCGGCCATGGCCTTCCATTTAGAACTGCCCATGTATTGTGCCCCCCAATTTGGTTTCAAGAAGTGTTTTCGAACAATGTAATATAAAAAAAGTTCGACCAGATGTGTAAAAAAGGTCATCAACTTTTTTTGGCGGAGAAAATGGTCTACTTTTCCCGAAATTTCGACCAGATGACAAAAAAGTCAGCAACTTTTTTGGCGGATACGGAAAAAAATTTCCCACCCAAAACGAAGAATTTTTGGCTCTCCCATCCAAAGTTTCTGTATCCGCCCTTGATGGCGGATATATAGGGGCCATTGACTGCCTTCATTATCTTCATAAAAACCAATCAGCAATTGATATGAATTTATACATCACTGTTCTTGAAGTGAAGTTGAATAAATGGGAATGTGGACTGAAAAAATTCTTGTTGGTCACGGACGGACGGGGGGCCCCTGACGACGGGGGGCCCGCCGCCATGGCAGACATGGCATACTGGTTAATCCGGCCCTGTATCTCGTGATGTCGAGCGGTTTTTCTGGAGTAAACATGGCAAGCACATGATCTTGCGAAACATTTTGAGTGGAAAATTATCCAGTCAACATAATTATTGGTTATCATCTCTGATAAGAACTGCCTGTTGGCAATTGAGAGTCTCACTTGACTTTGAACGTTCTGTCATTGATGTTTACAACTGTCTAGAAGAAATGCAGTGCATGGTGGAACCACGATAGGTTGCGGGGGACTTGCCTATTTCACTCTTGACCTGCCTCACGACCTCCAAAAGTTCTTTGGAATCTGTAAAAAATTCTTAAAAAATTGATTTCTTTAACCTTGTGAATAACTTCTATGACTCTGATATGACCTGCTGAATTTTTAGCTGGCGTCACCACTGTAAGGATGTTGTTTCAAAGTTGAGACATGAAACACTTGGTGACTGTCTCTCTCTCTCTCTCTCTCTTTCTCTCTCTTTACCTTCTATAAACTTCTTACACTTTGTCCTTTCTGTGACATTTGCTTTCTGCTGACAGCATGGGTTTGTTTGCCTTCGCTTCTTGGCCATAGGTCATTGGGCCAATTATAGGCTATCAGGCATTGACAGTAATGAATTGTTCCATTGTGCCATTGTGATTTTCAATATGGTAGTTTTTGTTCGTAGTTCTGGATATTTTCATGATGCCTGCTGTTGGGAGGAGTCTGTGTTGCGCCATCGGTATTTAGATCACTTGCCATTGGCCATAGACATCAACATTGCTGTGCATCAGCAGCCTATTCATGCAGTGCTGTCCAACAATAGGCATACCTATGGAGTCTGGCTGGTATAATGTACACTCCTGTGATGTGAAGTCAAAATGAAGAGCTATCAACATGAGGTTTTTTGGCACTCAATGGCACTATGAATGTCAGATGGCACCAGGAAGGCTTTTCAAACTCCACCACTGGTTGCATTCTGCCAGTGCCAGTACCAGTCCTGGATAAAGGAGAAGGGCAACACTACGGTAATCATCTTTGAAATGACAGTGTCGTTAGACAGCAACAAGAAGGTATTCATATGGAGGAATCTTTTGGTTTATGTCATATGTGCAGTGACGTAACTAGCGTTGGGCTTTGGGGGGGCTTAAGCCCCCCCCAAACGAAGCTGAAGCCCCCCCCCAAATGAAATCAAGCCGTTGTATGCTTACGGCTAATTTAAATAGACTACCGCATGGACGGCGTACATGCAGTTACGGACGACCGGCCATGACTGCCTAAAAATGGCTCCATTTGAGGTCGACACAGCCAAAAATGCGCTGGTCGCTGGGGCTCCGCCCCAGACCCCGCTGGGCAGTGGGGAGCTTACGGTAAATACAAAACCCTTGTGTTTTACAGTAGCATTTTTAGTTTTATTGTTATCCTGGTAGCTTGAGCTTTGCGACACTGAAAAACGACTTATTCTTAAAGTTTTCGCGACTTTTCCGTTCACAAATAGCTGGCAAACAAGAGCCTTAAAATGGCTCCATTTGAGGTCGACACAGCCAAAAATGCGCTGGTCGCTGGGGCTCCGCCCCAGACCCCGCTGGGGGAGCTTACGACGCTCCCCCAGACCCCCTAATCGGGACGGGCTTCGTGCCTTCGGCACTCGCAACTTCGCGCCTTCGGCGCCGCCACTCACGACCAATTACAATACAGCGTCCTGGCACTTCTTCTTTTACACTTTAAGCATTGGTCATACTTAAGGCTTAAGCCCCCCCAAACGAAAAATCCTAGTTACGTCCCTGCATATGTGGGCTTTAGGTGCTATATACTTGGTGCTCATCCATTACTGATATATAGGGGAGAACACTTGGGCCTCATTTTATGGAGCTTAACTGTGCTGTAGGCCTATTGCCATTTCCAATTGCCACTCTTGGCTTCCACTGTCTTGTCATGCTCTGAATGAGAGAAAATCGGTTCAATGTCACTAATATAAGTATATCTAAAGACTATGGTTAGGCCTAAAAAAAAAAATCTTGTGTTTCCGGTAACAGAGCTAAAAAAAATTGGGTAGGTAGGTCGGAAAATATTTTTATTTTGTAAAATATTTTTATGCAGTGACTATCCGAAAAAGTATACCCCACTAGTCTTTTTTGCACGCTGAAACAAAGTACGTGTTCTAAGCAAGTATAAACTGCCTATTTCCCGACTGTCTGCACCTAAAACTGCTCTAGAAACAGTCCTATTAATTTCATTTTGTTGAAGTCTCTTATGTTATGTCAATACAAATGTAAAAAAAATATTTTTTGAAAAAAAATTAATTTTTTTTTGAAAAAAAAAAAATTTTTTATAAAAATTTTTTACAAAAATATTTGGGTCGCGGCCGTAAAAATGGGTCGGTCGGGTTACCGGAAACACAACACTTTTTTTTTTACGCCTTATGGTCAGCATTAGCCTCGCTCAGTAAAACTACTCTTTGAGGAGACAAGCACCTTGCACAGGTGTGTTTAGATCTATGAGTGCTTAGATGAATGTGTGTGCGTGCACGCATGCGTGTGTGTGTGTGAGTACATGTGAATGCATGTGTCTCTGTGCATGTGCGTGTATGTGAAGCTGTTCTTCATGATGTGTGCAATGCAGCCTTTATATTTATAGTCTTTGATGAAAGAAACTTGTGGTCAAATTTGCCATAAAACTAATAAAGTCTTACAGTTTAGGTACAGATTTTATTATCGAATCACGAGATAATAAATGTGGTCTATTCCTATAAAAACTGACGTGATCAATGCTGGTGTCTGACTTGAATCGGGATGACCATCTTGACCCTCGGGTCATTCTCAGCATTAACCGACTTATTATCCCAAAGCTCAAACGGAGGCTTAGGACCAGATTGTGCTGAGAATAATAAGGTCTGGTGTCTTTGACCTCAGTAACCTTGGCAACTGAGTATGTTTGCTCCTTGTGCAGCACGTGATAGTTTTATGACAGCTTTCAGAGTATCTTCTGGCTGTGCACTTTGCAGTACGTTGCCAATCTATACTTGGACATAATTATGATGATGATGATGATGATGATTAAGATGATGATGACGGCGGCGGCAGTGACAATGATGATGATGATGCCCATCCATTGCAGGCCCATTGGCTTTATGCCACTCAGGATTGAGATGAGTAAGGTGGTTGCTGAGCACTGTTGCCTTCCTCACAGACAATAATTGTGTGTGAACAATTGTCTGGCAGTGGCTTGAGGTAGATTTGAGCTTGCAATCCTCCAGTCACAGAGCACAGACTATGCTGCTTCGTTACAGTGCCCCATTGGACATCGATGATGTGTTTATCTGATTAGCCAATGTATGAATGATGGACTCATCTCATAGAAATTGTCATCATTATTATTATATTAATGACTTGGCCAATGTCTCTCCAACAATGTTTTTTATTCTATTTGCCGATGACACCAACGTTTTTTACTCCAATGGTTCATGGCAGACGTTGTTTCAAACTGTGAACGTTGAACTATCTAGCATAGCTGTTTGGTTCCATGCAAATAAACTCACCCTTAATTTAGATAAAACCAACTTTATTTTATTTAAATCCCACCGGAAAATAAAGCCAAATGACAATCTCTGTTTGCTTATTGATGATATTTCCATCAATCAAGTTGAATCTACAAAATTCTTAGGTGTGCATATAGATCAACATTTGACCTGGAAAGTTCATATTAATCAAATTGCAACTAAAATTGCTAAAAATGTTGGTATTATTTCCCGCGTTGCTTATATCTTGCCAAAGACAATTAGAATGAATTTGTATTATACCCGTGTCTACCCCTACCTCACATATTGCAACCTTGTTTGGGCATCGACATACGAATCCAGGCTTCATAAACTTGTAATCTTACAGAAGAGGGCTGTTCGTATAATTGCGGGTATTCGTAAACGGGAACACACTGGCCCTTCCTTTAATGAACTTCATCTCCTGAAAATTGACCAGATAAAGGATCTCCAAATTAGCGAGTTCTTTTTTCGACTCGAACACGGTCTCCTTCCTTCGGTATTCCAAGGTTACCTCCCTCACGCCTCTGACATCCATTCGCATTTCACTAGGAATTCATCTGCTTTTCGCCCTGTCAAAGCTCAATCTAATACTAGGCGGTTTACTATTAAATCTTATGGCACTAAAGTATGGAACACAATACCAATTGACATTCGTCAATCGAGTAGTCTGCAGGTATTTAAAAAGAAACTTCGTGTTCTTCTACTCTCCTCCACTAATGCTACTTGAAGTGCACATGACCATGTGTAGTTAAGATTTTAGTTAAGTACTTAGTTAAGTTTGTTTCTCTATATGCTCTTGACAATATAAGCTTTTCTGCAATCTGTCATCACCTAATTTGTTTTAGTCTCTTTCTTTTAAGCTATCTTGATTAATTTTTCTTGGGACTTTTTTACTTGGGTGACCCTTCCCAGCGGGATGTCCATCCCTTTTGGGCCCCCCTTTGTAGCCAATGCATGCATGTTTTGTACTTTTATTGTTTTCTTGTTTTCTGGTTGCAATAAAGTGAATTGTATTGTATTGTATTGTATATTGTATTATTATTGTTATTATTATCATCATTATTATTATCGCAGCTATCTATGGAAGTTTTGATGTCCAAAAATGAGGACCAGCAATGCGATTCAAGCAAGGAAGAACTGCCAAAATAGTTATTCAAGGACTGGATGACAAACCAATCCAACATTCACTGAAAACCCTATAGCTGCATGTATTATAGGTGAGCATCTGATTAATAGTTAGAATTATTTTCTGTCCCTTCCAAAGGATTACAAGAGGATTCTTCGCTAAGCAATTTTCCATATAGACTGTCAACAGGAAGTTGAAGTATGCTGAGGGTTTGACAAGTCATCCTTATATGCTGGGGTGAATAAAAATCTGCTGTGCTAGCACTTTATACCAAATGACTGAGTCTCAGGCCTAGTTTGCAGCACTAGTGTTCATATGTTGGTGTAAGCTTATTTAGCATTCCCTTGGTAGCTAAGATGGCGCGATAAGACGACCGTTAGTAATGCATTATTTCTGCCCTATGGGCTGACACACTGTCATATTATGGCTGCATGGAACCACGTATTGAAAACAATAATGCTGAAATGGATGTATAATTGAAAGTAATTCTGTTATTGCACTCATAGGCTTTGATGCTTTCAGAGCAAATGGGTCACAACACTTACAAATAACACATGCCTCACAGTTGCCTTTCATCTCATAATATACATGTATATATAATATTATTTATATATTTATGTATATAGATATATATACACATGCATTTAATATATATATATGTCCTGCCTATTATATTATTCATACTTAATGTAGACATTATTCATGCAGGGCTACCATTGAAAATAATGTGTGAAACTCATTAATAGTTTAAATAATTACCTTTTCCAGGTACCGTAGTCAAGTCATTTACCTTAGTCACAGTCTAGCAAGCCAACAGCAGGCTGCTTTACCCAGCTTCTCAAGTTAGCTATGATATTATGCATGTTTGTAGTAGACTGTAATCGTAGACTGTACAGTGTACATGGTGTGTACTGTACAGCCTGTGCTTGGACCTAACAGTGTATTGTATTGCATTTATGTATTTATATACATGCACTTGCATTGCACACCAATCAACATAATGTTTTGGTTATTCTGTGGTTCTTACTTATGATTTCAATGTAGGCTTGTGGTGTCTGATGACAGACTTTTTGAAGCCATTAGCCATGATTCTAAGCATGTCCTTCGGTTTTTACTCCCTTCTGCTTTTAGCAGCAACGAATATAACCTTCGAGCTAGGCCACATAACTTCTCATTACCCATTAAAGATCATCATAATTTCATCTCACATGTTCTGTAGGCCTATTTATATAGCACATATATACTAACATGATACTCTATCCTTGCTATGAGACAGTCTCTGTTGATGCCATGAACGATATTGTCTATTTTTACTAGTACTCCTGAATAAAAAATTGATTGATTGATTGATTGATTAATTGATTGATTAATTGGGTTTTTTCTTTAGAATTTGCTAGAATTTCAGTATGATAGTTAATCTAAATAAGTTATGTTATGCTGCGTTGTTGAGCCTCTAAAAAGCTATTAACTTAAAAATATATGTAATTGTTCATTCTGCTTCTGTCATTGTGGAAATTTTTTGTCAATATCCCATCAGGAAGTTATGACTGTTGATGCAGTTATGTAACGAAACAGAATAAACGACATGTAAACAACTGACATGCGTAAATTTCATCTTGAGCAATTTATTGGATACTACTGTGGGAACTAGACACATTCATTCTCGTGTATCAACATTTGTTGTTGTAGTAGGAAGTACGTGGAAGTGTAAAATGATTCATTCCATAATGAGACTGTAATTTTATGTCATGTTTTCATTGCGGTCTGCGACAAGTATATATTGTAGTGACATTGTTTGAATCATAAGGCCTTTAAAAAAATGTTGTGTTTCCGGTAACATAGCTAAAAAAAATTGGGTAGGTAGGTCGGAAATTATTTTTATTTTGGTAAAATATTTTTATGCAGTGACTATCCGAAAAAGTATACCCCACTAGTCTTTTTTGCACGCTGCAACAAAGTACGTGTTCTAAGCAAGTATAAACTGCCTATTTCCCGAGTGTCTGCACCTAAAACTGCTTTAGAAACAGTCCTATTAATTTCATTTTGTTGATGTCTTTTCTGTTATGTCAATACAAATGTTTTTTAAGAAAAGTTTTTTTTTAATTTAAAAAAAATAAACAAATTTAAAAAAAAAAAATTTTTAATAAAATTTTTTTACAAAAATATTTGGGTCGCGGCCGTAAAAATGGGTCGGTCGGGTTACCGGAAACACAACATTTTTTTTACGCCTAATGTAGTCAACTGTTGAATGTTGATTGCTCTCCTTAATTATGTCGATGTCATGAAACTATTATGGTGACTGGCTGGCGTAACAGTCATGGTTTTATTCATTAATTGTGCACGTTTTCACAACTGAGAATTTCTTTTTCTGTTGAAGCATTATGCACCAGTAGTTGGCTGTTGTACTCCTGGTATACACGTTCCATCAATGATGTGTTGAGTGGATATTAATTGCGGAAATAATTACCTCAAAGTAGACCAGACAACGACTGTTCAACTCTGCTCACACACTGCTGTCACTTCACTAATTGTAGTATTTTTCCGTTAATGATCAACGTTTGAATGCATCCGTTCCTACATAATATAATTGTGCACACGTAAATGGTATGCACCGTATAATAGGGTTGCTTTTGGGGGAAAACTGATGTTTTGCAACACCCCAGTATTAGTCATCTCGAGTATCTTATCGGGTGCAGATCCGTACTTAACTTGAGTTTCTTCTACAGGGCGGACCAAAAAAGTAACCCTCTACGATGTTTTGCCAATATCTTGGCCATTAATAAAAAAAATTCAAATCAAGTTTTGCGTGCTTAAAGGCTATGTACAATAACCGAATTTCATCGAAATGTTTGAAACAGAGCAAAAGTTTTATCACTTTTAGTGTTTTAACGATCCAAAAACATAACGCAGCAAAAAGTATCAAAAAACGATTTTATTAAGTCGCATAGATCTCAAATTCTTATTTTTGGCCAAGATATCAATTGGCAAAAATACCGTAGGAGATTACTTTTTTTAGCCTACCCTGTACATGCAGCAAGAGCAGTGTTTGTAGACTTAACTGATCGATACTGACTGTGGGGTCCTGTAAAGATGCTCAACATTTCCACTGCACTCTAGTTCCAAGTGTGGAGAAAAAAGCAGAATGCTGAAGCTAAATCATCGTTGTTTGCACTGCGAGCGTCATTAAGCAACGACGACGAAGCTGTAGAGTTGAGTGAGGACTATTTTCAACGTCGAGATACATAAACATGCACTTGCTCCATCGTTTGTCAGCCTCTGAAAAGTCTGAGACATGCAGTCTCTTCTCTTGACAGAAGATGAAAAAGACGTAAAAAAGAACAAACGAAGCACAGAGTGTCCTAGAAGTACCATTGATATATAATTCTTAATGACAGTGCTGTCTATATTTAGTGCATTGCTCAAGAACTTCTTACTTGTGCTGGTGCTGTTATGACGAAAGGCGACCAGTATTTTTTGCTTATAATTATGTTGCAGTGTACCTTATGAAATGCAAAGAAGAATTCTTTAATTGATGCTTTTGTGAGTTTGCTAGAAATTTCTTTCTTTCTTTATTTCTAACATTTGATATATAGCGCCTTTTCAAACTCTCTCCTCAGAGGCGCTCCGACTACAGCGGGGACACTGAATCGGAGTTTCACGCTGAAGCGCGCGAGCAATTGCAGGTGAAAGACTTGCTCAAGACCCTGCGTGGCGGCTTGAGGTGGATTCGAACATGGAACCCTTCGGCTCCAAGGCACCAAACTCACCACTATACACCACCGCACCCCACATTGTAACATTTCAACACAACAGCTCATTTGATCATGCTACATCATAAAGTAGGTTGCTCTGTCAGTTGGCATTCATAATTTGCTAATCTGCACAAGTGACAGTTCATTGCGAGGCTCTGTGAGTTGTGACCTGACACAGATATGAAAGAAAGAGAGATTATGCAGATATGGAGGCCAGAAGGAGCTCAGAAGAGCTGCATTTCCACCTTAGTAGCGTGGTAATAAATAAACTTTAGCGCTTTCGTCCAAGATGAATGACCAGTGCAGCTGTGGATGGATGGATGGTTCTGCATCGTCGTCTTGGACAAGATCTTTCGTAATTTTTATTGGAGATTTGCGCTGATGCTGATGCTGATCTGTTGATGAGATCGGACTGCTTTGGTCAGTTCTGTCGGTTTCTGCCCAGACACGCTGCTGCTGCTGCTGCTGGTGGTGGTGGTGGTGGTGCCAATGCAGAGAGGAAGAGGATGAGGCGGAAGAGGAAGAGGCGGTGGTGGCGGTGGAGGCTGCCATGCACCATGGCGTCGTCGACGTGCATGTTTTATGGGGATAAGTAGCTGTATTGATCCAACGACTGGGAATAGGTTTCCAGCTTTGCTTCGTCCACCTCATGCTCCCATTCCTCTTTCACTCCCTTTCATCCTCCTCCTCCTCCTCATCATCGTTCTATTCCAACATTATCACATCATTCTATTTTTATTCTTCCATGCTCATCTCTGTCCATCACCTTCTCCTCCTCCTCTTTTTCTTCTCCTGCTCCTCCTTCTCCTCGTCCTCCTCCTCTCCTCCTCCTGCTGGCCTTTGTTCTAATTCTCTTCCTTGTCTCTCTTACACATGTCCAATGTTTCTCTTCCTTCATTTCTCAGTCTGTTCTGCTTCCTCCTCCTCCTCCTACTCCTCCTCCTCCTCCTCCTCCTCCTTCTCCTCCTTCTCCTCTCTCCCTTGATTCTTTTCATGTCCAGCCGTCTTTCATCCTTCTCATCTTCCGCATTCTCTTCATCTTCTCTGCTAATTTTCCTGTGGTTTCTTTCTTCTTCTTTGGCTTTCATGATCATCGACCAGTAAAATTTATGTTCTCTCCTCTTGTCCCTCGCAACAAATCACTATTTGCGGTGGGGGGGGGGGATCTTCTTCCGGATGCCAGTTGCTGCCTTGGTCTCTACCAGTTGCACATACGCCACCACCACCATCACCACCACCATCACTACCACCACTTCCATCACCACCACCAACACTTGCTCCATCACTTCCACCACCACCACCACCACTTTCGGAATTTCGGATGACATAGTGACAAATTGCTATTGCATCTGTCTGCTAGCTCGGGTTCCCAAGAGGGCCATCATGCATGCCACATGTGTATATTGATAATTCAGTGTTGAGTCCTGTAACTAGTCCGATTGGGCTGTGACCTGTTGCTGGGTCAGTGCTGAGAACTGAAAGGTCAAAAGTTGCCTTCCTGTTCAAGTTTGTGTTACCACCGCCACCATTGCCACCAGCCCACCACCACCAACACCGCCACCTCAGCATCATCAATCATCGTTGTTTTCCTCCAAAATAGTACTTTATTTCAGAGATTCAATTATCAATTTACACAGCTAGAGACCTTAATTGATCATTTTAAAGGATGGACAGAGGGGGGTGAAAGACCGTCCAGAAGCTCCAACCCGGGTTGCGTGGATGACACTCAGTTTAACCCAGCGCTCTCTCAATGTTTAGCCGCTTTGTAAGGCACCTTTGTAACGGCATGGCTATGTTACGGCGCCATATAAATTGTCGTAATTATTATTATTATTATTACTATTGTTATTACTATTATTATTACTATTGTTATTACTATTATTAATTCACTGAAGAATCAGCAGAGGCCATGAGGTCAAGCCCACATACTAAACAGTCGCTATATAAATTCATATAATAAATACGCTATATAAATGCGTTTGCATTTGCATTTAAGGCGTAAAAAAAATTGTTGTGTTTCCGGTAACCCGACTGGCCCATTTTTACGGCCGCGACCCAAATATTTTTGTAAAAAAATTTTATTTAAAAAAAAATTTCAAAAAATTTTTTTTTTTTTTTTAAAAAATTTAAATTTTTTGTCCAAATTTTTTTTTAAACATTTGTATTGACATAACATAAGAGACGTCAACAAAATGAAATTAATAGGACTGTTTCTAGAGCAGTTTTAGGTGCAGACAGTCAGGAAATAGGCAGTTTATACTTGCTTAGAACACGTACTTTGTTTCAGCGTGCAAAAAAGACTAGTGGGGTAAACTTTTTCGGATAGTCACTGCATAAAAATATTTTACAAAATAAAAATATTTTCCGACCTACCTACCCAATTTTTTTTAGCTCTGTTACCGGAAACACAACATTTTTTTTAGGCCTAAACGACCTGCATGCGCCAGATCTGTTGGTGCATTCCGGAAGTATGGAGTGGGCCTATAAAAATTAGCTTAATAATTACGCAGAAGTAGTTCACATTGCAGTAAACAAATGAGGAGGCATTGATGTGTCTGCCAGCAGCCAGTTAATGGAGCTGATTGCAAATCCAGGGCACATACAAATGGATGAAGGGTTACTAACTGGGTTTCTCTGAAAGACAGTTGAGCAGACTCACAGGCTTCCACGTATTCTCATCAAAGCTACTGTGATCTCCGAAGTGTAGGAGTCGGGGTGGTGGGGGGGGGGGGTGGTGAGGTAGGGAGAAAGAGTAATCGGAGATAGGAAGAAAAGGACACGTGGAACTAATTTTCTTTTGGCTGCTGGTGCTGCATCTCATCTTGGACTCTCAGACTAAATAGCTTCCTCAATCCTCCATCCTCTCCTCCCCTCCTGTCTGATTTCTTTTGGCAGTTGGTGTATCCAAGGGCTGCTAAAGATATAGGAGCCCTTGGTGTATCCTATTAAAGTATATAATATATATATATAGGTATGTATGTATTGGTATGTATTATGTATATAAATTGTATATAAATTATATATATGTGTATGGGTATGTGGTTTTATGTTTCTATGGGTATCCATTTGTGTGTATGTTCCCATTAGAATTGGTGTTTCAAGGGGTGGGTCCTTTTGCTGTGAGGGGTGGTCCAAGGATGGCAGAGGAAAAGGGGAGAGAGATGGGGGGAGGGTGAAGATGAGATGTGGAAAGGGGTTGGGGTGCCAAAGGTTTTACTCACTACAACAACCTCCATGGATGTGAATGAATCAGGCAGAGCTGTCATGGATGAGTGGTTAACCCGGCTGAACCATCACCTAAATATGCTTTAAAACCAATTCATGGCCAAGTCCACTGACCTGAGGGGTGCCCCCCCTTCGATTTAGGACATCCTTTTGACTGGAGTGATGTCATGGTCTGGTGCCCAGACAATTGACCTGACCTGAGGAATGAGGTCAGCGGTGGAATGAATGAATGAATGAATAATGAATGAATGAACGAATGATTGATTGATTGATTGAATGAATGAATGAATGAATGAATGAATGCCTGTCAAGCAGATGGTGAATATTTATGCTTCACGGTGTCTTTTCTGAGTGAAAATTTGTGTCCTTTTATGGTGAATAAATTTTCTTCAGCTGAATTGTTTTCTCCTTTAGTCTTTATCCAATGAATTTTTATAACAATGTTTGAGATGCATTGGATATGGATATTAATCAATGGTGACTTTCTCTTGAAACCAAAATCCTTGGCATCATAGTTGGTATGTGTCTTGCATAAGCGAATTGCTTCATGCAAATGAAATGCAAAGTTAATTATAGTAGCATGGTTTTTGTTTCTGGAGGGGGGAAGCCAATTGAGCTGTGGATGTGACGCCAAATCCTAGATGATTTAAACTACTTTTCCTAAGGAACAGTAGCCTATTGTGCACTGTTAATTCATTCCTCTTGAAAGTAATACTGACTATAAATTTAGGCCTATATAAGTTTAAAGTGAGCCAAATTTTAGTTTATTGTGAATAAAACTTCATAATAGAAGTGTAGTAGTTATCAATGTTATGATTATGATGCTATGACACCACAGAGGTTTTGCTATTCTGGAATAAAAAAGCTGTAGTGTTTGTAAATTGTGAATTACAATTTATACTTTTGATAAACGAATAACAATAATTAATGCAAATGATTGAACATTCCAAGGAAGCAAAAGACAGAAAGTCACGTGAACTAGGAAATCTTTGTCAAGTGTGTGGATAAGGAATATCTGGTAAAGTAGTTTCTTGGCTGTTATTTTATGTATCCCTAACTGGATCGTATGGCTACTTGTTTTGAACTGGATGAATTAAAAATATACTACTGCCTCAAACACAGGCTTTCACACATCCATATTTTTGCCTCTTGAATTTTGCATCTGTTTCGCCTTTTAGGACTCTGGCATTCATCACCCGGCTAGATGTGTTTAATTATTTTTCAGACACTCTGTTGAAATTTACGACGCACCATTTGAGAGTTGGCAGGAGTTTCAGCCCTAGTGGTTCACGCTTTTGCGCCGAATGCTATTAATTTTTCATGTCTTTTGTGTGTGTGTGATTAGTGAAAATGACCGGAGAGCGTGGACACCGGGGACTCTGATTCGACGGTTCACGAGAGATGTCGCGACCGACAGCATTCGAAGACAAATGGAGCCGCGGCGCTCCGCTGTGGAGCAACAGCGTGACTCAGCAGCAATGGCGGGTGATCAGCTCGACAGGGAACCAGCGTCAGCGACTGCAGAAGGTCGTCACGAACACCGTTGAGGGCGGCGGAAACGCCGTGCGATCGTCGTCGTCGCGAGCGTGGCACAACGCCGGCTACGAGTTGTCGCAGGACCTGCACGCGAAGCAGGTCGAGATACTCGAGAAGAAGTACGGCGGGTCGTGGCGGTCGCGACACGCGGCGACGATCATCCAGCGGGCGTACCGTCACTACTGCCTCACGAGGAACTTCGCGAAGCTGCGCTGGGAGGCGGACGAGAAGCGGCTGTCGCGACGTTTCGCCGAGTTCAGCCACAGTCGGACGGTGTGGTCGGACCTCGCGTCGACGATACAGCGGGAGGAGGAGAGCAGGAACGAGACGGCGGCGGCGGAGAGATCGCACATGGAGATGATCTACTCGGAGTACGACAACATCATGACGCACTCGTACTCGTCCGACAACATGCTCCACCATTTCATGGCGCACAAGACGTCGCGAGGTTTCCGTCAGACGGCGACGGTGACGGCGCGACCGGTGGAGCACGGTCTTCGGATGACGACGAACGCGAAGATAAACCTCGTTCTCGATCGATGCAACCTCGACTTTGATTTCGGAGAATCGGGCGGCGGTCGGATCGGAGAAGTTGCGGAGGCGACGGCCGGGCAGTTGTTGCCGGCATCTTCGTCGGAGAACTCGTACGTCAGTGGACACGGTCAGTTTGAGTTGAGCGACAGTGGTGAGTCGATGCTGAGCTCGCCGCTCGAGCCGATGGTTGATCTGCCAAGTGCCTGCTTCGAGAATCAGCTGGAGAAAGAGGTGGAGGCGGCTGAGGTGCTCGACGACAGCTTCTCAAGCGAGAGCTGCGAGGATGGCGACCTGACGCCTGTTAATGAGTCGTCGAACTCCAGTCTGTGTCGTAGTGATCACCAAAAGTTGCTTGGAGCAGCAGCAGCAGCAGCGAAGGGCAGAGACTCATGTGTCACGGGTACCACGGACATGAAGGATGGAGCTTGTGTTTCTAAAAGCACTCCCAAGGCCTCAAACAGCAACGGTAGCCCTACAAAGTGCTCCCCGAAATCGTCTGCCGATAAGGTGCCAAGTAAGACGGACGAAGGGACATTGAACAGCGAGGAAGGGGTCGAACTTTCGCCTGATGGATCACCCATCTGGAAGCGCAAGAGCCGCAACTTAGAAGGCGTGAACAGTTTAACCACAGACGGGCGCGGCGGTCAATTGCCCCAGGACGCTGTGCGCTACCGAGGAGGTGGAGGACCAATTTTCCCATTGGATACGATCTGTGACTGTAGGGAGACCCCATCTGGGGCGGACGCCCCGTCACAATCGAGTGGACAGGTGCTTCCGATTAGTTGCAAGGCTTCCGCGGAGTCACTACCCCCCTCTTCCGCTCTCTTGTCGTCGTCCGAATGTCTGCACAGCGCGAAGATTTCCGACCGATGCCGAAAGCGTGCGTACAGAATAGGACTGAACCTATTCAACAAGTGAGTTGGATCGATGCTTTCGATTACATGATTTTCATCCAATCAGTTTGTCAATCAACTCGTTCAATCAGTGCCAGCTAATCATTCCTGCTTCGATCATTTTTAGATTAAGGACTTGAAAGCTTGGCACAGGATTTATTTTTAGCTTTGGCTGACCAGTCATGAAGGATTGAAATTATTTTACTCTATATTATGCTACGTTACATATCCTTAAGTTGCGTACGGGTATTTCATTATTACATTATGTTGTATGTGATTTTATGGTGCTATTTGCTTTCAATCATTATAATTACTATTTAATATCATTATTATTATTATCGTCATTATTTTTTTTATTATTATTTCACTGGTATTTAACGAGAAAGCAGCATTCAATGGTGTTTATAGATAGTGAATGACTTACTCAGGGTCCTGCGTCATATAGTAAACCCCTCTGGGAAACTCTAACCCAAACTCTCCACACTTCAAACCGATCATCTAAAGTTACCATTCGACTTCCGACTTCCGCGTGTCACAATCATATCAGCTGATGTCAGTTTAAAATTATATAGTGTTACTTGACGTTTAATTAAATCCCATCTTGTGTCAAAACTTTTGATTAGATTTAATCAATAGTTTAGGTACAGATCAATTTTGCTTTGCTGCATCACGTTACTGAACATACTAATGTTACGTTACCGAACATACTAATGTTACGTTACTGAACATACTAATGTTACGTTACTGAACATACTAATGTTGCGTTACTGAACATACTAATGTTACATTGTTGCACTGACTGTGACTGACATCATCGTTAGAATTTGTCGAATAGCAGGTAGGTATTCAGTTACAAAGGTTAACCCTTTACTGACCAGAGTGTAGTAATGGCATGGGAAAATCCTATACTAGTGGTTGGTAAAAGTGTCAACTTAAATTATGCAATTTGTGGGCATAGATAATCTTATCTTATAGGCCTACCATTCAGCAATGTGTTATATTTTAGTAGTTTAGCCGGTAACATCCTACATCATGTTGCTGCACGGCATTATTAAGGAAGTTGAACATAGCACCCCTTCAGTGTACACTGCTGCATCACTGGGATGCTATGTACTATGTGGGACACGTGCATCTAATCACAGTTAATTAGTCTTTGTTGAATTTTCTTTGTTCTGCGTGTTAAAGGAAACCGGAGAATGGAGTTCGATACCTCATCATGCGAGGATTTCTCGAGCAGAGGCCGAACGCGGTGGCAAAGTTTCTCATCAGCCGCAAGGGACTGAGCAAGCAGATGGTTGGAGAGTACCTCGGAAATCTCCAGAAGCCATTTAACATGGAAGTCCTGAGGTGAGTAACCATTCTTCTCTTTTCTGTGATTGCTCGAAGGCCATTCTCTGTGATCGGTCAATCATGGTTTCATTGTGTTAGTTCAGGAGCACCTCTGACGTGTCGATCTTGAAGTGCCGCTGTATAAATTTGCAAGTACAATTACCTGTAGATGATCTCAACAGGTCAAGGATGTGCTGGTCAAACAATGCGGGTGAAACCCTCACATGATACCCTCGGTCACTGTGTTTGTTAGAGAAACATTTGCTTAGCCCCATTTAATAAAAATGGCCGCCACAGATGAAATCAGATCAAGAGAGATCGAGATCATCTGTGCATTGGATCACCAATGCATGTTTATTGGCCTGTGAATGCGTCAATTGGATTATACACAGATAATCTGAAGTGTGATGGTTGAAATATTGTTCTCTTCTGATAAGATGTTATCTTCAGGTAATTGAACGGGCAGTTAATTGTTTGTCGTTGTTAGTCATGCCTCATGTATGAGTAAATTTTACATCATTTGGGCTTCCCCCTCTCCTATAGAATTCCCTAAGGATAGGATTTCCCTAAGACAGCGTAAATGTTTCTACTACTTCTGGTCTATCTGCTTCCTGTAGAAGAGAAGTCTATGGCCTGGTAACCACTTAAGTTTTGATCTGACACTCTATAGTAAACAAGAGAGGACTGTTTGAGGAAGAGGAGGAGTGTGGTGCGTGCATGCGTAGTGCGTACGTGTCTGTGAGCGTGCGTGCATGAGTTCTGAGTTCGTGTGTGAGCACATGCGTGTGTGAGCACATGAGTGGGTGGGTGCATACGTGCCTGAAGTTGTACGTACCACAGTGTGGAAGACATCACTTATGAACTTGTTGGCTGACGACATCGACTGTGGTAGTAGTGATTTTCCATAGGAGGTCATTTGTAACATATCAGGCATGTTTAGTGTATATAAAAGTTCATGCATCAGGGTTGGAATGGGGTCATCCCCGGTCTCTTTATATGTAAGGGGTGTGGAAGTGGATTTCTCTAGGGTATGATTAAGTAGTTGGAGTGTAGTGCTGTCAATGGAATGGTTGAGGGGGTCAAGTGAGGGGTAGTCAGAAATTTATTTTGTCATTTCTTGTCCACTTAGGCCCATTAGCAAGCCCAGCTGATAAGGAGTACCCTAAGGAAACCAGGCTGGCTACCTAATTTCCCTCATATTATGCATCGAGGCTAATAAAATATGAAGTCACTAACTTTTGCTGGGTTAAGGAATTGGTCCTCTTTGTCTTCTTCATATGAAGGTCTGTATGAGGGAAATGCTATCTGGTTAAAATTGTCATTTAGGTTTAAGATCATGCTGATGTCTGATTCTGAGCCACAGTTCATTTGTCTTCGGTCAGTGATATCTGTTGGTGTCTGCTAGCATCATTAGTGTCTACTGTACACAGACGTTATATTCCTTAGTCATTAATAGTCAGTCTTAGAATTGTGTTGTTATGTCTATATGATTTTCTTTGCTGAGCTGGGATACCAATGAGAAGCGTGTGCCGATTGATGCGTAGTTAATGGCCAGATGTGTGATGGGGAAAATCTGTTTTGACTTGCTGTGTACATGTATATTGTAAGTCAGGATCTCACTGGTTCTATTGAACATGGATTCAATTAGGGCAGCTCTTCTGAAAGAAAATATGGCTTATTTAGATTTTATCTTGGACTATGAGATTCATCCAAATGCTGATCCTAGACATGTTGCTGCTGTTCTTGTTTCGTCGTTTCTATTGTTTTCGTAGACCTTCTCTCTTATATCTGTTCTTTCGACAATTACACAATTACGGGTAGTCCTATTATAATTTCGTCATTGTTGTGAGGTCATCAATACCTTTTGTTCAGTTTTCTCATGTCTCCTCAGTCTTCTTTCCCTTCTTTATTCTGAATGTAAATTATTTTTGTTAATCGCTTTCCATATTTTCTGCTGTTTCCCTCTTACCCACTTCCATCACTGCTCCTCCTCTTCTTTTCGTCCTAATTCCTCTTTTCCATGCCTTCCATGTCTTTCACCAACTATGCTTTATTCTGGCAGATATTGGAGCAGATTTTATGCATTGACCTCTTTCTTTGGCGCCATTGAGATAAACCATAGATCTCTGATTAACAGAACTATTATTAGCCTCTTGGGAACAGTCCGGCACCTGACCCATCGTGTGCTCACGGTGCTCACGAGCCTCCTCACAGCTTGAGTCGTGGCTCAGCAACTCATCTGGCAACTCATCTGGCTACTGATTCATCCAGCCGACCCACTTCCTCTCCACTCTCCTTAATATATTCTAAAATCTGGTCTGGTGTCTAATCATGCATTTATATGCCGCCTTCGATGATCGACATGTAGAACACATGCATGGTTAATTTGGTGTGTGTGCATTCGTGCCATCATTCCACTGCTTCCCGTTCCTCATCATGACCCTATGGAACGGTGTCATGAACCCACGGGTTATAAAGTCTGTTGGACATGATGTAGGTGTTAATGCTCGACTAAAATTAGCTGTCACTCCACTGATTTGCTTGAGCAAGCACCCGCCGCCACTGCCTGAACGATGGAGTGAGATGGTGGTGTTATGGAGTGAGAGGGTGGTGTTATGGGGTGAGATGGTGGTGTTATGGAGTGAGATGGTGGTGTTATGGAGTGAGATGGTGGTGTTGTGGAGTGAGATGGTGGTGTTGTGGCATGAGATTTTGGTGTTGTGGAGTGAGATGTGGTGTTATGGAGTGAGATGGTGGTGATATGGAGTGAGACGGTGGTGTTATGGCATGAGATGGTGGTGCTATGGAGTGAGATTGTGGTGTTATGGTGTGATCAGGGCGATCAACCACTCAGAGGGGCAGCTCATCTCAGGAGCTTTAGCCGCCGCTTCACTCATTTCCTGCCGAGATTGGCTCGACTTGAAGACGATCTGTGCCTGGCAGCACTTGATAGACGAGCAGGCGATTGACCGACCGACCCCGGCCGAGGGTGGGGGGAAGGAGGTGGGGGGAGGGGAGGAGGCATTAGAAACTACTTGAGGGTGTGTTTGGTTACTCATGACCCCAAATGCAGCCAGCCATGATGGAGTGTAATGGACGTAATGTAACACAAGGTGCTGGCTTCTCTCCAGTAGAACGTGTAAACGCCAGGATGTTGTTAATCGTTTATTTGCCTTCTGAAGTGGGACTCGTGTGTGTGTGCGTGCGTTTGTGTGTGTGTGTGTTTGTGTGTGTGTGTTTGTGTGTGTGTGTGCTTGGAGGATGTGGTTTCTTCTGTGTGTGACTAATAATCCTGTGTTTGTGTGGTTTGTGGACGGCGACGTCAGTGGCTGCACCACATAGGTGGCTTCTTAGCCGTTGAGATTGCCTTCAAGTGATCTGGTGGCTTTTGGAGGAATGGCTATACATGTATAGTTGTATACATGTGGGTCGGACGTCAGTATAGTAAATGCAAGTCTGTTTTGGTAGCCATAACCTGGTTTTACTGATGTTTTGCTAATCTATGCTTTTCTAATCTAGGTCGGACTGCTTCTGCCATTTCACTGAATAATGTAATATGATGTAAGTTTTAAGTTTCTCAACACCTTACAAACATACATTTGAGGGAGACCAGCAGCTTAGTTAGCGACTGACGAAATATCAAATGAGGTCCATAATAACCGGATTGTTTGGTCCGTTTGGATGCAAGGTCAAACTCTCCAGGGGTCAAAGGATAAAAGTGCTTCTAGACTTAGATGTAAGCAGAAAGCATATGATATTATTCCATAGACTCGTTTTTGCACATATCTGCCTACATTGTTAAGCGCCTTCGTGAGGTTATTGTAAGGCGCTATACGAATGTTCATATACGTACATAATATATGTACATACATTGTTGTGGTTATTGAGCTGTCTGTTCCATGCCAGTTGGTGTGCTTGTGTGTGTGTGTGTGTGTGGGGGGGGGTCTCTGTGTGTCTCTGTGTGTCTGTGTGTGGGTGTGTGTGTGTGTGGGTGCGTAGCCGTATGTCGGTATGAACATAATAATATATGGCTTGATATGATCATGAGAACTTGCTGTGCTGCTAGATTGCCTGCAAATAGAGACTGTGACGTGTGACGTGTGAATGTTTGTTTTCACTGGATTGTCATTTACTGGAGAAACAGAGATAGTAATGAAGCACATATCGCAATATATGATAATGAATGTCTGTCTGTATGCACTGCACACCAGTGGTTGTATATCTTATTATAACTAGACACTGTATGCATTCGCATTCGCACTCGAGTACTCAGCAAGCCTCTGTTTCTGCCTTCGGATGAGATACAGTTCTGTATCTGTGTCCATATGGATGTGAATGTTTATGCCTACTATTTATGACTATCATCAGAGGTGGCATGTGTTTCCATCTTGCCACTTGTAGTGAAAGCCAGTTCCTATTTTCCTCTCCTCCTTCCCAGTACTCTTCCCCCCCCCCCAACCCTGTGTCTAGCATTATCCCGGTAGGTAGACTCGAGAAACTTTCCCCTCTTTCATCTTCAACCACTTCTAAGCAGCCTTCACCTCACCTGCCACCACTGATCTCACCTGCCACCACTGATCTCACCTGCCACCACTGATCTCACCTGCCACCACTGATCTCGATCTCTCTACCTCCTCTATGCCTTTGGATGAACAGCTGGCCACAAGCATCAACCCAATTGTTCACCTGTAGCATCTGCTCGCTTCAACGTGCTCGCTTGCACGTATACTCCCCTTCTACTTGTAATCCTTTCGCTTGTATGCAGGCTGCGTATTTTGTGTACACGTAGAATCTGT
The DNA here is from genome assembly GCA_945859605.1 of Lumbricus rubellus. NCBI lineage: Eukaryota > Metazoa > Annelida > Clitellata > Crassiclitellata > Lumbricidae > Lumbricus > Lumbricus rubellus. Next base: position 32,300,504 of record OX243812.1, on the reverse strand, counting down.
ACGTAGTGTGTACTTGTGTGTATCTGTTTTCTAAAGTATTTTACCGTGTAATTACTAATCATGGATAATACTGTTTTATATGAAAAGCGATACTCTGCTTGATGGCTGACTGCAGTGAATGAACTTTTATACATTCCAGCCAGACATGTTAATAAATGCAAGCACTTTTATGCCCCCGGGGCAGGACTCCCTTCATTTTCAGACCACATGCCATTAATCTTATATCATGGGCGTTCTGGAATTCATCTCATTACTAGTTAGATTCTGGCACTTTTTTTGCCTGATCTTGCCTGGGCCTATAGACCCAAAGTTGGACCACTTGCTAGCTTTATAGGCAATAATTCTAGTAAGGCAGGATGAGGTAATGGTTCATATATCGCAGGTCACCTTAGGTCTGTGAAGCATGGCTTCAGAAGGATCTTTGAAAAGTAACTGAAACGGAGCAACCAGGCAGCCATCTAGGCAACCGTCTAAGGCAACCATCTAAGGCAACCGTCTAAGGCAACCGTGTAAGGCAACCGTCTATGCAACCGTGTAAGGCAACCGTCTAGGCAACAACGCTGGCTTATCAGTTGCATACCTCTGTACCTCCTCAGCGTGAAAACTTGTCAGTATCACGTGATGTGCTGCTGGTATCTAAAGCCCTGATACTCAGTCTGCACATGTGCTACCTATTGTAATAGTTTTTGCCTTAGAGAAACCGTTTTTTGGTCTTGTTGGCAGACATTGGCTTTTGTAACTGGAGTGGAAATAGTCATGGGCTCCTATGAGATAGTAGACATTGTAGGGCATGATCCAATTGCCTGAATTATATATACTGATCTCTCTGGGTTAGTTATGAATTAGGTTGGATGTGTGTGTGTGCGTGTGTGTGTGTGTGTGTGCGTTCGCGTGCGTGTGTGTGTGTGTGCATGTGCGTGTGAGTGTTTACAATCTTATGATATAGTTTCAGTTGAGCTGCTCTTTGTCATCGTAAGCATATAATGGATTTGAGCGAGAACTTTCTGGAGAACACATTTATGTTTTTTTCTATTTTCAAATGATTTTTTTTAGCCAGACCCATTGCCAATTATAGTGATATAGTGAAGCCAAAAAACAACAAAACCACACACTGCCATGTGCATTCACTTACTGCAAAATGTCTGGACTTTTATTATTGTGGTTCTGTTTCTTCAGAGTAGGGGTGGTTGTGTTTATCAGTGAATTGAGAGTTAAGAGGGCCATACTGAAACATAGTAGTGGATGATTTAGGTTGGGGTGTCAAACCTATGTCAATGGCAGGCCTACGGCAATATTTTTTTTTAAAGTAGAGAGCCATTGGTGCCAGAGCAAAGGGAGTAGGGATATGGGAGGGGACTTGGTGAGCAAGTCCTCTAAAATTTTGCAAAACTTAATCTTAAATGGTTTATTTTAGCTTGCGAGCAGTCAGATTAGGTTTAAGGAATCTTCGTTTTGGTCTTTGTTATCAGTCGCAAAAATCAAAGAAGACTCATTAAGCCTTTAAAGTAAAAATATGAACTTTTATTCTGAAATATGTGTGTGGTCTTTTGACTGGATTCAGTTGACCAGAGAGTATCATTGGAGAGCCAGGACTAGCAAAAATGAAATGCTGATTCAGAAATGAAATGCTGATTCAGGAGATTGATCTTTGTAGTTGTGCACGTGAAATAGGGCCAGAAAGAGTGCACGGATCAGTCCTTTGGCACCTCTCATTTAGGTTAAAAGCCCTTTCTTGGTAACAATGCTCTCAAACTCTGATCAATTTGAAAACCCGCATTGCTGTACAGTGTCTAGTTATGACTTATGAGCAAAATTAATAATGATTCAATGACTGACAATTTACGTTTCTGGTTACATTGATATCCATTGTTTGTTGGTTGTAGACATTATTCTAACATATCAAAGTTTCTGAGCTGAACCGCCAATCATAAGGATTATCACACAGGTGTTGTCACCTAGGTTAAACATCTGCCACTGCCCTGCCAGTATGCATAGGTAGGCTGGTTGAGGCACAGAAGGGAAACAAGAACTGTGATTTATCTCAGTAGCAGCTGCAATTAGTTGTTGGTAGGGGAGCATATAAACACCCCACTTACTGACCCCACCTGCCCTAAATAGGTCAGAGTGAATCAAAATGTGCACAGTATATTTAATAAGAACAAGACACATGTAGGCTACCTGTTATGAGTCTATTTTGAAATTTTATGTAATGTAGTTAAATGGAATGTATATGAAATGCTGATTCAGGAAGCTGATTATTGTAGCTGTGCACCTGTTGACATTAAGCCACAACGAGAGTCAAACTGCACAGGTTCTCGTACTGCAGAAAATGCCTGCTTATTTTATCGGTTTTTCAGTTTCTCTCATCAGCCTAAGAAACAACTACTGGATGTTTTATTGGTTGGGTGAGATATGAGTAGCATGAGTCTTTTAATGAACAGTTCGAAGATGTGCTGGAAAGAAACCACAAAATTTAAAATTATTTCTAAAATGATCTCATTTTCATCTTGTGTTCATGACATTGCTTGTTAGTTGTTTATTTTCTGTTTACTGCGTCGTAACAAAGATGATTAGTGTCTCCCTCCTTCTTTCTCCAGGCTTGGGACTGGCAATACATCAGTAGTGACTTCTTGTGACTACAGTTTTATTAGCCTAACATTGCACGTCCTGTAACAAGACCATCTTAGAAAAGCCTGTTTTTGTCACACAAACACTAGTCCTGACTCTAGTTTTTTACTCCAACCTTTCTGCTTGGCACTGTCAGATAGATTATATACACCGGAAAATCAGATTCAGATGTAATGTCTTTGCACACTTAAGCCTGTCATGTAAACCAGTCCACAGTGTATTTTTAGTCCTAACGTAAAACTTGAACTAGGAGAAGACAAATGAAATTTTTCTTCCTATTTTGAACAATTCTACAAACAGAAGAGCTGATGAATGATCCTTAAGTTGACGACAGAAGTTTCTGAAAGATTAGCTGTTGAAAGCTCTAGTGTGCAGCTGTTGCTGATATATGCCCTTGAAAACGAAGACTTTGTACACGGGTGTGGTAATACCAGATCATATCTGTGAGTGGGTTTGGGACATGGCTAAACTTTGGGATGAGAGAGAGAACACACAGCTTTATTCTTCTCACAGGTGTCCCATTTAAATCCACTCAAAAGATTCTACAATCTACATTCTGATTTTTGGGGTATCCACATTTGTCATACAACTCTGTTATAGTTAAGAAACTTGTGAAGAAAGATGGGAAGAATGATAAACCCCCCTCCTCAGTACTATACTGATACTTGATACTTTTATTACTGAATGCATTTGCCATGGATTAGAACACTAGTGTCCTTGTAAGGTGCTGTGTGTTTTATTAATTATAGAGGAAGGCAGCTTACTCGGGAATTTAAATTGGCTGTTTTGTGACTTAACACTTAGAAAGTTAGAAAGCAGAATAGGAAGTGGCATGTGTGAAAAGATTTCATGTCCAGAGAGCTTTATAAAATGCATAGCATGATAATGTTTGCATTCCATGAGAAGATTCGTCTAATGTTTATAGGAATGTTATTTATATATATAGTGAGAAGGTCGGCTATTGGCTTGGGTGAAAAGTGCCTTGAATTAAAACAGTAAATATGCCAAGACATTATTTCTGTGTAAGAAAAACAAACAGAAATGGCACAAGGAAGAGATAGAGAAGTACCTTATTTAGAAGTTGTGATTGAGAAGATTGTGTAGGAAGGCAGGATGTGAAAAGACTTCTCTGAAACCTCAGAGTATATTGTTGTAAGGTTTGTGGAGGATGTATAATTGAGAAGGCTTGTGTAGAAGTCTTATACCATGCGCTGGGGAACTGCTCGAAATAGCGTGGAGAATGCTTTATCTTTCTCCTTCCACAAAGGAATGACAGGGCATGAAGGAAACGAGGGATCTCGTGGAATACTGATCAGCCGGAGGAATTGTCTTCCACTGCTTCCAGTGTGTGACAGGAATGTCAATGACACTTAACTCCACTCTTCATAAAATAGGGCAGATAGCCGGTAAATCAGGCAGGCAGGAGGAGGCAGAATTTGGGCGTGCAAATTGCCTCAACTCAGAGCTGTAAATTTTTAGTTTTGGCTGAAATTGTTAGGGATGCTGACATGATTTTTGATGCATCTTAATGTCAGGATTTTCTGCATTTATACGTTTTGCACTAATATTTTTCTCATTTGAACCATTGTTTTTGTTCTTTAATTGAAAGTAATAAATATTATTATTATTATTGTTTTCTAAAAAGTCTGGACAAGCCGTATTTGTTTGTTTCCTGATCAGCAAAAGTGCCCCTAAGGGCAGCAAGCAGCATCGCAGCGTTGTATCATCAGCGAGATACGTTGTAGCATAGACGTTGTTTCCTGCGAGTCCAAGTTAATTATTATTAATATTATTATTGTGATCATCATCATCATCGTCATCATCATCATCATCATCATCATCATCATCATTATCATCATCATCATCATTATTGTTATTATTATCTTTAGAGCCTAATATTATTATTATTATTATTATTATCATAATTATTATTAAAGTACCTATTGCTTATTTTTTGGAATGGAAGAGCGATGTTGAAGAAAAACTTTGTGCAAGTATTATATCTTCTGAAATGAATGCTAATGCCAGAGAAGCAAGATGACAACAAGTGTCAGCTCGTATATTTCCCTGACATTGAGAGTAGGTCTCCCCCTTGGGCCACAATCCCTGTCGGTGGATGACACAGATGACAGACAGACAGACAGACAGACAGACAGACAGACAGACAGAGACACAGACAGAGAGAGAGATAGAGAGAGAGCTAGAGAGACTGATGCAATGATCTGAATCTCATTATCGGCTTCATCAGTGACCACCGAATGCTTCAGACGACTCTTGACCGATCTGATTGATAGTTTGCCGATGCTCTGAAGAACGACAGGAAGTGTGCGTTATATGTGACATAGTCACGTGACACAACGTCATCGTCGTCACATTGTGATGCGTTGTGTTGCTGATTTTGATTATACGGAGACACGTTGCAGACGTGACAAATGATCTGGGATTCTCTTTGAACTATAGTGTGAGTAGCAAGAACTTATACTCTGTGAGGTACTGATGCTGGAGCTATAGAAGTGCGAACGTTGAAACATGCGTCGTGCATGCACCTTACGTTGTGGTATGTTGCACGTTTTTTACGATATTTACATATGATGTCATGCAGGTACATGCACCTGTTATGTAATAACTGCTGTAATAACTATAATGTGCACGCTTGTATGTCTAATTAATGTCTATATAATTTATATATATATGGTATATATATATATATAAGCAATGCTCAATGATACATTTAATTAGGCTACATTACAATTCAATGTATCGCTGAGGTTGCTACACACACTACTAATTTCGATAGCATTGAACTCCCAGATGCAGATCTGTTGACATCTTTCATGCCATGCAGGAAATAGTCTTGGCATGGCATCAATGCAGATATCAGAGGGTGCCTGCCTCACGCACCATGCTAATGTGGCCTGCCGCAGTGCTTGCTTCTTCTGCTCTGGCTGCTGTCAAGGCAGGCGGCTAATGCTTCCTGGAAGCGATTGCTCTACACCACCACCACCACCACCTCTACCACCACCACCACCACTACCACCACCACCGCGGGCAGGCGATCTCTCCCCCCAGCAGGTGTTACTCCGTCCATCCTGTCCTTTATATCAGGGGGTAGGGGTTTCGGGGGGAGGGGGCGGCAGAGGGGGAGTCAAACGAACGGAGGAAGAGGACCGACTACTAGCCGCACTTAACGCCCATAAGGCGTCTGACGAGAGATACACGTTCGTACGTTCGTACATTTGTTCGTCGTGCGTTCGTTCGTTTGTTCGTTCGTGCATTCGTTCGCCTGAGGAGAGATGTTCTTGAGGCAGCTGCTGCCTCCGGGTTCTTCTTCTTCTTCTTCTTCGATTAATGGTGGTCGATGTAAGAACTTCGCCTAATGCTCTTCCTCATCCTCCTCATCCTCGTCGTCGTCCTCGTCTTCGTCTTCATCGTCGTCTTCGTTGGGATGGAGCAACAATAAACATCGCAATTGTTGCTCAGACTTCGGCACGCTCCTCAAGTGTGTGCGGCCATGCGCCCATTTCGGCTGCCTTCGCTTCTCCCATCTTGGCAATCATGGACCGATGTAAAGATGTTGAGAAATATGTACATAATATATATTATATATGTTATATATATTATATATATTTATATAATATATATTATATATGTTATATATTATATAAATATATAATTTTAAATATATATATATATATATATATATATATATATGCATCTTTCAGTCCGTCTGATTGGATTAAATGGGAGTGTAGTTGGAGTCTTGCTGTTATATTGGCTGAAGCTTTTAGACGCACATACGTACAACGTCGTACATGTCGGTCAGATTGATCGGATTATGTTGTAGCTATGGTTGATCTATCCCCCATCTTGGAGGGATTTATCGTCCAGTATGGCAGTATGTTATGTACTTCGTAACTGGAGAGTCGCAGGTTCGAATTTACCTCAGACCACTACATAACATCCCTTGCTTAGTTGCTTCTTTCTCATAATTTTTTGGAAGGCAATGGGAAATTTCATTAACAGGAAACTACCAAGTTTTGGAATCACTTTGCTTTGGTCTTAGTATTAAGACCAAAGCAGGAGTGAAGTGCTCAATATTAATAAGCAGTGCTCAGCAACTTTGAGCAAAGGATGCAGAGTTTGTTTTTAGCAGGACATGTTTAAAAAAATTAAAATTCATGTGTCCTGCTGATGCTGAGAATACCCAATGCTTGTGATGTATGTATTGAAGTATTAAAAGGATTGATTGATTGATTTGCTGGTTGGTTGATTCTTTGAATGATTGACTAAAAAAGCTGACTCTATGAGGCTAGGCACACACACACACAGAAATCATTGTGTGTGGAATTGGTTTATGCTAAAAATATTTACCGCTGATAGGACCCATGATGTCCATCTAATTTATGACTGCTGGCACCCATGAAAAGTCCGTGAATATTTAAGTGAGACTGTAATCAGTAATGTCTCAAGTTGGTGAAAAAATTTGATGCTCAGACCGTTCAACAAACTAATGACACACAGCTGGTGTAGTTGTAGTGTTTCATTCATTCATTCATTTATGAAATGCTCTTATCGCCGTTATCATTGGAGATCTAGTCGTTTGACCGGCATGCAGGCGGTACATGTGTGCTTGTCATCATTATTATTCCACCTATGGCTAATTATAGCCACCGAGAGAAGCACGTACGACTGAATGAATCATGATTATGGCAGCCGTGGTGTGTTGTGGCAAATGTTTGAGCAATAGATTTGCCAGGCCTGATAATGATGATGTAGAAGATTTTGTGTGAAGGGAATTGTTTGCGTGCTTAGAGTTGTCATGTCACGTATGTGTGCGTGTGTGCGTGTGTGTGTGTGCGTGTGTGTGTGTGCGTGTGTGTGTGTGTGTGTGTGTGTGTGTGTATGTGTGTGTGTGTGTGTGTGTGTGTGTGTGTGTGAGCGCGTGTTCTTTGTTATGATCGATTGTATTATAATTCTATGCTTGGATGTGCTGTGAACTTTGACCCATCTGTGCCATACGCCATGACGCCATGATGCAGAGTGACACCTGTCTTTTTTGCAGGACAATGGAACAGATAGGTTCTCGCTGTAGTTTAATTAATTATCCGGACATATGTGCTGTGTTGTCTTACAGTGCCTCAGAGCAGCCCTTTCTAATCTAGTGTATATAATAATCAAATTATATGTAACTAGCTGGGGTACCCGGCATTGCTCGGGAATTTTAGGATTCACCCCGTTCCCAGCCAATCACCTACTTTCCCACCGACACTTCTCCCATTCGCTTCCCTCCCTGTGGAAATGTTGGTGAAAAACAAACACAATAAATGTGTAAAAATGTGGTTTTTCGCCCCACCATGGCCCCCATGACAGATTCGCAAACCCCTCCGCTGGGTGTCCCATTCCCAGACGGACACAGGTACAGTGAGAGAGATAGGCGGAGGAGGAATTATGTCACCAAAAGATCCTAAATCCATGACAGAAGGATTGAATGATTCGAACTCATATGAAATTGACAACAGCAGATGTCTGCGTCCGAACATGTGTGACAAATTATTATTATCGGGCAAGCTGCACAGTAAGACAGATAATAATAATCGGTGAAAACGACAGAGAAGGCGAGACAACAACTGACATGGCTGCTTATATATGCACATGGGTTTATAAGGTTGTTGCTGGCTTATACTGTGACTGGATCATCATCCATGGCTGGCCATGCAGCCTGGAATTGGCTTCCTACTACTCTTCATCAAGTAAATGTCTATTGGTCTCTCCGTTTAATTTCTCACTGTTCTTAAGACTGTTCTATTCGACCGGGTTGGCATGGGAGCGCCCCTGAGTAGGCAACCTTGAAGGGGGTGCTATACCCAATTGCTGTAATAAATAAATAAATGAACCATTATTGTCGTTCTGAGTGCTCCTGTTTCGCACCCTGATGAGCATTCTTCAATTCAGAGTATCATCGTGATGTTGTTGTTTCATTGCAGTCATCATCATTGTCATCATCATCATTGTCATTGTTATCATTGTGCAGCTCCACTCTCTTAGAGTGGAGCTGGAGAACATTGGTGAAGCTGCATATTCACTGGAAAGCGTAATTCGATGGAATGTTTGTTCAGGATATGCAGACATGTTTCAGCCCCTTGTGTTTGCTAGATGCAACATCCTTAGCAGCATCGCATCAGTTCCACTCAGGCTGCTGGTGCATGCATGGTCTGTGTTTCTAATTCTCGTCAGTAATTCTAACTCAACAGTGGGCGAAGAAGAAGATGTGATATGGAGCAGGAGGAGGTTAAACAGGAGGTTGTTTTGAATTGGTTCTGTCCCTGAGTGTTATCGGACTTGTGTACTTTATAAGATGGTCTCTGCCTCATCATTGTTTACTTGCTATCTGAAGCCTGGATTTAACAGGAAGCGCAGCTGTCGAGGTCATTCCAGTTCTGTTTACCAAGGAGATTGCTCTTATTTGCTCCAGGCTTAGCTAATACACGTATGAGAGGTTGAGATTAAATTCTATGATACAAAACAGAGTCAAGTTAAGTTTGTTTAGCCATAAGCACAGGAACCCTTTGCATTTAAGTTGTGCTATGACTGGCTACAAAGAAAGCATGTTTTCCTTCTTCATATAAACAGTTCTTTTTTTCATGTTCTGATTTTATCCAGATCAAGTTTGATGAGTGTTTATGTGGAGAAAGGTCAAATACCATAAATTGATGGCAGTTGAACTATTTGACCTATATTCCAATTGCATGCGTCATACGACATGACCAAATGCCAAGTGCAAAATATTCTGAGTCCTGTAACTTGCCGTAATTTCAACAGTGACTCATACATTTCTTTAAACTGACTGACTGACTGATCCATATTGTTGTTCATAAATTTTTTCCCCACATCTATGCAGGCATAACATTGCATTTCTAATGTACCAGGTGCTCACTTGTACACACACGCACAAGCACAGACAAGCACAAACACGCGTGCGCACGTGCACACATGCGCGTGCGCGCACACCCTAGAGACCTAGACACACATACCAGGTATATATAGTATTATATGGTGTAATATAATTTATATATATATATACGTTATATATATATGTTATATATATGTTATATGGTGTAATATAATTTATATATATATATATATATATATATATATATATATATATATACATGTTAAATATTTTTATATATACACTTAATGATGCATACATGTTTGATTTTACATAGGATTCTAAATATCCCCTGTTGTATTGGAAACTTGATTTCCAGTTGATACATTACATTACCATAAGTTGCTAAGGTACAAGTTGGTATAATTGTGGTTAAGCCATAATGGAACTTACTCCTGCTGATGGTCATTTATGATCTGAGGATGGAGTGTTATAGGCCACCGTTAGCTGTCAAGTGTAAAAAATTAATAGCAACAATGAAGGAAGCCGGAAGGAAGTACAGTGTGCAGTTATCTTAACTCATTGATTTGTTGAATGGCCTTCCTGGTAATAACAGACCTTTGTTACTGATTTGTTAATGTATATTGTATAATGTATAATGTATATAGACCATTTGCAAAGTTTACACTCCAGCCACGTGCATTCGTGCAAGCCTCCAAAGGAATTAAACTGATTAATTGCTTCGCAGCCAACGTCTGCAAGGCAACAGGGTGAACACTGAAGCAGGGTATTGGTAATGACAGGGTTACAGGGCCCTATATGCGCGACACAGCTTAAACAATGCACTGAATACAATGCTCAAGGAAATATAGTTTATGGTTACACAAATACGCAATAACTTACGATCCTTATCACACCATTGCTGCTGCTGACGACCAGTTATGTCCGTTTATGGGGTCCGGTTATTTATGGTGTAAGAGCTCCTCAGATGCCACACTGCTCTCCTCCCCTCCTCTTCCTCTTCCTCTACATCCTCCTCCTCCTCTTCCCCCTCCCCCTCCCCCTCCTCCTCCTCCTCCTCCTCCTCCTCCTCCTCCTCCTCCTCCTCCTCCTCCTCCTCCTCCTCCTCCTCCTCCTCCTCCTCCTCCTCCTCCTCCTCCTCCTCCTCCTCCTCCTCCTCCTCCTCCTCCTCCTCCTCCTCCTCCTCCTCCTCCTCCTCCTCCTCCTCCTCCTACTCTGGCATCACCCTGTGTTGAGCAACAGTGCTTTGTGGTGAATAAAATATGAAATATTTTAAGATACGATTAGCAACATTTCCTGCCCGAGTGTCATGGGAGATGTAGAGAAATGTTAAGGGTTATTATTTTATCGACAGGTTTGTGCTGATGCTGATGTGTGTTTATCGGTGAGAATTGAGCATCGCTTCATATTTTATGGTACCTCAGCTGGTCAACTTCTCAGAGGTGCTTCTAATAGACAGCACATGTGTTAGCACTCCAAAGTGCAGACCATATAATTTATGCTACACTACACTGTACTATACTATACTATTTTTAGGATTTATAAAGTGTTTCACGCAGTTCACCCTAATCAGAGGCTATATATTATACATGTAAATATTATATTATATATATATAATTATATGCACCGGTATATATATATATATATATATATATATATATATATATATATATATATATATATATATATATATATATATATATATATATATTTGCTATCTCACTGCATTGCTGCAGTCTGGTGGCGGATATGATATATTAGTGTGCTGTGATTAATTCGATTTAGCTTCTCTTATGTTCTGTTCACTCTGTCGTTACTTGCTGCCACTTGAAAAGTCTTCATCTTTGATGTATATGCTGTGCAGTAGAAGAAGATTCATAAATTTGCTGTTGACAAGCAGACGCAAATGTCTCATGTACCAATTAAAATGATCATACAGATCTGTTTTTTTGTTGTTTTATTGCCCTGTCAGAATAATATTATTACAGCCTATTTGATGTGATGCTGCAGAATAAAATATTCTGAACGCCAATATTAAACGATTTGGCTGTAGACGAATAATCTCTGATATTATTTTATTGTGAATGACTTCTGGAGTGATGCTACCGGTATTAGAGTGCACAAGGTGGCACGAAGGTGAACTTGTAGGAAATGATCATACTGCATCAGATCGGCCTCAGAATTACCTTGCCTTATTTAATGCGATGCTGCAGAAGAAAAAGATCTGAACGCTATTAAACGATTTGGCTGTAGACAAATAATGTCTGATATTATTTATTGTAATGACTTCTGGAGTGATGCTACCGGCATTCGAGTGCACAAGGTGGCACGAAGGTGAACTTGTAGGAAATGATCATGTATACTCTGTCGAATCGGCCTCGTTAATTAATATCTACCGCTGTAGAGAGACAAGAAGCGATCACATCAAAGATTTTTATAAATGTGCTTCAGTCTGTGTATAAATGCTATTATTTTGTTAGTTCATAGTCCAAATGACACTAATAACATATTGCAGAAGGATCCGAGTGGCTGACCCCTCACCAGAGGGAATAATTCTAGCCTGAAGGGAAAAAAGAAGAAGAACATATTGCATGTATGAAATAGCAAATACTTTCCATGCTACTACCAGGTAGGTCATTTGCATAGTTTTTCTACTTCTTTAGGCATTAGCATATATTTATTTTCTCTGTTGTAGGTGTTTTGCTAATGAGATCGAGCTTGCGGGATTGTCACTTGACGTTGCTCTTAGGAAATTCCAGTCATACTTTCGAATGCCAGTGAGTTTTTTTTTTTCTTCAGATGCCATTGGTTTTAGGACGTCCGAGTATTTGCATTTGTGCCTCTGCACTTGTGGTGAAAAGCATTGCACCAGTGTAGTCGATTAGCTTGTTGCATTACTATCATACCTGAAGATGGAGATGGAGATGGGGGAGGGGTTTAGTACTGTGTAGAATGTTGAAAGTTATACTCTACCTGTACTGACATGTGCATCTAGAAAAGTTAGCTTTTTAATGATTGCTTAGATCTATCTTTGAGAGACAGACATACCAGGAAACAGGGAGAGAGTGGCAGATAGACGGATGGATGGATGCAGGGAAGGAAGGAGGGAGGAAGGAGGGAGGGAGGGCAGATTGAGACAGAGAGGATTGGCCACTGCATGTACTGTTGATAAGCATAATTATGTAGCCAGTAGCAGTGCATTCCAGTGGTAGCCTACCTTGTCATAATTTGTTGAAACTCAATTATGTGTTTGTGGTGTGAGATAGTGATTTGCTATACAACACAGGGTGATCTGGTTTTATTCCCTGTCCTGTGTTTCCAAAATGCAACATGTAAGCTTCGCATGTTTTTTTGCTCATTCTGTATTTAAGATTTTCTCTGCATCTCTGACATGAACTTCTTCTTGCTGCATTTGTATTGCCTCTGTTTTGCTGGATGGTTAACCCTTTAATGCGGGAGGGTATAGGATTTCCCATGTCGGCAATAAAGGGTTAAAGGCCATTCTATTAAATCATGATCTCATATTATCAAGTAGGCTGGAAATATCTGTGATGAGTTGCAAACAATATCTTATTCTCTACACAGGTCAGCAATTAAAAAGAGATGTATGCAATGCACAAGCCAAAAGAAAATGTTTTCTCGATGCTCTACAATAATTATTACGGTTGAATAAATCTCTGTTGTTTTGAAAATGATTTCAGGGAGAAGCACAGAAGATAGAAAGACTAATGGAGGTGAATATTTTGCAATTCAGTTACCCGGGTAACACTATCCGGTATGCAATGTTGTAGACCTGCTGTAGCGCGGAGTAATAATTATGAGCAGCAGACATGCACTGTAGCTGCAAAAACACTGAATCATCGGTTTTAAGCAGAAAGACACAGAACCTATTGGTTTAGTTGGTACTTGCAGTCATAGTTCCAAGAAGAAAAACACTAGAGTAAATAGTAAACAATGCTGAAAGTACGAGATAAAGTGTTACATCTGTCTTATGATCTGCTGAAAGTAACAAAACTATGAGATGCAACTGCTACAGACGTCTAAAATTATTTATATGATAGGCCTAAACATTAGAACCTAAATTTTTTCAGACTTGCAGTTGATCCACACTTGTTCCGTGATGGCTTCAACGTAATGTGTGGTCGCTGTTTTAGGCGTTTGCGACCCGCTACTGTCAGTGCAACCCAGAACACATGGACGAGTTTCGCAGTTCCGAGATGGTCTTCCTTCTGGCGTTTGCGGTCATCATGCTTAACACCGACCTTCACAACAGTAACATCAAGCCAGACAGAAAGATGAAAGTCAATGACTTTATTCGTAATCTTCGAGGTATGTGCCCTATATAACATATGTGCCCTATAAAATATATGTGCCTTATATAACATATGTTAATAACATATGTGCCGTATACATAACATATGTTATATATATAGAAAACATATAACATATGCGATTATGCGACCTATATAATGTATCTGCTCTACGTAACCTATGTGCCTTGTAATGATGTAAATACAGCGCATGGTAAGGTGTAATGAGGTAAGGTAATGCTATTGTGCTTTCTGCATAAGGACTGAGACCTGTAACTTCTGGTTGAGCTGCATACCTTCAGAAACTTTACTGAGTATTACATAAGGTACAGCACCTTTAGCTGCATGATAACCAGAGGCAGGGAATCAGTATGGTGGCTGCTACTTTGTCTGCTAGACAGCTGTACTTTCAACAGGTACCAATTTTCAACAGGTACACTGGTATTATTTATTCATTCATTCATTACAATAATTAATTTGTATTTGAATAGCGGCCTCTTCATTCGAGCAGCTGTCCTAGGAATATCTGAGAAGGAGTTAACTATAGAAAGTGGGTGGAGTTTCAAGTGGTGGAGGGAGGGCATTCCAGGTCGATTATGTATTAGATGGTCAGTAACTGGAAAGTTAAATATCTTGATCAGAAGCAGTCCTGACAGCTCAGGCCAAATTCTGGGATCAATGCATCGATCGTGAAATTGATCTGCATCTGTCTTTGAAGACTGTAAATAAAGTTTATAGCATCTCATTAAACTGTCAGTTAAATGTGCGGCTGCGATAGTGCGCGATGATCTAACGTTGTCTTTCTGGTGATGCTGTAGGTATAGACGGTGGACAGGACATTGATGCAACTCTACTGACTGGTATATACGAAAGGATTCGCGTATGCGAACTGAAGCCGGGAGCAGATCACGTTTCGCATGTTTTCCGTCTCGAGCAGATGATCTTCGGAAATAAACCAGTGAGTTCTGGAGTTCAGGGAAAATTAGCGAACTGAAGCATACAGTAATTAGCAAACGAATATATGCTTACCATACTAAAGTATACTTGAAAAGTGTAGGTTGTTAATGGGTTTGAAAGTAGTTAGACGACTTATCAATCAAATCAAATTAGTTATTAGTTAGAAATTGGTTTAGAAATTAGTTGGCAAGTTGAGAAATTAGTTTAGAAAACTTATGATGTGACATTACAGTGTGACTCACTGTGACTGCTTTCATGGATAACTTTATCTTTGTTTATTTAGCACCATAAATTAGTTTAGAAAGCTTACGATGTGGCATTACAGTGTGACTCACTGTGACTGCTTTCATGGATAACTTTATCTTTGTTTATTTAGCACCATAAATTAGTTTAGAAAGCTTACGATGTGGCATTACAGTGTGACTCACTGTGACTGCTTTCATGGATAACTTTATCTTTGTTTATTTAGCACCATAAATTAGTTTAGAAAGCTTACGATGTGGCATTACAGTGTGACTGCTTTCACGAATAACTTTATCTTTGTTTATTTGGCACTGCATAGCAACTTGTCATTTGTTTCAGCAACTCTCTCTTCCACATCGTCGACTCGTCTGCTACTGTCGCATGTACGAAGTTCTTGATCCGTTGAGGCGTGACAAGGCAGGACAGCATCAGCGAGAACTCTTCCTTTTTAACGATGTTCTCATGGTTCGTCTGTCGATATGTGTTTTGGTTTTGCATCCAGGATTGCTGAAACTATTTGATCTTGGAGTTGGAGTGAACTGTGACTGTTCTGATAGCAAGATATCAGAACAGATATCAAATAGCTACCCTGATATATGTATTGAAATTTTGATGAAGAAATGTATTAGAGCTCGGAAAGCAAGTATGCTACTATGCTGTTTATACAACTGAACTTAGAACTGGACTTATAGTACCTGAAAGCGCTTTAAAGTTCCAATGATCAGTTTGGCTGACCTTAGTCCTTACGATTTGACTGATCATAGTACTCACTGTTTATCTGACCGTTGTCCTTACTGTTTATCTGACCTTTGTCCTTACTGTTTATCTGACCTTAGTCCTTACTGTTTATCTGACCTTAGTTCTTACTGCTTCCTACTTGAATTTTTTTATGTTATTGTGTGCATATATTTTTCAGTTGAAATGATTTCATGCTTTGCAATTCAAAGTCTTGCTAAGAATTTTTAACAGTCACTCATGCTGTGAGTTATTATAAGTTTGATTGATAGGTATATCAACAAATAACCTGACTAAGCAAGGAGATAGGTATGAAGAACTTATTCGTATTATTTAAAGATTTTCAAGTTGTTAATCGTGATTGTAATGATCTAATTTGTTGTTGTTGTCTGTTTTCGTGTAAAAGATTACAAAGATATTCAACAAGAAGAAGAAGAAGACGCCACTTTATAGTTTTCGACAGATGTTTTCGCTCTTCGGAATGGTCGTTCACATCTTTGAATCACCTTGTAAGTAACGTCGTTTGTTTGTATCTGCTGACGTTGAGACTAGGTTTTTTAAAATCTTTTGAAACAGATCACCTGAATGCCATTACCTTACCTAAGCTGAAGAGCACTTTTTAAAGTGCTCGTAATCTGTAATAGCTGACTTCTTGGTTAAATGACGTTTGTCATGTGTTCAGAATAGGTGAAATTGTCTTATTCATTGTTTCTTGGTCAATAAATATATGATCTAAAAGATATTTTAATTTCTTGATATTTATCTGTATGCATTTACAAAGACAATGTCTGGGCCAAAAGAGCAGAAATATTGTAAATCATGCAATAAAGTGCGTAGGAAAATAGAAGAATCACAGATGGCAGGTCAATATACACATGGGCGCATGCGTGCGCACGAACGCACACACCACAAACGCGCACACACACAACACACACACAACACACACACAACGTGTATTGCACATGCACGGAAGCCTAACCAACGTATTCTTATCCATAGTTTAGAGTTGGCTTCATATTCATAGTTTCTGTGTCGATAACTGTATATTATTTGTTGATTGTGGTTATGAAAGTCTGCGAGACTGTTGTGTGATACTTTTCTTCCAGTCTACAAGTATGGCCTTAGACTTTCTGCAAGCC
Organism: Lumbricus rubellus; assembly: GCA_945859605.1. NCBI lineage: Eukaryota > Metazoa > Annelida > Clitellata > Crassiclitellata > Lumbricidae > Lumbricus > Lumbricus rubellus. The sequence goes on along the minus strand of OX243812.1, from coordinate 32,283,582 downwards.
TGGGAGGAAACGTTCTGATAATGTTGAACGCACGAAATGAACACGACAGAACGAAGTTCGTCGACGATCTCAAAGAATCGATTCTTGAGGTCAGCAGTGTCTGCGGTTAATGTCTGATCAGTCACAATAAAAGAAATAATTATGATAAGCGATGAAGATGTTTGATAAGTTGATTAGGAGATTAATGTGATAAGAAATTTAGTATGATATGGTTATTGATAAATAGACTGGTGCGCCTAGCTTTAAAGTAGCACTTCAGAAATTTTTACAACTTGATTACAATCATCATAATAGGATTACAGATGAGCAGTTAAATGCGAATTACAGTTTACAGTTAACAGAACCTCATGAACAACAGATTTAGATTTGTGCTGTATTTTTAACGACTGATCCGGTGATTTTAATGTGCTATATTAGAAGTATTGTATTGTGTTGTATTGTATCTGACCATTTATAAAGCGCTTCTCGCAGCAAGAGCCTTTCAGAAGCGCTCCCAGTGCGTTCAGCCCCTAGAAGTAACGTGATGAGTAACTTTCGATATATTATTGTAACAGATAACAGAAATGGAGGGTCTAAGAATCGAGGAGGAGCTGAAGAAGCAGAAATTCTGTCAGTCGTCATCGTCTAACTTTGCGCGCTACAGCAAAGACTCTGGCGTCGTTGATGTCGAAATGTTAAAGTTGGCCGATGCATCCGTTAATCGCCTTTCAGCGCCAGAGTGCGAACGACTGAAGAAATCACCGCTGTGCAACTCGCTTGTTGACATCGCAGACCGTAAGTAGAGAGAGACGATTTCAGTCAGGTTTAGGTGGTGTAGTGGTGGCGTCGGTGCCTTGGAGCTGGAGGGTTCCAGGTTCGAATCCACCTCAAGCCGCAGCGTAGGGACCTCGTGCAAAATTTTCCTTCGCTTGCAATTGTTCGGGTGCTTTGGCATGAAAGTTTGAAGCAGTGTCCGCGCTGTAGTAGGGAGCGCCTCTGAGGAGAGAGATTGAAGGGGCACTATAGAAATGGAGAAATAAAATGTCAGTTCTGGTCATCTTGTCAACGTAGATTAATGTATTATGGTCAGATGATAGGACCATTTACTCTATTTGCAGTTTGTGGGGCGCGATGGTGTAGTGGTGGCATCATTGCCTTGGAGCCTTAAGGTTCGAGGTTCGAATCCACCTCGTTGCGTAAGGACCTTGGGCAAGTCCTTCACTCACAATTGCTCAGCGCTTCAGCGTGAAACTCCAATGCAGTGTCCGCTCTGCATTCGGGAGCGCCTCTGAGTAGAGAGATCTTGAAGAGGCGCTATAACAAGTGTGCATACAAACAAACAAATCATTTGTCGAGACTTAACTTAGAATGAAAGAATAGAACTGCAGGATCGTCTCATAAATTATATGAGATGGCCAATTGGCCATGACTCTGATGATTCACTTTAGTAAAAATTTACAACCTGCAGATTAAATCTTGTTGCTGGGTTCATAGGCCAACATGTGATGTGCACTTGATGAAATGATCTCATATAATTATTTACAACATTTGAACCGCTGTTCAATTGAATGTACACTTTGTAATTTGGTTCTTAACTAAATTGGAAGTCCATGCACACTGGTGTGTGTGTGTGTGTGTGTGTATATATATATATATGTGTGTGTCTTGTGCTGTCTTTGACTTGCAAAATCTTCTGATGCAAAATATTTTAAGCCCATTACCGTACTGCCGCTGATATGGGTGGAACCAGCTGCTTAAAAAAATATGAGAAGTTTCAGTGACCTAAAAACTGTTAGTCTGCTGACTTTTGTCACAAAGCCGTCATGAAATAATAGTTGGTTGATCAATTCTTTGAAACTTTGAAGCTTTGCATTGATAATAATAAACTTTTATTGTTGCATTTTAACGTGTGGATGTTGGAATTTTTCCAGACACTAGACGCGGAAGTGGTGTGTCACTTGACAGCGGAGTGGTTAGTGCATGCTTTGCTCATGTTTTTTAATTGACTTATTTATTTAAAGCACTTATTGAGCATATTATATCTTTATCTTAAGCATGGCTGTCCATTTCTAGGGCATTAGACAGAGTCAGGGAAAAGTCATAGAAAACAGATTATTTCATTTTGGATGTCCTTTAGTTTTCTTTGTCTGAAAATGTTTATTATTATTTCAGGACTGTTCACAAAAATTAATCTTTAAAAATGCATATTTTTGATAGACTGATAATGATTTTTCTGGTGATCGGTTTGAATTTTCAATGAAATACTGTTCCATAGCCATGACTCGAATCCTGGGAAAGTGTTTACTCCTAAAGCCATGAGGTGGGGAACTATCCTCATATTCAGGCAAGAGCCCTGAAGAATTTACTTGATGGGTAAAAAATGTGCAATGTCCAGTTGACAATAGGGGCTAAACTGTCTTCAATGAAACAGAGTCTGAACAGGATGTTTACTTTTTCCCCAAATTAGTTCCCCCCCCCCCCCCCACCCCAGCAGAGGAAAACTTGTTCTAGTTCTATGCGGCAACTCTGCCATCAGTTTATCTGCTGTGGTGAGTTTCTAGAAGCCGACATGCAGCGGGTCGTCAGATGTTGATGATGCTGCTTCAGACGTCGCAGCAGACACACACTGATGTGGAAATTTGTTTCGACAGGCGTCTGCTGAATCGGAGAGCGTCGGAAGCTGTCAGGAGCCGCACCGGTCCAGTCGGTTTCTCGGTCTGCCGCTGACGATGCCAAACGCACCACCCAACCAAGGACCCAACCAAGGACCCTGACAAGCGTCGTCGTTGTTGTTGTTGTGAATCCCAAGACGAAAGTGAAACTAGTTCAGCTTCAGAGTTCTTGACGGTTGCTATTGGCAACCGTTTCCATGTCAACATCTCGACAATCTTCATTGTGCTTTACCTGTCCAAGTTGTCTAGTGTGGAGACTGGGATGATGAGAGCAGTCTTGTAGTCTAGAATATCTGGTCTGACCGGACATTGAAAATGATAGTCACGCCAGGTGTGATTTTTCAGTTTAATATCTATGGTTCTTACGTAGCAATTGTTATACTGGTCTGTGTTTTGCTAGTTTTCTCAGAAAGTTCCCCAAGAATTGTATAGTTGCACAGACACACTTTTTGATTTTTGTCATGTGGTTGAGATCATGGAGTGTTCGTGACATGATAATCATCATGATTGTGTTCTAAGATTTGCTTAGAAAGGTGAACAGTGGCATGGGTTCTTAAGAGGCTATCAGTCATGCTTTATAAATATTATGTTTATTACTTGTATCATCACAGTTACAAGTTCTTGTAGTACAGGCAGTTTTATGAATTGGGTATTATTTTAAATTGGTTATTAGTAATATTGAAAACTGGCAACTGTTTTAATAAATAGGAAAATGCCAATGTTGATCCTTCACTTCAAATGGGTAGGAGCCAGTTGACAGTATGGATTATTAACAATAATACGGAAGATGGGCAAAATATGTACGGTAGTCTGGGGTTGCATCCATTTTCTCTTTAATCCATAACTGACAACTGTGAGTGAAAAATTAGTATCCATGTGTATGGAGTAATCGATTGTATGCTCCTCTGGTAATAATGCGCATTTTCTTTTGAAGAATAATGAGCCAGAAGAAATGTGTTTAACCATGAGAACTGCTAACCTGGGTAACTCATAGAGACCCATTGCGGCACATCTGCTAGCCTTAAGGCTATATCTATAGACATCACAGATTTTGTAGAGCACGTTGGTTCTTGTTTGACTATCTATATATGGTTTAATTGTATTTAATTATCTTTGTTTCAAGCTAGGCATCTGCAAAGTTTAGTATCTCTTTTGTTTCTGTTAATGCTAGTGTTCTTACTGTTTCTTTTGTTGCCGTTGGCTTTACCAGTACTGTTACGGTTTGGTGTTCAGAGACGAGGCATTCTACAATCTACATCCAATTTTTAGTCTACAATGTGATTGATACATTGATATATATCCCTGGAGCTACAATTCGAATGCGTTAATTCATTTGGAGCATTTGTTTGTGACCTCTTACGCATATCCACTAAGTGTAGTACACTCAGACAGTTTCCAAGTGTTGTTTGTCGGAGCTTCGTTGCGCTGTTTATTTTAGGCTCTAGGAGATCGGGCGCCTGGGTTTTCTCAAGCACCGTTAGAAACAACAGATGCTGTGTATATATGTTTCGAGCGAAAGTGGTTCGAAAAGCCAACACTAAGTCGATTGTTTATTGGAGACAATTTGTTTTCTCGGTTACGAAGAGAATCTCATCTGCTTCAGTTTTTTTTCTCCCCTCAAAATAACATCTCGGCAACAGCAGTATTAGCAAGGGGACGTTACTACGACAGATGACAGAATGTTTCAAGATACTTTTTTTAAACATTGTACTAGAGTAGATTGAGCCTCGTTGGACAAATCGTGTAAACCATGGATGCCCGCAACTGCCCCTCCCCCCTCACCTATTTTTTAACCACTGCTTTTGTGTTTCTGCAAATTTCTTTGCAGTGAAGTCGTGATGATGCAAATCATGTACAAAGTGAAACTGAGAAATTCATATTTAAAAACCTCTGGATTTTTTTCCAGCTTTGCATTTTCAAAATCTTGCTAAAATATTTAACCATGACCATTGTGTTTCGTCCCTCCTGCAAAAATAGCTGCGGGCATTTATGTGTTAAACATAATTAGAATGCGTGAATAATTATGCTAATGGTCAGTTATGCCTGATGTTTAACACTTTGACTATGAGAATGTGCTAAAATACGACTGATTGGTAAATGAAGCATTGTAAATGGCTGCTACTGCCTGCCATTGCATAATTGAATGACAGAAATTATAATTATCATTATAATTAATTTTAATTGAAATTCCTGAAGTAGAAACAACAATTGTAATTTGTTAGCATGCCATAGATAAACAGAGCCATGGTGCTAATAAATTTAAATTAAATAAAAACTCTTAGCACCTATGAGAACTTCTACACCATGCTTTCTTATGGCTGAACCTAAGCACATCATGAAGAAATAACTAATTAGTAATATCAACCCAATGACAACTCGTATACTAGACGTACAATGTACAATTGTAAAACAATGAACCCTTAACGTATGCAGATACATTGCAGAACTTCGTATGTTGAAGACTCGTTTTTTCACAGAGCGTGGACTGCAATTCATGTTAATAAGATTTCAATGTAATATAAAATAATATGAAATATTTATTTGTTATCGTTAGTCACAAACTGTTTGCATGTGAGAGAGAGAGAGATTACTATTTTGTGATGTTATACGGACTTTTTAAAACCAGATTTGCACCTTATAGTCAACCGTGCAAATGACGACGTTACTTCTTGCAAGTGTAAATATTCTATGTACGAAGAGATATTTTAACAACTGTTGTATCCCTTTAAAAGAAATGTGTTGTTTTGTGCAACCTTACTTGTTGATCCCAAAAATGATATTTCTCTGGTTATTTAATCCCAGGTAACAATGTAACCACTTATACCAAATATGTTCTACTATGGGGTGAGGTTTGTCTTACCCCAGGGGGAATTGTCTGGAGGGTTTTGTCCGGGGGGAGGGGGTTGTCCGGGGGAGTTTTTGTCCAGGGGGAAATGTCTGTGCCCCGGAAAAAGGAGGAGGGCGACACTAGTCAACCTTAATATGACACAGTGTCGTTAAAAAGCAACAAGCAGCCAGCTCCGAGTGTAGGACAAAAGCCCCCCCAGGACAAAAGCCCCCCAGACATTAGCCCCCCCCCGGACATTAGCTCCCCCCGGACAAGCATAGAGGACATCCTTCATCACTGTTGCGCATTGAACGTGGCGTGGTGCCCCTGTCACTGTGGCATTCATTCCCTTGACCCCTCTCACAAGCAACTGGATCTGTCACTGCTATTACCTTAATACCTTTGAGAGGCTGTTCCGTGGCCCTATATTGTAACGATTGGCCTCGCTAAACCTACATTGTATGTTTGCTGAATGACTCCAGGTATTAGACGAAGATTGATGCACATGTACATATGGTAACTGGTTGAGGTCAGTCAATATATAATAGATCATGTGTTATCAAATTTCACTCTTGTACATTAGCCTCATTTGTTGACCTAAATCCTAGAGCTAATGAAAGATGGTACTGAGTAAACGTACACCACTTACTCGGGGTCACTTGCACTAGAAGCTTCTGTGAAAGCCCTAAACTGACTAGAGTGCATGATGCCTCATGAACAACCTCCGTGCATTTGAATTTGTGTGTGGCGAATTCCTGCTGAGAACTGCCAAGTCGGGAAGAAAAGAGGGAAAGAAAACAAAAGAATCTAGACGGATGCTGCTTGACTGGATGATGGTGGTCCATGGATGGATAGTTGGATACAGTAAACTGATGAAGCTGGGCATCGAAAGGAATATGTTTGAACACACTTGGTCTAAGCAAACATATCAAATGCTGCAGATTTTGTGGCTGCTCTATGGTGACCTACAGCAAACATCTGAATATGTAACAGCTCTTTGCGTGGCATTTCTGTCACATTGCATGCATTAAAATCATGTGGACCAGATACTACTACCACTACTATCAAATGCACTACCGCTACTTATAGTAGTAAGCTGCCAGATCATCTTGTATGCAAATCTGTGGCACACCGACAGGACAAAATGACAGGAATAACAACGTGATATTGATTGTAGGTTATTCAATAGGACACACATTAAATGTACATATCAATATATCATTGTACAACGTGGGCACACTTCGTTTATATCTACAGTCAGTTGTCAGTTAGAATTAGCCTCCTCCCTCAGTATTCTCCGTAGTATCTTCCCACTGGGAGATTTCGGAATCTCTGACCGGAATTCAATGCCACCCGCAAGTTTCTTGAAAGGCGCAACTTTCCCTGAAACATTACAAATTACAATGCACTGAATGCAAACAATGCATCGACTTACGTCCATCTGAAAAAATCATGAGAGAAGAGAGCCCGGAAACATTGTTAAATTTGTTTTTACGAGAAGCAAATACATGTTCATTATACATTGTACATGATTAATTAATTAATAAGCTATTTACCCAATAATTAACTAAAACATGAAATCAATTATCAGAATTGCATGAGAAACGTGATAGAAATAATTAGTAAAACAGCGATGGAATGAAGTTGAGGAAGCCAAGCCAACCTCCTGAGGATTAGCCAAATCCTGGAAGTGGCGGGGACAAGAGAATTATCTGGGTGTTCACCCTCTGACTATCTGGCAATTCAAACACTGGGTGGCCTCTGCAACCTACCCTCAACATAATGGTGCAGTTCTTGGGCAGAAACTGTTGCCTTAGGTCGAAGAACTACGTAGGCTTTCGGTGCTTCTCCCAGTTTCTCGTCTTTCTTGCCAACGACAGCTGCATCCAGTACGAGAGGATGCGTCAGAAGAACGGCCTCCAGTTCAGCCGGTGCTACCTGTAACCAGTACCCATTAGAAATTCTCCCATTCATCTTTTGATCGAGTCATCATAAAACATATCTGAGCGATTATTAGCAAGATGCTCTAACGTAATTGTTGGAATAGTCTATAGATCCACTTATTCATAGATCATATGTATAACAAGTATAATCTATAACAAGTGCACATAAAAACAAACAAACTTATTCATAGGTAATATAATATACAGACACGCACAGACAGGCAGATAGTAATACGATTTCCGATCTCTATATTGCTACAGCAGCCAATAAAGTGAAGTAGATGGCACAAGAAATTTCACAAATGTTCAATGCTCAGCCAAAACGAAAATCGATAGCAATGATAGGCAGCTAAGGTATAACAAATTCAAGGTCCACAGAATAAGGCAGACTGACAGCTATAGTGGTAGCGGTAGTGGATGGTGCTGATTACTGTTGTGGCAAGAAAGGTAGAAAGGCAAGGCGAATTGGCCTAGGAAGAATCAGGGTAAAATTTATGTTAAGAAAGGTTTTAAGTTTTGAGTGGAAAATCTGCACAATAATAGTTAGACATGGAGTTTTGATGAGTTCTTAGAATGGATCAGACAATTGCCAGAACTCGAGCAGAATTTCTGATTGTCATTGATCTAAGAAAGGACAACTGGTTCAGGTACTATGGGGATAAAGACAGATAGAGAGACTGGTGTCAGCATGGGCGGAGTTTGGTTTCCGTTCTTGGGGGGAGAGGGGGGCTAATGCCTTCTTGGGGGGGGGGGGCTAAGCTCGGAAAAAGATACCATTTTCATGGTAAAAAGCTGAATCTGGACCTTCTTGGGATAAACTCCGCCCATGGGTGTCAGGATTTTGCAACAAAATCATGATTTCTTGAGAAAGAGATTAATACCAGTATCTATAAGGACAGGTTAATTGTTTTTTGATGGTGACAACAACGATAGGTGCACAGTCTTTGAGCATTGAGATATGATGCATTGATAGATATATTATAAACTGAGATCAAAAAAATATAATAGATGAGGTGTTGGCCAACCTGAAATCCTTTCACTTTGATCAGTTCCTTGATTCGATCACTGAGAATCGTGTGCTGATCATCATCATAATGGCCGACATCACCTGAAACGAAATGAATCAGCAAAATAGGTAATGAACTGGAGAGCAGGCTTACTGTGATGGTAAATCAAGTCAAAGAATATAATGCACGATTATGATCAAAATTTTTTATTCTTTCAAGAAGTCCTTCCATACATATAGGCCTATGTCATAAATATTTCAGCATGGCAAACATCAGTCCATTCTTCATATGTTTTTCTTTCTTTTACCTATCAACCTTCCCTGTCAACTGTCATCCTTTCCTCCCTTTGTCTTCCTTCCTCTATTCTTCCATTCTTTTCTAAATCCTCAATTTTTTCTTTCTTTGTTCCCTTCCTTTCAATCCTACATTCAAAATGTATTTTCTTTACTTCATTCCTCCGTAGCTTATATACTTCCATGTTTCCATCCATTGTTTCCTTTCTTCTTCTTGCCACTTCTGTCTTTTGGCACAACAGTTGCAGAAGCAAGTTAATTGTTTTTACAAAATGGTCTTCTCTGAGAGAAAATTGATTGCTCTGACTACGACTAGGTTCCGGTGCGCCATCGTTAGATGCAGGGGCGGAAACCTGGTCCGAACTTTGGGGGGGACGGACGAGCGGCTGAAAGACGATCGCTGAAGCGCGAAGCACCGAGTTGGGAGGGGTGAATTAAGGTTGTTTTTAATATTCACACCTAATTGTAGCATTTTAGCTGTCGTCAAAAATGAAAAATGATCCATTTTCTTAGTCCCAATAGAAGTAGTTCAAACTGTAATTTGTTATTGAACACGATCGGAGTGCAGATTGTATTAGACACCTTTTTAATGCTGATATCACAAATTTATATAATGATGGAATGTGCTAAATTTCGCAAAACAGTTTTGCAAAAAAACTATCTATGCATTTAACATAGACACCTCTGTAATGCAATCAATCAAAATTATATATAAGAAAATCATGCTATGTAGTGAATATTACTCAAATTCATGACTAAAATATTTGCGTTAATTTATTACATGCAAATTATGTTTATTAGAAAGACTAAAAAGAAAACACTGATAGGAATGAAAATCTACTCTTGTCTATAATTATTATATACATACTATCAGAGCATATCAAAAGAATTCCGTTACAGAACTGCATGACTTTTTCTCAGCCTTTTGATCTACCCTGGTAAATAACTGCCAACCAGATGACAATGACTTTTTCAAAACTTTTTTGCTGCGAGGATGTGATTTTACAACTGTCTAAGACCATTATAACTGCCATTTTATTTAAAATCAACACTTCTATGTGAACTTGCACGTTTAAAAGCCCTGCCAACTCTCATTATGCATAGATTAAATCCGTTCAAGAGACCAAATCGTGGACGGAGTTTGGTTTACATTTTTGGGGGCTAAAAAAACTTAAAGTTTGGATATGAGGCGGAGACTTGGTCCAGATTGAGCGGCGCCGGAATTTTTTTCTCGAATCAAAAGTTAATGAGCCTTTTTAGTCATCGAGTTTAATTTAAATCTAATAAAAACCATACTATCTTGCGTAAACACCTTTTTTAGTCAAGTAGTTTATTTGAAATATCATAAAACCATACTAATTACCGTAAACACCTTTTTTAGTCATCAAGTTTAATTGAAATCTCATAAAAACGATACTATTTAGCGTAAACACCTTTTTTAGCCATCGAGATTAATTTAAATCTTAAAAACATACTATTTTGTGTAAACACCTTTTTTAGTAATCGAATTAAATTAAAATCTCATAAAAACAATATTTTTTGCGTAAACACCTTGTTTGGTCAACGAGATTAACTGAAATCTCATAAAAAAAACATACTATTTTGCGTAAACACCTGTTTAGTGATCCAATTTAATCGAAATATCACAAAACCATAATTTATTCCGTAAACACTTTTTTTAGTCATCGAGTTTAATTGAAGTCTCATAAAACCATACTATTTTGCGTAAAAACCTTTTTTAGACATCAACTCATCGAGTTTGTTTAAAATCTTATAAAACCATACTATTTTGCGTAAACATCTTTTTCAGTCATCAATTTTTATTTGAATCTCATAAAAACCATACTATTTTGCGTAAAAACCTTTCTTATTATCGAGAATAATTGTAATCTCATAAAAACCATACTATTTTGCGTAAACACCTTTTTTAGTGACCGGGTTTAATTGAAATATCGTAAAACCATATTTTTTTCCGTAAACACCTTTTTTAGTCATATTGTTAAATTTAAATATCATAGATCTATACTATTTTCCGAAGACACCTTCTTTGGTCATCGAGTTTAATTTAAGTCTCATAAAAACTTTACTATTTCGCGTAAACACCTTTTTTAGTCATTGAGTTTAATTGAAATCTCATAAGACCATAATATTTCCGTAAACACCTTTTTTAGTCATCGAAATTTGTTAAATTCTCATAAAAACCATACTATTTTGCGTAAAAATATTTTTTGGGAGTTTAATTTAAATCTCACAAAACCATATTATTTTTCAGACAAAAAGTGTGTCGACCTTTTCTTGGTCATAGAGTTGAAATCTCATAAAAACCATTCTTTTTCCTTACACACGTCGAGTTTAATAGAAATCTCATGAAACCATACTAACTTTCCGGACACACCCGTTTTAGTCAACGACTTTAATTGAAGTTTCACAACAACCATGCTATTTTTCCTGGATAAAAAAGCGTTAATCATCGGATTCAAGTTTCGCTCGTGAAAATTTCTTGGGGGCTAACCCCGGAAACTATACCATTTTTCTTGTGACAGACCTGAATCTGGGGTCTTCTTGAGGGGTTTGAGCCCCCTAGCCCGTTATAAACTCCGCCCATGGACCCAATGATGTTCTATGTCCCACTGTTCGTTTTCCAGAGGAACAATAAACAAAATACTTACTTACTTACTTATTTACGTATTAACTTTTCCTTTTACTTCTGATGTTGAACATGACGCTGATTTGAGCCTGAAGAGAAGCTGAATTGAATTTAGCAGAAACCCGACATGTGACGTTGTGAGTTTGTGACGTTGGGTGTTTTCAAGTCTTTATAATAATTGGAAATGAGTTAAAAGAGGTGTCTTATCTATACAGCATAATGTTCGCAAACTATCCAATGTGGGACTTAATAACTTTTGGTTAGTGCCTGGATTGCTCTGGAGTTCATAACATTATAAATATTTACTTCATCTGCTAAACTTTTTTCTCTAGTTCCCTACTGAAGATTGTGTACATGTCCTAACGCTTGAACATTGGGGGGGACAAATGCATGGGCCGTCCCCCCCAACGTCTTCTTTGGGGGGGACCGTCCCCCCCTGTCCCCCCTAGGTTTCCGCCCCTGGTTAGATGCCTCGTTCATTAGACACCACTGCCACACACACCAATGCCACACCAGTGTAGCAGAAGACTTCACCAATTAAGAATAATGATAATAATTATTAGTTTCTTGTCCATTGTGTACCTGTAAGTAGCCAACCATCGACGATTGTTTCAGAGGTAGCTTTCTCGTTTTCATAATATCCAATCATCACTTGTGGTCCACGTATGCACACCTCTCCACTTTTGCCAGGTCCCAACGACTCTCGTGTTTCTATGTCAACCACCTAACAACCAAAAAGTTGCAATACAAAGTGTATTTTTGTGAGAATGGAACAATAATGACAATAATGACAAACAATACCAACAACAGAGAAAGACGAGTCTCACTCATTTGCAACTTTAGGCAAAATGCAAAATGTTTCCAGAATAACTGCTTTTAGGAACAATAGTAAGGCTTTCCAGTTGCAGTAAATCAGCAGAAAGACCACCATCTGGTTTCACCATGGACTGAAGAAATGAATCCACAAACGTCAACAGGGGCGCAACCAGAAAATTTTCCTGGGGGGTGCTCAAAATTATTATTGTAAGCGCCGATGGTGCGAAGTAGAAACTTGCTTGATTGTGTAATCTTAAAGACCGAATGACCCCTACCCCCCCCCCCACGCACCAAAAAAACTCATCGGATTTGGAAAAATTGCGTGGGTCACCTTTTTAGCCTGGGGGGTGCTCAAGCACCCCCCAGCACCCCCCTAGTTGCGCCACTGAACGTCAATATTTCTATAGAAGAATGCCAAACAAAAGGATGTGATGAAACCCAACATATATGCAACATTGTACCAAGGTGAGAATAGCCAGAGGGTTTGGCGTTCAACTTACCTAGTCTGTCTTAGGATCCCACATTTTCAAGTCTTTATACCCAACCCCCAACCCCATAGTTATACAATGCTCAAACTGAAAGCACTTATTAGTGTAGAACCATTAAAGGTCGTTGTGTAAAACAGCCTTTAAATAATTATATCAGTTTATCAGTAAGATCCTGCCATGCAGTAGATCGAAACAAATGGACAATATCTTTGCAACATGTGGACCCAAAACGTCCTGAATCAGCCAAGTTAGCACAACACCTTCCAAATATAATGGATCTTCCGAATCATTTGCCGATGAAGCAGCTAATTGGGAGTTAAATACTCTCTAATGTTCATAGGATTTGCATGTAAGATCCTAATGAATCAGTGTAAAAGAGTGCTCAACCTGCATTCAAATTCTAGTCCTAATATTGATAATAATGACGACAATTTATATAGCACCATAGCACACCGATGCTGTTACAATGATTGATCGTGAGCATGCGTGATTTACTAACTTTCATATGCGTGTTGTTTATGGTCAATCCAACTGTGTGATATTTGTTATTTTCTGGTGCATTTGAATGAGTCAATGGGCTTGCTTCAGTCAGTCCATACCCTGCCAATAAGAAAACACTAAAAACAAACAAGGAACTGTGTGTGACCTGCATAGGTAAGTCACAGTTGCTTGTGAAAGGCATGCATGTATGCATGTATGCATGTATGAATGTATCGGTATGTATGCGTATGTGCATATATGTGTGCATGTATACATTCATGTGTGCACATGTGTATGTATGTATGTGTACATATGTACATGTATGTGTGTTTGCAAGCATTTATGTAAGTATGTATCAGGACTTTTAATATTGCGCACTTCCAGTACCTCACAAAAAGCACTATTATAGGTAGATAAAAAGAGGAAAGTAATTAAGCCTGCCCTTTGTGTTTTGTCTTTGGTCAACAGATATCTTTAGACTTTAGGCATATATCATAAACAAGACATTGGCAACCAATAATAAGATGGTACCTTTATAACCCTGCAATTACTTTGATACTCCTGGGGACTTGTAAAGACGCTATTGTGACATTCAATCAAAAAGCTCAGCATACCTTGTCGAAAGATGAGCTGATTTTGAAAACGGTCAAGCAGTTCGTTGATGGTATCAGCTGATGAAGGTGCAGCACCAACAAACATGTTTCTTATGGAAGACAGATTGTAGTCCGCAACCATAGGTTGCTTGGCGAGGAAGAGCAACAGTGGAGGTGCGATGTGCAAATAAGTCACCTAAACAAACACAGGCGAAAACGTACATCTTAAATTGAGAAAACAAAACAGTTATACCCATACTAATCCTAGGCCCTTTTATCAACAAACATAATAATTTTAACTCTTAATTAATATTTTTAATTAATAGTTGATAATTACTATGCTTCCTGTTTTATTATATCATCGTAATGTAGTAGCCTAGTAAATTGAAACGAAATAATTTATACAAGCCTTTCAAAACTGAATTGTAGACTCAAAGTGCTGTCCCATATGCTCGCCTTATTTTATATAAGCTTAGTCTACGAATTTTATACCCAACGAACACATTTCCATTCACCTTTACACTTACTTCATTCACATTTTTACTATAATTTGTTCAACTTTTCGTTATTTCAAAACCACCTCCACCATTAATACTTATATAGGCCTACCCTGCAAAGTGTTCTTTATCTAGACTTTCAACTTCCAAACAGGACCCTCCACATACACAGGTCACAGGACATAATTGACTCCACTGCAACCACAATGTCACACACATCATCACATTATCTGTCTTTCAATGACCTCACCAGCTGTAGAAATACTACCCAACGTTGTTTGCTGCACCATAGTCTATTTCACTTCCTTCCCTGGAGTTCTTATAACTAGGCCTATACTCCTCCATCTAAGAAAAGATCCAGTGATGTACCCAACTTACTCGATATTTCTGTATCGTTTCCAGGTATGACGTAGGTTGGAAGCTGGGAAGAATGACGAGTTTGGCGCCATTGGACAACCCATTATTCATGACATTCATCAGACCGTAGATGTGGAAGAAAGGTAAGACACCCATCAGACAATCAACACCTGCCTCGTAGCCCATCACTTCTCTTCCTCTGTCGAAAGCAAGTCAGTCTACGACACTGATTTCAAATTTATACAGAAGTAATTTCCAATTTAAAATAAAACTTATGAATCTAAGTAATCATTGAGCCTATGTAAATGCAAGCCCAATGCAAGGTAGACTAATGGATAGTTATTTAGGTCTAGACCTGTAGGCCTGTTAATATTTGGGTCTGCATTAGTTTTGCTTTATCATTCAACACGCTGCCTATAGTAACAACTTTCTCAATTCATTCGCTTAGCCTATTAAAATCTGTGGTACCCACATATATAACTATAGCAATCAAATAGACATTATCACAGCGATGACATAGGCCTAATATTAGTGGTGTTCTAATCTATCTAATCTGAGATCACCCTACCCAAGACATGTTCCAAGCCACGTAAACGCCGAAGTTAGGGAGAGACAGCTAATAAACCAGAATCAAATGCATGTGGGATTTAGTTAAGGTCGGTCCTATACATTTTCTTCAGATCAAGAAATTAACGTTCATTCAGCAGTCAACAACCCATATGCATGAAGTGTTTATCTGGATAGCCTGGATAGGCCTATAGCTGATTGATCATTTGCAAAACAAAAGATACCTGTCTTGCTCTAAGTAGACCTACTGAATTAATTGACTTACTCCATTTGTATAATATTTGCAACTAGGTTGTAGTGTGAAAGCATGACAGCTTTTGGAAGTCCTGTGGTGCCACTTGAAAATGGAAGAGCGGCAACGTTTTCTTTCGGCTGGAAGTCAATATTTTCTGGAAACTCGCTCATGTCATCTTCAAGAAGGTTCGAAAATGGTCGACATTTCTCCCCTTCACCAAAGACAATAATTTCCTGAAAATGAAATGCTCTGCACATTTGCATGTAAGCTTGCATTTGCCTAAATTTAAACCTACAGACCATGTAAGAGTTATGCTACATTATTATAGGTTTATACTCTATAGATTACCAACGGAATTTCAGTAGGCCTAGTACTAGCTGCTCAGCAGGTTCCTCATGCTGAAGACATTGACTAAACATGTTCTGAACTAACAGACCTGCTGATGGTAAAGCAGTTGTAAAAGCCTTCCTCTGCCTTAGACGAAAATAATGTCTCACCTGTAACTGACTGCGGCTGAATCCTGACAACTTGACAAGACACAGTTTATATGGATTGGTGGTCACCTTCAGCTCAATATAATAAGAGTGATGCTGATACTCTTCATCTCAGGTTTTCCCACATCCACTTCTCCTCTTCTACTCTTGACCAAGAAATTATATTGAATTCTACCCTTTATTTTACTGACAAGGTCGACCTGGTTTCCAGATCTTGCTTCCACACGGCATACACCAACTGCGTTCCATGAGCAGATGATTTCTAAGCGGTGCTATATAAATGTTTGGTTACAATTACAATTTACAAAAGCGACTGCTACGGAGCAAGCAAAGTTAGACCTAGCAGGCAGCAGCAGAGCTACATCTCGCAGAGTCAGACTGGATTTCTTACCTCTACGCTTGGACATTTTTTATATTTCTTACCTTTATGCTTGGACATTTTTTTATTTCTTACCTTTATGCTTGGACATTTTTTTTCTTACCTTTATGCTTGGACATTTTTGATTTCTTACCTTTATGCTTGGACATTTTAGATTTCTTACCTTCAGGCTTGGCCATTTTTTATTTCTTACCTTTACGCTTGGACATTGTTGAACGGCTGCTTGAGCGACAGGTAGAAGAGCTGGACTGGTGATGAGGAATCGTGACTTTACGTGATTCATGGCATGCTTCAGTTCACCTGCAATTAATTTAAGGTCTGATCAGGTTGTAATCATCTGAAGAAACAGTCCTAAGCACCTTTAAAGCGCTGGCATTATTTAGTTACTATAATTGTTGCCCTATAAGTTACTAAAATGTTTAGACTGTTAATTTTGTCTATGACCTTGTTGAGCTGGTTGTCAAAGACTATCATGCTGGCATAACCAACTTAATTGGTGTCCCTAAAGCACCACTCTTCCAGTCCGCATCGAGTTCACGCTGTCCATATAAGAACATATTATACAGTATATCGCACTTAGACCTACTGCCCTTAAGTTCTACTTAATTAACTTCACATCCGGTTGATAAGCTCCTCAGACGAGCTTTCAGCCTTAGGGACACTCGGTCTGCCGCTTTTGCTACTGTTGATCAGTGATCACAATAACTTTTATATAAAAATCCTATAGCCTACACGAGTCTTGACTGTCTTGCAGTATCTTATGTCTTCACTTTCATTTGACTTGCATATGCACACCAGCCTAAATGGGTCAGAGGCCCAGAGGTCCCACTCGAAAATGTGAAGCAGACATCCTTAATTCTGACCCCCAAGTTTTGGCATAAAAGTAAACTGGGTGGCCAATATCCGGTATAAAAGTATGGACTGCCTCAATAGGTTTGCTCTAAGCAAAGAAGAAAGACTTGTAATTCGTTTGAACCTGCCGATTCCTTCGCTCGAAGTGGTGTTGCTGGTGTAGGTCTACAGGAACACTCAATAAATCATCAAAGTCATGATGACCAAGACCTTCAACATTTGCAACAACACAAACTATATCGTCCTTAATTTAGTCTCCAAACTTCTGGTGGATCCACTAACTCTTCCGTATGCAACTCTCCCAACCACGTCTACGACCTTGAACTTGCTGACAATCTGACAAACTGCAGCAGCTAAGATTGACATTTTCTTTTATTTGTAGTTTATAGCTTGATAGTACAAGGCATAGGCATACCAGTTGTGTAGGATGGATTCACAGGACTAAAGATGGCACCGGCTGCTCCAATAGCAATAGTTGCAATCGTAAATTGCGGACAATTGGGACTAAAGATGGTGACGACGTCTCCTCTACCGAGGCCGAGTTTCACGAAGGCGCTCGTGACCTTAGCAACTGATGTATGCAGCTGCGAGTAAGTGGTTTCCTGACCAGTGGTGCCATCTACCTACATGTGAATCAGCCAAATCAACAAGTTACTATATAATTATTATAGGCCTAATTGTGTAACTCGGTCCATTTGGATATCTTTGCAGACTAAGCTTAGGCCTACTTCTTAATTAATTAAGTAGCCTAAAGCAAAAACAAGTAACGGTGAGAGGCCTATATGTGATTTCATGGGGGTTTTTAAATTCTCTTTGTATGCTATTTGTATTCTAACCAATAATATAATTTATTCATCTATTATCAATCAACAATAGCCTAACTGTTTGTATGCATTCCGGAACAGGTCAAAAGACCTATAGATGGCAAGATAAACTTTTCACTGATTCATTAATTCACATCTCTTTAAACAGTATTTATAGTAGTGCAATAGGCCTTGCACAGGCATAATTATGGCCCTGACTGAAGAATCATTGTACTAATGCACAAACAAGATAGCAATCCACCAATTATCTATTCACCAACTTAATCCAAACAACAATACTAATTATTGCTATGAACACTTGTACAGTGATAAAAGGCTGCAGAGATTGACTTACTAGAGCTGTTAAATTGCTGTATTTCTGGAATTTATTCATAAGGAAATGAGGCAGAGAAATGTTGTCTGGAATATCTGAATCCGGATATGGACTTCGGATGACATAGTCATTGCTGACTTGGTGTATGCCTGAATGACGGTCTTGGTTTCCATTGTTCTGATACAGTAACTGTTGTCTCCTGCATAACACACGACTGTGACTGAGGATATGAAACTGATTTCTTGATGTGATGTTCTTGGATCCACGCTTTATTAAGGATGACTGAATGAACGAAGCACCAGATCGAGCCGTTGTACTAAGTGACCTTTGGCACAGTAGAAACTCCGCACAGAGTCCCATCCAGTTGGACATCGTCAAAAGATCCCCTCTGAAAATAAATTGTTCATAAATTTATCAAAGGCTTGCAAACGGATAAAATCGTTCTCACTATAATCACTGGAGAGACAGACAGACAAACAGACAAACAGACAGACAGGGAGGGAGGTAGACAGGCAGGGATCGAGGCAGGCAGGGAGGGAGGGAGGGAGGGAGGGCCAAACAGGTAGACTTCAGATAGATTAATGAACTAGACCTGCAGGCCATAAATGAGGCTCTATATAAATTCACATTTCTGTTGTAGAGGTCCGTCTGTCGAAAGAGAACGCTTGATGCAGTGCCAGACCGAATGTCCTAGTTTAACGAAGACAAAGGTTGAGAAGTCGAACATGGCTCGGGACTTTGAACCATAAGCTTAATGTGCAGTGCAAGCACGGCTGAGAATTTTGATTAACAGCAGCTGTCGCAAAAAACTACAGAGCAAAGAGACAAGACATTCTTTGGGTGCGTTATTTGAATGTGAATGAGAGCCGATGTTATGCTGCAACTTGTTCTAGAGGAAAGAAAATTAAAAACAGGTAGACACAGAAACGCATTATTAGGCTATATAAGAAACTGAGACAAGGACAACAGAGATAGAAAGGATATCAAAATTAATAGAAGATGAAGCTTTTGATCACTGTTAGCTCACTGAGTCAAAGAAAGACAGCCGCGCAGGATACCACAGATACTAAATTAATGGGTTGATTGATTGGCTGATTGATTGATTGATTAATTGATTGATTGACGAATCCCCATGCTTTGCATAAGCATACATTTTAGGCATAAAAAGCCTAAAACCTACATAAATCCAATGCAATGTTTATACGAGTAATGGAGTAAGATCTTTATAGAGCTACAGGTCTTGGCCCTTTAGTGATCGCTCTTGGGGCTTTATTATAATAGGCCTAAGCATCTGCATTAAATTTTTATCCGCCGTATACTTAGGCCTAAACTCGTTAATTCAATACGATAACCAAATGAAAGGGGACTGCATTCTAGCATATTAAATTACATTTAACAGAATAAAATAATAGCCTGCACTGTTTCCTACATTAGGGTACATAGGCCTATTATTATTCGCACAATACGGTAGCCTACTCAAACGATTTTCTACTCACTGAGACGAATGTAGCTGTGCACGATGACCTCGTCTATTCAACACAAAATGTGGCCGTAGCCGTAGTTGCTGCAGCCCTTAGCTTGCGATTGTTGATACAAGAATAATGTACTTTGAGTCCAAGCGACTTAGGCCTACGCGCAACTTGACCCAGAAGTTTAAAATGATAACACGCTTGCCTTAGCGTCTGCAGGAACCTTGACCCTAAGCAAGGGTAGGCCTACGTCTATCACGATTGATTGCTGCGGTGAAACGATTCAGATAGGCCTAATTAAGTCTCGGCCTAGGCCTATACCAATAGATGCTCATAGGCGCCTTTGTAAGTTGTAACGGCATGTGTTGTGTTACGGCGCCATAGAAAATGTTGTTATTATGCTTGTTGCTGTTTAGCGACACTGCCATAACAAGAGGATGATTAGTGTCACCCTCCTCCTTTATCCAGGCTTGGGACTGGCAGTGCTGGCACTGTCTATATCAATAGAGAGTCCTTGGGCCTATAATTATATACATGGGTAAAGTGGGTGGGAATGGTGACTCTGCCAGTGCCAGTCCCAAGCCTGGATAAAAGAGGAGGGAAATACTAATTATCTTTGAAATAACAGTGTCATTAAACAGCAAAAAGCCCAGTAGAAGTCGTTTGCTTGCGTTTCCACTGCACACCATGCAAAGTTTGAGCAAGAAAAGAAGAAATTGAGACGTCATCACTTTTGAAAGCTGCACCATCTACTTTTAGGCCATGTAACCCATGTTCGGAAAGTATCCGAATGAGTAATGACGTGTAATTCGAAGGAAGGGTAGAGGTTGGAAATTGAATGGAGCTGGTGAGATCATTGCGATGTGAAAGATAAGTTTTCTTAGTCAAGAATTACACAGAAATGTCTATTAAAGAAGAACACAGCAAGCAAAGGCAGCAAATACAGGTTATGAACTTTAAAATGTATTCCTTGTTAAACAGCAACTAAATAATTGTAGACCTACCTGTCATTAATAATTAGGCCTATGACATCTTCCCTCTAATGCTCTTGGCTTGGACCTCCTCCAGACTATACCCTGGTCCCTTGGACAACTCTTCCGACATAACGCACAGCGCTCGTGAATAAGTTGGTTCCCTGCACCTGGCTCTCAAGTGACGCTTTAGAAGTTTGAATAAACAATTATGATCACATATATTGCATAAAACCTATAAAAAATTATTAATAGGTAATTTTTTTGGATATTCCACAAAGAATGATTCACTTTGCTAATAACTTGGGTGCCTTTGTAAATAATGGTGACATGAGAAATACAATAATTGCAAATCAATTTAATGTAATCCATAGATATTTATGCTTTATAGTATACAATTCTTTCTATAGGCTCGTTGAGTCATAATCAGTTCTAAAACCTAAATTCAATTTTGTTTACAATGGCTGCTTTTACATTATCAAACATGAACTGAGAATTTCTATTGATCATTTGGTATTGATCTCTTCTTTCAGTAATCTCCTTAGTATCTTTCCACTGGCAGACTTAGGAATCTCAGACCGGAATTCAATTCCACCAGCAAGCTTCTTGTGAGGAGCCACTCTTTCTGCAACATCAAATGCAGACACATGTTACCAAAAGCGGTTTATGTAAATGCAAAGAACAACACAACTGTCTTGACACATGTCAGTGTACTGGAGAGAAACAATAGAAAGCAATGTGCCTTTTCACACTAATGAGCCCAAATATTCATTATTTGGCAGTTTGTTGCCATTAACACCAGCCATTATTTTTGTCCAAATAATTATTATAGAGTAATCTTAAAGTCATTAAAAAATTAAATGAAAGCGTCCAATATAAACCTAATTTAGCCCAGTGCAGAGTGTAAAATTATTTCCTTCTAACTATAGAACACAATGCATTTTATATAGCTACACCAGAACACAAGAATGGTTGAGTCTGTGAGAAGCTAACATTAATAATTTACATGGATTAATGTTAGGGAGTTTCCAGGTGGCAACTACACTCACCCTCAACATATTTCGTCAGTTCCTCGGCGGTGACTTTTGCCTGCGGTTGGATAACGACGAAAGCTTTTGGTGCCTCTCCAAGCCGCTCGTCTTTTAGACCAATCACAGCAGCATCAATGACTGAAGGATGACTCACAAGTATGGCCTCCAACTCAGCTGGTGCAACCTGCATTCAGAAATAAAGACGTCGTTCAGAGAATGATGCAACATATTCGGGATCACCACTTTCATATTAACAGTAACTAGGCTACATGAAAATGTGGCTCCAACTTTATGCAACTATTTATGTGTTTCTCGTGATTTAAGCAGGCTTTATAAATACCATACAATTAAGTTGATCTATTAAAAAGGCACTCTAGATTATATTCATGAACTTAAAGTGGAACCAAGTACAACCAAAATATTTAGGACACATGAAGCTCATTTGACAATGAAACCATAAAATTATAGGCTCCATAATAATATTATAAGTCTGATATACACCAAACTCGCATTGGTATGTTGTCATACAGTCTTCATAAATATGATGTTGCTGCTGGTGACAGTCATGCTTAATTTTTTAAAACAACTATTAGGCCTATGTCTGACACGCATCACCTACAGAGAATATGAACTTCTAATGCAGTCATTCATATCTAGGTCTCTTGCGAAGAGTACACAATGAGCAAAGGTAGTGCAGCAACTGCAGCATGCATGCACACACACTTCCACTTCATTACGAAAACAATCACCAGTTCATGCAATAACTAATAATGACCAAGAGGATTGACCTATAAAATAGTAATAGTAGTAGTAGTAGTAGTAGTAGTAGTAGTAGTAGTAGTAGTAGTAGTAGTAGTAGTAGTAGCAGTAGCAGTAGCAGCAGCAGCAGTAGCAGCAGCAACAGCAGCAGCAGTAGTAGTAGTAATAATACCACTACTAATAATAATAATTATTATAATAATTAATACTACTACTACTACTAATAATAATTAATAATAATCGTACGTCTCCAGAGGGATCTCAGGTACCACAGGTAAAAAATAAAAAAATAATAATAATAATAATAATAATAATAATGTAGTTTTACTTCCATGTTCTGAGTAATCGTTACATTGTCACCTGCCTGATTTCCTTTGACTTTGATCAGCTCTTTGATCCGATCACTGATAATCACGTGACCATCCTCGTCGTAATGGCCAACATCACCTGCATCACAGCACAAAATGTACTCTTAGGTAAGCAAATGGTGTTGGATGCAGATTTGCTGCAGGCCATGCACAAATTGATCAGTATTCGGAATACAATTTCACCTATCTAATATAGAAACCCTGCTTATTCACTCCCATCTCCTGCTAAGCAAACGTGATCATTTCTTTCTCGATGCCTTTTTTGAATTTTTCCATTTCTTCTCTTGTCCTTTCTACATTCAGAAACACTATCAGTTCGGAAATAATGGAACCGAAATTAAATTTGGCTCAGTTTAGCACCAATCAAATACTGAGAGCATGCAGATTACAATATCATAATTATAGCAGCGATACTTTCTCCTGAATAATGCCTCAGCTTCAAGTATTGATGTCTGACATTTAAACCTCATATCAAATCAATTACTTAGAAAGCTTGCATCACGGATATTTCTGCGCATGCCTTTAAAAATGCCCTACTGTAAATGCCCACTATGTTTAACCAATCTTGTAATTTTTGCAGCATTCATCTAATTAAACAGTAAGTTTAATTGAACCTGTGCTTAGCCAGCCATCAATGAGTGTTTCAGCAGTGGCCTCTTTGTTTTCGTAATATCCCATCATCACTTGTGGTCCCCGTATACATAACTCCCCGCTTTCTCCTGGTCCCAACGATTTACGTGTTTCCACGTCCACAACCTGACAATCACAACACGCAGAACAAGAACAGAAAGTAAGAATATACTTACACTGATGTGTTGCAGGTATTATATAGGAAAAGCACATGTGCAAAACTAACATTCTTTTTGGAAATATGTTAACCTAATCAGTTTGCGCAATTTTATTATCACTTGCTTCCATCAACATTAGTTATCACTGTGGCAATTACTTTGATCAAAGCACACCACCACAGTGTAATGTTATTTTTCCAGCCATGTTTTGCCTTGCTGTAGAAGAAATATTTCACTTTAAGACTGAAATATTTACTTTTTTTCCATATATCTGTTTCTTACTTTAAATGAGCCATCTGTCTAAACTGGTGCCATCCATTTAAACTGGTTCATGCTAATGATACACCAAATTGATAGCTTTTCACATTGGTAAACTGTTCTGTTGTGCTGCACACCATCACAAATGCACCCCAAATTCAGCCATGTCTCCAATGTATATGCTGGATGTGCTCCACTGCTTCCCCCTCCAGCAGCTGCTCTCATACTGCATCATCTTAGTCCTCAAAACTGTGGGTACTGGGGTGAGGAGTGCTTCTGAGTAGTCACATTGAAGGGGCACTATATAAATCCTCGTAATGAATGAATGAATGAATGAATGAATGAAAGAATGAATAAAATTGAATATACATAATAATAAGCAAGCTATTTTATAATAAACTGAAATGCTAAAGCAGCAAAAACCAGATATTTTCATATGATTGAAAAGGTCTGATAGAGTGTTTTTGTAACAAATACGCCTTGATAAAACAATGCAGGGAAGCATCACTGAAACTGTGAAGTTATTTATCATAGGTCCAATCACGTGATCATGTCATATTCTAATTGGTCAAAATCAGCCAGACAAACTTTTGAATATGCCTTCCTTCATTTCAATTAATTATCTAAATACACTGAAGTTTAATTACTCACTTTGAACTGAGTGTTGTTAACTGCAGGTCCAATTGTATGATATTTGTTGCCTTCTGGTCCATTACAATGAGTCATGGGACTGGCTTCTGTCAGACCATACCCTAAAAAACAGATAACATTGGCAGAGACTTTGTAAAGTGATTGGCACACCACATCATGGATATAATTAGTATTATAGATAAGGCTAAGAAACATTCAGCCGCAAACACTGTATGCCTACCGGTATAGTCAGGTTTGCCTCAAAGTCATGCTCTTCATTTTGCTCCTCCTTCTGTTTCTTCTTCTTGTTCTCTTTTTTTAAAAACCAGCCTTTATGAAATTTCACCTTATTTAAATATACTGTATTCTTTTTTCATCTGAACTTATCTTAACTACCGTACTTAACTACAAACTCGGACTATTATATATCCTATATTGTAATAATTTTCTTCAGCATTTAACCTCATATCATTACTGAGTAACAGCCAAGCTACAGTCTACATGTAAGCATGTAGGCACATACCGTTACAATCTGAAAAACAGTTGCTGTTTAAACTGCCAGAGGCTACACTCTGGATAATGACAGTCAAATATAAACCCTTCGTAGAGAAGAGTGAATTATCTACCTTGCCGGAAAATGAACTGATTCTGAAACTTATTGACTAGTTCATGGATGGTGCTGACTGAAGCTGGTGCTCCACCAACAATAACGTGCTGCACTGAAGATAGATCATACTTATCAACCAATGGATTCATTGCCAGGAAAAGCAACAGAGGCGTGACGATATGCAGATAAGTCGGCTGCAAAGCATACACAATAGCATTAAATTATTATTATTTAAACAATAGCGCACATAGACTTGAATCTTGCAAATACTTATTTTCATCATCATCATCATCAATATCCTTAGGCTCAGTGCCCGTAGGAGTCCGAAGCCACTCTCTGTCTGAGTCTGTCTCGTGCCATGTTGCCCAGCTTCAACCGGTCCGGTCAGCAGGTCTGCTCCATACCATTAACATCTTGGAGCATCTAGATCACCTTGTCTGATTGAAGAGAATCATGAAAAAGAGGCACGAAGGACAACGTGGGTCAATGCCCGTTGTGTCCCACGCTCTCTCCCCCGACCCTCTCCATCGGTCTGTCCTGACCGGCCTTTGCATGTGTGCTCCACATCATGACACCTTGAAGCATCTGGGTAGCTATGTTACTTGTGTCGTGGTTTTGGCGGATTACAATCGTCTTGGTTTTTCACTGCCAGTGTATCGCCACCCATCTGGCAAACCTTCCTCATTTTGTCCGGGCTTAGGACCGGCACAGGGACGTTGTTGGTTCCCTGTGGCAGAGGATGGATGCAGTTTAACGTCGTGCCCAGTTACATAATTTTATATAGGCCTATGCTAGATAACTATGGTAAACTAAATAAGTAACTAATTACCGTAATGCCATCATTCGCATAAGTTGTCTAAATATACACACTAATTCAATTTTTAAAAATGCCAAAAATAATAAGTGTTGTACTCCTCCCTCAGGACCCTCACTCAAATTCCTGTAACTCCACTCCTCCATCTAAGAAATGATCCAGTGATGTACTCAACTTACTCGATATTTCTGTATCGTTTCCAGGTATGACGTAGGTTGGAAGCTGGGAAGAATGACGATTTTGGCACCTCTGGCCAGTCCGGCATTCATGATATTCATCAGACCATAGATGTGGAAGAATGGTAGAATGCCCAACAGACACTCTACACCTGACTGGTAGCCCATAGCATTTCTTTCTCTGTTGAAAGTAATCACTCAGAAATATTATAGTTATCATTTTCTAATTACTGTTAAATCAAACGTTTTAATTCAATAAAGAAATAAAGTAGCATTAACGTGAGCACAAGGTCGTGACCTGGGTAAACACACAATGCACACTTAAAAAGAGTATTAAGTTTTGTACATAAATATATGTGTGGGTGTGTGTGAACGGAATTACTACAAAACATAGTCAGTCAGTCATACAACAAACATCTCTGTGGTTTTGAATGTAAATTAGGAGACAGTAAAACAAAAGAATGAGAAACCCAAATACATAGGCTATCCAGTTTGACATAACAACACAAACATTACATAAACAATAACACTAATACCTGTCTAGTCTAACAGAACACAGATATAATATATAACACTATGCTGAGCGTTGTCCTTGGTTATGCGAAAAAACACAAGGCAGACAACACAAATCATGATCTGACTAATATATCACTATTACAATCATGGCAAAATGAGCACAATCATTGTCAGATAAAACAGTCTCCAAAAGGTTAGCTTTTCATGTAAATGTGTTTGGCATTCAAAACAGCATATTTCTGCAGCTCATCTATATAAATAAAAATGAAACTTTCCAATAGTTCGTTATGAGTGTTCTCGAAAACTAACGGAAAGATTGTTTCGAAAATTTTACAAAACCTTCCATTCCAATAGAACCGTGTTGTATTATGCTTTGTTTTCCAAAAAACGCACTCTTTTCCACAAAAGTGAACTTTGCAATCCGTTTCACCGCCATTTGCAAATTCAACAACATCGCTGCGTTGACCCGAAACACACTGACCAGACAGTCGAAACATGAATGAGGTCGCGTGCCGTGACGTCATAAGCAAGTCGAAAATTTTCCGGCTTTCACCATTCTTGGGCCGGACGGTGTAAGGGAGGAAAGGAGCGGAGGGAGCGGGACGAGGAGGGTGGGGAGGGGAGGGGTAGGGATAGAGGGAGGGTGAGAGGAGGTGGACGGGGAGGGTGAGTGGGAGGAGAGGGGGAGTGGGAGGGGGAGGAGCGGGACGAAGAGAGGGGTAGGGAGGGGGAGTGGGAGAGGAAGGGGGAGGGGGAGGGGGAGGGGAGGTGGAGGGGGGAGGGGAGGTGGAGGGGAGGGTCTTTTTTGCCACAGCAACGCGTGGCCGGGTACAGCTAGTGTATAATAGACGTTCATTCACAGCCTCATATGTAATTGTTCCTGATCCAGGTTACACCCAAATCACGCACATATATGTGGAGTATCTGTAAAAAGCGAGGCATGATTAATGGCCAACAAAAACTATTCCTGCTCCCAGTAATTAATTAACTGACTTACAGCATTTGTATAATATTTGCAACTAGGTTGTAGTGTGAAAGCATGACAGCCTTTGGAAGTCCTGTGGTACCGCTGGAAAATGGAAGAGCAGCAACGTTTTCTTTCGGCTGGAAGTCAATATTCTCTGGAAACTCGCTCATGTTATCCTCAAGAAGGCTCGAAAATGGCCGACAATTTTCCCCTTCACCAAAGACAATAATTCCCTGAAATAATACAAAATAATATAGATACAACACTTCTTTTCTAACTTCTAAAGAAAAAACTAGCACATGACTTTTAAAAAGGTCATCAACTTTAAAATTACCAGAGTTGCCATGGTTTTTAAAATAATTTGGAAGAAAGGAGAAAGACTAAAAAAAGTCACCAGACCAAAACATTTTGCCACCCTTTTTAACTTTCTGCTTCCACCCCTATCTTAACTAATGAATTATAGTTAAGAATGCAATCGACACAGAGCAAGTAAAGTTAGCAGAGTTATTACGTCTCACAGAATAAGACTGGATTTCTTACCTTTATGCTTTGACATTGTTGAACGGCTGCTCGAGCAACAGGTAGAAGAGCTGGAGTGGTGATGAGAAATCGAGACTTAACGAGATTCATTGCATTCTTCAGTTCACCTGCAATTAATTGAATGCCTGAGACGTCAATCATCAGGAAAAAGTCAGAAAACATATGTATAGGTTACCGACGAGCTTCCTGTATGTACCTTGGTGTCTTTGGTCTGGGTTGAGTGGGTGAAGGCGATATTTTTTCCATTGTTCTGTAGGGGCTGGCTGTCGTTGCAGACAATGTCATACGTGAGGCGCAGTGGGGTAGGAATATGTTCGGTGCCTTGGAGCCGGAAGGTCGTGGGTTCAAATCCACCTTAAGCGGCTCATCACACATTGCATGTTTACTTTCCTCAACACTGTGGTATTGGCAATTATCCATTATAATGGCTACAATGGGATTCCTTAAAATGTGCAATTACCATAGCCTATGTATGTATGCGTGTACACACAAAAGACCATCAAGTCAAGTGGATTTCTTTTCTCTTGAGCAGACACATCTAGTTGAATACTTAAAAAAGACATACGGGGACAGATACATATACAAAAACCGGTGGAATGCAACTCTGAGAACCACGACTATACGACCTTTAACTTGCTGACAATCTGACAAACTGCAGCAGCTAAGACTGACGTTTTCATTTCTGTCTAGTTTATAGCCTAGTAGTAGGAGGCATAGCATACCAGTTGTGTAGGATGGATTTACAGGACTAAAGATGGCACCGGCTGCTCCAATAGCGATTGTTGCAATCGTAAATTGCGGACAATTGGGACTGAAGATCGTGACAACATCTCCTTTGCTGAGGCCGAGTTTCACGAAGGCGCTCGTGACCTTAGCAACTGATGTCTGCAGCTGCGAGTAAGTGATCTCCTGACCAGTTGTGCCATCTACCTACATGTGAATCAACCAAATCAACAAGTTACTATAATTGTATATGTGATATATTATTACATTCTAAGGACTCCACAAGATAGGCCTACAAAAGCCCTACATATACACACAAGAACTACTTAGACCTAAACCAGCACAAGATATACCCCATTGGTCAACTAGGCCTTTATGATAAGATTCCACAACTCTACATGTATGACGACTTAAACTGTTTGAATGCATACCGGTTCACGTCAGAAGATCTACCTGTATATGGCATGGTAAATCTATAACTTATTTGTTAAATCACATGTCTTTGAGCAGTTTCCCTAGCAGAGGGTTGAAGAATTGCTCGGCTGATAAAAAAAACCACATCAATAATCCAACAGTCCAAAGATGATCCATTCATCAATTTAATCCTTCAACATTGCTTTGTGCAGTGATGAGAGGTTGTACAATATGTACATGTATAAACTCACTTACTAGAGCTGTTAGGTTGCTGTATTTCTGGAATTTATTCATAAGGAAATGAGGTAGAGAAATGTTGTCTGGAATATTCAAATCCGGATATGGACTTCGGATGACATAGTCATTGCTGCCTTTGTGTATGCCTGAATGACGGTCTTGGTTTCTATTGCTACAATGCAATTGTCTCACGCATACCCCACGACTGTGACTGAGGATATGAAAGTGATTTCTTGATGTGATGTTCTTGGATCCATGACTTATTAAGGATGACTGAATGAACGAAGCACCAGACCGAACGGTTGTACTAAGTGACCTTTGGCACAGCAGAAACTCTGCACATAGTCCCATCCAGTTGGACATCATCAAAAGATCCTGTTGAAAATATACAGATCATCAATTTTATCAGATGACTGTGAATCTATCAATTAGGTTGGCCATATGACATTGTGAGTGAGTGAGTTTTTAACGTGCAGTTGTACACAAAATGTGCAGTTCTAAATGGATTTGTGCAGCTGTAGAAGCACTTCTGTTACAGTTAAAACTAGCAAAAAAGGTCATTGTACTCCGATTGGAAGTAATTTACCACGGAGGATGGAAAAGGAAAGAAGGGGTTGTGCATTTATAAAAATTCCTTAAAAACAGCCCTGCAGACCGACAGACCGACTGACTGACTGACTGACTGACTGACTGACTGACTGACTGACTGACTGACTGACTGACTGACTGACTGACTGACTGACTGACTGACTGAGACAGAAACAAAGATGGGGAGGAGGAGAGGGGGAGATAGACGTTAGCGTGCAACTGCAAAAGTTCAGCAGTTGCTGGATTGAATGAAACCACGAAGTCTTGCAGAAATGAAAGCGGAATTGATGAAAAGGATTCATGCCAACGTAGAAGTCGATATTGGTGAAAGTAATAACCATGCATCGGGCAAATAAATACAAGGCTAAAACCCTGCTACGTTATTTGTAGGCTATATACTCACTTCAACAATGCCACATTATTATGCAAGTCTTACCTTAAACTTGACTATAACTATTAGGCCTACTCGCACGCAATATTCGACTCCTAGTTAATAAACAACAATTATCATGTATCCTAATCTACTTTGACATCGCGTTGTTCACCTATACTAGGCTACTAGCTAGACAAAACATCCATGGCCTAACGGTTATGTAGGCCTATAGGCTACTGGCCAGCCTAGCGCCTGCGGCAGAAGCTTGGGCTAGGCCTACGCATGATTTTTATAACCACCGAAAAACTGTTCAGCGTCAGCAGGTGGTTATTATCGGTGGTTATTAGTCGCGTTCCAACTTCCTTGATATCCTGTGTTTGTGTACTAGTCTAGTAGGCTTCGGCAGATGCTAGGCAAGCCTGCAGTCTGCAACGTTGATTATTTATGACATTTTGTAGATCGTTCAAATTATTTCGAACAGGAAATCCTAATTCTGTTCGTTCTTAAATTCTTAAACGATGTAGGCCTACATTGTATTGTAGTGCGCTGTATAACTGGTATTGTACGGATATGAAAATGTGTAAAGCGCGGCAAGCGCCTCTAACTAGACCTAAGCCTATATATCTTTCCAGCTATTCAGAGGCACTCCCAACGTGACATCCCCTCTAGCCTATAGTCGGTAATAAAATGTTTTAAAGCAGCGGACGTAAAGAGGGGAATATCAGCAGTGTTTAATGTAGACCCCTTCAGCTAGGGCCCTCCTCTGGGAGAATCAAGGATTTTGTGTAGGCCTATTTGGGGAAGTGTTGGGTGTTTGAATACAGTTCCCCCCCCATGAAATGATGTAAAAAATGAAATAATGCATTTACTAACACGATGTAAGAACTAACTAGGAATTTAATTTTTGTGTGAAATTTTTACAACAGATTAGATAATGGCAATCTAATCGTGATGATGATGTGGATGGAAGCTGATGAAGTTCATTATGACGACGCTTCTTCGAAACCCTTACATAAGACTTAGTTAGTTGATACGGTTGCTTGTCAGCTTGCACAAGATCGAGAAAACACATCCGAAGGTTCAGGGCCGGATTAAGAAATGTGGGGCCCTGTTCGGAAAATTTTTGGGGATCTTCAATCGAAAAATCCGATGACCTTTTTTAGTTGTTTGGTCGAAATTTCTTTAGAATATAGGCTACCGATTTTTCCCATCTGCATGAAACAGCACAGATGCTGACCTTAATTTTAGTCGCTTGGTCGAAATTTCGTCAGAAATCAGAATATAAAAATTTTGCCTCAAAAAAATTGTTTTTTCGCATGTGTGGGGCCCCCCTAAAGTGTGGGGGCCCCTGTTCGGCCGAATATATTTAACATGTCTTAATCCGGCCCTGTCCGAAACCAACCTCTTGGAGGAGAGTAATAAACAGCCTCTGCATAGGCCTTTCATGGTTTTTTGTGTAAGCTTCTTTGTTGTTGACAGTTTAACTGTAGGTCCACTGTTCTGATGTAGGGCTTATAGGTTTATATCAAACCAGCCTCTGAAAATAATTTATATGGGTAAAAACAATGGCCGTATTGTACTGACAAAGAGACTATGATTAACCCCACTTTTGAGTAATAATGACGTCACAAATACAACAATTTTTATTTTGTAATATCTACACTTCTGCTCTCCATAATTATTGATTATCTACGTTATTTTAATCACTGTTAGTTAGAACAGACAGATAGAATTCCTCGTTTTGTTGACATTGGTTAGTTTTTTTTACATTATCAAACATGTTCGAACTGAGCTTTTCTTGCGGTCATTTGGAAGTGATCTCTTCTTTCAGTAATCTCCGTAATATCTTTCCACTGGCAGACTTAGGAATCTCGGACCGGAATTCAATTCCACCAGCAAGCTTCTTGTGAGGAGCCACTCTCTCTGAAACATCCAACACTCCCACTTGTTACCAAGAGGGCAGTTTATTCAACGTTAAAGTACTTGAAGTCTTTACTTCTTCCATATCAACACGCAAGACATTCATTATTATTGACGTTTTATTGCTATTAAGCAACCAATAATCCCATCGTTAATTGTTTCTATTCTGTAGGCCTAGGCCTATTTATTAATTACGCTAAAAGACAGTAAGAACTGAATGAAAGTATAGGCTATCCAATGTAGACACAACTTTTTCCTTGTGAAAGTGTGAGAGGAATTAATTCCTTCAAAATAGAGCAGATTTCAGTTAGCTATAAATACACCAGGAGACATAGCCTACGTGTACTAGAATGCTGCTCTCTGCAAGAAGTCAGATTTGTTCTAGGGAGTTTCCAGGTGCCATGGCGACTAGCCTACCCTTACCCGCAACATATTTTGTCAGATCCTCGGCGGTGACTTTTGCTTGCGGTTGGATAACGACGAAAGCTTTTGGTGCCTCTCCAAGCCGCTCGTCTTTTAGACCAATCACAGCTGCGTCAAGGACTGAAGGATGACTCACAAGTATGGCCTCCAACTCAGCGGGTGCAACCTACATTCAGACCATAAAGATGTCGTTCAGACACTGATACAACATAATCTCAAACTCAACACTTTCATGTTAACGAGAACTATAAAAACAAAGAACATCGACATTACAAAACTATGCCCTGCCTTTGTTGTAGTTTAGTCAGACGTACGTACTACGTAGACCCTATAAGCTTATCCTCTTATAATTAGGTTCAAGTAAAAAAAACTTTTATTTCTATAAATCTTTTTTTCCAACATATTCTAATCTAACATCATATTACCTTTTGTTCCAATTCAAAAGTAGGCTACCTATTACAAGAATAAGTGCAGACATGCATGCACTCTAACTATATTTTTAAAAATCGACAGGGTCTAGCTACTCTAACTCTGAATGATCAATAATTATTGGGTTCTTAGCCTATAGTATAAAATTATTAAGGGTTGTTGTTAGGCCTACGTCACGTACCTGAAGGCCTTTGACTTTGATCAGCTCTTTGATGCGATCGTCGATAATCACGTGACCATCTTCGTCATAATGTCCAACATCGCCTGAATCGTAAAGACAAAGTTTATGCAACCGAAATACCGAATAGGCAAGTTGAAGGCAACATACGCTACAGCAGTAAACATGTGTAGGCCTACGATACAGTAAGCCCATACAATAATATTCACGCTTTGCCTAATTTGGCTCAATTTCAACAACTATCGTGTCGCCCTCAGCCTGAAAACCATAAATCGACAAATTCTAAAGATCTCTTTCAGCGGCTTTTTGACGAGAGGCAATGAAAGTCTAATAAAGTAAGAAACACCTGCTGCCGCGGTAATCTCAGCCTGATTATTCATGATTGTTAAATGCAGCAACCTGTTTTCTTCCATTGTCTCTTAAGACTTCTTTTAGGCATATTCTTCAAACTTATATTATTCTATTGAATTCTGTTCCGTCTTTAAATGTGACGCAATGTAATCTATAGATAGGATATACGAATTTCAATTGTTCATAGTTGCATCACTTGCATGATCCCTCTGTATGCCTACCATCGGGGTCCGTCTAATTAAATAACGAAGTGTAAGTTAGTTTACCAACCTGTATTTAACCAGCCATCAATGAGTGTCTCGGCAGTGGCCTCTTTGTTTTCGTAATATCCCATCATCACTTGTGGTCCACGTATGCATAACTCGCCGCTTTCACCCGGTCCCAACGACTCGCGCGTCTCCAGGCCGACAACCTATAACGACCACAAGTAAGAATAACTTACAGACATGACAATAAATAGGAAACGCTCGCTCTAATACTTTTTTTACAAACATTTTAAAAATAGGTAATATATTTTTGCAAAACTAACATTTAGGCCTAACTCTCGAAAAATAAGTTTTCTATGGTGTAGGCTACAGAGATGAGATGACGCATGCAGAGAATGGCACTCACTCGATCTGCCTATATGTCTTATGTTCTTGAGCGTGCTACTGTTAGAAATATGCCTCAAACTCAAATTTGAAAAAGGACATGGCAAGGTGTGGCAATTGAGGTATCGGCTATGGACCGGAAAGGCAATTGCTTAATTAATTACCCTACGCTTCTATCAAATTTGGTAATAGAGTTAAGGACTTGAGGGAGTATAGGCCTAACCAACCGGATAACGTTTTATTGTGGTTTAAATGGCATAGCGTGTTGTGTTAGAAATTATTCTTTGATAAAACACTAAATTTCAAAGATCTTTACTGTATCTGTAAAGGTCACTATAGGTCCAATTACAAGGGTCATGTCTATCCTCTGATCCTCACAAACGATAGTTAAGCCTAAGAATATTTCAAGATCGCGTCCTCCTGCTCTAATTAATTATCTAAGTAGCCTAATAAACCTATATATATATAATATACCTACCCTAGATTGTGATTGCTCACCTTGAACTGAGTGTTGTTAACACATGGTCCGATTGTATGATATTTGTTGCCTTCTGGTCCATTGCAATGAGTCAACGGACTGGCTTCTGTCAGACCATATCCTATAAATATAGATACCATACATTATAATATGTCAATGATAGGGAAAATACTAGTTAATATTATTTTTCCCCTTCATGCGAGGGATTAATTCCAGCCGGAAGGAAAAGAAGATTATTATTTTTTTAATCCGGCCCTGAGTACACCTATTTCACAACATTTAGGCCTATCACTGATTCACAGTTGAATTATGGTCATATATTTGCACACAGCAATACTAGGCTATAACAACAGCTGTTAAGATGGCTGCAGAACATGATTATTAAAATACCTTGTCGCAAAACGAACTGGTTAGGGAATTTGTTGACTAGTTCGTGGATGGCGCTGACTGATGCAGGTGCTGCACCAACAAAAACATTTTCCACTGAAGAGATATCGAACTTAGCAACCAACGGATGCTTGGCCATGAAGAGCAACAGAGGCGGAACGATGTGCAGGTAGGTCGGCTACACAGCATAACATACACAATAACATTAAAATACTAACACAATGGCATGCGTATATGGGTGCAAATTCTGAAATGATTATTTCATAAAAAATATTTACTTCTAGGCTAGATAAAGGTAAAGAGCTTAATAGGCCTAAGTAATTAATTGATGTTATCCTGGTCGGTTGCAGAACATGGAAGCAGGAATGTTGTGGCGGCGCCAGCATGATCCTATAACCTTCTAATCTTTCCGACCCTTAGAATCTACTAATTGCGGCTTAACCTCTCTTCTGTTTCTTTTCCCATGTAACTTTTCAAAAATAGGCCTAACTCAGATATCCATTTTATTTCATCGGACAACCCCCTCTCTGACTTGTCAATTTGCTCGTGAATAAGCCGGTGCTCTACGTTTAGCTCTTAATTAAGTGGCGCTTTATAAATTTATAAATGTAAAGTTTACGATTACTAATGCGTCGTATGTCACGTATGTGTCACTCACTCTGTACTTTTGTATGGACTCGAGGAACGAAGCAGGTTGGAAGTTTGGCAGAGTGACGATTTTCGCGCCACAGAAAAGCCCGGCAAACATGACCAACATCTGACCATAGATGTGAAACAATGGTAGAACGGCCAACAATGTGTCTATGCCCGCTCTGTAACCCATGGCTATTTTCTCTCTATTAATCACAAACAGTAAGTGCTAATATACGGTAGCCTAGTCTGTTTATATAATTAACACGTTCACGAGTTAACTCGTCCTTCAGCCAGTCATTTAACATGGCGTGTAGGCGGTGAACGTTTTTGTGCAGGTAGGCATATAATTATTCATTAGCCTATATCGTGCAATTAGGATACGCTACTACCAACTTTCTTTGCTGCTAATCTTAAACTTCTGAGCATGATCGTACAATCAGTCGCAAATAATATTCAAATATAAAGTGACAGCACAAATTTTCGTCTTTGTAAGTCATTACTCATTAGCACTGCAAAAGTAGTATGGTTATCGTAAACCTGTGATTTGCATTGTCCTTTTTTGGACTCAGGCAAACTTACCGGTTCTGAATAATGTTGGCGACTAGATTGTAGTGTGACAGCATGACAGCCTTTGGAAGTCCTGTAGTGCCGCTGGAGAATGGAAGAGCAGCAAGATCTTCTTTCGGCCGGAAGTCAAGGTTCTCCGGAAACTTAGTCATGTCATCTTCTAAAAGACTTGAAAATGGCCGACAATTTTCCGCTTCACCGAATACGATAATTTCCTAGAAATACATTAACCCAATCGTGTGACTCTCAACATTGATTTTTATGTCAATTCTTTTCATGCAGTATATTTTTTTAAATTAAATTTCGATACGTGCTAATACCATTAGGCCTATGTCTTTTTGTGAATTAGACTTCAAAGTTAATAGACCTACAAATTATTGGGTAGGCTATCTGACAGTTTCTGCAAACCAAATTATATTGAAATCAACAACTTACGAAAGTATTTGTTTAATTAGTATAGATATACCAAATAGGTTACAGAAATCTAGATTAGATTTATAGCGTGAGTTAATAAGCTACCTTTACGTGAGGACACTGTTGCACAGCAGGTTTCGCTACTGGCAGAAGAGCTGGG
This sequence comes from Lumbricus rubellus, assembly GCA_945859605.1. Taxonomy (NCBI): domain Eukaryota; kingdom Metazoa; phylum Annelida; class Clitellata; order Crassiclitellata; family Lumbricidae; genus Lumbricus; species Lumbricus rubellus. The sequence goes on along the minus strand of OX243812.1, from coordinate 32,246,560 downwards.
ATTGTGATGAGAATCCGCGAGTGTACATGACTCATGGCAGACTGTAGCTCACCTGCAAACAATCAATAATTAATTAAAGCCAACGTGAATACCGTTGATGCAAATGATTGGATGCTAGAAATAGAATCCAAGCAGTTGAATGCGATAATCTAAACTCAGAAGGCATGCAAGATGAAGAAAGAGCAGAAGAGAAAGTTGAACGTTCGACTTTAACGCAAGCTCTGTGCTCAGGAAATTCCTCTAGAGTCTAAATGTAGGGCTTTTGAATTACGAAGTAATCGTAATTGTAATCTCCAAACTTCTAAAGCGCTACTTGAAAGCCAAGCGCGGGGCACCAGCTTATTCACGAGCGCTGTGTTGAGTCAGAGGGTTGTCCGCAAGAGTAGTTCAATGTAGTCCAAAAGTCCAAGGGTCGAGTTTTCATAGGATCAGAAGTAGGTTAACTTGCTTCTTCCTTTTCCTTGCCTTTTCCCAAAAATTGTGTTTTATGAGGCCTACCTGTTGTGTAGGTTGGATTGACAGGACTGAAGATGGCGCCTACTGCTCCAAGAGCGAGCGTTGCAATCGTAAATTGCGGATTGTTGGGACTGAAGATCGTGACGACGTCTCCTCTGCCGAGGCCGAGTTTCACGAAGGCGCTCGCCACTTTTATTACTGATGTATGCAGCTGTGAAAACGTCATTTCCTGGCCAGTGGCGCCATCTACCTGAAGACAAATACCGGTAGGCTATCTCGATCAGCAATAAGTTGGTTAAAGTATAGCCTACTACCGAAGTAAAAGTATAAGTAAATCTATAGCTTTAACCCTTTGAGTGTTTAATGCGGATTCATCGACTCTGCCGTTCGTTGGTAGCATGCAACAGATCAAAGTGTAATTGCATATTTAGACTATTTTTTCTAGTAGGCTACTGTACCGCTACAGATAAACTATTTATAGAAGCGCTCGACCTGATCTGATAATATAATTAAAGACCAGTTATTGTCAAGGCACTAGGCCTATAGTCTGAACTCTACAGTTATTTATTGTTTTACCGACCTAAACTCTACTACAGTACCATAACTGTATTCACTATTGAAACTGTATAATATAGATACTCACTAGCGCCGTTGCATTGCCATATTGAGGCAGACTGTTGATCATCAGAAGCGGAAGAGAAACGTTCTCTGGAATTTCGATGTCTGGATATGGACTTCGGACGATAAAGTCCCTCCTCGTCTGAGCATTCTGCTGTTGCTCACGGACACTGTCTCGTTGAGGTTTCTGACCCTGTAGCAATTGGTCCTGCCGCATGTGGTCATGGTGCAGGTGATTTACAGACGATGACGATGCTAGGACCCGTCCGACTTTCAGGAGTTGATGTCTTTGGGTCGGACTGGACAAATAGCCACTGGTCGCTGATTGGTTGACCGAAGAGATCCGTCTGGCGCATGCGTGGATCGACCTCTGGATGGAGAGGAGCTTGGAAAAGATGGCCATCTTGAATGCTGTCAACACAATTCATATTATATTAGACAACGTTAGAAAAATTATTTTGGACAATGTCCGATCCCTTTCTACAACAACTATATAATATTCTCTTTCTATCGCTAGGGATTTGAAGTTCCCGTAGTCCATCCATTATACTGAGACACAACCTCTGTTTTTAACAACTTATACCTGTACTCGACTAAACTCAACTCGAAAACCGTCTCAAACCATTCAATTCAAGCCAGTTCCGGAGATGTGTAGAGTTTCAGCACGTCTGCCAGTGGCTACGTCACTGAATTCCTTTCAAGAAATAGCCCAGTTGTAGCCATGAGGAACCCGGCCCAGCACGAGTGAAGTTTAAAACACAATCATATAGGCTTATTATAGGCCTATGCATGCATAGCCAATGACATAAACGTTTAGTCTTGTTGCATCTGTGAAGGGAGAATGTAGAGTTCCACGAGCAGTGGGAATGCAAGCAAAAGAATGTCGAGACCAGTGCATGTGAACGTCGTTCCAACGCGCTCCAATGCACTCACCTTAAACTCTGGTTTCTGGCAAAAATTTTACCTCCTATTATAGTCTTGCAAGAGTACAAGACCATAAACTTTCCACAATGCAGACTCACGTATACAATTAACTCTGCATGAGTGACCGTTCCGGATGGCTGATCTACCAATTAACGGTCATGGTTTGCAGACTCTTATGCTAAAATTTACGGGCGCTATTATCAGTATACCGAAGTGAAATACGCAAACTTCGCAAATGGTTGATAGTGAATGAAGATAATACTGAGTTTTTTTTACTGCAGAACGTACCCAGTGAACTGCAGAGCAAGTATTCCTCTCTCTTGACGAACACAAAAAAGCACATCTGAGACGATGCAGCCGAATATATAAAGTGCAGATAATTATGAGAAGCACTTGATGTCAGTCAATCGAACTTGAAGATTAATTTCTAGATCAAGGATGTCAGCAGTAATCTCTGCAATGTGATGAGTGATTGACCTATTTTTATCTGGTCTCTCTGCAGCACCAATGCAGATCAGCTTGTGCGGTGCATGGTCGCCGGGTGAAGTAGACTATTATGCAGAAGGCACGATTCAACCTGCAGGCGCGTAGGTATAGAGAATTAGAGAGGGAACACACATGCACTCGGACACAAACATTCACGTGCCTCAAAATTTACGAAGGACGTTAATTTTGTCGAAGTCAACGCAGACACAATAGGACACGTCAATAGACCTACAGACGTACAGATGAACGGACAGTTGGAGGGATGGACGAACAAGCGCATGACGAGCCCAATGGGGTCTAATAATAATTGCTTTGGTTTTCGAAGGTTCGATGGTCAAACCAAAGTTCACTCGCAAGATTTCCACTGATGGGACAATGACAGACAGACAGACAGACAGACAGACAGACAGACAGACAGACAGACAGACAGACAGAGGGAGAGAGAGAGTGAAGGCAGGTAGGGAGTCAGGCAGGCAGGCAGACAGGGAGGCAGAGAGAGAGAGACACACACACAAACAGACGACAGACAGACAGAGGACAAGAATTGACGGCTACACGTCGCTGTTATTGGATTGCTGCAAGCCCTTGCAGTGTGCATTCAGGCGTCAGCCGCGTCACCAGCAAGGAAGGACTATAAAAATGATTAATTATTGGTTCATTTCATCAATCACTCAACATTAATTGTGCTATAATTTCATAATTATGTTGAGCTATTCGAGTGCTTACCAATGTCTTAGGGTAGGGCATCGAGTGTGTTGGGAGTGTTCAATTTCTAATCAAACTCTTCTTCTAACGCCTCAGCTATATATAAGTAAGTGAACAGAATCTGATGTTGAGAGAGGGGTTATAGGTCTGATAGGTCATGTAGGGTATTGGATTCGACAGCTTCCTGGTTTATCTGCGGTCCTTTAGTTCCCAGTATTAATGGGTTTAAACACGTAGGCTACAGGTCTACTTCTAGCATCGCAGATACAGGCCTATAGCCCTATATGCTTAGCTAAGATATACCTTGACAAGTTGACGTCTTGATCTAGTCATAGGCTACTATAAGCAGTTGAGAATGGATGAAAACTGCATCAATTGAAGCGTTATAGGCCTATTTAGCCTGCAATGGTTAAATTCAGCCGGATCCCTCCGGATCCAAGATACGACACCACCCAAATAAAGAACAGCCTCTGACCCAATGACATTTTAGATCCGTCACGAAGCCTGTGATGAGACTCGGCGCCTAACTTTTCTAAATATCAATAGTCAATGTCATTTTATGTTCATTCAAACAGTTTACTTTTTCGCATTTGCCATAGCGCCCCTTCAGGCTACTTACTGCAGCGCGGACACTGCATCGGAGCCTCACGCCAAAGCGCTTGAGTAATTGCGAATGAAGGACTTGCTCAAGGTCCATACGCGGCGACTTGAGGCGGCAGTTGGATTCGAACCGGGAACCCATGCACCAGATACATAGTTAGGACCCATGCTTTTGAGTCTTAGATCTGTCACCTCTGGCTAGCAAAAACAATGAGCCACTGCATACACAGTTACACACTACCTTACAGAGATCCAATATTGTAGAGTTCCCGCGCTTCCACATACAATGTCTGCATCGACCTGCTTGCTGTTCGCTCGCGATCGTGCTTTCAATTATTGGCAGCAGTGGATGTGGATGGACCTGGGTCCAGAGGCTGAGGCTTAGAGGGACAAAAGGGCCCTGAAGGGGACGATTCCCCTCCACCCCAACCCAGGAGGGCCATTGGGCCAATATGCTTAGGCCATCTGCAAAGTTAACTTGGGCATTTGCAGAGATTGAGATTGCTTGGGGTTCCTGAGTTGCAGGAGTTAGGTTAGGTAATAATTATTATGGTTAGGAAGGTCTGTAATATGTTGGTCTTCACTCTTCAGTTGGGTTAAAATCTTTTTTGCTCGCTGCTGTTTAACGGCACTACCATTTCAAAAATGGTCAGTGTCGCCCTCCTTCTTTATCCAGGCTTTGGACTGGCACTGGTAGAGTGCAACCAAAAAACTAGCGGAGTTGGGTTAAAGACTTCAAATGTCCTTATACCTACACCCTACACGCGTTGTGCTTGGATTGGATTGCTGCAAGCCCTGCCAGTGTGCAATTTTGTGCATTCAGGCGTCATCAGCAATGCAGGACTATTATTATTATATTTATTTGGTCCATTATTTTCATCCATCACTCAACTGAGATTTTCCAACAATCACTAAACTGATTAGAGCTGAATTATATCTTCGATGTCTCTAGGCCTATTCCATTCCAACATTTTATTTTAGTATTGCAGCTCATTATATATAGGCCTATATGTTGTTCAGTGTTCATGTGATGGATCTGCATGGCAGAACGTGCAGGTCGAACTGACTAACCTCAGTAAACCTGCCACCCACATTCGTGGCCTTGATTGGTACAGACCACACAATCACTGGTCTATGATGCGCCTATATAGACACTTCACATTAGGCCTATAATCGTAAAGTGTCTATTATGTGTGGTCTGACTATTGGACAGACTATAATTTATTATAGTAGCCTAATCACTAGCCTATATATTTGGCAATCAACTGCTACTATATAATAGACTACTATTAGGCCTATAGTCTGTAGTCTTTGTAAAGAAATGTCTATATTTTTATCCTGATTTAGTCTATATGCTTGCACAGCTAGGCAGGTACTAAGCCACTGCTGTGTTCGTCCAGCAATTGATGACGAAAGCTATTGTTCTTAGACTAGCCTAGCCTACTTTTTAGTATCGATCATCACGATTGACTCAAGTGGGTTAGCTACTATGACCTGATAAAATGAGTCGGCTTAAATCTCGACCTTAGCTGTTTTCGGTATGCTTTCAACGGAAATAGGTCGCGGGTTATTTCCCTCGATTAATTGCAGGTTGCGAGTACTAATTAGCTTAGCCTATATAGTAGCGACTGAACTGTCTTTAACAATTGGGTTATCAATAAACTACTCAGACCACACAGGCAGAGGGACTTATGAACCTGAAACACGCCAGGCTCGGACTACTAAACCTGCAGATGATAAAGCCAAGGTCATGTCACTGAAGATACTATACTCACTGATTCAGCAGAGGCGCAACCGCGGTTTAAAAGTTGGGAGGGACCAGGTCCTGTTGAAACTTCCGATCGCGAGGGAAATGCAAACGTGGAAAGTATAGTGGAAGAATTTTAGGAAAATCAACTCAACAAATTAGCACAAAGTAGCCTACTTAGAGACTTGGCAGCTAGATTTGTTAAGTACACTCCACTGACGAAAATGTAAAAAGTCCCCATAAATCCGAGCTGAGCTCGAGCCGCCATCTTGGAAAATGGCGACATAAATTCGGTTTTTCGGTAGTAACTCCAGAACCGTCACAGCTACAAAGCAATATAAAAGCAAAAAATGATTCACATTAAAAGGCAAAGAAGTATGCAAGATCTCGCGCATATAATTGGGATACGCGGTCAGACTTGATGAACCCGCCAATAAGTCGCGCAGCAACCAGTGGGCCCGCTCCAACCTCTCGATTCACTAGGCCTAGGCCTACATGGAATCTCTTTATTCTAAATTAGATTCAATTGGGAGAAAACAAAGTGAAGACTGTTTGGATAACTCGGCATCTTAGTTATTTTAATAATAGGCCTAGTCATTGTTCAGAATTTGCTCTTGTCCAACAGAAAGGCAAAAAGATTTGAAGAAAATTCATAAACTACATCGAACAGTAGGCTATACATACCTAAGTAGGGGAGTAAGTCCTTTCTTACACCCAATTGTCACGTGACCAGTGACGTCATAGGCTATTGTTCTCTCGCCGGATCATCTATTGTTCCAACTCCGGAGGCTATTGTGTTCCAACTCCGGAAACAAAGGAGCTGTTCCAACTCCGGAGCCTCTATTGTTCCAGGTCCGTAAACATAGGAGCTGTTCCAGGTCCGTAAACATAGGAGCTGTTCCAGGTCCGTAAACAAAGGAGCTGTTCCAGGTCCGGAGACAGGTGACTGCCATTTTTAAAACAGGGTCCTGAGGTGCCGCTTTGAAGTGACTAATGAATAGGGGTTAGGTCTTTGATCTTTTCAAAAGAGGCTGAGGCTGGCCAGGGGACCCCTCCCGCCCCGCGCCCAGGGAACGCGCCACCGCAAACGCGGCGCCGGGGGAATGCTGGGAAATGCCACAACCAATCAGCGAGCGAGAATTTTAATAAGCCAGGAAGTGTCGGCCAATCAGCGAGCGAGAATTTTAATAGCCCAAGAAAATGCGACCAATCAGCGAGCGAGAATTTTAATATCCCAGGAATATGTGACCAATCAGACAGCGTGAATTTTAATAGAAGAATTTTAATACGACAATTTCTAAGTACGAAAGAACAAACACAGTAGGTTGGCAAATTTTTTTCTTCCAACTCAAACACTTTTATATTTTTTCTTCAACCAATACACAATGTCTCGTATGTTTATGCAATAATAATGTTCGACGAGTATATGAATGTTCAAATATTTACAACACATAGTGTCCATTTTGCTCAAATATACGATTGCCCAATATCTTGCGCGATTATGTAATACCTTAACATATCTACACAGTCCAAATATTCAGTGTTCGACGAATTATACGAGAGTTGCAATTTTTACATGTCCATATGCCAACGACTCCGACGAATTGAGTAGGTATCGCTTATCGTCGTACGGCGACAGCGCCGCTTTCTGAATTTCAACTGTGTGAAGGGCATGCTTCTTGCTTTGAATAACACAAAATTTCGAAGATGTTGGTTTCTCGTTCAATATGCAGGCCCTATAGTCTGCATGGCGAATACTCTTCTGAACGAACCCCTTCTTTATGCCCTTCGCAGTCTTCTTTTCCTTTTCGTTAGGGAGCAGTAAACTATACATTTTAGACCGCAACCCGCAGAATTCCAAAACAGCAGCACCATTGCACTCGTCTTTAAATTTCCCAATTACCTTGGCGTTAGAGTGGCTGTGAAGGAAGTGCCCACAGGGGTAGTCTGAGGTGTCATATTCGTCTAAATGCTGTTGCATGTCTTTGTACACGTCGGGTGTTTGTATGTGATAACACAGACTGTCTGTGTCTGTGAAAAGGAGTTTGCAAGCGGAACCGTAGAGGGGAATAATATGTTCGTAATGGAATTCATACATTTTTAATTTTGAAATGTCCAAAATGCACATGCCTGCATAGAGTGGCTTGTTCAAAAAGACGTTTGAATTTGTTAATTTTATGACGGTCAAATCTTCGTTTATTATTGTGTACGATTCGAAATTTGGCCGAGCTATGAATCTTTTCGCGCGCTTTCCACTCATGAGGAGGCGGACCTGCAGGTGTTTTCTATTATTTTGCATTGTTTTACCGTAAATTGAATTATTCATTAATTTGTAAAAGTCTTTTTCGAAGGAAGATTTGGCCACCTGACGTTTGGACGTGTTGAAGTCGATGTAGTTTTTCAACCATCGACTTTGGCGAAACTCGAGTATTTTGTGAATTTTGGTCAATTTCATCCCCATTTTTAGATAGAATTGTAAATTGCGGTAGTGAACGACGTATCGAGTCTTTGACATTAGATTTGGTGTCAACTTTTCGACCCCCGCCCCAATTTTAGCCGAAATTTTCTGTGAAACGGACTTTGCGTAAGGAGATATCATGTCCGGTCGTATATGCAAACTCTCTGGAGCAAGGGGGTAGTCGTTGTGTGCGTCGTGAAGATGTGAAGGGTATTCCAAGTCGACGTCCAACAAATATCCCAAATCGTCATCAGTCTGTTTAGTACACAAGTCAAAATTGGCAATTTCGTCCGTCTCTAAAAATCTAAATTTGCCGGTCGGGAGCGGTTCGGACATTGCATATCCATACAGATTGTTACAATCCAAGTACATGATATAGCTTATTGGATCGTTTGGGTCGTATCCTTGGGCGAGATACGGGTTGTTTGCTTTTGCGTAACGGTTGGAAATCATGGAGACGCCGCCTCTCATGCCCCGCTCCACAAAAAGGTAAATGTCCGGGTCAGTTATAAGGTCCAATTCCACCTTAGTCATTCTCAAGCACGCGTCAAAACTGAGTCCGGGGCTGCTGTAGTAGTGAAGTGCGTCAAGTCCGTAAAATTCCATAGACATTTTTCGAAAAGATTCGAACACGTCTGCCAACAATACAACGTCCGTTTGCAAGTACAGGTCGTGATAGTCTTGGAGAGTTTGCATGTCAAAAGTTTGCCAAACCTGTTGGGCATAGTCGTAGTCGTCTTGAGAAATGTCTTCTTCAGTCAGTTTGCTATAGAAGCAGCCTTTGGGAGGCAGAGTCCTTTCGGTCATTCTGCAGGCCGATGTCATATACTCGTAGGGAAATACCCCCTTACGCAAAAGCAATTTGTAATGTTCCGGAAAAAGCCGGCGCAAATGGCTGAATTTGGAATCCCCCTCTTTTGCCAAATTTTTGACCAACACGTCCAAACCGCAGGTTAGAAATTGCAAAGAATCTAAAAATCGGATGTTATTCACTTCGAACGAAAGGTATTTTTCCATGTTAGTGGCAATTACTTTAATTTCTTCGCTTGCAAATTCCTTTGTCATGTGTTTCAAGATGAGATGGGAGTCGTAACCCTTAAGATTGTGGAACACGACAGGAAGAAAATAGTTAGGTGTTTTCTGTTTCTTAGCCTTTGTAGGTTTGCGGAATTTCATTTTCAAGTTGCAGGGCGAGCAAAGAGCAGAAACAAAGTTACCAGTCATGTGACAGTGGTGTCGAACTTTGTTTTGAGGTGTCAAAGGTGTAGAGCAAGAAGGACATGCAGCGCAAGAATCAAAGTCCACTCTCTGCTGCTGAGTAAGCGGTTTCATAGGCATGTTGGTGGAAAGAATTTTATTAATGCGGTTCTGTTCAGATTTGATGTGTGAAAAGAAATGATCCATGACGTCAGGCCCAGAATAGACGTAAGGCTTGGCGTCGTTCAAGTGTGCAAAGGACGAAACTGTAAGACAACAGAAGCCGCTGGGAGTATGTGTGTCGAGAATTTTCGTTGCATTGGTGTTGGATGCAGAGTCGTTTGGCGCCAAGTAGCTCTCGAAATCGGCGTACAGGACGTAAGGTACAGGCATTTCATGCTGAGTGTTTGTGAATTTGAGTGTGGAATTTTCAGGAGTAGGGTATCGCACGGACTGAAGTCCGTGCTTGCCACAATCTTCCATATGCGCATGTTTCCCAGCAGCCGAGGTGAAACAGTAGAGGCAGTAGGGACAAGGGAAAGAGCGGCGGGTATTAGTAGTTCTTCCCTTCAGAAGAGCAGAAAGGTTTCGTATAGTTATGTAATGGCGTTTAGCGCCATCATCAAGCAACAGAAGGTTTGCAATATGTTTTCTACCCCTGTGAGCACTTGCATAGAGAGGGGTAAAGGTCTTATCGTCTGGATTTGAATACATGACGTTTATGCTATAGTCGGGATTGAGCGCCTCAAACAGCGGGATCTGTTCAATCGTCATGGGGAATTTAAGCCCTCTAGTGAAAAGCTCCCCCATATACTTTCGATAGATACTGACTCGCTCTGCATGTTTGACTTGGAAGTGGGAAACTGCAAGCACGCTATACAAAAAGCAGAACTCATCGTCATTGCGCAGATTCAGCGTGGCATGCTTATTGGCAATATATTGCGGAGTGGGGATGTAGCTGGAAGCCCCTATAGGGTCGAAGACTGCATTGCAAATTTTAAAGTCGACCACTCCATTTACAGCCCAGCCGGAACTTTGGCTCGTAAAGGTATCTACCAACTCGTCGATTCGATGTACGGCATCTTGTAGTTGGTCTTCGATCTGCGATGGATGTGTGAGTGTTGCTGGCACGGACTTGAAGTAGCCGACCGTCTGGGCTTCTCCGTCTGGCGTGGTTCGCTTGAAATCTACGTCGACCGCCACGTACCATTTCACCGGCCTAAAGTAACATGTAACATTTTGCGAGTATAACTCGAATATACCGCGCACTTTACAAACTGTATAGGTCCAAATGTAAAAAATTTGTCCAATCAATGTACAAGCCCAGAATTGCTCAAACATTCTAAGTACATCAAAATTTTCTAAGTCCAAACTACCTGTAAAAGCAGAAATTTTATAATACTAAAAAATGTGCAAATACAAATTTTAGCCAAGATCGAACACACAACAGAATTTTCTAAGTTCAAATAAACTGTAAGAGCAGAAATTTTCTAAGTCTAACAATTTTGTGCATGCAGCAGACTTACCCTTCGTCTCTGAACGCGTCCTCGAGGGTGCTCGTCATGCGCGACGATTCTGTCAACAGCATGTTATGCACGTCTGTTGTCTGCGGCGTTGGAAACGAAACGTCTATGAACACATTCTGGGTGCTTGTCTTGATATTTGGATTGGTTTGCTTCTTGAAGCACGTGACGCAGACATCTTGACCGGTCCTGAAGAAGCGCGAAGGTCGTCGATTCTTACATTGAGGGCACTCTCGTCTCAGCAAACAGACTTCGCATATACCGTTGATCAAGTTGGCTGCCTTATAGGTTCGACAAGACTCACATCGAGCTAAAGGATAACAAAAATAAAACAGAGCATTAAAGACTTGCATGTCCCACACGCTGTATACTCACTATAATAAAGTTAAAGTTTGTTAAAGTTCACATGTCGTATACTCACTATAATAAAGTCAAAGACTGCTAAAGTTCGCATGCTGTATATTCACTATAATAAAGTCAAAGACTGCTAAAGTTCTCATGTTGTATACCAATTACTGAATGTGCACAGACGTGGAGCACAATATGTTTGTGTGTGTGTTGGAAGAAAGTTGGCATGCTCTGCATGTAAAGTCTGTATGTAGGGACTTACTTGATGGCCCAGGTTCTGCCGATGTCGCGCCGGCTCCACTGGGACCGGCCCCCGCCGCCGCCGCCTGACCAGGCGACCCTTCTCCCAACTCGACATTTTCCAAATTAGTGCGCTTTGCTGCCCGATCGGTATCCGCGTCTGCCTTTCGCTTCAGTCCTACAACATATATTATTCTCCAAAATTATATGACATGAATAAAATGCTTCAAAATATTTTTAAATAACCCAAGTATTTTAAATAATGTAAGTACAATTTTATTTTTGCAATTGAAATCTGTAGAAGTAAAAACTTACTCAGCTCTTGAATTCTCGCCTTCAGTTGAGCCTCTTCCTTCAGTAATTGTTCGAGATCGGCATCGGGCTTGTTTGCTAGAAAACAGAAATATATGGGGTTTGAGAGCTGTGAAAATACATAGTGCCTAATACAGAATAGAAAGAATAAGAATTGTATTTACCCATTTCGCTGTAGAAAGTAGCGTGTTCAAGATGACTTTTTTGTTTTTACTATGTACCAGAACACTCTTTCTATAACTAATTACTTAACTGGGTTTGCAGACCCATGTATGCCCTACTTAAATCTCGAGCTAATATCCGCAGATAGTTAACTACTTTTCCCAAAAAGTGTTAAAGTCAACTTCAAATGCTCTGTAGATGTCTTGAAATCAAAACCCGCTATGTTTCGAACGTTGAGAGTTCCTGCTAGTAATAGACATGGGACTACTTTTTCACAAATTCATACGCGAAAGTAGTTCTACATAGTAACAAGATTTGCGCGGAAGGATACAAGTGTGGAAGTGATGCGGTTCATGCAATACACAACAAGTGTGTGTCCCTCTACCGTGGTATTCTCTGCCAGTGCCAGTCTCAAGCCTGGATAAAAAGGGAGGGCGCTGCTAAAAAGTCTTGTTGCCACACAGCGATGCTAAAATATAAATGCACAATCTAATTGTGTGTGTGTGTGTGTGTGTGCATGTGTGTGTGTGTGTGTGTGTGTGTGTGTGTGTGTGTGCGTTTGTGTGTATACGTGTGTATACGTGTGTGTGTGTGTGTGTGTATGTGTGTGTGTGTGTGTGTGTGTGTATACGTGTGTATGTGTGTATACGTGTGTATGTGCGTATGTATACATGTGTATGTGTATACATGTGTGTGTGTGTGTATACGTGTGTACGTGTGTATGTATACATGTGTGTGTATACATGTGTATACATGCGTATACGTGTGTGTATGTGTGTGTCTGTGTGTGTGTATACGTGTGTATACATGCGTGTGTGTGTGTCTTTTACTTACTCAAATCCATAGCGATGATAGCCGTTCGATCTGGAAGTCGTCTGCTGGTTGTAGAAAGGCTTCGTATGTAGACTCGATAACGGAAGTACCAGTAGATCTGCGTCTGAAGCTCGGAAAAGATCGTGCTGAATGCCTGGCTGATGAGGATTTTTATAGAGAGTCAGAGGCATGCATTTCGACATAACAGGTCTTGATGATGCAAGAAATTTGTTTGGGCATTCCTCTCTTCGTTTGTCTGTTTATATGCCTTAGCACGTCTGGGTAATTCTTGACGAGTCTGGACAAGCTTGGGCAAATGAGTAAGCCGAAGGTTACTATGTAACTCCACTATACTTCAAAGCATTGGACAAGTCCGGACGAAAGCGGGCATGTTCGGACGAAAGCAGGCATGTTCGGACGAAAATGATATCGCCCCCGCGACAGATGGCCGGATGCTGCTGAATAATATCATCCTCCTTACAATAACATGAAAGACGGAATTACGCGCAGTCGTGTAAAGGCGTCCGAGAGAGGATAAATAATAGAGACTGTGTTAGGCGTTTCTTTGAAGTTGGATGATCCATTGTATTCGCGCGAGGCATGAATGACACGCATGTCTTTGTAGGCATATTCAGAGATGCAGAGACAGAAGGAGAGAAGGATAGAAGGAGAGAAGAAGAGAAGGAGAGAAGGAGTGAAGGATAGAAGGACAGAAGGAGAGAAGGAGAGAAGGATAGAAGGATAGAAGGAGAGAGGGGGAGAAGGATAGAAGGATAGAGGAGTAGAAGGAGAGAAGGAGAGAGAGGGAGAAGGATAGAAGGAGAGAGGAGTAGAAGGAGAGAAGGACGGAAGGAGAGAAGGAGAGAGGGGGAGAAGGAGAGAGGGGAGAAGGATAGAAGGATAGAAGGAGAGAAGGAGAGAGGGGGAGAAAGAGAGAGAGAGAGAAAGAGAGAGGGAGAGAAAGAGAGAGGGGAGAAGGTGTAGAAGGTGAGAAGGTGCATTTCTTGCCTGCTGAGAATGTTGGTTCGAATTCTACCTTCAGTCGAATGTTATTTTCTGTGCATGTCGTGGAAGACAATACATAATAGATATTTGATATACTATTATAATTTATTAGGATAATAATAATTTATGATCGGTCCCAGCGTCCGTTGGTTCGAATCCTACCTTCAGTCGAATGCTACTTTCTGGGCATAGCGTGGAAGACAATACATAATAGATAATTAGTATAATATTATAATTTATTAGGATAATAATTTATGATTAGACCTAGTATTCTATCGATGGCGCGTTCCCTGGGCGCGGGGCGGGGCGGGGCGGCCCTGGCCAGCCTCAGCCTCTTTTGAAAAGATCAAAGACCTAATCCCTATTCATTAGTCACTTCAAAGCGCCACCTCAGGACCCTGTTTTAAAAACGGCAGTCACCTGTCTCCGGACCTGGAACAGCTCCTTTGTTTACGGACCTGGAACCGCTCCTTTGTTTACGGACCTGGAACAGCTCCTTTGTTTCCGGACCTGGAACAATAGAGGCTCCGGAGTTGGAACAGCTCCTTTGTTTCCGGAGTTGGAACACAATAGCCTCCGGAGTTGGAACAATAGATGATCCGGCGAGAGAACAATAGCCTATGACGTCACTGGTCACGTGACAATTGGGTGTAAGAAAGGACTTACTCCCCTACTTACCTATTAGTCTATTAGCCAAAAGAACGCCAGTAGTAAAATGTTTGAATCTGAAATCCCCAGTGGTCTGAACACCTAAATCCACCTTGCAGGCTTGCACGGATTTCTTTCTTTTAGGCCTATCAAGATGGCTTCGATCAAAAATGTATGTATATATGCATTGTATGTATGCATGTATGTATATGTTACAGTCAATGTGTACAATCAGTCATTGTATACAATGACTAACATTTTCAGCCAGTTGACACAATGACTGATTCGGTCAGGCATTGTATACAATGACTAAAAAAACCAGCGATTTTACACAATGACTGAAAATTTATGGTCCTTATTGTACACTTTGACTGATTCAAGTTAGGAGGTGTATTGATAATTATTGTAGTGTCTGCGACGGCGAGTGGGGCTAGGCGGAATAATAATAGGAACTTGAGTCGGTGTGAGGAGGTGTGTGGATAATTATTGTAGTGTCTGCGACGGCGGGTGGGGCTAGGCGGAATAATAATAGGAACTTGAGTCGGTGTGAGGAGGTGTGTTGATAATTATTGTAGTGTCGGCGACGGCGGGTAGGGCTAGGGGAGGATAGGAAACTTTTCTGGTAGGAATAATAATAGGTCTGCCGTGTCAGTGCCATGGAAAAGTATAAAAGTTAAAACTTCCAGCAAGCTCAACGGTAAAACTGAGTTATGGAGAACACAAGCGTTTCTATGGAGAGTCAATTCAAGGAGAGGTTAGTACATCTGCACACCGGCGATAAGAAATCTGTCTTGATTCCTAAAGATGAGTATTTCACTTTAGTTGACGAAGTGAAGGAAGCAGAAAAAGAAACAGGGACCTCAAAGACTTGGAGGCAGTATTATCTACTGAAACGGTACCAGATTCTGATTTGCGGTGATGTCGAAAAGCTAATCAGAAAGAAAAAGGACGAGGGGGACGATGTCGTTTATTTCGCTCACAACGATGACATTTTTGACATTATCAAGCGCGTTCACGTTTCTACAGGATTCCAAGCCCAGTCGAAAAAAGAGGAGGATTTTCTTTTAAATCTTTTAAAAAATTACAGAAATGATGAATCGCTGATGAATCGTCCTAGATTCCCCCACCCGCCGTCGCCGACACTACAATAATTATCAACACACTTCCTAACTTCAATCAGTCAAAGTGTACAATAAGGACCATAAATTTTCAGTCATTGTGTAAAATCGCTGGTTTTTTTAGTCATTGTATACAATGCCTGACCGAATCAGTCATTGTGTCAACTGGCTGAAAATGTTAGTCATTGTATACAATGACTGATTGTACACATTTATTGTAACATATACATGCATACATATATAGGCTACATACAATACATACATACGTACATAGCCTACATACATGCATACATAGGCCTACACATATACATACATACATACATGTATGTATGCATTGTATGTATGCATGCATGTAAGTATGTATGGCATTGTCTCTATGTATGTACGTATGTAAACTATGTATGTACAGGGTGGCCCATAAAAAGTGGGACCGCCTAGCATAATGTCAAATAATAAATTATTTGAACACTTTTTCTTCCACAAAAAACAAGTAAGTTGTTGCCAAATGTTTATTCGTACAGAATCAGAAATAAAATTCAATGTGTCCACCTCGGTTCTCAGCAGTTTATGTCTAAACGTAGGCATCACTGGTCAATGGTTCTGTTTATAAATCGCCGAAGAACTTTCTGCCACTCTTCAACAATGGCCAGTTTCGAATATCCTGGAGCAATCCTTGTCTTAAGACGTGATCACAATAGGTGCCGTACACTCACTGTTCACCCTAGCTCCAGGTTCAACAATCACCACACATGTTTTCCCCATCCGAGACACACCGACCGAAACCATGATGCAATTAACGACTGAAATGTTCACGTGCGCTTTTGAGTGACGAGTTCGTTGCTGGAACATTTTTCTTGCATCAGAATAAACACAATCATTTTGAGAATTAACCCATTGTGACAAGAGTAGATGTCTTTTCGTCTGTAAACAAAATGCTGAGTGCATTTTTCTCTTTGAGAAATGCCAACTTCGCTACCGCGGTGTTTTAATTTGCAGTTGTCGTTTATAATCTGCGCTATTACGCGTTTGTTTTTCGGTAGAAGTTGCAAACTTTGCTCTAAGCTTATAATGCGCTGCACTGTTCTTCGTGATATGCCAGTTTCTCCTTAAATTTCCAGTTGACTGTGAGAATCGTCATTCTGGATGAAAATCAGCTCACTTGCACACAGAATATTCCGTACCATTCCAACGAACTTCTGGTAACCGCTTCATGATTTAAGCGCTGTCGTAGCTTACCATCGGCATCAATTTGACATAAAATATAAAGATGGCGACCGGAAGTTCACGAAATACTGATGTCACACGCTGAGTTAATGAGCGAGGATAATTTTAAAGTTTAAAAACAGCCAAAAACATAATTTAATATTATTATATACAAGATTTAACAAGGCGGTCCCACTTTTTATGAGCCACCCTATATATAATATGTATGTGTGTATGTATGCATGCATCATCATTCTTGTTGAGTTGATTAATTAAATAAATATGTTAAACATGGGAGAGGTTGATATAATTAATGTCCCATCATGGACACTCCTGTGTCCCATCTTGGGCACCTCTGTGTCCAAGATGGGACGATTTGTAGGTCAACAAAAGTTCGCTGTCTCATCTGATCATACATTGTTTTCCTGCATACGATATGCCAGATAGTGCTTAAAGGATTAGTTTAAAGGATGGAAGAAGTTGCAAATATGTATTTTCATCAGCAAAGGTGATTTGGAGCAAATACTGTGAATCGTCCCGTCTTGGGGCACCCTCCCCTAGGCATATAATTTTATATTAGGCCTATATATTAGCAATATTATTGGTGGTCAACTTTTTATTGTGCTACTTGGAAGAGTAGGCCTATACTTAAGACTTAGCCTATAGCCTAAGCCTAAACTCTATGAATGTCGCGTTCCTTATAATTAGGCCTACTGACACTAATTTTAAATTAAGCTTATATAGCTGCGCTGCCGACCTATAGGCCAGTGGCGTAGACAAGGGGTTTAGGGGTTAAACCCCCATTGGCTTAGGAAAGTTTAAAAAAAGTTAGGCCTAGGCCTATAGGCTAGGCTTTTTATCCACTTAAAGAAGAAAAAAACAGAACAATTGTTTGTAGTAACAATTGTTTTTCTTTCTTTATTCCTGTTGTTACTTTATTCCCTTTTATTTACAGTAATAGACCTACGTACTGTTGGGTTTGGTGTCAGGAAGGGCATCCGGCCAGGTCATACCCCCCCCCCCCCCCCATCATGAATTCCTGACTACGCCACTGGGAAAGGCTACAAGAAACTCCGATGCAGTGTCCACTCTGCATTCGGGAGCGCCTCTGAGTAGAGAGAGAGCTTGAAGGGGCGCTATAACAAGTCCACATAGGCCTAACAAGTCCACAAAGCATACATAATAAATACAAGGACGACATAGGCCTAATCCTCTAGACTAGTCGCCCTAACGTTTAAATGGTTAACGTCTCTTTCGGTAGGCGGCCCAACTGGACTTTGGGAAAAAGTTGTGCCCTTTGTTGAAACCAGCGCGGTCGAACGCAACATCAAGGGTGCTTGACGCAACATGTAAACAACTCAACTAAAATAGTGATCAGTGATCACTGATCAGAACTTTGTTCCAAGATGGTTGCGATTAATTGCGCAAAGATTGTTTCTTGTTTTCCAAGAGTGTTTAACTTTTGGGCAAATGGAAAAGTGGGATTTAATCCCGGTGGCTGGTCGAACCTTTGGGTCAGCCGCTGCATGTCGACTCAGTCACCGCTTCACCATCCTCCTCCGCTTTATCCTCGAAGTTCAAACTGGAAAAAGACTGGCAAAGTATGATGCTTGATTAGTTGTACTGTGCTGGCAATTAAGTAAGTAAAAGTAAGTAAATATACCAGTTACATAGCCACGCACTCGTGTGCATGCCTTTTAACAATCAACTGCCATCCATAATAATTATGAGTACAACATTATCACTAAACATTCATACATTTCAAGAATTATATAGCGCCCGTTCAAGAAGTCCACTCAGATGCGCTCCCATTCCAACCACGGTGATGCAAATTAATGAGTTTTCAGGAGCCTGTAAAACACTGATGAATCAATCCTAGCTGTAAATTATCTTCAAGAGGTAGGTGACGGTTGTGTGATCGTGGTTGCAGGGTTTATGTTTGGGGGCGTTTTTGGTGGAAATAACCTATGCAGTAAGTGGATCGGGTTCATCGGGACTGCAGAGAAAAAATGGTTTTTGGTTTGAAGACAATGTTGCTGAAATGTTGAAAGTTGTTGGATAGGTATCAGGGGGTGGATTAGCTTGCTTGTTTAGACTGGAGATGGCTCCTATCCTGTTGACTTGCTGCACTTGCACACCCAACCTCACCGGGGCAGCATGGAGCAAATTAGCCTCTGTTGTTGAACGTACTACATCATAAGATTGCGGACCCTTGAGACCATGCACAGAGAGAAAACGCAGGGCAGACATTGATTGTCTTGCATTGCAGCATATTTTTGTTATATGACAAGAATTTGTTTTACTACGCGTAAGCATGTCAACTCTTGTTGTTCGCTGTGCATGGTTTTGCTTCCTGATGGTAGTCTGGGTTATAATGACACATTTGTATCATATTGACCAATGCATTGGGCACTACTGATATGCTTTACACTGTGAGGGATGCTATACAAATGTCCGATTACATTACACAGGGAATTATAGCAGGCGAATGCATATGGTACAAAGCATACTTAATGTTGATTTATAATTGGAGCCAGGTGTTTTGTTTTTTATGTAAACGGCTTCTGAAGCTGGTTTTTGTCTCTTTAGCATAGCTTCCTGTTGTTGTTTTTTTTAAAGGGAAACATTTTTCTGATGGGGAGCCCTGGCTCTGGAAAGACAATGTTGGCACGTATGGTCGGAACAAAACTGGGAATGCCCTCTTTTGACATTGATGATGACTACCTGGAAAAGAGATGGCGCTTATCAGTTGCAGAAAAGGTCATCTAATCATTTATATTTTTAATGACATTAAACACTGACATGTTTGGTGATATTCCTTGTTCAACAGTTCAAGAAACGTCGTCAATGAAAACTAGTTCAGTTGCGGCTGTCATTATGCGATTCTTTTTTGCCTTGTTGTGTGATTGCTAGTCTCTTAAGTTGTATCTCTTTCTTAGAATTAACACCAAGAGATGCTGAGGAATGAGACAAATTTTATCACTGCCGGGACCTTTGGCATCGACCTTATGTTATATTTTTTTACAAAGAGATTCTGCCAAAACAGAATTAATAGCTTGGTACTTACACTACATGTATGTATTTGATATAAATATGAAAAAATATTTGCATTGTCTTCATTGTTTCCAGCTGAAAAATGTTGGAGGTGAGATGTTTGTTGTTGAGGAGGGAGAGGCTTTGATGCAGTTGGAGGTGGAAAATTCCGTTGTTTCTTTATCTGGTTCAAATCCTCTTCATCAACAGTCGATGCAACATGTGCAACAACTGGGCATCGTTGTCTACATTGATGTGCAACAGTCGGACATTTTAAAACGTCTTCATGAAATGAAGGTAATGACTTGCATATAACTGGATTGTTTTGTCTAGATTTTTGGTAGCCACAAATGCTGTTACACATCACACGAAATCTGTTTTAAGTCTTTTTAAGTATCTTAAAACTTGTTAATATTCTCAATGAACTACTACTGATGCATTTGTTGATTAATGAATTTTTTTAGTAGTAATCACACGGAAATAGCCATTTTGCTTTGCATATGCATTTGAATGTACCATCAAAGTACCAGATGTGTTCCAGTTGTTTTAATTGTTTTCTATGCATTTACTTTAGGTGGATCGCATTGTTGGTCAGACTGATGGAACCCCCATGTCAGACATTTTGCAATATCGCCAACAGTTCTACGAGAACTATTACGACATTCGTGTCATCTGCCGAGCGCACGAGTCTCTAGAAAGCGTTGCAAATAAAATCACGGACAAACTTCTTGCGTACGACGCGGATTCGGATTGCGTTTCAACGAGAGGTTTGGATTGCGTTGGGTTTGGCGAAGCCGTGTTGCAAGGTTTGGCAAACGACGGTGGACTGTTTGTGCGCAGACAAACTTTTCCCAGGGTCGGATTCGACGAATGGATGCGTCTCGTTCCTCTTAGCTACGCAGAGCGGGCTCTTCGTATCCTCGAAATACTTATATCTCCTCGTGATATCCATCCCTCTCAGCTGAGACAGTACGTTGGGAAAGTGTTTTCGGATGAGAATTTCGGTTCTGGTGTATGTCGTGTTGTGCCAATGCCGGATAAACCTCGTGCCGAGTTCCTGTTGGAACTATTTCACGGTCCAACGGGTTCTTTCAAAGATCTGGCGCTTCAGTTGATGCCGCACATTTTTCAACACGCATCTCAGTCACAGTCAGAACAGTTAAAGAAAACTCGGTAGGTATTGCTGTATTTTGAAACGTGCGCAGAATATATGATCAGTGTTGTAAAAAATCCAAATTTTTATAAATATCTACATTCGTTGCTTAATGTAAATATACACTTTTGATAACAGCAGGATCAGTGTTGTAAAAAATTACAAATTCTAAAGAAATTTCCACCTTCGTTTTGTTTAATGTAAATATACACTTTTGATAGCAGTAGGTTGCGGTTAGATTTCACTCACATAGTTTGCATACTGTTTATCGTTGAGTTTTGATTTGAATGACTATGATTATTGTGTTAATTTGATTTTTCCTCTCAAATCTAAGATATGAATAATTTTAATATATCAGAATGCCTATCAAATCTGAGATATGAATATATCAGAATGCCTATATTTACGTATTCATGTAAATTGTTGACTGAAGGGTAGCAGCTAAGGAATCGCAAATTGAGAAGAATTGAAAGTCAAACTTTGAAATTTATGGTCTTTGTTGTTAATGATTTGAAGTACAAGTCTTCATATTTTAAGAATGTTTCATCAAGAGTAGGCCCGGCATCATCTGTTTAAGTGACACTTACCTTTTTGCTGTCTGAAGGTTATTTACGGTACTTTCTGTACAAGTTTGCAGCACTTTTGGTTTACTGCTGTCTTAAATTGCTTTTGTCGATGGTGCTTGCTTGTTGAATTCCATGAATTGTTTTTCTATTATCGTAACTTTTAACCAGGGCTGTAAATGATGTTTAGTTACTTAATGCTGGTTGCGACATCTGGTGACACGGGAAGTGCGGTCGCTCATGGATTCCAATCTTTTGTGGGTAAGACAGTTTTTGTTTTTTATAAACTGACTTTTTCATGTTCCTATACTCGTACTTATGCAAGTCAATTATTTAATACTAGCTGTACCCAGCCACGCGTTGCTGTGGCAGAAAAGACCCCCTCCCTCTCGCCCTCCCCCTCCCCTCCCCTTTCCTCCCCCCTCCTCCTCCCCTTCCCCTCCCCTCCACCTCCCCTCTCCCTCCTCCTCCCCCTCCCCTCCCCTCCCCCTTCCGTCCCCTCCCCTCCCCTTCCCTTCTCTCTTCTCCCCTCCCCTCCCCTCCCCATTCTCCTCCTCCTACCCCTCCCACTGTGCTCCTTTCCTCCCTCAGACCGTCCTTTACTGACAGCGGATAGAGCCCAACAATTTTGGAAGGCCGTAATGTAATTATTTATCGAGTGGCTTATGACGTCACGGGAAGCGCACTCGTTAATGTTTAGTCACTTTGTTTCTGGTAAAGACGATTGTGAAATTTTGCAAGCGTGTCGTTTCGTTCAATATGCAAATGGCGGGCGAACGGATTGCAAAGTTCCCTTTTTGTGGAAACGATTGGTTCTTTTTCGGAGAAAGAAATGTCGTGACTTTGCGGTATCGGAATGGAAGGTTTTGGTAAATTTTCAAAAGAATTGGTGCGTCAGTTTCGCCGTGATCGTGACCGCAGGATCGCAAAGTTTCATTTTTATTTATATAGATGATGTTTTCCAATAAGATCGTCTTGTATTATGTGTTGGATTCAGGGATTCAGCACCTTGCCGATGTTATATGAAAACCCAAACAATCACGTTGTATATTGTTTGTTTTGGGCAGCATGGTATCCTTTTAGTTGCACACCCAGTCTGTGTTCCAATGAGAGCTGGTTCCGACTGGCTGAGCATACAGATAATGGAGTAGTTGTTCGTATACACGTTCCTCTTTCACCATGCAGTGTAACTTGGTGCTGTCATAAGCAGGAAAGGAAAGAAATCCCGAAATGAGCTGACCTCATGAGCTGACCTCATGAGCTGACCTCATGAGCTGACCTCATGTGCTGACCTCATGTCAGCGACTTTGGGATTCGTCCATTGTTGGTTTATGGCCATACGAGTAGGGAATGACCACTTGCCATATGTACCATCAACTAAGATGGACCAAGGAAACTTTGCCTTTCCTGTACTTTTTTACTGATTAGTTAACACTTTAACGACAAGAGCACATGCTAAAAATGACGGGCAGCCAATGCAGCTCATCATTAAAGTGTTTTAGGGTGTGTAAATCGACTTATGTGTTCGTTGTGCTAAACTGAACAGTCGGTTAAATATTGTCGTTTTCAGGCGATGGATCCCTTAAAGTTCTCGTTCTCTACCCAGAAAATGGTGTCAGCCCTGTTCAAAAGTTTCAGATGCTGTCAGCTCAGAGTGAGCATGTCAGTGTCGTCGGTTAGTAGAAATCATGTTTGATGACTTGTATTCAAAGGCAGTTATAGATTGCTACTAACTGTATATGTTGCTGAACCCTCTGTAAATTTTTTATGCATTTTTGGAGAGCTGATGATGTTGGTGTAGGGTGAGAGACCAAAGAGTATAAGGTAATTTAGAAGAGTAGTTGTCTATGAATGAAGCCGGACAGACGGGTAGTAAAAGAGAAAAGGAAGAAAGATACAAATGAATGAAGACAGATACAGAAGAATATATTATGTTGTAAAGGAAAATATTGGGCTTGGTTCTGTTGTTGGAATCTGTCTATGGCAGCTGTTTGGGTGAGATTTGAGTATGTGCACACTGCACAACAGTTGGCATTCAATCTTACAGTGGCTTTTGAATACATGAACTTAATGTTATCATTGGCTTTTAAGATATGACAGCCATTTTGAGACGTTTGTGAGCAGACAGTGATTTTTTTAACAATGTTTGGAACGTCCACGGCACATTATGGGCAGTCTTCAGTGCTAGACAAGCTGAAGCATCGGCTTCGATTGAATTATATTGTTTGACGAAGAGCGTGTGTAATGTATATCGTGTGTACTTGTAGGAGTTGATGGTGATTTTGACTTTTGTCAGAATACCGTGAAGTCAATTCTTACGGATCAAAAAATCACGAAACAACTCATCAACGAATTCGACGTGAAGCTGAGGTGAAGTTGTATTTAAAAATGCAATTGATTGATTAATATGACACACATATACACCTGTACCATTATACATTTCACATCTATGCATGTCAAAAATATTTTCATTCTGGTATAACAACGGTCATGGACATATTTTGGGAGGGGTTTATGGGTTCAAAGCCTTAATCATTTTCTAATTTTTTAAGCCAGTTCATGTGTATTTTTCTGTGAACATTTATTTACTGAGTCCATTGGAAAGCAACTGATATCAGTTCACATTCCTTCACAACATTCACACATAAATACATGTATATATGTGTGAATGTTGTGAAGGAATGTGTGTAATTATGTTGTTTACAATATGGTTGCTGTGAAACTATTGATTTTATGGCACAACCGGCAAATTGTCAAAAACTGACAAACTGACAAAACTTGTAGATGCCCCCACTATTCCCAAGAAACAGTTTTTGTGATAAATGGTGATAATTCATGAAAGGTCCTTTAATGAAATTCTTCTCAGTATAGATATTGTATGTCTCACATTTGTGGTGACAATGTACATTGTACAGGTCTGCTTTGGAGATAATGGGATCCTTTTGATTCACGTGATAAACGCTTTTACAATGCCTTCTCATTGTTAGAGTTGTATGGTTTCTATAGTGCTGCAAATTCAATAAACTGGGCGCGACTATTGGCACAGATGGTCTACCATATATCGGGATATCTGGATCTCGTAGCGCAGAATGTAATCCACATGGGACAGGAGATTGATGTTGCTGTTCCAACGGGAAATTTTGGAAACATTATGTCTGCTCTTTATGCCAGGGTACATTTGTCCTCTTTTATTTGCTACGCTGTATAATGCCAACATATTTTATATACTGTGTGATGATGAACATATAATTCATTTCTTTAGGGCAGAGACAATGTGAAAACTAGATTGAAAGAACTTTAGTTAGATGTTTGAATCATATTTTAGTGTAATGTATACTGTTTCGCGCAAAATTTATAATTGAGTGTGTTAAGTAATTCTTTTGAAATTTAAGAAAACTTGTGTGTTTATTATTTATGAAATATTCCAGTTATGATTATAGATTATTAATTTGTTAAGTTTGTGATTTTTTTGTTATGTCACAGTAAAACATTATAAGTTGGACATATCTATCCATCTAATTTTATGGTGTTCGAAACACTGAGGTCAAATGTAATAGCAGAATTTCATTGGAGACGATGCAGCACTGCAATTAAAACCAGATGGCCTCTGGGTAGGGTTTGTGAAGGGACACATTATAAATTTTTATTGATTCACTGATTGATTGAGTTTGATCAGCAACTGTAGCTCACCTCTTTGGCACAATGTGAGCTTTTATGTAGCGACACTGAAAGATGTTGAGACTGCTATGAGCATGGTTGTATAAGGAATCTAAACAGTTTCATTGTAAGAGAAAATGAGAAGATTTAGCCTACGTGAGCTGAGTTACATACTGTAAACGTAGAGATTTGTTAGACAATGAAATTCTTTAATTACATATTTGCAGAGCATGGGTTTGCCGATACGGAAGCTGATCTGTGCATCCAATAGCAACAACATTATCACTGAATTCATCAACACCGGACACTACCACCTGTCCAGCCGCCAGCTCAAACAGACGTCATCTCCTGCCATCGATATTCTAAGATCATCCAACCTCGAGCGATATATCTTCGCCACAGCAAACAGAAGTTCTGATGAAGTCTGCAGACTTTATCATGAACTAAATGAAACCGGAAAATTCAGGGTTTCTTCTCGGGTAAAGGATTCACTTTAAACTTCACAAGTTAAGGACAGATTGTATCAGAAATACAAGACAGTTTAAACATTTGGAATGCCAGAAATTAAGTGTCGCTGCTTTTCTAACCTTACTGCTGGTCATCTGCGGTAGAGTTTTTCTACCATTTGAAGTAGTGTAGAGCATCAAGTGTTGCTATGGCAATGCCAGTAATCTCATAGCTCCCAGACTTTACTGGATGATATTGATACATTCATCAGTGTTTTACCCATATTATATTATACAATTAGATAGTTTTTAGGGTTTTTTAGTTACCGAGTTTAGAAGTTATTTGTTCCAATGAATAAGACAAGTCACTGGACATTAAAACTTCTGGTAAGAATGTGGCAGCCTGTGTATGTTACTCGCAGTGCCATGTGCTGTATGACTGTTGTACATCCAGTTCCTCTGCATAAACAGAAATGGATAATGAAACATGGATATAAATAATAGTTGTATATGCTTCTGTGTGCACGACTTTCTGGCAAATGTGCACCAGACTCATTTTTATCCTACTCTATGCCCTTGTGCATGTCTGGCTTCCTCTAGCCATTCTGTCTGATTGCGTCATTTATTTCAATGTAAGTCATTATCTAGAAATGTATGCATCTCTACTCGAGCAGCAAAGATTATAATTTGGCCTATATATGCGAGTAAGCTAATTACTCATTTGTTGCGCTTTTTATCTTCGACTTTTATCTCGAAAATGGACTTAATTTCAAGAATGATTATGCACTGTCTTTCTGATTCCAGATTTATAGTATCTCATTAATTCTGCGCACATTAATCTAGCTCGTAAACAGGCTTTCCAAGGGATGATACATGGGAAGAGATTATAAAAGCGCTCTTTCTGCATGCTTTTTGTGGAATTGTTTCCCAACCACTGCACATATCATTGTGATTCATTGTAGCCCCTTCCAGAATACCAAGGCATTCTTTCTTAATAATAATAATGGTTATAAAAATTATTGAAGTTTTTTATTTTTTATTTATATAGTTGTGCATTTCTATTGGTTATATCTGTTAACCCTTTACTTGTTCATTTTTCTCGTTAAGCCTGTGTTTTCAGCGGATATTCTCGGGGCAAACGGGTAAAGGGTTAATGGTTGTGTCATAATTTTATTGTAGCTGCTTTAACTGTTATATGCTAAGCATTGCATCAGTAGATCCTTTTTCAAAGACAAGTGGAGGCTACTTATTTACTTAATGTGTATATGCGTCTGCTGAGCAAATTCTCGGTTCTGTGTAGGTGCAAGAAGCAATGAAGGATGATTTCTTGGCTGATTGGTGCATGGAAAGCTCTTGTCTCGACTGCATTCGCGAAACATACGAAAAGACAGGTAACCAGTACTTCTGCTGATTTAGTCCTGAAGCTGGATATAGGTTAACATGTCTTGGACATTGCTGAACAGTATCATCTGTTCATATAAATGTGCGAAGAAACTTACAAGCCTCTTCATTAATGTATGCAATTGTCAACTTGTTGATTGGAGAATACAACCCAACATAATTAGCAGAAGAAAATACCACATTAATTATAGTAGTTGTTGCAGTCATATATGATATTTCCTGCACTGAAATTTTGTGTTCGATGAATTTTGTAACCGACTTCATTGGGGAGAATGAGAATGTGCTATTTTATGAGAATCAGCAAGAGAATAAGGAGGAGGAGAATGAGGACTCTGAGGAAGCAGAGGAACTGGATTGGATGGAGGAATTTGATCAGCTGTTCAAGTGTTCTCCCATTATATGTATTTTATTTTACTTGTGTTTTATCGTGTAGAATCTGTTAGTTATTTTTCGATCGATTCTAGCTTTGCGTGTGGTGATATCTTTGTAGGCTATCTTCTAGATCCACATACAGCTGTAGCAATGGCAGTTTCAAAGAAGTTTCAGTCGGCAAGAGGAGAGGTGCCATTGTTGATTTGTTCAACTGCGCATTATGCGAAGTTTCCAGCAACTGTCCTGCAAGCGCTGGGCAAAGACTCACATTTTGACTCTCCTTTAGAGATGATGCGCAGTTTGGAAGAGTTGAATGCAAGTCCTGCATTGCACAACCGACTGAGGGATATGATCAGCTCATCCACAGTCGCTCCCCACACCGTTCTTTCACCCAGTCTGTCATCCGTCATGTCACACATCAAGAGTCTTCTGTAATGATTTAATCTTGATATAAATGCTACATTTTTCAGTATTTGTTGTCCTTGCTTTGGCAGAAATGCATTGAAAATGAATGTACTTAATAATATTAATCGTTATCTACAAATTTCTTGATCGCCACTCGAAAGCCAAGCGCAGGGCACCAGCTTATTCACGAGCGCGTTGAATGTGCACTTTTAAGTGATTGTGATTTGCTGTTGAATAATTATGTTTTTCTCACCTTTAGACTTGTTGGTTTAATTGCCTGTTGCCTGAGTTTAGTTGGAAAGCATAAACTTTTAATGTTTGAAAAAGAATAATTTTGTGCCATCTTAAAATATTGCGACCAGTAATTCCTGATTGATGGCCGAACTCTTGAAGATCAATGATGCAGAAAGAAAAACACAGCTATTTACATTGTTTTAATGATGTTAAAAGAACAACTAAAGTCTACAAACATTGCTACGGATAATAATAACTTCTTGTTACAGTCATCACATTTACAGTGTTTTACATGTAGTAATTACAGTGAACTACAGCTATGCTGATACAACATTCTACATATATTACACTCAGATGTGAAAGGTTGAGATTGGACCACTTTTAACACTAACAACGAGCAGCTGCACTGTTTTCCTATTCACTACTAGTACTCTCTCTCATCGTTTACTAAGTTGCTTTGCGTGTTAAAGAAGACGAGTTATAGCAGAATTCCTATTGCCACTGGTGTATTGCAGTTAGTAGAAGATTAGAAAAAAGAAAAATTGTTGAAATTGTTATTTTTGAAAAATTGTTTAATTGTTGAAAAGTTGTGCACTTGCTGTATGTCATTGGGGGCATGTATAAGATGATTCGTAAGAATTGATTTGTTTTGTTCAAGAACGGTTTTTGGTAGAAATGGTTGATTATAATTATTGGAGACTCATTATGTTTCTGTGATTAATGATGTTAATTGGACTTTAGATTGTTAATTTAATTTAATTCAAAGTTTAATTTAATTTCAAACCATTCATTGCTCAGCCCAGCTGTGTTCTCAGATGTGATAATGGCCTTATTTTACAGCGATTAATATAATATGCATAATATTGCATGTTTTCTATCTAAAGTTCGTATTAAAATAAGCATGGAAATGGATTTTGGATGCAAGTCATCATTAGCATGCAAAAAACTTTGTTGAAATTGCCGCATCAATTAGATTTACGTAAATTGTAACATCGTTATAATATAATAATATTATTTTTTTATCTTTCGGATTTATCTTCTTATTTACCATTTCATGAGGTGTTGCTTGACTGTTTTCAAAATTTAGACATTTTAATTTTTATTTAATTTAAAAGAAATTAGCTCTGCATTTATACCTGGTAGCTTTTAAGGTAAGTTTTTAATTACTTGAGTTTATTAGTTCTGTTGCCTGCCATTGGAATGCTGATCTGATACCAAACATAGAAAAATTATTGTAAAAGTTATTTCATTTGTTGTCATAACAGTTTTCGTATTTTATCACAAGTTTTGTTAAACTTATGCTGACAATTCAGCGTGTGCAATCATATTCATAGACAGTAATTTAGTAAAAACATGAAGAGAGAAATTGCAACTTAATTGTGTAACTTTTTGTAATGGAATGTCTCTAAAACGTTTTTTGCAATAACAATTGTAATGCACTTTCAGTTGTGCATTATACTTTTGACAGTAATCTAAGATCTTGGTGAAGAATTTAATCTTCCATGGAGAGCCGGAAATAGGTCAATCATTTATTCATGTTGAATCTGGTGAACTCTATCTTTTTTTACTTAATGGTCAGTACTGAAGAACTAGTTTACAGGGTTTGGTGCATACACTTTTCAAATACTAAATAAGCCATCTTTGTGATTTATGTTTCTCTCGATACTGACCTACATGGAATGTAGTGGTTCTGAACATCTGCAACCTTGAGTATTTCCGTGCGCGGCTGACAGATGCGCCATGCATAATCGAATAACGCTTTGGTCATAAAGCCAGCACTATACTTGGATGAACTGCGATCTATATTTGATGAGCCTGTTTTATCCTTTCGTACCCCTTAATGCACCCCTTAAATGCTATGCTTTCTGTACTTGTTTAGATCCCACTTTCACCGTGCTTCATAAGCTTCTTCTTTGCTTGGCCAATGCACTACTTGCTGCATTTCTATGTGAGTGGTATTTTCTGTTTTCGTGTCTTTGAAAATTATGGTGTCACGTGGGCACACCGGACTGTTGATGTGGAGCTCTATATAATTATGTACACCTATCTTGTACTTAGTTGATGTATCCAAATATCAGTCTAAGCTTTCGACGACTGAAGGCGCTTCCCTTAGCATATTAAGCTGCTGTTGCCGGAACCAAGCGTATGTACCATATGAATTAAGCCTTCTTTATGTGAACCCTGTGAGGACGCTTTTCCTAGCATGAATTGTTGTATGTAAAAAACAGCAGTATTGTTGTCGAGCATTGTTTGCCATGGACTACTGTTAAGGCCAATAAAAAATACAGTCCGCAATTTTATCTGGAATGTCCATTTTAATGTGAGTACTTGAATTTGCATGTTCTATGCTGCTACGGTTCTTGTGATTAAAGAATTCGTTGTATGAAAATGTGATCCCTGTTGAAGAACTCTGTTGCTCAGAGAATATTTAGTGTGCTATGTGCATTTTATGGATTCTTATTTCTTATGCATGTTTCTTTGTTTCGTTTGCTGCTGTGTGGTTTGGATTAGAGTACCTTTTGCCATTTTGTTTTCTGCCTAGTACTTACTACATGTTTGGGGGAATAGCATGCTCAAGTGTGACATTTCAGCAAGCAGTGTTTGAGTGTGCTCAATGCCTTTCCTGCTTAGTATATAGTACTTCTGCTGTTCCTGGTACTTTTACGTGCAGGCTAATAGTACTTAAATTACAGACTGTACTCGCTACATATTCTGCCTTCGCGAATTATGCATAGAACTGCGTTCGAGTCTTCTTTGGTGCTTGTCATTCCAAAGACGCGTGTGGGTAGTTTTGTACAATTCCGATGACATTTCAACCGATGAACACATTTTGTACAGCAGATGATGATGTACCGGGGCTTTGTCTCTCTCCATCCTCACCTGCCTTTGTTCGCCGACCAGACATTGTTGTCGCAGTTCCACTGGGTGGGGTGGTGGTGGAGGGGGATTGTCAGTCACCTTGACGATGGTAGCGTCTTTGTTAGATGTTTCCGAAGATGCCGGCGAAAGTCTTGCGCAGGTTGTTCATCGTGTCGTCCGGTTCGGACTCTTCCAGTTCTCGGGCGATTGCTTCCACTGTGCCTGGCGACGCCGGTCCAGAAGGTCGAGGCGCTGGAACGTGTTGAACCGACTGTGGTGCCGATCTGCTAGCAAAGAATCACCACATGCCTAGGAAAAATTGGATTTTGTTTTTTGAATTGCTGCAGTAGCCTAGTGAATTATTTAATGTATTATTAATGATGATGAATTTATATGATTTTATTTGAATTATTACTTATAATTATATATATACATACTAGCTGTACCCGGCCGCAACCAGTTACAGTGTACACTGTACAGTTATGAAGCAATCTTAATTAACATCAATCTTAACTACTAACAGAACAGACAGCCTGCAATACAACAGACTTTCTTGCATACGAGGCAAATATTAAGTCCTTAATTAATTTAGAAAGATGCCATGAATTCCACATCAATAATTAATAGTCTATGGAATTCTAAATGCGTGAACGTTTGCAATTTGGTGGTGAACATGATGGAAGCCAACCTGTTCGCTGGTGTAGCAGGTGAGAAATTGGAAGGGGGTGGTCTGTTGGTGGTGGTGGTGGTGGTGGTGGAGCTGGTGTTCGATGGGGGTCCAGCTGCAGCAGCAGGCGATGATCGTCCCATGGAAGGCGATTGGGAAGCCCGTCCACCGCTTGAAGATGACATCGCCTGACCCACTTGGCTTTGACCTTGACCTTGACCTTGGGTCGATGGTGCATCAGACGCAAGGCCGTTGACGACATGATGGGCACTGCCGCTCAGAGATCTGTTGCTGTGAAACAAGTCGAAGAAAGACATAAATATGTAGATTTAATGTCAATGATCAATGGACATTGTATTGAGTTGTATCTGTACATTTATATAGCGCCACCCACCGTGCTTAACCAATCAGAGGTGCTCCCGGTGCGAGAGACCTAGTTCGAGAAAATGAGGCTGAATTTAAGCAGCGGAAGGTGCAGAGCGGATTCTGAGAGGCCGCAGCTTGAAGCAATGAGCAACTCGTGGGAGGAAGTTGGTTCCACGCAATAGGCCTACGTAGGTAGTACCCTTTAGCCATAGACCTTGTCTTAGACAGCAGATAACCTACATATCTACCATGCAATGATCTCATTCAGGCCATAGACAATAGACTAGTCCTACTTCCACCTACTGATGCCAATTTTTATAAGCTAGGCCTGCAGCTCATGCCATTCGGTCGGCTGACTGATTAATAATTGATCTGGCTATCTC
Source organism: Lumbricus rubellus (assembly GCA_945859605.1). Lineage (NCBI taxonomy): Eukaryota > Metazoa > Annelida > Clitellata > Crassiclitellata > Lumbricidae > Lumbricus > Lumbricus rubellus. The sequence goes on along the minus strand of OX243812.1, from coordinate 32,214,458 downwards.
TGATTGAAAGCCCGATAGCTAAGTAGCCTAATTATATAGTCAGCTATCAATTTGGGAGGGCAGTTTTTCACGGACGATTATTTTTGAAGGCTTTACTCGTGAGCGGTATGGTCATGCCGAATTTATTGGGGTTTTATTCCTGGAAAGTAACCTAGCTAATTGCCTGTGGTTAAAAACTTATAATCGGTACCGTAGTGAAGAATTTTGGCCAAAGAGTTATTGACCCATCTATAGGCCTACATATAGCCTAACTGGGCGGTTTATTGAGGTTCAGGGCAGTGGCGGCGCCAGGATTTTAGTTTTGGGGGCTGAACTCGCGGAGGAAATCTTCCATTTTCATGTTTTCATCGCCAAAATTTCTGATGACTTATTTTAGTCATTAATTTTGGCTCATTTGGGTTGGGGGAGGGGGTGGGATGAGCATGGAAATACGGACCATTTTGTAAGCGCTTGTCCCTTGACTTCCTCCCCCTTGCCAGCCCCAAGGAGAGTTGCTACTGTTGCTGATGTGATCGCATGGATGGTTGACTGACCTTGCTGACAATGACGACGTGGCCGATGGTTCTCGATTGTTTGCGGCGAAGCAGCAAGACTCTTCGAGTCGTCGAAGGACAAGATCAGCAATCGATCGACAATCCTCGTCTGGACTGTTGCCCAACAGCAGCATCGAAGAATCGTTCACCTACGAATTAGAATATTAGAATTAGAATTCATCCATTCATTCAGTCAGTCAGTCAGGCAGTCACAGCATTTCACTGTATGATGATGATGATGATGATGATGATGATGATGATGATGATGATGATGATGATGATGATGATGATGATGAGGAGGAGGATGATGATGATGATGATGATGATGATGATGATGATGGTGATGGTGATGATGATGATGATGATGATGATGATGATGATGGTGATGGTGGTGGTGGTGGTGGTGGTGGTGGTGGTGGTGGTGGTGGTGGTGGTGGAGATGATGGTGGTGATGATGATGATGACGATGATGATGATGATGATTATGGTGGTGATGATGATTATGATGATGATGACGATGATGATGATGATGATGGTGATGATGAAGATGATGATGATGATGATTATGGTGGTGGTGGTGGTGGTGGTGGTGGTGGTGGTGGTGGTGATGATGATGATGATGATGATGATGATGATGATGATGATGATGATGACAATGATGACATGATGACGATGAGGGTGATAATGCCGATGCTACCGCTGTTGCTGCTGCTGCTGCTGATGATGATGATGAAGGTCGCTATAAGTGGCTTGAGGCAGATTCGAATCTGCGACCATTCGGGTCGCAGGTTCGAATCAACCTCAATCTATCACTAGACACAGAGCATACCGTTACATCACCGCGTCTCTATATAAGACCTAATTATTCAGTGGTTTATTGACGAAGACTTCCCATTCTCCCCCCCCCATCCCCGCCACAGCGCCAGCACTTCTACTCCCGTTTCTCACTAATCTTGTGGCAACCGGTTCCACACACGGTTTATGTGACTTGACGCAGCGCTCGTGAATAAGCTGTTGCCCCGCGCTGTTTTCATTAACGATTTTATAGCACATCTCTAGTTTATGGTCATTTGCACAATAAAGATAAACAGCACGAAGCGATCACAATCCATAATTATGTAGGCCTGTGCATCAACAGCATTCATATACATGAAGAAGTCCAAGTAAGCCTATAGCCTACATATTATATTTATATATAGGGAAATATATATATAAACCTAGGCCTACACATAGGCCTATATTTATATTTGATAGGCTATAAGCAACTAGCATTTCTGCAGCCGTTCACAAGCGCTGCCTACATAGGCCTATGTTTATCTAAGCAGGCAATATCCAACATCGTTATCAAATGGGCAATATTCAACATGGTTATCTAATAGGCAATATCCAACATGGTTAGGCCTACTGGCTAGGCAATATCTAACATAGTTATCTAATAGGCAATATCCAACATGGTTATCTAAGCAGGCAATATCCAACATCGTTATAAAATAAACAATATCCAACATGGTTACCAGGGTATCAAATAAACAATATCCAGCATGGTTACCAGGGTATCAAATAAACAATATCCAACATGGTTATCTAATAGGCAATAACCTGTAAAAACAGTTAAGGCATCCATCTGCAGTTCTAGCTTCAAATATTCCAAGTATGGTCCTGACGGGGCCCTCCGGTCTCGGGGCCTGTCTCTGGGCCCATGTGTTCGGGGCCATTGGTTGCCGTATGCGATTAATACCAGTCAAATAACGTGGCTGTCTGTCAGCTATATTATGTGCTTCAATTGGATAGCTGTTCGAATACAGCTGAGTGACTGCCATTGGCATACCATGGGAGCAATCGCCGTGCCTGGTCATGTGACACAAAACGATTGTTACCATGGTAGCAATGACGAAAAAGAGATGATGGATGGATGGATGGATGGATGGATGGATGGATTGAGGGTTGGGTTAAAGGTCATAATAATGATATAAACTGTCCAATATTCTCCTCATAGGTTATAATGTTTATGCTAAGACGTTGCAGAAATTTTGCATTAAATTTCTCCATTCAGTTTTAGATCAGCAAAAACAACAACAACTTTGTCATCGTCATATTGTCATTGCCTTCGTTATTGTCATCGTCACACACCGCCACCGTCACCGCCACCGTCGTCGTCATCATCATCATCATCATCATCATCATCATCATCGTCGTCGTCGTCGTCATCATCATCATCATCATAATCATCATCGTCATCATCAACATCATCATTCATGGGCCAAAGGTCCGTAGGTGTTCAGTGCGCGCGTTATCTATAGTTTTATCCCACAGTTCACAATCCTGCGCTGCTATGCTATTCTCAAGGAATGTCACAGTGAAGTAAAAAATCGGCTTTGTCTGAAGCTTACTCTGTTCATCAAAATAAAAGTGATCCTGTATAATTCAGAGAAAGCAGTGACTTTCACAAATATTCCCTTTTTATTTACTGCAATACTGTTGGGTTGGTGTCAGGAAGGGCATAACCCCACCATAAATTCTTAGCTACGCCACTGACCAACATTATATGTATACTTGCTAGGCTGCTAGTAAATCTATTATTAGAGCCTACTGGCACCAAAACTGAAAGTCTTCAAAGACTTGCAGTTGTCGCGTCAAAGCTCAGCGCTAAGCATTGAATTGCGCCTCGTTAACATCAGGAATTTACCACCAACTCTCCTACCATAGGCCTAATAATATATTTTCGACTCCAAAAGAGCGCAGCCACTGCATGTATGACCATAATAGACGTGGGTCTGTATTTTGTAATCACAGTGATTTATGTGTCTGTCCAAAGCAGATAACGACCTGATATATCTATTCTGGTGCAATGAAGAACAGAGTGGGGGGGTGGAGAAGAAGAGATGGAGATGAACTGTTACTGACCTCTATTATGTACTCCCTTCCGTCCTTCCCTCGAATTGCTTTCACAGACAGAATGTCGAGACCGCCGAACAGCGACGCGCATTCGTCCAACCAACTTCGAAATCTATTTTTCAAAAGTCATATTTTGTCGACAATAATATAAAAAATTATAATCATTTCATTTCCCGTTGATGGCATGGCCGTCAAGTTGTCAACGTCTGACGAGAGAACGGAAAAGAAGCGTTTTATAGCCTACATGAACATGATGATGATGATGATGACGACGACGACGATGATGATGATGGCGATGATGATGATGATGACAATGATGATGATGACGACAACGATGATGATGACGACGACGATGATGATGATATTATTGTTGTTGTTGCTGTTGTTGATTATGATGATGACAATGATGATGAAGACGACGACGATGACGATTATGACGATTATGATAAGGTTGTTGTAGTTGGTGATGATGTTGATGATGATGATGATGATGAAGATGATGACGATGATGAATATGATTACGATGACGATAATGATGATGATGATTATGATGATTTTGATGATAATGACGGGATTATGACGATAATAATGATGATGATTATGATTGTGATGAGGAGGAGGAGGAGGAAGAAGAGGAGAATGAGGAGGAGGATGCACAACGGTTATGATGATGACAATGCTAAGAAGCAGGAGACGTCTGCAACACGTCTTCCTGCATGGCGCCAAGCACTTCCGACAATTGAAGCATTTCTCCACTAAGAGATGTCTTTCATTTAACTGGCCAAGGAAAATGCGTTCTGTTTGCTTAGAAAATTTAAAGGAAAGATTCGAGATGGAGCAATATATCTAGAGAGGTTTGTGTAGGTATTAGCATAATAATTACGTTACGTATAGGCTAAGGCCTAATAATTATTGTAACAATTGTACTTGCCTGTCAGTCATTGGTATCAGTTCTAATATTGCGGATCCTATGTTGGCTTTCCAGTTGCCAGACATTGCCTTTCGCCTGTAACAGCAGCAGCAGCAACAGCATCATTATGTTATGCTAAGAATAATAATTATTATTATGAGACAACATGAGCACAATTATACGTCACATCAACTCGGTTTTGTCTAAAAATGTCGCAAATTAACACCTATTTCTTTGTACAATCTCGCTTCAAGACGTTAGTGCTTGCTGGCTTGCTGACTGGCTTCATGACAGGGTGTGTGACTGATTGACTGAGTGGCTGATTGATTGAGTGATTGATTGATTATTTGATTGATAAATTCATCGATTGATTGATTGAGTGATTAATTGTCTGAATGATTGATTGCTTGATTGATTGATCGATCGAGTGATTGGTTAATTGAGTGAGAGAGTGAGTAAATGATTGATTAATTGATTGATAAATTGATCGATCGATTGATTGATTGAGTGATTAATTGACTGATTGACATGTTTAGATGGTCATTAGTTGTTTCTTTACATGTAAGCCTTGTAGATTGAGCCGATCTTCTGTATGTAGATATCGCATTGTGCGTCGATGTGAGGCTCTGTCGTTGAGTAGCAGTTCGTGACGGCCATCACACTCGCTATGTCTTGAAAACCGTAATGGTTATCGACTTTCACCTGCCAATCAATCAATCAATCAGTAAATCAATCAATCTATTAGTCAGTCAGTCAGTAAGTAATCAGTAAATCAATCAATCAATCAATCAACCAATCAATCAATCAACCAACCAACCAATCAATCACTCAATCAACCAACCAACCAATCAGTCAATCAATCAATCAATCAATCAATCAGTCAAGCAACCATTCAATCAATCAACCAATCATTCACTCAGGCATATAATTTATGCATGAGGCGAGTGAGGGTTTGCCTAGGTTTGCACAGATGAGTTTTATCGCAGTCTTGAAACTTTTCAGCCGATGTTGGGTCTGGAGCGCTCATGAATAGTAACCTTGAAGAGACGCTATGTAAATTTTCATAATGAATGATGAATGAATTATGAATACATGTGCAATCTATCATTTAACATTTAAAACCTGTCTAAAAAGTACTAAATCTAGTCATCGATTACAAACAGCTAACCATGTAGGAATCGGCATAAATCTACAGGGAGGCCAAAAAGACCCTCCCCTAGGTTTTTTGCCAATATCTTGGCGAGAAGTAAAATTTTGAAATGAAATTTTACAGGCTTAAAGACAATTCATATTCATGATGGCCAGATTTCGTCAAAATATTTAAAACAGAACAAAAGTTATGTCACTTTTAGTGAGGCCACCCACCGTTTTTTGACGATTCAAAAATGTAACGGGACAAAAATAACAAAAACACGATCGATAAACAGACATAGGCCTACAGACAGACAGACAGACATACAGACAGACACAGACAGACAGACAGATAGAACAGACAATCACTGAACAACCTGAAAGGTAATACTATAACTCGATTACTTGCAGCTGTTTCAGATATTACTTGATTTGTCAATAACTGACTGACTGATTGATTGATTGACTGGCTGATAGATTGATTGACTGACTGACTGACTGACTGACTGACTGACTGACTGACTGACTGACTGACTGACTGACTGACTGACTGACTGACTGACTGACTTACCTTTCCCATGCCGGAATGAGCGTGACCAATTTTGACAACGACCGGAAACTTTGGAATAACCAGCTACACGGTATGCGAACAAAAACATTTTAAAATAATTAATTAGCAATTGATTGTGAAATCCATTCTGTTTCGTTAACACAACACACAGTCCATCTATTTCAATGTCCAGTATTTCATACATAATTGCAATTAAGACCGATAATTAATAATTTCTGTAAAAGTTTCATTCATCGTTGCATTCATACGTCCATTCATTCATGCATCCATCTTTGCAGCCGTTCATCCACGCAGCATTCATTCCTTTCGAAACTTTATGTAGCACCTCTATTAATTAACAGTCCTACTCAGAGGCGCTACCAGCCCCGCTGGCGAGCTGAACCTATAGGCATCAATCGCAAGGCTAATGGGAGGCCATTCCAGATGACAGGATCCACAATAGAAAAGGATCAGTGCTGTCTTAAAAGAATTAAGTGTGAGTTCGTGGAAACATCTATCTAAGCATCCATCTATCTTTGCATCCATCTATGCAATCATCCTTCTATGCATCCATCCATCTATTCATCCATCTAACTTTGCATTCATCCATGCAATCATCTTTCTATGCATCCATTAATGCAAACAACTATGCATAAACATATTCGTAGAAGACAATTCAAGAGTGGGGGGGGGGGCCAAAAGTCAAACTTTTTTCCCAAAAAATCTGATGACCTTTTTTGGTCGTCCGGTAAAAATTGTCCGAAAATTTCCGTTACTTCTTTTGCCCGAAAATTCTGACGACCTTTTTTTAGTCGTCCGGTCGAAATCTTCCGAAAATGTTAGATAGATTTTTTCATGGCCTGCTTGCCCGAAAACCAGACTTGCCCGAAATTTGGGGGGCATTTGCCCCTCTGGACCCCAGTCTCCTACGCCTTTGTGCATAAATCTATGCATCCGTCTATCTATTCATCCATCTATACCGGGTGGCCCATAAAAAACGTTCCCAAACTTTGTTAACCTGGCAAAGATCTAATTCTAGAGATATAAAATATTAATTTACACCAAAATGTTAAGAAATTATTTCTGTGCACACATGTCACATTTCAAAAGAATACTTTTATTATATCACACTCTGCGGCAAGGTTATGACGTCGTACCTGTTAAAACATTTTGCACAAACCTACGTCATTAAAAATGTTCCCAAACTTTGTTAACCTGGCAAGCTGGCAATTAAACAATTTTGAAGATAAACTAAATCATAGTACATCAAACTAATCACAATTCATATTTGTACAACACAGCCAAGTTTTAGCCCAAAATACTCAACCGTTTGAGAGAAATTGTTGTTAGACCTGTTACCTGTATGACACATGGCCAAAATTTTGCACAGTTGTTTAATGATGATGTTTTACCGTCTTACGCGAACAAATGTTTGATTGATCCTCCGCCTTCTCTTGTAACGACCCTTAAACGCTGTTTCCACTGTCTTGATGACTTCTGTATTTGTGTGTCGTCTAATAGAGACCATTTTACTTCAATGACCCGCTTAAATTCGTCAGTAGGCCTATTTAGAAACGGTTTTCTGCGATCAGCATACACAAGCTTCTTTATGGCGTTCCATAGTATAGGCCTACATAGCAGCCCAGAGGATTTAGATCGGGAGAGTTTGGAGGCCAGGCATCACTGTGGATAAAATCAGGGATGTTTGCTTGAAGAAATTGCTGAGCCAATCTGCAGCGATGTGAAGAAGCACTGTCTTGTTGAAAGATGTCATTGTCATCAGGATTGAGTCTAGGACATTCGGGAATGAGCTTATCGCGTAACAAGCCCACGTAACAGGCCTACAGTAACTTTCCATTGACTTTCGTTTTCTGAGGATCAATGAAGATGAAGTCTGTTTTACCGTGCATCGAAACTCCAGCAGATGCCGTTAATTTTTTTAGAGAAACGACTAGTCTCATGATAACGTCTTACTGGCGCAATTGAAGACTTTCGTTCGCGGCGAAATAAATGACGTAGTTTTGTGCAAAATGTTTTAACAGGTACGACGTAATAACCTTGCCGCAGAGTGTGATATAATAGACATACTCTCTTGAAATTTGACATGTGTGCACAGAAATGATTGCTTAACATTTTGGTGTAAATTAATATTTGATATCTCTAAAATTAGATTTTTGCCAGGTTAACAAAGTTTGGGAACGTTTTTTTATGGGCCACCCGGTATAATCATCCATCTATCTATGCAGTATGCATCCGTCCATCTATCTAAGCACCTATCTATGCAACCATATACATGTATGTGACCATCCCTCTATGAGTCCATTTATACAACCTTTCCAACCATGTGCATATCAACACAGCTGAGTACAACGGGGACCAAACGCTTTGAACGTTGACTCGATCGTCGTTTATAAAGTGTGAGTGACGATGAAACCGCGAACTGTATTCAGACCAACAACCTTTCATCGGCATTTCATCAGCACGTCGCTGATCAAACACATAACGCGCACCCTCCCATAATTCCATTTATACGTACACTCACCATCACACACGAACACATATACAATGTATAATGTGCAAAAGCTTATGTACGCACGTACGAACGTACGTACGTACGCACGCACGTACGTATACGTGCGTACGTGCGTACGTATACGTATGTATGTATTGTATGTATGAATGAATGTATGTAATGTATGTATGTATGTATGTATGTATGTATGTATGTATGTATGTATGTATGTATGTATGTATGTATGTATGCATGCATGTATGTATGTATGTATGTATGTATGTATGTATGTATGTATATATGTAAAATTATGTATGTAATGTATGCAAGCATATATGTGTGGCATTTGTGTGCATATAGAACAGCGTTGAATTTGACGTTGTTTTTGAAGAGGCTGATCTTCTTTCTGTGTGCAATGAACAGATGGTATACTGCGATTCTTGAGAGGTCATTAAAGGAGAGAGGAGATAATTATCGCGAACTGTTTGGCGATTGGAAAGACAATGAGAAGGTCAGACGGAAGTGGATACAAACAAAGTATATATAATTATATATATATCTACAATATGTATATTATTATGTATAATTGTATATTATATATATGTATATTATATGCATATTATTATGTATAATTGTATATTATATATATATGTATATTATATGCATATGAAGCAGTGATAGTAAAAACAACAGCAGACATTTATTTCCTTTGCTAAACAAGTCTTTTAATCGGGCGAGATGCAGACCGGATATCCTGTTTTGCCGGATGTCAGGCCGCAGAGGCGCCCTCTAACTGCCAGACGGATTCACTGATGAATTATAATTATAGCGACTACTCTCGCTGCTGCTGCTGCTGCTGCTGCTGCTGCTGCTGCTGCTGCTGCTGCTGCTGCTGTTGTTGTACAACGCTGAAATAACGGAGAAAAATACGACAAAGGAAACAGACAGACGGGAAGTAATTGGAATCATTTATCATACATCAGCAAGAAATGATGATACTCGCAAATGTGTATAATAGGCCTCTACCACGTAGGCGTTGTGAATGCACGAATGCAAACATGCTTGTATGCATGAATCTGCGTTTTCGATGTGGGTGCCGTGCATGCATGCATACATGCACATTGCATACATACATACATACATACATACATACATACATACATACATACATACATACATACATACATACATACATACATACATACATGCATGCATGCATGCATACATGCATACATACATACATACATACATACATACATACATACATACGTACGTACGTACGTACGTACGTACGTACGTACGTACGTACGTACGTACATACATACATACATACATACATACATACATACATACATACATACATACATACATACATACATACATACATACATACATACATACATACATACATACACACTACAGGCCTACTACTATACTATCACTATACTAAACCTTCTACTTTCAATGTATTGAACTCATCAGAAGTCTCACCCAAAGGTTGCTGGCCATTTCGCGATGGTTGGGATAGTATGATTGGTCGATCAACGGAAATCTGTCTTTACCCAATCGCTTCCGGATTTGTATAAGATGAGAGAACTAAAGTCCAGAAAACATCAACAAAGTTTAAATAAATGTGTAGCCATGTAACCCATCATAAACATTCAACCGTACATATAGGCTATGCATGAAGTGTTTCGGTGTGTAGGTCTCAAAGAAGAAAGACATAAAGTCACATAATAGTGGATTAGTGGTGCGTTAATTATCAGTCGATACAATGTACAGGGTGGGCCCAAAAGGTTTCTTGGGGGATCTTTTTTGGCCCACTCTGTACAATGTCATCAATTTCATGGAATTGCTTATTAATAATTGAAGTAGCCTAAACCTACTAATTATGCCGATCTATTACAAAGTGTCTAAGATATTTTCACCCATAATGTATAAATAATATTATCAGACATTCAATTGTCATTTTAAATTACAGCTATTGTAGGATAGACAGTTCAACTGCAGTCCATTTAATAAGAACTAATGGCTTGACATTGAGCGAGGATGACACATATTTTCATAAATTATGCCTAAGTATAATTAATTATACAGGTAATTATCGAGGCAGGCAGACATGTATACAATGTAGGTGTTTGATTTTTCTATGTTTTTTGTCTTTCAATTGTTGACTGAATAACGACTGCATGGGAAGGATAAACACGGTATCTACATCCTGTATGTCAACCACGTACATGTACTTCTGTTTGTCAGTTTGTCTCCATCTTTCTCCAATGCAATGCGTCGACTTCAATATCTGCCACCATTTTATCTGTTCAACTGCATGCAGTCCTTTTCACCTTGTAACCGTCTATCCTTCTACCTGTCTGTTAGTTTTTGCATCTTTCAGCACTAGTGATAATTATGTAATTATGATCTATTCTATGATGACGGCTATAACTACCAGTAACTATAGACTTATTGCGTCATTAGATCTTAGAAGTTCCACATGAATTAATTATAAATGAGCTACATAATTACCGCATCGATCTTCCGACCTCCTGCGTCGCTCAAGCGCCGGAATGTACACCACACCCTCTACACGTAGCCTATGTATAGTCTTTGTATGCCATTATTCCTGAAGCCATTTACTCTTCTACGTTATACATGATCTAGCGCCTCGTTGCTTGGTTGGCTAATTGATAGAGCTGAGAAACCGTTGACGATTCTTATTTTCTGTGCTTCTTCTCCCCACGAGTCGATTCACTCATTCTTGCACCTAATTATCTTCTATTCTCTTTCCTGTGCTTATATAATTGATACCATTTATATGTTTTCTCATCTTCTTGCATCTGCTAATGTAAAAGTGCTTATGATCAGTAGTATGTATGTGTGTATACTGAATCGATTCAGATAAATTTCGATTTGATTTGATTTGATTTGATACTCACCACCCAAGGCTTGTCGAGGAAATTGTAGATAGACTGGAGAGAGTTGACGCTTGGCACACCGCCATAGTGCAGACCGAGAACAATGTGTTTCCAGTTTTCATTGGCATCCCGCGCGTGTTGCCTCACGAGTACGAAGTCTGGTTTGAATGACCTTTTTTAAATATGAAACATTAACCAAAACGTCGGTCATTTTTTTTTCAGTCAGAGAACTCAGAGGCAATCCTCATTATACACATATTTATATTCTATTGCTTGACCATATCGCTTGCCTACGCCATTGAAAACCTTGACCTCTGACCTTGGCCTCTGTTGGTCTTTGGCCAAATCATGCCAATAAGGATATCTACAGGACACCGGTTGCCTTTATTTCTGGCTTTGACGGAAATTGACGCAGAGCTGCGTCACTATATAGTCGTGAGAGGTCGTTTGTGACCATAGCATAGAGATTTGAAAATAAGTGCCAGGACGCCATTCATGACCGTCCTGCCACACTTTAAGCCCTGCATACATGATACATACATACTTCAGGTATAATGGATGTAATAGGTACCAGATGCACCAGTGTGAGTGAAAGAAGGAAGCGTCGACTTACTGTTGAATATTCGCTCCGTTCTTTGTCGACTGGACGTCAACGACGGCGCCACTGTCCGAATAAGATGCGACGTTGATCTCAGAGAATTCGGCCTAAGCATAAGCATAAACATAAGCGTAAGCATAAGCATAAGCACAAGCACTAGCATAAGCAAAAGCATAAGCATAAGCAAAAGCATACGCATAAGCATCGACATAAGCATAAGCACAAGCATAAGCATTAGCATAAACTTAAGTATAGGCACAAGCATAGGCATAAGCACAAGCATAAACTTAAGTATAGGCCTAAGCATAAACAGAGCAGACGACATGTCAATGCACAACACAGTCAGTTCGTTTATTATTGCATTCATTCATTACGTACAATGCACGACCAATGAATCTGGATCTGCAGCACAATTTAGTGTTCACTAAAACTTGTTAATTGTGGTTTTTAGACTGAGTCGTCGGTTCAGTAAGCACACGCATCCACATTCGTTGGATGCCATAGAGTTAAATAGACCCAGACCCATATAATTATATGCCACCGGAAGTCCAGTAAACATTGGACGCGATTAACTGCAGGAGCTGCATGCTTCAGCGGCATAATATCTATGGTGGGAAGGCTGTAAGATTCTTTGATTTATTAGTAATTAGTTCCGGTTTAAATTCGGATTTTGACGAAGTTCTCACAGTTTTCATGGCTGGTAAAGAACTGGTTTACAATAATATCTATAAACTTAGCTATTGATGTGGTCTTCGTTACAAATGGATGATCACAATTTCTGTCTGTCTATATGTCTGTCTGTCTTTTTCTCTCTTTCTATCATATATATATATAATTATATATATCTATATATATACACAGATATACATATATATACAGTATATATATATATATATATATATATATATATATATATATGAATGATTAACATCAACTCCAACTTTTCATTTGCATTGAAATTGAATGGAAGGAAGACTCTCTTGAAAGTATTGCGCTCAATAGTGGTTTAGCTTTCTTTCTAAATTATTGAAGAATGGTATTGTTTAGTTGCTGCATGTAAGCAGAGCGTGTGTCTTCTGAAAAGCCAATGTCAGAACTGTCAATTCTGCTATGACGTATGTGAATTATCTCAAACTATGACAGAAGTGACATATCCTCAGAACTGCAGCTGAACAGTCGCATTTGTTAGAAGGAGAGGAGAGAGGAGGAGAAAGGAGGAGACAGCAGAAGTGAAACGAGAAGACAGAGAGAGAGAGAAAAAACAGACAGAGAGAGACAGACAGAGACAGAGAGAGAGATAGAGAGAGACAGAAAGCAAGAGACAGAGAGAGAGACATATATGCCACCGGAAGTCCCGTAAACATTGGACGCGAGGAACTGCAGGACAGCAGGAGCTGAGAGAGAGAGAGAGAGAGAGAGAGAGAGAGAGAGAGAGAGAGAGAGAGAGACAGAGACAGAGACAGAGACAGAGACAGAGACAGAGACAGAGACAGAGACAGAGACAGAGACAGAGACAGAGACAGAGACAGAGACAGAGAGACAGAGACAGAGAGAGGAGAGAGAGACACACACCTACACGCACAGAAGGGAAAGCGGTGCAAAAGAAGCATGAGTTTATAAGGCAAGTGCTAAAGTAGTGATGATGAATGATTCCCTGGGTATATGAAACTGACGATCTATCAATGTCGTAAAAGATTAATAAGCTAATCCAGTAAATCACACAATTATCTATTTTGCATATTTATGTGGCACAGAGGGATAGAGGGGTAGAGAGACAGGTCTGTTGCGTCTGGTATACTATACTCTGTCAACCGTCTATAATAGACTATATGCTGAGGTCGCCGTCAATAAGAACCGACGAGCATTAGTCGCAAATGAAGACGTTTATTCGGAGTATAATATTATATGGTCTGCATTAGTGAAGGCATCGTCTGTCTAGGCAGTCTATAGCCTGCAGTGTAGTGTCTGCAACATTCTGTCTATTGGACTCTATATTCTGTCAACTTATAAAGCCACAGCGATGCTTTTTATGTGTTGGTTGCGGTCTCGTATTCTCTCTTTGGCAGTTCAATGTCATGGATCAAAGACATGTCACACTGCAGAGGATCGACTGAGCGGACAGTCGCCGCAATGCTGTCTTAGCCATACGTATCCATGGGAGATCGTACAGAGCTTACTTCATTCCGTGCTCTGTCATGGTGCCTCGGTTTCTGTTTATTTGTATAGTTGCCTGTCTGTCTGTCTGTCTGTCTCTGCTCGTCTTTCTCTCCAATATTTTATGTCAACATTGCTTCGAAATTGATTGGCATGGGCCTACGAGCCAAAATAAGCTACAATTATATATATATATATATTTATACGCGCCAAAGAAAATAGGTTTAAAGTTCACTTATTTTATTTTGCTAAAACTGAATGGCGGCTGTGTAAAGGTATACCGCTAGCTACGATAACATGAAAATTATAGATCTATTACATAACAATACACATGCATGTATTGCGCGTTGCTCCCTTGTATGCATTTCATGTGCTTGTAGGCCTATATATTGTTTTAAAGAATATTCTTATCAATTTAGAGTGTGCAAGGATATTTGGTTGAACTCATTGAGAGATTTTCCATTTGAAAGCATCCGCATAGTTAGGAACTTTGATATAATGTGTTCCTTTTTGCGCGCTCAACAAGTGCGACACCATAGCATTAGCCTATATCTAGATAGGCCCTACTTTACACAGCCTGCAACTGGCTCACGTAATATTATACGCTGATAAGGAAAAGCTATTATGCTGTCACTGGATGTCTACTTGCAGTGTAGATCAGATAAGGAATGTCATAATGGAAAAACACATCTAAGTCTATGATAATGATCACGATAACGATACAGATTTATGATTTATGATGACGACGATAATGTTGACGAAGGCGATAATGACATCAAACCGTCGCGGCTGTTAATGCATCTGTTGTCATGGATAATAGGCTATATCGAGGCTCATGCATGGTGGACTATTGCAATTACAATGAGAGAAGACAGAATGCATAGTATGCTAATGAAGAATCTGCTCATGAGCAGAATGGCGTACGATGATGATGACGACATCAGTATTGATGAAGTGACCGAGAAGCGCAAGCATAGTAGGATAGTAGGATAGTAGGATAGTAGGATAGTAGGATAGTAGAATAGTAGGATAGTGATCTCGTCTTACCTGCTCCACTCGTAGATCCCAGTCGCCAAGAACCTTTCTGCCTCGAAAGTATTTACTCCTACAAATAAGAAATGATTCGTCTTGAGCGAAATATCAAACATTTCCATCTGCTATTTTAAATTGGCGTCTACATAAGAGTGGTTAGGCTATATAGACAGGCGAAAAAGAAATAATAGGCTATTCTTATGACTATATAAGGCGAAGTCTTGCCTAAAAACTACACGTTTGAGAATTGAGATGATTTCGAATTTTTTGATTTTTTTAGGTTTGGTGAGATTTTTGATGTTTCTGACGGATAATTAAAATCGAAATTAAGATTTTAAAGTATAAATTGACTGTGCGCTAAAAACATCAACCATTTAAGATTCGGTTTGCGAAATTTTTGCCTTCCAGATTGTTGCACCATCTATCCTCAGGAGCCTTCGATTTGCATGATGGAAAATATTGCCACTGCCCATCATTAAAAAATATTTCATCAATTATAGTGTCCAATTAGCCACAAATGGCAAGAGCTTGGGATGATTGACCGTCATTGCTAATGCAGTTGATTGCTTTGGCTCTAATATAGAGCCGAGGACAGATTCGCTAACCCGGCTTTTGTTTGTTAGTCAGAGCACGACCTATGCAGCCATAAATGTCATTTAATCGCATTCATGCGGCGAGTATAGTGACGCAAACAGAGAAAAAAACGCTTCGCACGCATTCGTCAGCTGCCGTTAAATTCGGTTGGTTTCGCCTTACAGTCTATGACGTCCTAATGTTGTTGAGGGCGGAAGGGACGGGGTGAGGGTTGGCTGCGGAAGCACCCGCTACTCCCCACCACCCATCCCTTACTACCCACTTTCGTTGCTCACACATACACACATACACATGCATGTTTATAAAGGAACGGACGCGGAAATGAATAGATTGGAATGGCGTCGTCGCTCGTATTCGCGCCATATCAACGTTGGGCGTTTGTCCATAGCAGTGTGAGGCTAACAACCCCCCTCTACCCAGAACACAGCTGCGTCCGGCATTACCATTCTGTTCGCTTCTGCCGCGGCTGCGGCTGCTGCTGCTGCTGCTGCTGCTGCTGCTGATGCTGCTGATGCTGCCATCGCCGGTTGCTTTGCGTTGCATCCCACAATCATCCCTCACCCACGACATGATTAATTGCATCTTCTGCCTCTGTCACTGCAGCAGCAGCAGCAGCAGCAACCAAAGCAGCCTCGCAGCAGATGCGAAGGAGCTGATTAGAGCGGCGACGAATAAGTCGAACTTCTCAACCGCCTCATGCTCCTCGCTTTCCGCTGCTTCCTCCATCTTGACGTGATTAACTAAATTGCACCGGGTCTGGTATGGTTACAGTTTTTATGTCGCCACGAAAAAGTCTCCGTTGAATACGGACCACTGAACGAAACACAATTTCAAAGTTCACTTCTTCAACGAATAAATAAGTGCACATAGGGTTAATGTAACTGGAAAATCGCTTTCGAATGAGTCTCCTCCCTTCCTTCATGCAATTGCTGCCTTTTGTCATTCAGAGCAATGAATTATAGCGCAGTCAAATGACTACAAGACCACGTTCTCTGAAAATGCTCATAAATCATTGGCTGCTGCGAGTATCCATCTGCCCAGCCAGCGGCGGTGACGGCGGCGGTGGCGGCGGTGGCGGTGGTGGCCTCTCTTGTTGACCGACGGCGGTTGCTGCTGCTGCTGCTGCTGCTGCTGCTGCAAGAGGGTGCATGCACTCGATGTGCTTAGTGTCAAGGGTTTGTCAAACATCACCACCACCGTCTGCAGCGACCTCCAGCGACGACGACCTCGGTCGATACATTCGTCCATTGGTGCAATCTATCTTCACGACACACCAACAACAATAACTTCAGACGAGAAACATTGCTTCCTGCAAAGTGGACGCGAGAAACATTCCCGCCTTCGTGTGAAAAACATTGCTTAGGCGACCACAGGGCATTGTACAACTGGGTCCACATTGTCTTTACTTGCATCCACTTAGCAGTAGTAGGCCTACAGAGCAGCACGTTTGACAGTTTCTAAAAACGGCCTCGATACATGAATCCACCACGCGGCGTAAGGACCTTGGTCAAGTTCTTCACTCACAATTGCTCAGCGCTTCGTCGTGAAACTCCGATGCAGTGTCCGCTCTGCATTCGGGGGCGCCTCTGAGTAGAGAGAGAGCCTAAAGGGGCGCTATAACAAGTGCACATACAAAAAATAAACAAATACACAGCAGTTACTGTAGTCTACATAACATTTCACGCCACGAGTGAATTTGCGTACATGTAGTGCTACAGAGCAGTCATTGATGCCTGAATATAATAAATTGCCTTGTAGTCTGTCGCCTCTGAAAACCAATTAGACATTTTCTGCCTGTGGATTACTACGCAGTGACCGCGCGACTGTTTACTGCGTGTATTAATCCGCACGAGATGGCGCGACAAACACTCATTCGTACTGTTGGCGCCAAGATTCTTCCATCTCCCCTCGCTCTGTCTGTCTGTCTGTCTGTCTGTCTGTCTGTCTGTCTGTCTGTCTGTCTGTCTGTCTGTCTGTCTGTCTGTCTGTCTCTGTCTCCGTCTATCCTTCATTGTATGTTTTTTCTCTATCTCTCGATGCGTCTCTTCCCTATGCGTGACAACTGATCAGTGTCTGTGGTGGTCAAGAAGGTTGGGATAACATAATTATGGCGTAGCTATACAGGATGACTGTCCACAAAGTTTGAGCTGGTTATGGTTATGCCAATAGTAATGTGTAATTGTGTATTTCGTCTCAATAAGTCTACTGCCTCTACTTCTCGCTCATGAGAGTCAACTCTGGCCTTGCATATTATTATTTACCTAGTTGGCGTTCTTCTATTGCGAGCAATGCATGGCTGTGTTGATGATATGGCCCCATGCAGGCCAATGACATTGGCATCCTATATATGTAGTTCAAAGCTAGCTATAAGCGCACAGACATACCAACATGCACATGCGTTCACCACAGACCAACATAGGCTTCCACAGAGACAATTATCTACTCGGATCCCTTTCCTTATTTCTCTCGTTTGAAAGAAATTTAGGTGAGTCCATGACAGCACAGCTGCAGGCTTTTCTAAGGGTGTCATGAACCAAAAGACCGTTAAAAATCCTCCGGTATAATAATATTCACCGGTTGTGACTGTTATAACGGTTCAACGATGTCAGACAGTGAAAGTATACTAGTATAACCATGGCAACGACTGTAGGCCTACAAAAACATTGTTGCAAGGTGTTGGAACAGATAGCTTATTTCCCTATAATCACCGGAAATGTGGAAGAGACGGCTACCAAGGTCCGCGAGAAATGCATGCCAGACAGACCACTGTTGTCGATGGAACAAAATGATGCATGTGCCATTGTGCATTGATCTGTGAGCTCTATATTATATATTTGCGTATATTTTTCTGACAGCGGGAAATTCACTAACGCCATCGACCAACACATATATGCTGTGTAGGCTACATGTAGGATTGTAGGTAAGATATCGCCACGGTATATTATCTGTAATTTGTTCCTGCTTAGATGTCGGTCTTAAAGCCATGGAATTAAGTGGAACCATTAAAGCTCTTTATACCGTCTTGTGAATGGTGATGGATTATAGATGGCTTTAAACCCTGTGAATACCAACACGGATGAGGCCTGTATACAAATGAGGTAATTCAGAACAACATATATTGTGGGACAAAATATTCGATTGGTTATATACCATCTGGCATAATTTATGGTCGTCATATCACAACCTTGAGCAAAACCTTCACTAACGACTTCCGGTATTTACTATTTGCCATTGATTGATCATAGAATAGTGACGTCTAATTTCAGAAATCGCAACAATAATATTATTGCAATGATTAGGCTCCGTATAAGAGATCGAATTATAACGTGGAGATTTAATTATAGATATGACGACCATAAAATTATACCAGATAAAATAAACATCAAAATCAGTCGAACCGTTGCACTAAAAACAGCCGTAATTTATTCCAGTTTATAATAAGATTAAAAGTCGCCTATCTGCAATTCTGCATGCATGGAAACCTATTAGAACGTACAAAATTTAATGGCTACTCATTTGTAGGCTACCCAGTTGCATGAGGCACAGCTATAAAATTACAGCACACAACAGCGATGTTAGTAGAGGGAGAAGGCGGGGATAACCACCACTTCTAGGAACGTCGCCAGCGGCGACTTCGAGGAAACGCGCCGGCGGCGCCTTCTAGGCCACGCCCACCCAGGCTGCTAGGGCTTCTAGGCCACGCCTCCTAGGCTTCTAGGGCTTCTAGGCCACGCCCACCCAGGCTGCTAGGCTATTACGTCATACCTAATTAGCATACAGGCTAGTAGAGCACTTCCAGGAACGGCCTATCTGGCTACTAGGACTTCTAGGCTATGGGCCATGGCTTACACTGGAGCGCTTCTAGGCCACACCTACCTAGGTAATAGGCTACAGGCTATGGCTTATGGGCCACTAGCGCGCATCTAGGGCACGCCTTCTCGCCTTGTAGTGCTTCCAGTAACCCTAATTATACACACACTGGTCCGGCCTATTCCAGGAAGCGGCGACCAATCGGCGAGCGTGAATTTCATTAGCCCAGAAAGCTGCAGCCAACCGACCCTGGCTAAGGAGGCACTGCCACCCATTCTGCATGCGGCACTGGCTTCCACGCATCACAATCTCCCACCCATTATTCCATCAATCATCAATTTCTCTATCTCGGCATATCTCCGCGCCATTCCAACCCACGCGCCCAGCCATATCCCCTTCTTTTAGGTGTATTATTTCACTCTACAGCATCTAACCTCACCCTCCAACCCTCCATTCCACCCCTCCACACACGCAAATTTGCATTATATGCATAATAATCAACCAAACAGGAAGCGGCGAGCCCTAACAACGGGCTAATCGGGAAGCGAGAAACCCTATGTATGTCATCTCTCTCTCCCTCCACAGCCCTCAACCTCACCCTCCAACCCTCCACGCCACTTTCCCCACCCAATACTAGGTATTTTCACATAAGTGCCAACCAACCAAAAGCGAGAAACCTAGAAACCGACCAGCAAGGAGTCGAGAACGCCTAGGGACAGTCTCTCTCTACCTCTATAGCATTCCGCCTCACCCTCCAAACCTCCATTCCAACCTCCCCACCCAAAACTAGGTATTTTCACATAAATGCCAACCAACCAAAAGCGAGAAACCTAGAAACCGACCAATAAGGAATCGAGAACGCCTAGGGACAGCCTCTCTCGCCCTCTATAGCAGGCCACCACACCATCCAACCCTCCATTCCAAGCCTCTGCACACAAATTTATCTTACACGACTAAGAACTGACCAATCAGGAAGCGGCAAATCCTAGCGACGAACGAATCAGGAGGCGAGAATTTCCGTATATACCTTTAAAACATATCAATTATTCACCATTTTATTCGAAAATAGTCATAAATCAGGTATTTATACATTTAAATTAACTAAAAGTGTAACATATATTCAGCATTTCCTACTAAATTAATCAAAAATAGAGTAACCAACAACAATTTTCTTCATCTTTTCGTATTCATATAAGTCCTAACACAGTATGAATTTCCAACAGGGCATTACCATCATAGTCACAGACAACCTTTCTTGAGCAGCTAAGTTCAAATACTACAAAATCACTCACCCTTCCATTCCCAATATGAAGCCCTTCCCACATTTCTTATACAGGCAAGGTCAAAAACCGAAAAATCACTCAACCTTCCATTCCCAATATGGGCACTTTACCAATTTTTCAGCATAGTCAAACGCAAAAATCCAAGAATCACTCACCCTTCCATTCCCAATATGGGCACTTTACCAATTTTCCCGCATAGTCAAACACAAAAACCGAAGAATCACTCAACCTCCCATTCCCAATATGGCGACTTTGTCAACTTTCACGCATAGTTAAACACAAAAATCCAAGAATCACTCAACCTTCCTTTCCTCATATGGCGACTTTCCCAACTATCACGCATAGTCAAACGCAAAAACCGAAGAATCACTCATCCTTCCTTTCCTCATATGGGCACTTTACCAATTTTCCCGCATAGTCAAACGCAAAAACTGAAGAAGCACTCACCCTTCCATTCCTCATATGGCGACTTTGTCAACTTTCGCGCGCTCAAACTCAAAAATCCAAGAATCACTCAACCTTCCTTTCCTCATATGGCAACCCCCCCCAACTTTTGCGCTTAGTCAAACGCAAAAACCGAAGAAGTGCTCAACCTTCCTTTCCCAATATGCCGCCCTTTAGCAATCATCTGCTCCCAAGGCGGCGCCCACAAAACCTTTCCTGTACATGCACGCTCAAATAAGGAACACACACGCAATTTTTCACACACGCTAAGTCCAAATAACACAAATACACACATCTTTCCAGCCGCAAGGTGGAACACCAACATACTTTCACACACACACACACACACACACACACACACACACACACACACACACACACACACACACACACACACACACACACACACACACACAAACACACAAACACACAGACACACACACGAACAAACTCAAAGTCATGAAAACTCTCAACCTTCTATTCCCAAGGAATTTCTTCCACACATAGGAATATTCAAGTAACTCATATAACTTTCCAACTCCAAAGATGGCGCACTAGCTAGCTTACTTGGACATGCAAGAGCACAAACCACACAACCGTCACACATGTCTTTCAACAGGTGGCGCTTTTTCTTAAATCTTGTCATATTACATATCAAATATACAAAATTCAACAAGCATGTATAATTCAACATCACGGACCTTTTCAATATGCGTGCGAACGAGTGGAAGTAACAGAGGGCGGATAAAGCACATAGGCGCATGAACCTTCAATTTCTAACATATACACTTATACTTTGCTAAAATTTTCTGTCTTAGATGTTAAACTTTACATGGAACAGCGAAGGATGTCTGTTTGTAAGGCAAGTACTTGAAGAGTATGATGTCATAGCGATATGAGTTGAACACTGACAAAGTGAAATTACGAATATGTTAGATGTGTGAGCGGGCAGAACTTGAACTTTTTAATGTAATACACGAACTTTTGCAATTGTGAGAAAACAAATTTATAATTTACGTAGCGGGAAACACAGAAATGCATGTCGAATGTGGCAAGTTGGAGAAATATGGAGTGGGCGAAGTGGGTATTCTTATGTTTGTGGAAACAAACTCATACATTATTTGTAAAATGGCAACAATTTTGTTAAAGTACGAACTTAACGAGCGAAGAAATGCAACTTAGGGGTACAAGTGGCCAATTGCAAGGCTTTTTAGAGTTAAGAGCGTTAAGTTGGTGAAGCGCAGGGGTGGGGAGGGGTTCCATTCTTAAGTTTGTGAAAACAAAGGTGTTCATTATTTATAACATGACACCAATTTTGGCAAAATATCAAAATATTGTACGAAGAAACACAAATTAGGGCTACGAACGATGCGCTGCAACGCGTTTTAGGGTTAGCAGACACGCGACACTTAGCAGAAACCTGCATTCGTCCACTCTGAAAACGCTAAGTCCGAAATTTTTCGCCGCGCAAAATCGACCGGCGGCTCCTTCGAGCGGCGCGGCGGCGGCGTCGGCAGCGAGCGCCCCGTCCCACACGGACGACCGCGGTCCCTGCGACGAGGAGACGACGAGGCGCGCGATCCCAATCGATCCTGCTTTGACTCGTTTGAAGTTAAAGACTCATGCGTATTGCGGGTGAAGGAAATTTTTGAAAGAGCTGTGTCGGAGCGTATTCGACTTTAACTTCTAAGAGCCAAAGCCTGATCTAATTGGGAAAGCGGGCCTCGTCGTCGCCTCGCCGCAGGGTCCGAGGTCGTCCGTGAGGGAAGGGGCGCTCGCTGCCGACGCCGCCGCCGCGCCGCTCGAAGGAGCCGCCGGTCGATTTTGCGCGGCGAAAAATTTCGGACTTAGCGTTTTCAGAGTGGACGAATGCAGGTTTCTGCTAAGTGTCGCGTGTCTGCTAACCCTAAAACGCGTTGCAGCGCATCGTTCGTAGCCCTAATTTGTGTTTCTTCGTACAATATTTTGATATTTTGCCAAAATTGGTGTCATGTTATAAATAATGAACACCTTTGTTTTCACAAACTTAAGAATGGAACCCCTCCCCACCCCTGCGCTTCACCAACTTAACGCTCTTAACTCTAAAAAGCCTTGCAATTGGCCACTTGTACCCCTAAGTTGCATTTCTTCGCTCGTTAAGTTCGTACTTTAACAAAATTGTTGCCATTTTACAAATAATGTATGAGTTTGTTTCCACAAACATAAGAATACCCACTTCGCCCACTCCATATTTCTCCAACTTGCCACATTCGACATGCATTTCTGTGTTTCCCGCTACGTAAATTATAAATTTGTTTTCTCACAATTGCAAAAGTTCGTGTATTACATTAAAAAGTTCAAGTTCTGCCCGCTCACACATCTAACATATTCGTAATTTCACTTTGTCAGTGTTCAACTCATATCGCTATGACATCATACTCTTCAAGTACTTGCCTTACAAACAGACATCCTTCGCTGTTCCATGTAAAGTTTAACATCTAAGACAGAAAATTTTAGCAAAGTATAAGTGTATATGTTAGAAATTGAAGGTTCATGCGCCTATGTGCTTTATCCGCCCTCTGTTACTTCCACTCGTTCGCACGCATATTGAAAAGGTCCGTGATGTTGAATTATACATGCTTGTTGAATTTTGTATATTTGATATGTAATATGACAAGATTTAAGAAAAAGCGCCACCTGTTGAAAGACATGTGTGACGGTTGTGTGGTTTGTGCTCTTGCATGTCCAAGTAAGCTAGCTAGTGCGCCATCTTTGGAGTTGGAAAGTTATATGAGTTACTTGAATATTCCTATGTGTGGAAGAAATTCCTTGGGAATAGAAGGTTGAGAGTTTTCATGACTTTGAGTTTGTTCGTGTGTGTGTCTGTGTGTTTGTGTGTTTGTGTGTGTGTGTGTGTGTGTGTGTGTGTGTGTGTGTGTGTGTGTGTGTGTGTGTGTGTGTGTGTGTGTGAAAGTATGTTGGTGTTCCACCTTGCGGCTGGAAAGATGTGTGTATTTGTGTTATTTGGACTTAGCGTGTGTGAAAAATTGCGTGTGTGTTCCTTATTTGAGCGTGCATGTACAGGAAAGGTTTTGTGGGCGCCGCCTTGGGAGCAGATGATTGCTAAAGGGCGGCATATTGGGAAAGGAAGGTTGAGCACTTCTTCGGTTTTTGCGTTTGACTAAGCGCAAAAGTTGGGGGGGGGTTGCCATATGAGGAAAGGAAGGTTGAGTGATTCTTGGATTTTTGAGTTTGAGCGCGCGAAAGTTGACAAAGTCGCCATATGAGGAATGGAAGGGTGAGTGCTTCTTCAGTTTTTGCGTTTGACTATGCGGGAAAATTGGTAAAGTGCCCATATGAGGAAAGGAAGGATGAGTGATTCTTCGGTTTTTGCGTTTGACTATGCGTGATAGTTGGGAAAGTCGCCATATGAGGAAAGGAAGGTTGAGTGATTCTTGGATTTTTGTGTTTAACTATGCGTGAAAGTTGACAAAGTCGCCATATTGGGAATGGGAGGTTGAGTGATTCTTCGGTTTTTGTGTTTGACTATGCGGGAAAATTGGTAAAGTGCCCATATTGGGAATGGAAGGGTGAGTGATTCTTGGATTTTTGCGTTTGACTATGCTGAAAAATTGGTAAAGTGCCCATATTGGGAATGGAAGGTTGAGTGATTTTTCGGTTTTTGACCTTGCCTGTATAAGAAATGTGGGAAGGGCTTCATATTGGGAATGGAAGGGTGAGTGATTTTGTAGTATTTGAACTTAGCTGCTCAAGAAAGGTTGTCTGTGACTATGATGGTAATGCCCTGTTGGAAATTCATACTGTGTTAGGACTTATATGAATACGAAAAGATGAAGAAAATTGTTGTTGGTTACTCTATTTTTGATTAATTTAGTAGGAAATGCTGAATATATGTTACACTTTTAGTTAATTTAAATGTATAAATACCTGATTTATGACTATTTTCGAATAAAATGGTGAATAATTGATATGTTTTAAAGGTATATACGGAAATTCTCGCCTCCTGATTCGTTCGTCGCTAGGATTTGCCGCTTCCTGATTGGTCAGTTCTTAGTCGTGTAAGATAAATTTGTGTGCAGAGGCTTGGAATGGAGGGTTGGATGGTGTGGTGGCCTGCTATAGAGGGCGAGAGAGGCTGTCCCTAGGCGTTCTCGATTCCTTATTGGTCGGTTTCTAGGTTTCTCGCTTTTGGTTGGTTGGCATTTATGTGAAAATACCTAGTTTTGGGTGGGGAGGTTGGAATGGAGGTTTGGAGGGTGAGGCGGAATGCTATAGAGGTAGAGAGAGACTGTCCCTAGGCGTTCTCGACTCCTTGCTGGTCGGTTTCTAGGTTTCTCGCTTTTGGTTGGTTGGCACTTATGTGAAAATACCTAGTATTGGGTGGGGAAAGTGGCGTGGAGGGTTGGAGGGTGAGGTTGAGGGCTGTGGAGGGAGAGAGAGATGACATACATAGGGTTTCTCGCTTCCCGATTAGCCCGTTGTTAGGGCTCGCCGCTTCCTGTTTGGTTGATTATTATGCATATAATGCAAATTTGCGTGTGTGGAGGGGTGGAATGGAGGGTTGGAGGGTGAGGTTAGATGCTGTAGAGTGAAATAATACACCTAAAAGAAGGGGATATGGCTGGGCGCGTGGGTTGGAATGGCGCGGAGATATGCCGAGATAGAGAAATTGATGATTGATGGAATAATGGGTGGGAGATTGTGATGCGTGGAAGCCAGTGCCGCATGCAGAATGGGTGGCAGTGCCTCCTTAGCCAGGGTCGGTTGGCTGCAGCTTTCTGGGCTAATGAAATTCACGCTCGCCGATTGGTCGCCGCTTCCTGGAATAGGCCGGACCAGTGTGTGTATAATTAGGGTTACTGGAAGCACTACAAGGCGAGAAGGCGTGCCCTAGATGCGCGCTAGTGGCCCATAAGCCATAGCCTGTAGCCTATTACCTAGGTAGGTGTGGCCTAGAAGCGCTCCAGTGTAAGCCATGGCCCATAGCCTAGAAGTCCTAGTAGCCAGATAGGCCGTTCCTGGAAGTGCTCTACTAGCCTGTATGCTAATTAGGTATGACGTAATAGCCTAGCAGCCTGGGTGGGCGTGGCCTAGAAGCCCTAGAAGCCTAGGAGGCGTGGCCTAGAAGCCCTAGCAGCCTGGGTGGGCGTGGCCTAGAAGGCGCCGCCGGCGCGTTTCCTCGAAGTCGCCGCTGGCGACGTTCCTAGAAGTGGTGGTTATCCCCGCCTTCTCCCTCTACTGATGTTCCTCTTTCATATAACAACACGGGGAGGTTTATAAATGGCCAGTATACGAAGGTCATGTCAATGCAGAGAAACTGGCAATTGGTTCAAATCAAAAATGCATTAGCCGCATATAGCTGCACCGTTTTGGGTTTGCGGCCAACTTCGCGAGACACTTCATGCACTGTAAACCCTGGTAATTCACGGAAAGACTGAATATGATGACGCTTAAGCCTATCCGATTTTGCGACTGCCGATGCTGGGAAGGGGACCAGTACCAAGTGTTACTCTCCATGTAATTTGTGGAGCTTTAGAGGAAAGCTTGCACAATTTGGCGTATGTCACACGATGTCACACGATGTCACACGATGTGACACGATGTGACGCGTATGACAAGCATATCGCCGAGGGTGAGGATCAATCGAGTCACACGCTCAGTAATTTAATTTAATCCTGGCTCCTGTCAAAACTAGAGATGGGCTTTGCTCCGAATGCCGCCTGCCATCCATCCACCCAGCCGTCTGTCCATTGGCTGCTGTGGCTGGCAGTCTGTCTGTCCACCTGTCTGTCTGTCTGTCCGTCCGTCTGTCTGTCCGTCTGTCTAGCTGCCTCTGATTCTGCTTGACTGCATACCGGGCTCCAACTGCTGTATTAAAGCACTAAACTTAGACGTATATGCACTCATTTATCTGTTTGTCTTTTTGTCTGTTTGTGACAGTCTTTATAAATGACCGTCGGACTCTTCAAAGTCTATCGGCCTCTTCAAAGACTGTCCCGGCATCAATTAAGAGACATGCATGTGCGGTTGAATGGTTGTAGTTTAAACATTAGGGTTCCAAAGCACCATAAAATATCATTGGTCTTGACTTGGTTTGTTCCTACAGTAGAAATTTAATGGTCCATAGCTCTAGTAGGCTATAGCTGGATTTTATTTCTTGTTGGCTATAGATCTATATCAGCTCGAGACCAGCGTCTACTATCAAAAATTAACGCAGGCGTAAATTAACATGGGACAACAGCATTAATTTATGTCCATTGACCAGGCATAAGAAGAACTAAATGTCCCATGCCCCTCCCCATACGCCACTAAGTATCACGATTCCATGTAGGCCTAATGGTAATTAGGCTACCGAACGCTGAATGAACTCCCTCTCTTGTGTAGTAGAATGGAACGTTTTTCACGATAAATAACTTAAACTTTGAAGAGTTGTATACAACCATTCAGCCGCACATGCATGTCTCTTGATGCCGCAACAGTCTTTGAAGAGGTCCACAGGACCACAGACTTTGAAGAGGTCGATAGACTTTGAAGAGTCCGACGGTCATTTATAGAGACTGGCAGCTGCATGCTATATACTTACATGTACCTATACATAGTATACAGGCTATAATAGGTCTAGTATATACCTATGCAAGTCTCGGTCTCAATATCCGACTGCATGATGCGGTGACAGACAGCCGTTGCTCAGTTGGACGCAGAAGGTAGATATACCAGACCGCACATGCAAGGATGCCATTACTACAGGATTTATGGCGTGCCTGTGCCATCCGAAATGCTTCGGTGGATTCAACATTAAACACTGCAAACATGATTACGTCTGACAGCAGAATGAGACGAACAGCAGGATATTACCGGGTGTCTGTTATCTCTCACGAGAGAATCAGCAAAACCTGTCTCGCGATTTTCGGGATGCATCGGAACGAGCGAACGGATCCAATTTTGGGCAAATTACCATAAACAATCCATCACATTCAGTCTCTTTCATCTGAAGAAATTGGGAGATGATTGATTTTTTGTCTTTCCTGGGTCTGTTTGGTTTTCAGAGAACTTTTGGTATGCGCTGGATAGATCTATCATCTAAATGACGGAGTAACGGCCTTCCAAATAGTCAATTATGACTAGCAGGTAGCCTAGCTATACCTCCTCGAACTCGTCTAAGACTAAACTAGATCACCTGCGAGAGCCCTTATGCCCATCGGGTATCTTAGGTCCTAGACTCCTAGGTCGACGCATATATACTTAGCTCTGCGGAGAAGCGGATGCACTTACTGTTCTTTTTGCACGTGCTGCAACTATCGAGTTGCAGAATCGAGTCTTTACCGTATAGTGGGTTCAGTGGTCTGGAATTTCCGAATTTGCCTCCAAGGGCCTACGCCAGTATACGCCTACTCCCAGGGACTCCTTCTAAAGCAAAGCATGTTTTCATATTCAACTCAATACTGTACTTTTTCGTGCTGCAGAGAAAGTGGAGACGAGGGCGCTTCTGATGAATAGTCCCCTTTAAGAGGCGCTATATAACTTCATGAATGTATGAAACCATGAATTAACATTTTAAAATATTGTCCTTGACCAATTGTTGACTTTATATAGGCCTAATAGTAAGAAAATCTGACAGACTTTTTTGATAGATTGATATATTTGATTGATTGGTTACATTACATTGTTGTATGTCGTCTCATTATCTCGCTTACGAAGGTCCCAACGACAACAGCAAATCGTTCTTCTCGTAAAATGGTCCTCTTTATTTTCTCCAACACAGGCTTATATACATTGTCTGACAAGATACCTATCCCCTTCCAGGGTACAAACAGCCAGATTAAAGACTACAATAAAAGATATCTGACCTAACAGTCACACAGTAACAGACTGCCTTTCAACCAAACATCCGAACAACCAGTATTGCCGCCAAAACCTAGCCTAAAGAACACACGCTCCCTACTGACCATCCTACTAACAGCAGACAGACAGCGGCCACCGGTCACCCTAACAGTAAACCCTAACAACATGCATATATCGATGGATTGATTGATTGGTTACATTACATGCATATAACGATGGATTGATTGACTGGATGATTCATCGATCTCACTGACTGATCGAAATGACTACTCGCTTCAGTTGATCGATCAATCAAAGTACAATCGGTCGATCGATCGAATTGACCGACTGCACTTATGAAACTGTCCAGATAATAATTCCATCATAGAACAGCTACATATAATTGATCTCTGCCATGGCTACTTGCAGATTAATCTACTTCGAATGACGACGCTGATATCTGGCGCATCACTTCGGTGCTCCCTCGAACCTTCTTTCACCAGGGACCAACCAACCAACCAATCAATCGATTGCTGCAGGATGACTGAAGGAATTTCTTTACTAAACCCAGAAGCGAAGATCGATAGATCTCGGAATGTACCTCATCAAGAAAAGCGAACGATCAAACTCAGGTGGTTAATTAAGTACGACGCTCATATCAATGGAGCCCACTGCAGTAGGCCTACTGTAAGTTGTTGACAAGATAAAATATGAACTTAGTATAGCCTTATAAGGCCTTTAATTATACATACGATGCATAAAAGGTCTGCTAATTAGGAAAGGAGCTTTACGCTATATCATCAAACGCATCTTAGAGCAATGGGCTTTCAGCAGATCTGTAACTACGTTGATTTACGCAAACACATGTATACAGTTCAAATGGATCTGCAATATACACAGCGCATGCAACATAAAAATACCAATACAATCCTGAGCCTCTCAGCGCCATATACAATGCAATGTATTTTATGACCGGAGCAAACAATGTCATGCTGCACACGACAGGCCATAACTACATAGCCTACGGCAGCATAGAGAGCTATAATAGCGCCCTAGAACAAAATAATAGGCTAATGTTTTCAGCCAACAGAACAGACCAGAAGCAACGAAGACAGCTCGATAAAACACAATTACGACCATAATAAGTATGACAGCTGCCGCAAATCTCCCGATTTCTCCTTAAGAAAGGAACCATTAAAAATGTACTCCATATATTTAGGCTACGTCTCAAATAATACAATGTTGCTCACAGTTATACATATACACGTAGGCTATTCATACACCAATATCCTGCCTATATTTAGGCCTATATACCCAATATTTGTATTCCTGCTGTTGTTCACGAGCATATGTAACGCTCGTAGGCCCACCTTTCTCCCGATCGGGGCGCTACTCCCGATCGTTGCCGTGGAGAGGTGGCCATACTTTTTAATAGGTGCGTTGGACCTGGGGCAAGTGAACCGGTCAGACTAAATTCCTTTGGTCTCGCTCCCGTGTTCGGGTCTGTTTCTCTTCTAAGGGGAAAAGTGCCAAAGTTGATCGAGGTGTCCGAGGGCGTAGGCACGGTCCTTGGTCGGTTGACAACCTCCGGACCAGAGTCCGGAATATCTGGGTCCGTTTGTGCACCTATTGTGAGCGTCCTAGGTTTTGTTTCCTCCCATCTGTCCAACCTTTCTTCCAATTTCCTTCTTTCCTCCTGCTCCTCGTCTCGTCTATCAGTCACGTCAGTTAGAGTCTGTCTCATTCCCATAATCTCAGACCGTAACTCTTTTCTGTCTCTCTGGGTTTCTGTCAGGTCTACCACCAAGTCCAACATTTGAGACCGCCACTCCGCAGTATCCTGCCTCATTTCCCGCAGGGCGTCAGTCATTTTATGTTGTCGTGCGAGCAATTGTTCATAAAGAGGTTCGAGAACTACTTCCGGGGAGGCATTCCTTACTTCTTCTTCTTCCTCTGAACTCAATTCCCCCTCAATGCCTAGTAATTTTAGAGAAGGAGAAGCCATTTGCTTTATGATAATGTAATCAAGCAAAACATACGTAATAATGCAATGGCTACGCCTAATTAGCACAGAAGAACAATATAATGTGAACCACTAAACTAAATAGACGAGACTACCTACTCTAGATTAATATAGCAAAGTCATAACTCTAAGAAAAGGTTTGTAAAGTCACAACAATTATTACTAATAGTTCACTTAAGGTGCTAAACGGTTCTCTACCCGTTCGCCTAATATTCACGAGACTAATATTATAAAGTACAAGTAACCACAACTCTCAAATATCATTCACACATTCAGCCTATAGTAGCAAAGTGAATATACAACAGTTCAAGTACACGCGGTTACTCTTGTAAATGTCCTTCATTCATTCAGCCTATAATGGTGAAGCGACTATTATACAATTCACGTACACGTGACTACACTCTCAAATGTCACTCATTCAACATAGAGTAGCCAAAAATGATAATAAATGCACAAAAGCCCTAGCTTCTGCACGGAAACACCCTAGAACCCAGACAATGTTTTAGTCCTTAACTTAGCAGAGGCCTACAATTAAATATCTCTTTTCTCACAAATGAATAAACTACGAAGTACTACCCGTTCGAAAAGGGGCGTTTCCCGTCACTTCTCCAGACAGCATGACGAACGAAACTCGGCCAACGGTACTCTACTGCCACAGCTGTGTCTTCCGTTGCAAGGACCGTCCTTCCTGGTTTCTTCTTCCACCTTGGTTTCGACCATTTAAGCTATTAACTCAGCGTAAAGTTATCGAAACCTAACTTCGCAGTTGCACCCAAGTTTCTTCCCGGTTCCACAGTCACGTGACGACCTTCTCGTTCCGCTTCAAGAATAGCTCTGCACACGCCGTCGGAATTCAACTCTCTTCTGCCGTCGTTCCAAGGGAAGCTCAATCTTTTATACTGCCTACTCCCTCTAGCGATTAAACTATCAGCCCGCCCTAAACGCCAGCTGCCTTAATTCACAACAGAGCAGAAATCCATCCCCTGTAACGAGGATAGAGTTCGTTACACTCTCTCCAGCTCGCCCCACAAAAATTCTGTACTCACAGAATTTTTCCTTAAGTAGGAACCCAATTCCTCTTAACCAATTAAACAACCATGCACACACACAACAAACGGAGGTCACAAAAATGCCCACTTAACTAACACAAGAAAAACAATCATCATTCACCAAAACGGCAGAACAATTTCACACGCAAATACAAACGCAAATACAGTCACACCAATACTCGTCTGTCGCTACCAACAACGACTACCGTACGACCATACACACAATACACAATAATCTCAAATACTCAACTCCAGTTACACTCAAACAGCTGTAACTTCCATTCATAAATATGCGAAACACAAATAATCTCAAATAATAAATACCGGTTACCACCAACGATAACTCTCACATACAACAATATGCAGTACACAATAATAACTTCCGGTTACCACCAACGATAACTCTCACATACAACAATATGCAGTACACAATAATAACTTCCGGTTACCACCAACGATAACTCTCACATACAACAATATGCAATACAAAATAATAAATTCCGGTTACCACCAACGATAACTCTCATCATACGACAATATGCAGAACAAAATATCCTCAAATAATAAATACTCCGTTACCACCAACGATAACTCTCATACGTACGACAATATACAATGCAAAAAATTCCTCAAATTACAAATACTCCAGTTACACTTACACAGCTGTAACTCTCATACATCAGCAATACACAATACACAATCATCAAATCATAAATCTCAGTTACACTCATACAGCAGTAACTTCCATACGACAATATGCAGAACAAATATTCTCAACACAAATTAAATAACTGCAGCTCAATCTACGACGTTAACTAAACATTCCTACAGTTTCAGCTAACACCATAAACAAACCCACAACGACCCCCATTAACCATAGGCCAATAGTTAAACCATTCCCTACATGAAACGGGCCCATCTTTCCACCTCGACTGGATACTACGAGACGAAACTTCAATGACAGGCGTGTTGACATGCGAGGTACCAGTGTACACCGTCTCTGGTACAACTTCAGGAACCGGGGACGAATACCCTGCAGTTCGGTCCTCAGCATCGAAGATTTCGTCCTCCTCAGTCTCTGGATCAGCGACTGGAACTTCTGGGACGAAGACTGAAGATTCTGGGACGAAGACCTGCTCGACAGCAGCAGCTGGAGACGGTGAAAGCGACACCACAGGTTCGACTACTTCTGGAGGCACGACGGTGACGTCAGAACCCGCCGAAGAGGATCCTGGTGGCGGAAGAGGAGGTTCAGTCATTTCCAGCACGGTAGGCGGGACCGCGCGAGGGACTGAATGCGGACTGTCAGGCGGCGAACGTCTTCTGGATCGTTTTATGGAACGTTTAGGAGCGGAAGATCTGCTCACTGGACGATTCTGAGTAGCTACATCATTGACCAAGATCGTCTCTCGATGCGGGCAATGTCGGATCAAATGAAAGCTGGAGAAGCATTGGTAGCAACGTTTTGGTCGGAAGGTAGGTTGATTCACACGCGCTTCACCATAGCCATTCCATGGTCCAGTGGATTGAAGCCAAGGAGGAGGATACGGTTGCACTGGATGAACGGTAGGCGGATACTGAAACGAAGGCGCAGGATAATCTTGAGGAAATCCCTGCATTAGCGGCGGGGTTTGTGATCGAGCAGTCTTCTCCAGTTGCTCGACCCTCCGTGCAAGATCTCTGACCGCCGGATCCACTTCTGTGACGGTGTGAACTCTCGTGGGTTGTTGAGGAGGCGCGTCGAACTGCGTGGAGCTGTTCGAAGAGGTAGCCGACGACAGAAAACGTTCAGGAGGCGGAATCACCTCAACTGTAGACGTGGCAGCTGTAGCAGTGGAGATTGAATAGGTTTGAGTAGCGACTGTGACCTTCGCCGAGATGCTCTGCGTCGACGACGATGAGTCTCCACCGGTTGTCCCAAGTTGAAGGCGTTCGTGACCGTTACCAGCTCTCGAGAAGCCATAGGACTGAGCTCCCACGCAGGTAGGACGATTCTGGCGGCGACCAGCGAATTCGGCGCCCACGACTGGCTCCTCCTGGTAAGCATCACCTCTGATGGAAGCGTCTGGAAACGAAGGACCATTCTTGAACCTCGCCTCGTCTGCCGGGTCCCAAGGAAGGTAGGATGACAGAGGCAGCGAAGCGACGAATGAGGGCGTCACCGAAGTTTCTGAGTACGTTCTCAGTGCGTAAGTTGGTAGAACGGACGGAATGGGGCGGCTTTCACAGGCGTTCATGACCCTTCCGTCACGACGTGCAGCATCCTCTGGGTTGGCTGACTCTCGTTGTGCCTGCTTCGCAGAAGAAAGCGGACCACGACGACGTTGAGACATCGCTTCCTCATTCGGCACACTCCTCCGGCACGGTCGTAGCATTGACGGAACTCCGGGCTGCGAAGTTTCTGGAATCGGTCGTTGTCTGACATCACGATCCACCGCCACCGATTTCGCCAGATCTTGAAACATAGACCATCTCACAGCAGTCACTGGGTCAACTGTTATTTGGGCACTATCTAAACCCCAATTTCCTTCCCATAAAATTCTCTTTAATTGTACTTCTCTGCTAGAATCATGGGTTAACTTATCAGGTTCGTAACATGCACCTCTAGAAAAGTTAGTAAACCCTTCTGCTCCTCTGGAAAGATTAGTAATCCCTTCTGCCCCTCTAGAAAGGTTAGTAATTTCTTCTACTCCTCTGGAAAAATTAACTATCCCATCCTCGTCGCCATTGTAACGTTCGTAGGCCCACCTTTCTCCCGATCGGGGCGCTACTCCCGATCGTTGCCGTGGAGAGGTGGCCATACTTTTTAATAGGTGCGTTGGACCTGGGGCAAGTGAACCGGTCAGACTAAATTACTTTGGTCTCGCTCCCGTGTTCGGGTCTGTTTCTCTTCTAAGGGGAAAAGTGCCAAAGTTGATCGAGGTGTCCGAGGGCGTAGGCACGGTCCTTGGTCGGTTGACAACCTCCGGACCAGAGTCCGGAATATCTGGGTCCGTTTGTGCACCTATTGTGAGCGTCCTAGGTTTTGTTTCCTCCCATCTGTCCAACCTTTCTTCCAATTTCCTTCTTTCCTCCTGCTCCTCGTCTCGTCTATCAGTCACGTCAGTTAGAGTCTGTCTCATTCCCATAATCTCAGACCGTAACTCTTTTCTGTCTCTCTGGGTTTCTGTCAGGTCTACCACCAAGTCCAACATTTGAGACCGCCACTCCGCAGTATCCTGCCTCATTTCCCGCAGGGCGTCAGTCATTTTATGTTGTCGTGCGAGCAATTGTTCATAAAGAGGTTCGAGAACTACTTCCGGGGAGGCATTCCTTACTTCTTCTTCTTCCTCTGAACTCAATTCCCCCTCAATGCCTAGTAATTTTAGAGAAGGAGAAGCCATTTGCTTTATGATAATGTAATCAAGCAAAACATACGTAATAATGCAATGGCTACGCCTAATTAGCACAGAAGAACAATATAATGTGAACCACTAAACTAAATAGACGAGACTACCTACTCTAGATTAATATAGCAAAGTCATAACTCTAAGAAAAGGTTTGTAAAGTCACAACAATTATTACTAATAGTTCACTTAAGGTGCTAAACGGTTCTCTACCCGTTCGCCTAATATTCACGAGACTAATATTATAAAGTACAAGTAACCACAACTCTCAAATATCATTCACACATTCAGCCTATAGTAGCAAAGTGAATATACAACAGTTCAAGTACACGCGGTTACTCTTGTAAATGTCCTTCATTCATTCAGCCTATAATGGTGAAGCGACTATTATACAATTCACGTACACGTGACTACACTCTCAAATGTCACTCATTCAACATAGAGTAGCCAAAAATGATAATAAATGCACAAAAGCCCTAGCTTCTGCACGGAAACACCCTAGAACCCAGACAATGTTTTAGTCCTTAACTTAGCAGAGGCCTACAATTAAATATCTCTTTTCTCACAAATGAATAAACTACGAAGTACTACCCGTTCGAAAAGGGGCGTTTCCCGTCACTTCTCCAGACAGCATGACGAACGAAACTCGGCCAACGGTACTCTACTGCCACAGCTGTGTCTTCCGTTGCAAGGACCGTCCTTCCTGGTTTCTTCTTCCACCTTGGTTTCGACCATTTAAGCTATTAACTCAGCGTAAAGTTATCGAAACCTAACTTCGCAGTTGCACCCAAGTTTCTTCCCGGTTCCACAGTCACGTGACGACCTTCTCGTTCCGCTTCAAGAATAGCTCTGCACACGCCGTCGGAATTCAACTCTCTTCTGCCGTCGTTCCAAGGGAAGCTCAATCTTTTATACTGCCTGTGAGGACCTGGTTTGGCAGCAACTCGTAAAATAAAACAACTCGAACGTGTTTTAAATGAAATATATAATCTTGAACTTCTCGTTGTGTTTCATGTTTTTTACTACCGTCAAGTACAAGAACTTTAACAAGAACTCAGACATCTACTGTCTCCCTACTATACATAAGAGCTATTACTATACACTGATACACTGTCAGCGATTAAGCGGTAAGCACTGTCCTGACATACGCCCATCTCATCTAAGACAATGTTCTAGGTAAAAGTATCAAAATTTAAAATACAGTAAAATTAGAACATTGGCTAATAGAGTTCCAAGCCTAATAACAAATAACACAATCACCGAAACTAAACTACTATAACAATTCACTATATACATACATCCTGGGGAAAACCAAGTTTTAACAAGTCAATCCGATTGTCCTCAGATGTAAACAATAACAAAATAAGCATGACTTAACTAAATCTTATACTAAAGCAACAACTACACAAGTATAAACTAGTCACTGGCAAATCAAACCTGCCAAAACTATTATAGTAAACAAATACCCAAATCTGCACTAAACACTTTACCTTAACTACAGCACTATGCCTTAAAACAACCTAGAAAGTGCATCACAATTTTTATTCATAGAACCACTGCGATGCCTAATCTCAATGTCAAATGGTTGTAAAGAGAGTACCCAACGAGTTAGTTTAGAGTTATTCGGAGCACAAGCTGTTAGGTATTTCAATGGGTTATGGTCGCTGTATAACAGGATTTTAGCTCCCATTAAAAAATGCTCAAAACGTTGTAATGCAAAGATAACAGCATATCCCTCCTTTTCTATGGTACTCCATCTCCGTTGAGTGTCAGACAATTTACGAGATGCAAAGGCAACCGGCCTTTCACAACCCTCCCTCAATTGAGCCAGACACACCCCTACTGCATAGTCAGATGCATCAGTTTGAACAATAAATGGTTCACGAAAATCAGGAGAAATCAAAACATGAGAACTCATCAAAGACTGTTTCAAAGTTACGAACGCATCATAAGCTTTACTCGGATAGTCCAAAGAAAATCTCTTATTCCCTTTGGTTAACTCAGTTAATGGTAATGCAATTTCTGCGTACCTAGGAATAAAATTTCGATAATACCCAGTCAACCCCAAATACTGTCTAAGTTCTCTCTTGGTGGTTGGAAGTGGGATGTTCTGGATAGCAGCTACCTTGTCCTGATCCACCTCCTTAATTCCAGACCCCAACAAATGTCCTAACCATTTTACCTTAGCTTTTCCAAACACACACTTGGAAAGTTTAAGCGTCAAACCTGATTTTTTAATAGAAACCAGTACACCTTCTAAATGTTTTAAATGTTCTTTCCATGATCTAGAATGAATAGCAAAATCATCAATGTAAGCATCTGCATATTCAGAATGTGGCTCCAGAATTTTATTAGCTATGCGTTGATACGTAGCAGAAGCACTCTTAAAACTAAACCGCATCTTCAGCCATTGATACAATTGATACATTCTATGCATTACAAAAGCAGTAAGGTCCTTCGAATCCTCCTGCATTGGCACCTGCCAATAACCAGCTGAACAATCAAGAGTTGTAATGTAATTAGCACCAGCAACTTGATTAATTAAGTCTTCAGTCTGACACATAGGAAATAAATCAAATTTTGAAAATGAGTTGACCTCTCTGAAGTCACAACATAATCTCAAGCTTTTGCCATCCGCCTTCCTCACACAAACAATAGGATGAGCCCACGGACTGTTTGATTCCTCAATCAGTCCATCAACCAACAGCTGGGTAATTTGACGGTCAACCTCTTCTTTAAACAATTGGGGTATACGATATGGTTTTTGCCTTCGTGGATGAACCTCCCCTTGCAACTTTATAGAATGTGACCCCAATGTACATAACCCGGGCTTATCATCAAAAACAGATGTAAACTTCTGTAAAAGGTCCCGTAAATCTTGTTGTTGATCCAAATTCAAATGCGTAAAGTCAATTTGATCCAAAATAGCAGTCCCGTCAGTCCTCTCAGTCACAGTCCCTGGCTGACAGTCCACAAAACCAAAATCCTCCTCACCCTCACATATTAATCCAACCGCACTCACTCTAGGATTAAAACATCTCAAGAAATTAGCATGTAATGTTCTCTCGCCTCCATCCGGCATTAGAACTAGATAACTGTATGCTGAGATCTTCTTGGTGACTACCCCTGGTCCCACCCAACCAGAACTTAGTTTATCAGTGCAATCCTTCTCTAGAATCACAACCTGATCACCAACCTCAAATGTCTTGTCCTTTGATCTTAAATTGTAGTAATGTGCATAGCTCTTCTGCGCTTCCTTAGAATGTTCGTCAGCTATGTCTTTGGTTAACTGCAGTTGCTTTCTCAACCTCTGCATATACTTACTAGTATCAGCTAACTCCCATGGAGCAACTTGATCACCAGTCCATGTTTCCCTCAATATGGTCAACGGTCCCCGACCTAGCTGTCCATAAACCATCATGAAAGAAGTCGCGTTAGGTAGTTCCCTGTAGACCCATAGAAGAAATGGTAATTCTTTCTCCCAACCTAAAACCTCTTTGACGTTAATCTTTGGTACTACAAACTGTTGAACAATCTGTCCTCCAGTGCTATCTTTATGGAATAGTACTCCATCCACTGCTCGGATAGAATAACCTCCTTCCTTATCTTTACCTTTTGTCCAACACTCCTTGAGTCCTTCATCAGCAAGTTGTTCCATCCTCAACTGCTCAGCTGCCTTGACTAACTGTGGTGTTTCATCTAAATCATCAGACCCTACTGTTGTTTGGTCAACCGCAGTTGCACCAGACATGTCCATCATAGGCACTCCTCCAGTATCCTCTTCCACCGTTGAAGTTTCAGTCGAAGTTTCACTATCGCTTGTATCTTCAACCTGTAACACATTTGTCACACACAAATCATCAGAATCCCCTTTACATAACTCAGTGTCAGTCAATATGTCTGTAGTCTGTCCTTTGTCAATTTCGATTACGCTGTCATCGAATTCCTGGCTCTGCTTTAATGCTTTATAATCATCTAAAGTCAACAAACATTCCATATCGGACATTAATTCATCAGTAACTGCACATGTGAGCAGTACTGACAACTTGTTGTTTTGTCCTTCATCAGATGTTAGCATACAAGGTAAATGCATTAGGTCAGCTTCACTTTGAACCCCAAAAGCACCCCGCAATTTCACCTTGCCCACAGGTTGACAGCCTCCGTCCCCCTTCTGTAACATCCTCTTGTTTACAACCGTAATTTCACTGCCAGAATCCACAATAGCAGTACACATCACCTTACCAATTTGTAAACGTACTCGTGGTATGCTTGATAGAGTCACACATGAATTAACTGCAACAACATTTTCAGCAGAAACAACATTTTCAGCAAAAACAGTCAATGTGTCATACTCAAACAATGAGTTTAATTCTATCTCCACCACATCTTCCTGCTTCTTCTCTGCTCTCAACCTTTTGAGCTCAATATCACGTTCTTCCAGACCATACTCTGGTTCCTTACAGTAATCATAAGGTCCATACTTAACCTCCCATGAATTACAAAAACCTTCACGTTCAAACCACGCATCATCCTTACGAACCTCGTCACACTTGACCAAACACACATTGGCTTCCCTTACATCACCTTCGACATCCACAAAGTTAACCTTAGCTTCAAATGGTTTAGACTTAGCCTTATTCCTTGGGCATGCAGCCTTAAGGTGTTGATCAGATAAGCAGAGGAAACATTTGGGCTTCTCAGATTTTCCCGACACATTCCCCTTGAACCCCCCAAAAGAATCACCTGTTCCTTTGACATCGAATTTAGAGAAATTGGGCTTCTTTTCAAACTCTTTGAATTCTTTCTGAGTTTTCTGAAATGATTTTCCCTCCCCAGATTTTGATGCAAATTTGAATTCAGTGTCCTTCAAATGGTGGTATTCCGACAAATTAATCGAAAAAATGTCAGTGATTTCTGCCAACTTGATTGGCTCCAGCCAAGCATCGCTTTCCTTGGCAATCACATGCGATCGAATCACATAGGGCATACACTCTTTCATTTTGTCAGATACCCACAGATCTTGTAACCTCTGGAAGTTATCAACCTCCCTAGACTCAAGGTAAAATCTGAGATATGTTCGCAACCGGGTTGCGAACTGCATCCATGATTCGCTAGCTAGCTTTTCAGCTTTCATGAACTGGCCCTTGTACTGTTGTGGCGTCAACCTAAATTCACGCAACAAAGACACCTTCAATTTCACATAGGTATTTAGTTGATCCACTGGTAACCTACGAATCAACTTTTTAGCTTTTTCAGACAATAAAGGCATCAATAACGCACACTTTAAATCTTCTGGAACCAAATACATAGCAAACAAGCTCTCTATTGATTCTAGATAAAGCGGCAACTCAACATCTTCAGTGGGCATTTTAGGTAATACATTTTTCAATATATCCCCAAATTTTTTGATCCTAGCCCCCGTAGACTCTTCTTCCTTAGTCCTCCTTTCTCGTTCTTTCTTCGCCTCATCTCTAGCCTTCTCTTGACTAAGATTCTGGCTACTCAACAATTTTGCCTGCCATTCTCTTTGCTCCTTCCTCCTTTCTTCCTCCTTTTCCTCTTCCTTTTCCTCACGTTCCATCATAAATACCCTCTGTTCTTTCCGCATCTTTTCTTCCCGTTCCATCATCATTTCCATCTGTTCTTTGCGCACCTTCTCCTCACGTTCCATCATCATTTGCATCATTTCAACCATTGACATCTCCTTCACCACTTTCTTAGGTAAAACTCCCTCCTTTAAACCTTTGGCAACC
Source organism: Lumbricus rubellus (assembly GCA_945859605.1). NCBI lineage: Eukaryota > Metazoa > Annelida > Clitellata > Crassiclitellata > Lumbricidae > Lumbricus > Lumbricus rubellus. Next base: position 32,173,068 of record OX243812.1, on the reverse strand, counting down.
AAACACCAGTCAATAAGTTGTTCCTTATTCAAAGATAGAATAGATTCAACATCCGCCCCTGCCTTAGCTAGCAGACCAACTAGTGCCTCAACACTAAAGAACTTTAATTTTTCCTTCTCTTCTTCCATGTTTGTTAACATACACAAACACCCAACAAACCATACAATGAAGTAAGAGAAAACAACACAATCCAAACCACTGTAGATTTGCAATTGTCCCTGTCCTGGCTCCAATCCTGACCAGTACAGAAATCCCTTGTTCCGAAGTTAATCAGCAACAAGTACACCAGCAGAAAAAGTTCAGCCAACACACCGTTGAGTGGAAATTATTCCTGCACCGCACGGTAAACCACTGTTCCAACGTCCATCGGCAACAAATTCACCAGCAGAAACAGTTCAGCCAACACACCGTTGAGTTGAAATTATTCCTGCACCGCACGGTAAACCACTGTCCCAGTGTTCCTCGGCAACAGAATCATCCACAGAAAAAGTACAGCCAGCTCACTGCGAAGATGAAATTATTCCTGCATTGCACGGTAAATTACTGGTTCAACGTTCTGCGAAGACGAAATCATTCCTGCATTGCACGGTAAATTACTGGTTCAACGTTCTGCGAAGACGAAATCATTCCTGCATTGCACGGTAAATTACGGGTTCAACGTTCTGCGAAGACGAAATCATTCCTGCATTGCACGGTAAATTACTGGTTCAACGTTCATCGGCAACATATGCACCAGCAGACACAGTTCAGCCAAAACCCGGCGAAGTTGAAATAACTCCTGCACTGCACGGTAGACCACAGTTCCAACGTTCATTGGCAACAAAAGCACCAGTAAACACCATTCAGCCAAAACCCAGCTGAACTGACGAGAACAGGAATGACCTTCACCGACCTTCCAGCCACGCCACGCCCCCAATAGCTTGCGCGTCAACGTCCCGACAAAATGTCCGAAAAAGACACCTTTTCGCCGGCCAGAATAATTGAAGACGACCTCGAATAGTTCCGACAGGTCACGGCACCATAATGTGAGGACCTGGTTTGGCAGCAACTCGTAAAATAAAACAACTCGAACGTGTTTTAAATGAAATATATAATCTTGAACTTCTCGTTGTGTTTCATGTTTTTTACTACCGTCAAGTACAAGAACTTTAACAAGAACTCAGACATCTACTGTCTCCCTACTATACATAAGAGCTATTACTATACGCTGATACACTGTCAGCGATTAAGCGGTAAGCACTGTCCTGACACTGCCTACTCCCTCTAGCGATTAAACTATCAGCCCGCCCTAAACGCCAGCTGCCTTAATTCACAACAGAGCAGAAATCCATCCCCTGTAACGAGGATAGAGTTCGTTACACATATATATAATTATATATATATATATAACATAATATTCACACACAAGGGACCACAGAGAACTATGTATACTATATAATATCTGGAAGACGTGAGTTATTCATCTGTTAATTGAGGGCATTTACTGCATGGCATAAATAGAATGGACGAGAGACATGTGCAATGCGTGTCTATAATACTACGAAGGAAGGGAAGGGGGATTTCCCCCTCCCCGTTTGTCCCCCATACGCCATGATGGATGCCCTCAGGAGATCTCATCGTTCTCGTCTTTTATAGCGCCATTAGAACGACTAATGACCAGACGACCATTACATGTATGTAGCTTTTATCTGTTTCCCCCAATGCGCGTGAGTAACATCTGCATGGACATGTGGCACAGGCTGTTTTTTGGGAGTGCATACATGTGGGGCTATATAATTATAGGCATATACATTATACACACGCACACCAATAATTCTGGTTGAGTCTTGGGTATCGCTGCAGAGGCGAAATGGCTGCAGGGTTTATTTGATTAGACCTATAAATAGATGGCTGTCTAATGCACCCACCGAGTCCGTAAAGCTACTCTAAAATATTTAGCTGCATGTAGGCTATAAATCGCATTGCAAAGTTCGGTAAACCCAATTAGAGCATGTACCAAACCAAAAGCATTGGACTATAGACAAGTACTGTATGGTGTGGGTTGTTGTCAGTGCTTAAAATGAGGAAAAAGAAGTGTCTGGACACCTTTGCCTTGATAGACATGAGCAAGGTTCTGGAGCGAGAGAGCTGTAACTCTTATAATTATAGCCTATACAAGTAGGTAATTATGTCTCTCGCTCCAGAATTACCTTGCTCATGAAGTGTCCGAATATTTTTGTCTGCCATCGACACCTTTGACTTTTTGTAGATAATTATGTCAATTAGGCCTACTTACATGTATCTGACAGATTATTTATTTACTAACTTGATCGTCATTTTGGAAAGTGACTGCACATTGTTTCTTTTTTGTATAAGCTTAGTAGTATAGTAATAATATCAAGGTTACTATTTTGATAGCAATTGTATGGGACGAGACTCAATCAAATCGCCGTTCTGTTACTTGTTGCTGCGTTACATTTTTTTTAATCGTCAAAACCCGATGGGTGGACTCACTAAAAGTGATATAACATTTGTTCAATTTTAAATATTTTTACGAACCTTGGCCATTGAACGTATACACATGAATTGCCTTTAAGCCTGTGCAATTTGAATTTGAATTAGAATTTTTGCTTCTGGCCAAGACATTGGCAAAATCCTTCGGTGTCTTTTATATATATATATATATACTCATGCTGCGCATAGGTCTAAATATATAACTATACTCTACTTATAAGTACGTATATTCCGTCGTATAGACCCGTTTCTTTTATTCGGTTGAAAGCCGTTTATTTCGAGACAGTATCGATCACTAGGGCTTTGTCTTTAATGCCTCTTCATCCCGTGACTGCTGGCGCTGCAGACAATGCTTATAAGAGCGGTCAATGATTTAGGGGAGGAGGGTGCATGCATGCCATAAATCTTCCTGATGGGTTATCTACTGTCCAACATTCCTGCCTTCCCGCGCTCTTTAGTCTCGTCCGTCTGCCTAATGTATTGCTGCCATTTTCCGCCTCATAGGACTTCGACGATGACGACGGAAGCTTTGCCGTGGCAGTCGTCACTCATCCGTGAGGCATAATAGAACTGCATGGTCCAAGATTTCATCCTCACGACTGTCGTGTGTGTGTGTGTGTGCGTGTGTGTGTGTGTCGTGCGTGTGTGTTGCGTGTGTGTCTACGTGCGACCAGTTGTACGCGCAGCCAATCGAGTTTCAACCGAAGTTAAGGAAATTCAATTTAACAAAATTCCTGATCGGTTTATACACCGTGACTCAAAAAAACGTAAGCCAAATTGTTTTGCATATATCTCTAATACCCGATGATATATCAAACTAAAATTTTCCAAATATTTAGGGAAGTGGACCAAGAAGATGATTCCAAAATTTCATGAGATAGAGTTGAACGGATACAAAGATATGAATATTTAAACTTCATATACCGAAATTTCAGTTTACAAGCAATTTTTCTGTTAGATTAAATAAAAAGTAAGCCAAACTGTTTTTCTTACATCTCCGATGTCTGATGAGTAATCATAAAAACTTTTTCTCAATATTTAGGGAATTGAACCAAGAATAGTGTTCCAAAATATCATGTCATAAATTTAAAGGGATAGAAAGATATGGATATTTCAACTTCATCACCCGAATTTTCAGTTTTCAGCCAGTCTATTGTGGTGTTCGTTGCGGTTTCGACGCTTAGCCGTTACCATTAATTTTAGTCTTCATTGATCCTGGAGTGAAAATTAATGGAGCCTATTATCGCGATGTTCTGCTGTCACAACATCTTCTATCTGTAATCAGAAATCTAGTCCCAGAAGGCAGCTTTGTTTTTCAACAGAACAGCGCCAGCCCACAGAACCAAGGAAATCAGCGAAATGCTGACAAGAGAGACGCCAGACTTCATTTCTCCCACATTATGGCCTCCGAACAGCCCAGATTTGAATCATCTCGACTATAAAATGTGGAACGTGATGCAAGACCGAGTCTACCAGACAACAATCCATGATATTTACGATCTGAAGCAACGCTTGTTGGAAGTGTGGGATGGCCTTGACCAGAGGATAATTGACGTTGCTGTTGCCATGCATTGCAATGGCGCCAGCGCCTCGAGGCTTGCGTGCAAGCTGGAGGAGAACATTTTGAGCATGTTATTTAATTAAATTATCAAACCATACTGTTTTGGTCATATTGTTAGTTCAATTCTCTACATATCTGGAAAATTTTAGAATGATTAATCATCAGGCATTGGAGATAATAAGGAAACATTTGATTGAATCTAACAGAAAATTGCTTGTAAACTGCAATTTCGGTATTTGAAGTTTAAATATTCATATCTTTTTATCCGTTCAACTTTATCTCATGAAAGTTTGGAATCATATTTTTGGTCCACTTCTCTAAATATTTGGAAAATGGTAGCTTGATATGTCATCAGTAATTAGAGATAATGCAAAACAATTTGGCTTACTTTTTATTGAACCACGTAGATGTTATTCAAAAATTTATCAGTGCCCACAAAGTCCACTACAGGGTGGTCCAAAATAAACTGCACAATGATAAATTGATAGTACTTTATTCAGACCAATTCAAATATAACCGTGAAAAATCACAAAAACACAGCAATTATTTTTACTGTAACATTACATGGATGTATTTCGTTACATAAAATGTTCAATGTGTCCTCCTTGCTGCTCGACCACGCATTGAAGCCAACGACGCCATTGATCAATTGCGCGGTCAATGAAACGCAATCGCTGTTCAACTGCTGTCCAACTTTGCGCCTGTACTGGTTAAGTCCGAGATCTTTCTTTACAATACGTTTAACAGTTGAACGTGAAATTCCGGTTTCACGTGCGATCTCCCGTGGGCTCTTATGGCTTAGCGGTTTGTCTTCCTGGCTACAGATAAGGTCGCTTACCAACTTGATATTTGCATCTGTTCGAGCTGATTTCGGACGTCCGCAACCCGGCTTCCTAGCTGTGGTACCTTCGGTATCAATTTTTTAATGAGGATAGTACGACGTTTCCATGTCTTATTTGGAAATTCTTTCATCATACGCAAGAAAACTGGCATTAAACATTGAATTGTTATACATTATATCAAGAAAACTTTCACTGTGCAGTTTATTTTGGACCACCCTGTATATATAGGGTGTCTCGATAGGTCGTGAACGATTTTGAATGCAGACAAATATATGTTGTACACAATATAACGTGGAAAGTTTTATACTGGCGAATAGGTTATTCAAATGAAAATGTTAATATAAAAAATTAGATCACTAGCTCGCTTATTCAAATTTTAGCGCCAATATTCGTGACGTCATCAAATTCATGCCAAGTAAACGTCCAGTTAAGCCGCAAACAATATTGTACGACCATCATTGTTAATCCACACATAATTAATTAATACAAATTAGCATTTAGTACTTAATAATGTTTCCTTTACTCTTCATCACAGCCTCAAGTCGATTGGTCATCGAGCCAAATATATATTTTTCAGAGTTGTCAGAAGTAGCCTATTGATGTCCATGCCTTACAAATCCGACGTTTTAAGGTCGTTTGGGGTTCGCGTTCAGCCTAAGCAGTTGGATTAACAAAACTTCATATCATTCCGAATAAAACTTCAGTCACTTCGACTTATTACATCAATGAGATACAGGAAAAAGAAGTCAAACCCGCATTCCAGCGAAGTGCTTCAGTCTGCGTTTAGTTAACAGCCACAAAAATGTTTCATTATAACGGCGAAGGATTATTTCAACAAGACTGTGCACGTGCACACACATCAAAGGCCTCAGTCGAATGGTTGAACAAGAATATCAATGGATAGCCTACATCTCACCGAGGGACTGGCCGCCTAATTCGCCGGATTTGTGACCAATGGAAAATGTTTGGAGTATTATGGCGGCAATTGTTTATGCCGATACCGAACCCCAAACGACATTAAAACGTCGGCTTTGTAAGGCATGGGCATCAATAGGCCTACCTCTGACCACTCTGAAAAATCTATTTGCTCGATGACTAATCGACTTGAGGCTGTAATAAAGAGTAAAGGAAACATTATTAAATACTAAATGCTAATTTGTATTAATTAATTATGTGCGGATTAACAATGATGGTCGTACAATATAGTTTGCGGCTTAACTTGACGTTTACCTGGCGCAAATTTGATGACGTCACGGATATTGGCGCTACAATTTTAATAAATGAGCTAGTGATCTAATGTTTTTATATTAACATTTTCATTTGAGTAACCTATCCGCCAGTATAAAACTTTCCACATTATATTGTGTATAACATACATTTATCTGCATTCAAAATCGTTCAGGACCTATCGAGACACCCTATATATTACAATAAAAGATGTAACGATCCATCTTGATTCTGACTTCTGTGGCACTGCTACGGTCGTCGTCATCATCACTTATTATCATCACCGCCATCATCATTTTCGTCATCATTATCATCATCATCATTATCAGAACCATTATATTATCATCATCGTTATGATCAGCTTTCCAAACTTAGATTTCTTTCAATACAACAGCAGAGAAAGACTATATATGCAATCAGCATTCATCAGTATAATTTAGGAATGGAGCACATTTTGCAAGAATATTTCGCAAACAGATTACAGTCCATGTCGGCGAAGTCGATAAAAAATCGGATAGCTTATTTACCGAAGTCGCTCGAGTCAATGAGCCATATCGACCAGGCGACGAAGTCGATAGAGTCGATCGTCGGCCGAGCTAAGCCGATGCAACACTCGATTCGGAGTATAGGCTATATACTTTCTAAACGTAGCATAGGCCTATACGTCTACATTTACACAATGGATTTTCGAATCGAAATAGTGTCTTGATTGCATGCGTGAGAGTCTTCTACTAATCCTGCCAGCATGGCAAAACAAGGAACCCATGAAGGGCAGATTATAGCCTATTATTATAGGCCTATACACAGGGCTTTTTAAAAGAAAATTTTGAATTGCACAACCAGCAATTTGAATCTGGTGGTGTGACCTTGGCGGCCAAAAGTTTTGACGACCATTTTTAGTCGTTCGTCATAAATTTGTCCCGAAAAAGTCGCGTCGCCGGCGATAAAATTTGGTGACTTTTACATATAAGATTGCTTTTACAAATGCACAAATTCATTTACAACTGCACATGTTGTGTAGAACTTCACGTTAAAAAGCCCTGATAATTATGGAGTCCAGAGAGAGCCCATGCAGATGAGATGCATAGACCTATAGGCCTAACGTTAACTGAAATGCTAGTTATACACACTACACACTGTACACAGGCCTATAGGAAAAAACATTATGCAAACGAGAGTAGCAAATCAACAAGGAAGAGATTTTAACGAATTCGTTTACTGTCTATAAACCGTGGCGTGTAGACCTATACTATGTCTACTCACCAGTCCGTGTGCCTGTCGTCGATGATGAGCAGAACCTTGCATCTGTCTTTGTTGAAGAGAATTTTCTGGGTGGCGGCGGCCGGAGAAGACCCTGCCGACGTCTGGGAGAGGATCCCTCGCGTGACGCCCTGGACGGCCGAGAAGGAGGGGAAGCTGGGGGCGCTCGGCAGGCCCATCTTTTTGCCGAGGTTGAGGCGCTGGATGTCCTGTTCGTCGCCGCCCCGTTCGCTGTACAGATCGTCCGAACTGAATCGACGTCGCAAAAAGTTCATTCCCGTCGAAAAGTTATCCCGCAGCGTTGACATCCTATCGAACACAACACGCAAGATTAAACATGTTTTCCGTTTCGATATGTAGATCTATACGCATTTAACGCTCTCTGTAGACCTATAGGCTACGAGGATTTTATTGTAGATACATTGCCCAGTAAAGCACAGACATTTACTTGTTGAATCGCGAATAAGGAGTGTAAGTAATGTCGCAATAACATTCGCAATATCCGGATAGGTATATATTATATATATATTATATCCCTCAGCGTTGATTTGTAATTTGCAAATACGAATGCTGAATGCTTTGTGTTGCATTGTGATGAAATTAATGCTCACTGGAACTCAATCTGAAATCTTCCTCGCCAAATATAAAGCTGTTCTTTTTAGACGCGTTCGAGTCATGAGCGCATCTGTAGAGGCGAAACATAAACTCGTAAAACGAATGAATGGATATCTGTGATTATGCAAAGATTATGGCGCGATGACTTGTGAAGTTGGCGTATATGGCATTTAGATTTCATCCCCAAAACCGCTCGTCAGATTGTTTAAATCAGGTTCGATTTCAACGCCACACATGGTGAAGAGACACGAGAAACTTAAAATGAAGCTCCAAGCAATACACACTCTTAGTTGTAACTCAAAGGTAACTGTGTTTTTCTTCTCTTCTATCTGCAAGATTGACAGGAGAGGCTGACGAAATTCAATGGTGCCGCAGACACGGTATACCATGTCTGAACTTCTAAAAGCAGGATTGGAACACTTGAGTCTCTAATGGACTATGCACGTCCTAAAACTAGGCCTACATGTCCTGTGACTAAACGCCCTACGTCTACGCATCCTATTACTACACATCCTATGACTACACAACCTATAGGCTATGAATACACGCCATGACTACACGTCCTGTGACTACACGTCCTGTGACTACACGTCCTATGACTACACGTCCTGTGACTACACGTCCTATGACTACACGTCCTGTGACTACACGTCTTGCCACTACACGTCCTATGACTACACGTCCCATATCCACACGACCCAAACACAGTAAGCCTATTATTAAGCTGTCTATTGGTTTCGAAAGAGTTTACATTCCATCCATTGAGAAATCCATTATACCCGGCGTGCACACATTGACCCTGCAAGCAAGCTATTCATCCAGCGCGGCTGCCTTAGCTGAACCTGAACCGTGTACATACCAAATAAACTCCATCACATCTCGACCGTAAGCCAGCATGGCTTACTTCGGCGCCATCTTGTTACGTCCAAAGTGATTTCCGGCGTCTATGACCCACGTGCTATTGACAGAACCAAGAGCTTCACGTTATGAATCTAATCCCAGCCCAAGATGCGCCGCTGCCACCGCCAGCGCCTCCGCCTCAATTCAACGGGGGTGGGGGGAGGGGAAGAGGCGGCTCACCCCCCGTCTTCTCAATAAATTTCCCAGAATCCTTGGCGCATGCGCATGCGCACTAAGCCGCCGCCGCTCGTTGGTCGTCGTCCATAGAGACGTGATAGCGGGGTCACGTGATACTATGGCCGTGCGCGTCAATCACGCCAGGGTTTCCATTCCGTTTCGCCGATGACTTTAATGCCATGGCTGCTGCTGCTGCTGCTGCTGCTGCTGCTTCGGAGGCAGAGGGTATACGTACGGCCGCTGGAGTGTATTGATTGGAAAGGCATCCCATCGGTGGAGAAGGAGGCCAGCGGCGGCGGCAGTAGAGGCAGCCTTGCAATGGCTCATGGTCCGTCGGTGTTTGAAGTTGGCGGTGTCTTGGCACAATGGCAATCAGTGCCAACAACACGCAACAACATGCGGCGGAGACCTCTTTTATGCGATCCATAACAACCACAAAGGCTTATTTATAGGCCTGCTGCCACGCCTATTTAAAGGACGTCGTCGTCATCGTGTGTTCAAATGACAATGAAGCGTAATTGACATGTGTACACGCGTGCTTATAAAACAAACAAAAAGTGTGGGCGTAAAATTGATCTTACTTATACACGAATTGCTGATGCAAGGGCGAATCAGGTATACGCCTCCTGCACAATAGACTGAGTGATCGATTGTAGGTAATGTAACTCAGTGCCTTGTGATGTACTGTAGTGTTTGTCCTGTATTTAAACATTTATAAAGCGCCACTAAAAGCTTGAATCGTCCAGAGGCGTTTCATTACGCAAGGCCACGTGGAAAGATAGTTTATAGGTTTTGTGAAAAACAATGATGGAGAGATTGTCAGCTGGAATAGAGGTACCAAATACCAATTGAGGCAGAGGACCAAGACTGCTCTAGCATGAGGTGCTATAGAAGATCAAGTCTGCTTGAAGAGCGATGAGGATGATGAGAGGGAAGTGAAAGACGCCTGAGTAGGCCGATTGCATCAGACAGATATATTTCGGGGCACGGCTTCATTGTGCTTTGGAGTTCAAGATGAGTGCTTTGAATTGAATGGCCGCAAAGAGAAGAAGCCAATGCAGTTGTTCAAACATGAAGGAAGGCATACGTGGTTGTAGTGTAAGCTTATAGTAGGCGTGAACCTACATGTAGGCCTATTATTATTAATCTGGTGGCGACATTTAAGATTGCAGACTGCGTGCAGAGATGAAAGCAACGTTCATTTCTAACTTCGCACTTCTGAAGGCCAATGAGAAGGGAATAAGTTACAACAATTGTCTGGAGCATGTGCAAACCTGAACTAGAATGGTGAAACAGGGCAGAAAACTGAACAACCCTGAGACGTCTTAGATGAAAATACATGTATGAAGAAAATTAAAGGTTATAAGGTTATATGATAAAAAATGACTGCCATTTCGACAGTTATAGCATAATATAGGCCCTATTATAGGGCCTACTTGAAAAGTTTCTTTCTGAAAGCCTGCATGTCCGAGGACTGCATATCAATAATTATAAGCTTGGATGAGCATGGTGCCGTTTGCATATTGGAGTTGATCTGCTATATTTTAAACGCAGTTGGTATACCCTATATCCAGATATATAATCAAATAAATTGCTAAAAATAAACACATCGTCCTTTCTTAGTCAGGTTAAAAGCATCAAACATCAGAGGCGGCGCCAGAATTTTTTAACCACACTGTTAAAAGATAAGGTGGGGCCCTCTAGGGAATCAACACCTTCGGGTGGCCAGGTTCCAGGATTTTGCATTCCATGAAATATCTAGAGGAGAACTCCACCGAGCGCTTGTTGTCCAGTGTTGACGGTGATCAGACGTGGAAAATAACACGCACTTATCCAACATATCGCACTCCACCTAGCGAGACGTCACTTCACTTGCACTCTGAAGCTACTAAACCTAGCGAGTCATCAGTTGCATTCTGAAACTAGGTGCGTTGCATCCGAAGCCCCTGCTTCCATCTACTTCTCATCCTCTTATTCCTCCCTATCCTCCTCCTAATGATCTACTTCCTCCTCCTCCTCACCTGTACCTCTTTCTCCTCTTCCTCCTCCGCCTCCTCGTCTTCGTTCTTTTCCTCGTCCTCCTTGTCTTCCTCTTCCTGCTCCTCCTCCTCGTCTTCCTCCTCCTGCTCCTCCTAATCGTCTTCCTCCTCCTGCTCCTCTTCTTCGTCGCATCCCTCTTCCTGCTCCTCCTCCTCGTCTTCCTGTTCCTCCTCTTCGTCTTCCTCTTCCTCCTCCTCCTCGTCTTCCTCTTCCTCCTCCTCCTCGTCTTCCTCTTCTACCTCCTCCTCCTCGTCTTCCTCTTCCTCGTATTCCTCTTCCTGCTCCTCCTCTTCGTCTTCCTCTTTCTCGTATTCCTCTTCTTTCTCCTCCTCCTCGTCTTTCTCTTCCTCTTCTTCCTCCTCCTCCTCGTCTTCCTCTTCCTCGTATTCCTCTTCCTGCTCCTCCTCCTCCTCGTCTTCCTCTTCCTCGTATTCCTCTTCTTCCTCCTCCTCCTCCTCGTCTTCCTCTTCCTCTTCCTCCTCCTCGTCTTCCTCCTCCTCGTCTTCCTCTTCCTCCTCCTCCTCGTCTTCCTCTTCCTCCTCCTCCTTGTCTTCCTCTTCCTCGTCCTCCTCGTCTTACTCTTCCTCGTATTCCTCTTCCTGCTCCTCCTCCTCGTCTTACTCTTCCTCGTATTCCTCTTCCTGCTCCTCCTCCTCGTCTTCCTCTTCCTCGTCTTCCTCTTCTTCCTCCTCCTCGTCTTCCTCTTCTTCCTCCTCCTCCTCGTCCTCCTCTTCCTCTTCCTCCTCCTCGTCATCCTCTTCCTGGTATTCTTCTTCCTGCTCCTCCTTATCGTCTTCCTCTTCCTCGTATTCCTCTTCTTTCTCCTCCTCCTCGTCTTCCTCTTCCTCTTTCTCCTCCTCGTCTTCCTCTTCCTCGTATTCCTCTTCATTCTCCTCTTCGTCGTTTTCCTCTTCCTCCTCCTGCTCCTCCTCCTCGTCTTCTTCCTCCTCCTCCTCGTCTTCCTCTTTTTCTTCCTCCTCCTTGTCTTCCTCTTTCTCGTATTCCTCTTCCTGCTCCTCCTCCTCGTCTTCCTCGTCCTCGTATTCCTCTTCTTCCTCCTCCTCCTCGTCTTCCTCTTCCTCTTTCTCCTCCTCGTCTTCCTCTTCCTCGTATTCCTCTGCATTTTCCTCCTCCTCGTCTTCCTCTTCCTCCTCCTCCTCGTCTTCCTCTTCCTCCTCTTCCTCGTCTTCCTCTTCCTCCTCCTCCTCGTCTTCCTCTTCCTCCTCCTCCTCGTCTTACTCTTCCTCGTATTCCTCTTCCTGCTCCTCCTCCTCGTCTTCCTCTTCCTCGTCTTCTTCTTCTTCCTCCTCCTCCTCGTCTTCCTTTTCTTCCTCCTCCTCCTCCTCTTCCTCCTCCTTCTCCTCGTCTTCCTCTTCCTCGTCTTCCTCTTCTTCCTCCTCATCTTCGTCTTCCTCTTCCTCCTCCTGCTCCTCCTCATCCTCTTCTTCCTCCTCCTCCTCGTCTTCCTCTTCCTCTTCCTCCTCCTCGTCTTCCTCTTTCTCGTATTCCTCTTCCTGCTCCTCCTCCTCGTCTTCCTCTTCCTCGTATTCCTCTTCTTCCTCCTCCTCGTCTTCCTTTTCCTCCTCCTCGTCGTCTTACTCTTCCTCGTAATCCTCTTCCTGCTCCTCCTCCTCCTCGTCTTCCTCTTCCTCGTCATCCTCTTCTTCCTCCTCCTCGTCTTCCTCTTCTTCCTCCTCCTCGTCCTCCTCTTCCTCTTCCTCCTCCTCGTCTTCTTTCCATTCGCCTTTTTTCCCTTTTTTCTTCCTCTTCCTCTTCCCTTTTTCCTCCTCGTCCTCCTCTTCCTTGTATTTCTCCTCCACGTCTTGCTCCTCCACATATAACTCATCGCCTTCTCCCTCTTTATTTTCTCCTCCTCTTCTCACTCTTCTTCCTTCTCCTCCTCCTCTTCCTCCTACTCTTCCTCCTTCTTTTTTCCACCTCTTATTCTTCCTTTTCCTTTCCTCTTCCACTTTCTTTTTCTCTCACTCCTCTTCCTAGTCATTCTCCTCCTCCTTCTCGTCTACATCGTCCTCTTTTTCCTCCACTTCCTCTTCCGCTCACTCCTCTTCTTTATTCCCCTCGTCCTCTTACTCTTCCTCCTCGTCCTTTCCACCCTCATCTTCCGCTTTCTCCTCCACTTCGTTCTCATCTTACTCCTCTTCCTTCTCCTGCTCTTTCTCCAGCTCCTCATCCTCTTCCTCTTACTCTTCCTAATCTTCCTCCTCTTCCTCTTATACCTCCTTCTATTCGCCCTCCTCTTCTTCCTCCTCTTCCTACTACTCTTCATTTCCTCGTCTTCGTCCTCGTCCACCTCGTCCTCCTCTTCCTGTTTCTTCTGCTACTCCTCCTCCTTCTCCTGCCTTTCCCTCTGCTCCTCCTCCGCGTCGTCTTGGCTTCCGATGTTGATGACGTCGTTATATAGACACCCCACCGATTCCATGCTTTTGGGGCAGGGTCGAGACAGAGCGCTTCATTCATATTGACCTCGGCCGACTGTGCATCGGTTTAGGCTAATTAGCTGAACCACAGGAGTCTCTGCCACCAATAACTGTCACAGTGGACATGCATCCCAGCAATTCTATAAGGTTTCGCAAGAAACCAGATGCCTGGACACGTTGGGGTAAATGCACCAATGCCGCGCGCGCACACACACACACACACACACACACACACACACACACACACACACACACACACACACACACACACACACACACACACACACACACACTCACACACACACACACACACACACACACACACACACACAAACACACACACTGACATTCCCACACACAATAGTATTGGCGGTGATAGTGGTTATGATAATGATGCTGCTACTGCTGCTCATGATGATGATGATGAGGAGGAGGAGGAGGAGGAGAAGCGGAGGAGGAGGAGGATTATGAAAATGATGATGATGGTAATGATGATGGTGATAGTAGATATGACGATGACGATAGTGATGCTGTTTATGATGATGATAATATCGATGACAACGACGACGATGATATCGACGACCTCGAGCTTGTAATAATAATAAAAGCATTAGCAATTGGAACAGATTCATGAGTCGCAGCAATAGTAGCAGTCTAAGTGGCAGCACTTATGATGATGATGATGATGATGACGACGACGACGATGATGATGATGGTGATGATGATGATGATAACCATGACAACGATCGTGAAGATCATGCTGATGCTGTTGGTGCTGCTGAATATGATGACGATAATAGTTGTGATAATGATGATGATGAAGATGATGATGATGAAGATGATGATGATGATGATGACGATGATGATTGTGATGATTGCAAATACGTCTACAACGATGATGGTAAAGACGAAAAAGCTGTATATGTAGTAGTATTAGTAGCGATGATAATGATAATGATGATGACGATGATGATGTTGATGCTGATGCTGACATCGACGCTGCTGCTTCTGCTGACGATAATGACGATGACAACAGTCATGACGATCATGATGACAACGACGACGACGATGAGGATGAAAGCGGTTATGATTATAGTAGTTATGATGATGATAATGATTTGGATGACGATCACGGCGAATTGATGATGGTGATGATGATGATGATAATGATGCTGGCGATGACGATGGCGATGACGATGATGATGATGACATGATGATCGTGATGATCATGATGATGATTAAGACAACGACTATATAAATGATGATAACGAGGGTGAGGATGATGAAGACGACGACGATTGAATACGGCGACGAAAACGGTGAAAAAAATGATGAGGATGAGAATTTTTATATATATATATATATATATATATATATATATATAAATATATATATATATATAAGGGACGAATGACATATGATGCAAGACAGGCAGCGACAGACAGAAAGGAATAATCTAAGATGGACAGACAGAAACAGACATACAGAGACAGAAAGGGAGAGACAGACAGGAGCAGTGGGGCACACAGACAAACAGAGGAAGACATACAGCGACTGATACAAACAGACTCACTGACTGAAACAGTCACATTCGGACAGAGACAGACATATTGCCACAGACAAAACAGACTAAGACAGACATAGACAGAGAGACATAGTAAGACAGACAGACAGACAGGTAGAGATAAAATACAAAGACCGACCATGAGACACATACAAGCAGACACTCGGAGACAGACACACAGACAGAGTGATAGGGAGAGAGAGAACGTGAAAGAGAGACAGATAGTGACAGGAAGAGACGTGCAGAAAAGACAGAGACGGGTCAACATGTACATACAGACCTAAACAGACAATCAAAATCAGACAGAAAGAGGTAGATAGACAGTGGCAGTTACAGGTGGACAATAACAGGCACACAGACAGATACAGTCATGTAGTACACAGACAGAAAGATAGAGGAATACAGACCAACAGATAGACACAAACAAAGACAGAGATTATGACTGGATGGGGACGGACGGACGAGCAAGCGGACGGTTAGTTGCGTTGAATGGTTAACAGATGGAATAAAAGATAGATACGAATAACGGTGGTCGATCTTAAATTCCTTCTTGTCAAACATAGGCCTGCATATATGCATAGTTATACGTACAATAGGACATACATTCATGCATGCACACATACATTAGGCCCACATACATGCATGCATACATGCATACATACATGCATACATACATACCTACATACATACGTACATACACACATACATACATACATACATACATACATACATACATGCATACATGCATACATGTACATAGACACATACATGCAAGCATATTATGCACCATCAAACGTTACGCATTGGAGAATCATAGATGAGGTTACTTTGAACCCTATCACCCACTTAGGTGTCAGATTGCCGCGGTTGATTAGTCCAGCCGTTGGAATGCAGGATATGGAGGCGGAGGGTCGTGCCCGTTGCAAAGCCAAATGACGGTCGGCCCAGGGGTCCGTTTGCCGACAGGGGCCATTGGGGATGGTCCAGAGATCATTAAGAACAAAGGGCTACAGTAATCTCTTCGTTGGATACGAGAATTAGGCGTCTGTGCCTGACGGTCGTCCCCCGATTTGACCGGCAGACAGCGTATCTGAAGAAATAAGCATTATAATTATAATTATAATGGAGCGAGGTCGGTTTGTAAAGGCGACGGAGATGAGACAGTGCCTTGCTGTGGGAGAGCCTACTTCGAAATTGTCCAGATTCTTTATTCTGCTAATCGACAACTTATGCTCCTGAGTATAGTAACCTTGAAGGAGCGCTATATCAAATTTTCAGTAAATAAATAAATAAATAAACTTTACCGACATGCTGGAGACACCGAAGTCAAAGACACCTAGGGTAAAGTATGAAATGAAGTTAATAATTATTTCACTTATTACTTACTATTCTCCCTCTCTTTTGCTGTCTTTCTCTGTCTGTCTCTCTGTCTCTCTGGTGTTCTCTGTCTCTATCATTTTTTCTTTATCTCTATGCATTGCTCTCTGTATCCCTGTCTGTCTCTCTGTCTATCTATTTATCTGTCTCTCTGTCTGTCTCTCTCGGCTTCGTTCTCTGTCTCTCTCTCTTCGTGTTTCTGTCTGTCTCTCTGTGTGTCTCTGTGTTAATATCTGTTTATTTGTATATCTGGGGATCTCTGTTTCCTTTATCTGTATCTGCCTCTCTGTCTCTATCTGTCTCTATCTGGCTCTATCTCGCTCTTTAGCGCTCTCTGTTTTTCTGTCGCTGTCTTTTTCCCTGTCTCTCTGTCTCTAGCTGTCTCTTTCTCTGCCTGTCTCGCTCTGTATGTTTTTCTCTGTCTGTCTTTATCTATCTCTGTCTCTTTCGGTCTATCTGGCTGTCTGTTTGTCCGTCTCTCTGTCTTATAACTGTGCTGCATCGTGGTTTATGTAAGAGACTAGTTAGTACCTGATGGTCACAGTAAACACGGATGAATGTAGGAGTTAATGATGACTGGTTGTGCTGGTGCTAAGAGATATGTATTTATTTACATATTTAATTCAGAAATTTTATATAGCGCCTCTGCAAGGTAGGCTACTCAGAAGCGTTTCCGGCCTAACCACAGCTAAATAATACAGTTTTTAGGAACAAAGTGGAGTGACCCTGGGAATTAAGCGTAGTGTAACATTCCAGGTTGCAGGACGAGAGAAGAAAAAGCGACACTGTCCAATATAGCAGTCCGCGAGGGGAACCATATCAAACAGGCCTATTTAAGTTTATCCCAATCACCACAATGAGCCGATCTATTTCCATCAACGGCATATTCTTAACTCTCAATTGAACTCTTGATTTCTCCGCTCTCATTATTTTTATCACAGTACTCGACCAATAAATCACATAAAGTTATATAGGGCATCCTCAAGATCTTCACTCAGAGGCACTCCCAAAACGGGCGTGGCAAAAAAGAAATGCCTTGAGAAGATGATGGAAAGAGCCAGCAGAGTTACGGCAGAGCGAGCAGAAAGCAAATGAGCGGCCATTCCAGTCAGCTCATTCATTCATTCATTCATTCATTCAGAGTATTTATATAGCGCCCGTTCAAGAAACTACTCAGAGGCGCTCCCAGCCCAACCACAAACAGAGAAAAAATACTTGAGGAACTTGTAGAACCCAGCCAGAATCACTGAGAGTACTCTGCACTGCATGACCGCCGTGCATGACAAAGAAACAAGTAAGTCGCCACAAGTAAGTGAGCGCAGCGATCGGTGTCCCAGGAGAACAGATGCCAGTGTGAATAGTTCATAGTGATAGGTAGGATGAGTCTGGGTGCAGCACCAAGCAATCTATGGAACTCCATGTAATGAATTGTAATGCGGACAATTGCTACACACTCGCTCAAAATGTGCAATAAACCTACACATTTTCATCCACATCAGTGTGTAGCTCTCACTCGACCACATTATGGTGGAGCTTCTCTACACATTTATGTGGAACCATTTAATTGCACACCTAATGTGTAGTTTAACTACACAGAATTGTGTAGCTTTTCTTGAATTAGTTGTGTAGTTTTGAAGAAGAGCAGTCCTTTTATCTAGCCCTAAAGTAGCCATGTTTATGAAGTGTCAACAATTTCATTTTCCAAAATGGCCGACCAATGGCCGACCTAAAAGGATATTGCAATATCTCAGCTTCCAGTACACTTAGGATCGTCATCTTGGTGTCTAAACATACATAGTTAGGGGCGAGGATTCCAACAGAGCCATCACAAATGTTCCCCAGGCTTCAATGGCGGCCCTTTTCCAAAATGCAAGTAAAAATGACTGCATAAATCCGACTTCCACTGAGCGAAAATTCCTCTCATAAATCCAACTAGGCGGTGGTGGTGTTGTGGGTGGTTGTTGTAGTTGTTATTGTTGGTGGTGGTGGTTTTGTGAGGTATTTAATGTACGCTGAGATAATAGACAAGGCTTGGAATTCTAAAAGAGCTCTAGAAATCACTGTTAGAAGCAAATCATGTAACAATTTGCTAACTGGTGTTTCTAGACTAATTCGACCACCCTGACTATAGGGTCCAAGAAATGCAATGGAATCAAAGACATATATGTAGCACTGCAAGAAAATCAAAATGGCGGACAAAATGGCGGCCAGAATCTAAAATGGCTATAAATGAAGTTATGTATGCAATAGAAACATGATTTCAGAGTCTAAACCAACATTTTCTAGGTCAAAAAATGCGATGGAACCATGGTCAGATATGTAGCGTTGCTCAAAAACCAAAATGGCAGACAAAATGGCGGCCAGAATCTTAAAATGGCTACAGGTTAAGTCGTGTATGCAATGGAATCATGATTTCAGGGTCTAAGTCAATATTTTCGAGGTCAAAGAATGCGATAGAATCAATGTCACACATGTAGAACTGCAGGGAAATCAGAGTTGTGGACAAAATAAGTAAGTAAGTATATACTTTAATGAACCGCCTGCAAACGCACTGCGGTCATATTCTTGAATTGGTTATTAGTGAAGTTCTGTATCTAGTGGAAATATGATTCGAGATTGTAGATGAAAATTTTCCGAGTCAATGAATGTGATTTAGTTAAAGCCACATCATATGTTATGTGACACTGCCAGAAAATAAAAAACCAAAATGGTGGACAACAGCTTTAACTGGCTATAGATGATGTACCGTACTTAATGTATGTGATAGAGACACGATTTCAGATTGGACTAGTTAGTGTTTTCTTGGTCGAATAATTCCAAGACAGTCAAATTCTATCTTCTATATAGATACCATTGAGCTTAGTGCAGTGAAATTATGTAGTGGAAATACTTTAGTAGCTTATAATTGCACTGCACTGTTTAACTATTGCTGGCGCAATATTCATGCTTCAATGTTTCATAACTTGTCCTATCTATTGTTCCAATGTTTCATGACTTAACTGCTATACTGCCGTGCTAAGCAAAAAGACAGTAACTCAAAAAAGACGATTTTGCGTAAAACGATAAAGAAGAAATCGGTTTAATTCAACCAGAAATAAAGCTAGAATCTTTCTGAATTTTTGCAAGCAGTTATATATAAACTACTGAATTTTGAAACTAAACTAGTTTTTGTGAAATTTGTGTAAAAATTGTATAAAAATGAGATACTGCTTTTTTGCTTAGCATCGAAGAATTGAACATCGGTTTGATGCTAAGCAAGAAAGCAGTAACTCATCGTATGGTAGAGCGGGCTGGTGAAAAATAATTGTTCTCTCTGCGATACAAGAATGAAATTTGGTATATACGACGAACATGTCCTAAGAAAAATATTTTGCTATAGGGCCATTGCAGATTTGCCCTCTGGCGCCAATGGCAGCCATTTTCCAAAATGGCCGACATATATACATATTTTTAAATATCTCGGCTTTTATTTCACTTAGAAGTGTCATCTTGGTGTCTAATCATACATATTTATGGACGGTGATTCCAACAGTGCCATCTAAAACCAACTCTGGCTTCAACGGCGGCCATTTTTCAAAATGGCCGACCAAAATCGTGATTTTTTAATATCTCAGCAATAAATCCACTTAGAATCGTCATCTTGGTGCTTAAATATACATATTTAAGGACAAGGATTCCAATGGGGCCACCCAAAATTTCATCTGGCCTCAATGGCGGTCATTTTCAAAATGGCCGTCCAAAATGTGAATTTTTGCAAATCCCTCTTTTGGGGTCGGCCATTTTGGAAAATGGCGGTCATTGAGATCACTGGGAACTATGTTATGGCCTTTTTGAGATCCCTGACTGAAATGTGCATGTTATGACACCAAGATGACAATTCCAAGTGAACTGAAAGCCGAGATATTGACAAATCTTTCTTTTTGGGTCCGCCATTTTGGAAAATGGCCGCCATTGAGGCCATGGGGAACTTTGTGATGGCCCTATTGGGATCCTTGACCTGAGATGTGTATATTTTGACACCAAGATGACGTTTCTAAGCTAATTGAAAGCCGTGATATTGACAAATCTTTCTTGTTGAGTCGGCCATTTTGGAAAATGGCCGCCATTGAAGCCATTGGGAAAATTTGGATGGCTCCACTGGAATCCGTGACCCTGAATGTGTATGTTTTGACACCAAGATGACGATTATAGGTGATTTGAAAGCCGAGATATTGATAATCTGTAAATCGTTCGACCATTAATATACATGGAATACTAAGCAAGAAGTGTTAAGAAACGAAGCTGATGATCTTTATAGATAAGAGATTTAATATGATTAATAACAGAAATGTCTCAGAACTTAAACGCCATTAGACCTCCTTGCACGGAAGCTTAGTCAAGAACTAAGGAACAAGAACATCCGACTATACAACAGTAGAGTCAACATAGTCGTTACTATAGCGCCACTTATAAAGTTCAACACCCCTCCTTAACGACTAATTTATCCTAATAACAAAATATACTGTTCTCTTAAGTTAGTCCAATTTCACAAGTAAACTTCCTAGTTTTAACTGCTTCTAGAGGTTTAGTTAAGAGATCAGCTATCATATGTTCACTAGGACAGTACTTAATGTCAAGTTCCTTATTTCTGTACATTTCTCGTACAAAATGATATTTAGTTCCGATATGCTTTGTTCTGTGACTGGCTTTCTCATTCTGCAACAGTTTTATACAACTTTGGTTATCCTCAAACAACACAGTAGGTTCAACTATGTTTTGATTTAAATCCTCCAATAGTCGTCTCAACCAGATTGATTCTTGAGCAGCTTCAGTCAAAGCAATATATTCGGCCTCAGTTGATGATAATGTTACCATAGCTTGTTTCCTACTTGACCAAGATATCGGTGCTCCAAAATATTTGAAAACATACCCTGTATTTGATTTTCTGTCCTTGGCATCTCCACCCCAATCTGCATCAACATAACCAATCAACTGTACTTTTGTTTCGTTGACATCTCCCAATTTGAGTTTCATACCTTTAGTGTGATTTAAGTAACGGTAGATTCTTTTTACCTCAACCCAATCACTTTCTTTTGGATTGTTAACAGATCTTGAGAGTATTGATGTACCAACTGCAATATCAGGTCTAGTATTGGTTGCTAGGTAGTTTAGTGCTCCAATTGCACTTCTGTACATCTCCTTATTTTCTTTATCAATTTCGACTTCTTGTCTCTTTTGATACCCTGGGTCGACTGGAATATTTGATGGTCTGCAGTTTTCCAAGTTGTATTTTTTCAGTTTGTTTTCAATATAACTTGTTTGATGTAACAAGAAAATTCCTTGCTCATCCCTCTCAAAATGTATTCCGAGATAATATTTCAAATCACCCAGATCTTTCATGACCAGAGTTTCATTCATAACTTCTTCAAATTCCTTTATCATTGAAACTTTTGTTGCTGCTACAATTAAGTCATCCACATGAATTGAAATATAAATCCATCCATCATCGTACTGTTTTGAATATAGACATAGATCATTATCACTTCTCTTGAATCCATTAGTGATAAGTACTTCATTGAGCTTTTTGTTCCATTCATTCGCTCCTTGCTTAAGTCCATATAAATTCTTTTCCAGTTTACAGACAACTTCTGCAGCGCCTTTCTGATATCCATCAGGTTGTTTCATGTACACTTCATGAGATAAATCTCCATTCAGGTAAGCTGTTTCCACATCATAGTGTTTTACCGTCATGCCTTTAAGTCCTGCTATAGTCAAGATAGTTCTCAATGTTGATGGTTTTGCCACAGGAGCAAAAACTTCATCATAATCTTCTCCAAATTTCTGAGAATATCCTTGTGCCACTAAACGTGCTTTATATCTTGTTATATTTCCTTTTTCATCCCTTTTGATTTTGTAAACCCATTTACTACCAATTGCTGTTTTGTTTTCAGGTAGTTCTGTTAAGATCCATGTTCCATTTTCATTAAGGGATTTCATTTCTTCATTCATAGCTTTCCGCCAGGATTGTTTCTGTTTACAAGATATTGCTTCCTTATAATTTCTTGGTTCTGACTCAACCACTGTTACTTTATTAATTGTTTCAATTAATCTTTCAGGTTGTTTACCTTTGTTAACTCTTTCTGATCTCCTTACGTTTACCTGTGAGTCTGTAGTTTCTGTATCTTGTTGAATTATTACCTCCTCTGGTAATTTGTGTGTTGGAAATTGAACAATTTCATCATCAAAGTCTGAATTTGACGACTTCTCTTCAACATCAATGTCTGAATCACTCACTTCCGATAAATGTGGATCAGTCTCAAGAAATATCACATCTCTACTAATGTACACTTTGTCCGTGTTCACATCTAGTAGTCTGTAACCTTTTGTACCTTTTTTATAACCTACAAAAGTTAATTTCTTGGCTTTGTCATCCAATTTCTGCCTTTTCTCTGCTGGAATTGATACGTAAGCTTTTGATCCGAATCTCTTTATGTAGCTTAGATTTGGTTTCCTTTTGTTCCATCTTTCAAAAGGAGTGCCTTCAATACCTTCAACTGGTAATCTGTTCTGTAAATGATTCGCTGTCATAATGGTTTCGCCCCAATATTTTAGCGGTAGATCTGCATCCTTTAACATACATCTTGTCATCTCAGTAAGATACCGATTCTTTCTTTCAGCACAACCATTCTGTTGCGGTGTATAGGGGGTTGTGAATTCAGCTTGAATTCCTTCACTCTTCATGAATTTCTGTAACCTTTCAGCTGTATATTCCCCTCCTCTATCTGAACGAATTCTTTTCGGCGTTTTACCAAATTTTGTCTGGACATGCTTGACATACTCTTGAATTTTGTCAGGTACTTCAGATTTATTTGCCAATAAATACACTTCTGTATATTTACTGTGATCATCAATCATCGTCATGAAATATCTTTTCCCACCTGGTGTTGTTGTCTGCATTGGTCCACAGACATCTGTATGTATTAAGTCTAGAATTTCAGCTGACTTGGAATCTGACTTCTTTGGGATAGACTTTCTTGTCATCTTTGCTTCAATACAACATTCACGTACACCTGAGAATTTACACGGCTTGATGACGATCCCTGATACTTTATTCTGATTCACCATGTTCTGTATAGCTTTTGAATCTCTGTGTCCCATTCTGTTGTGCCAAACGTGTATGCGACCTGTGCAACTTTGTGCAACCTGTGCAATATGGGTTTCTTTTACTTTATTTGTTTGTTCAGAGATTCTCACTTCAAACAAATCATTTTTGTCATCTGCAATTGCTATTGTTTCTCCATCCTTTATTATGATGCATTTGTTTTCTTTGAAAACCACTTCACAACCTTTATTGACAAGTTTCTTTACTGATAGTAAATTTCCTTTCAATTGTGGAACGTACAAGACTTCACACAATTTTGCAACATGTATCTCTCCATTTTCCTTTATGAAATTAATCATTACCTCACCACTTCCTGCAGTTTGAATCTTCCGACCATCAGCGAGAAAAACTTCACTTTTATACTGTCTGTTAATGTTCAAGAAGAAATTTCTGTTACTACACATGTGTGTTGTTGCACCTGAGTCAACATGCCAAATACAACTGATGTCTTTTTCGTATGCTTTAAGACATGTATGTGCTACTTTTTCTGGAGGTTTTTCTTCAATGAAATTTTCTCTCAATGTTTTTGCCACATGGTCTGTGTTTCTTTCTTTCCACTGGATGTACTTCCTGCAATCTCTTTTTATATGGTTAGGCTTTTTACAGAAAAAACATGTGCGAGATTCTTTAGGATTTGTTACTGGTTTTGTTGCTTTAAAAGCCTTTAATTCTTGTCCTTTATGTGTTGCGAAATTACTTGTCCTTCTTGCAGACTCTTCAAGCAATTTTCCTTTGACTAATTCCACAGTCAAATCATCTTCAGGTCTGCTTTCTAATGCTGTAATCAGTGTCCCATAACTTTCTGGAAGACTACTGAGGAAGAAAGCGACTGTTAAATGCTCTGCCAACGTTTCACCCAACGAAGTAAGCTGGTCGATTAAATTCTCCATTTCTGCAAGATGGTTTTGCATATCGCCATGCTCTGTTAACTTTAATGCACACAGTTTCCTTAATAAATTTACTTTACTGGACAGTGTTGCCTTTTGGTGATACTTTTTCAGTTCTTCCCATGAACCCTTTGCCGTAGTTTGCTTTCTTATTAGATGAAGTTGATTATCTTCAACTAACAAGCCTATCGTGGCTCGTGCTTTTCCATCTTTACTTTGCCACGCTTCCGTAATAGGATTAGGAGTTTCTTTAATGACAGTGTCCCACAAATCCTCTTTAATTAACAGGAGTTCAACTTTAAACTTCCACGTTTGATAGTTCTGATTATTCAACTTTGCGATTTTACCTTTATCCGTCATCTTTATTCTTTCGGAGAAAAGAAATAAACAACTGCTTCTTGCATTTCTGTCACGTCGAAGAGAACAGTCACATGTCACGCTTTACCGCGTAGTTGACCGGATTTTCCTTATTAAAGTATCGCATCCTAAACTCTTTTACTCTTTGAGATCATCTTGTGCACTGGGCCCATAACCTGTTAAGAAACGAAGCTGATGATCTTTTTAGATAAGAGATTTAATATGATTAATAACAGAAATGTCTCAGAACTTAAACGCCATTAGACCTCCTTGCACGGAAGCTTAGTCAAGAACTAAGGAACAAGAACATCCGACTATACAACAGTAGAGTCAACATAGTCGTTACTATAGCGCCACTTATAAAGTTCAACAAGAAGACAGTAACTCAAGTTACTGCTTTTTTGCTTAGCACGACGACCCAATTTTGAGATACTGTGAATTTCGTTTCCATTTTTTTCCATGTTTCCGGACAGATACCGTTTCCTTGCTTCCAGATATGATAGAACATGTTGTCAGGATGTGAAAACAAGTGCTAACTCAAAAACGGAAAAACTTGAGTTACTGTCTTTTTGCTTAGCACGGCAGTATAGGCTACATGTAGAGTAGAATTAATTAAGGCATTGTTGCTGTTCGTTCTATTGTACGTAAGTGTACATGGCAAGATCACACTTCGGTAGCAGCAGGGTTCGATGCTATGCTTACTAACTTCTCATAATTTGAAGATAAACTCTATAATGTGACTGCGGCGCAGGACCAATGCCAGGCCACACTAGTAAAGATTACTTTCTTCCGCTGAACTCCGTCTTGATGAGGATGGTGTCTGAGCATCAATATTTGGAAGATACGCTTTTCCCAAATTACAGTTTGTTAATGAACTCATAGGGGAATGTTTCCAATGTAAAAGGCAAGTGATAAATTTCCAAGTAGGTTATTCATGCATTCTTTCCGTTCATTCCTGCTAAATAACACATCACATCCAGTTATGGCAAGAAAAGCCAATATATTTCTTCATAGTTGCGTGAATTGGATGAACTCCCGCTATGCTGATATTCCCGCCATCACCCAAACATGGTTAGATATAAGTCATACACATCTGACCCGGTAGTAGGCAACACCTTTTCTTCCTCCACGGAACGACCAGCAACAGCTGCATCTATATCTCCAAATAACCAAATGTGGCTGTTGAGAGCTGAATGGACAGGAATGAAGCTAGATATCACCTTTGCTTTCAGGCATGCCAAGAACATTAAGCCAATTTTTCGTCAATGGAGTACCGCAATTTAAAAACTCAATACAGTGACAAAGTTGTGTTCATAGTCACCATTTCTGTATGGGTCCTCTTTTTATAAGCAATGGCCAGGTCCAGTACCTATCCAAGACAAAAATTATTGACCTTCTTGTAGCCAATCGTAAGTACCTTTACACGGGCAACCATTGTAGCCTATCTGCCAGGTCACCGTATGTCTTCCCCTTTGGAGAATCCCTATTGCTTGAAGCATTGCGTGTACCATTGCTTGCCCATCAATAGTTTATCTGGAATTGGTCCTATGAATTGCGACACAATTTATTGGGCATATAGTTGATCATCATCATCATCATCATCATCATCATCATCATCATCATCATCATCATCATCATCAATATCATTGGGCTCAACGCCCGTAAGAGTCCGACGCCACTCTCTGTTTGAGTCTGTCTCGTGTCATGCTGTCCAGCTTCAACCGGTCCAGAGGTCGTTGATCATGTCTCATATTATATACGGGATGTCTTGCATTGGCTCCCTTTCCCGCAGCGGATTGCCTACAGAGTATGTGTGTTGGTTAGGCAATGCTTTGAGGGACTAGTCCATTTTATCTGCAAGAACTCTGTTTTCCAACACGGGTGTCCAGCGTCGATCGACTCCTCGGTTGGCGGACCAAGCTGAGCTTCTGTTATTCGACAGCGACGTTCATTCTCTGTGGCTGGTACCACAACCTGAAATGTCTAACCCTTTTCACAGCACTTGCTGTCACTCTGTTTCTTAAGAATCTAAAAACTGTCCCATTTAGTCGTGGTTATGTCGGGAGTGATACCGAGTAACCTTTCTTGAAAGACCATACATAAAATATTAAAAATAAATGCCATGCCTGCCTCTGTTAAAAAGTTACTGACCGGACAATTTACTTTTCAGTAAGCATCCCATGCCAGTGGTTTTGAGGGAACCTCATGGCACAATATTAATGCCAGATCCAGATGCCATGCAGATGATGGGATAGTATGCTTGATTCGCCGTGATAAGGTGCTGCATGTTAACTTCATAGGTGTTCTTTTGAAGAATGCTCCTTGGTTTAAGACTTGCTGAGGGAATTGTGATAATTTGAATGATAATTTCAGGCCAAATAAGGGAACATTGTAGATCAATTCCACAGAACAGGCCCCAGATGTCATCTCGCAAAGACCTGGTAGGAAAACTGAAATCAAATTCCGATTGTATACATGACTTTACTTGTAGCCATTTTAAAATTCTGGCCGCCATTTTGTCCGCCATTTTGTTTTCTTGGAGTTCTACATTTTTGACAATGGTTCCATCGCATTTTTTACCTCGAAAATGTTGACTTAGACCCTGAAATCATGATTCCATTGCATTCATGACTTAACCTATAGCCATTTTAAGATTCTGGCCGCCATTTTGTCCGCCATTTTGGTTTTCAGCGCTACATAACTGGCAATGGTTCCATAGCATTCCTTGACCTAGAAAATGTTGGTTTAGACTCTGAAATCATATCTCTATTGCATACATAACTTTATTTATAGCCATTTTAGATTATGGCCGCCATTTTGTCCGCCATTTTGATTTTCTTGCAGTGCTACTTATATGCCTTTGATTTCATGGCATTCCTTGGACCCTATAGTCTTAATTTGGAATCTAAAACCGTGTTCTTATCACATAAAATACTTTACTTTTATTCATTTTAAGCAATTGGCAGCCATTTTGTCCGCCATCGTGTTTTCCCATGGAACCGCTAAAAATCCAGGTTGCTAACAGCGATTTTCATTTTCAGGGGGGTCGAATTAGTCTAGAAACACCATTTAGCAAATTGTTACATGATTTGCTTCTAACAGTGTAATTTTCAGATCCCAAGCCTGGTCTATAAGCGTCGTCACCTATATTATTCAATGGCATCTGGCATCCTTTGAGGTTGCCCGGATAACAACTTTGTTTACTTTCTCTCATAGCCGTGCTGTACAAAAGTTGTAGTTGTTAGATGTGTAACTACGACACCTCTTTTATCATGTGCAGTACTTCGTACCATAAAAATGATTAACATTATCAAATGCTTTGTTTGTAGGGACGAGTTCAGTGCCTTGTGCGGCATTTGAGAACCTAATGAAATGTTGCTCAGCGAAATAGCGCACCGTGCAGTCAGATACACCTACTCTTACCACTTGCGGCAAGTGTCTCATTCTCCACCACGTTATTATTTTCAGTAAATTGTTAATGAACATCATTATTGATAACTATGCTTGCATCAATTGCCACTATCTAATAAATGAGCATTGATATTTAGTTTATAAATGGATCTTTGTATAAGTGCCTACACAACAAGTCTGTCATAAACTGCACCTGTTGTTTCCACAGAAATATCCAATGTTACCAATAACCTTAGATAATAGGGTTACAGAAGAATATGAATATACAGTGTGCGCCAAAACAGAATCCTTCAATATCTAGGCCAAATGTAAGAATTTCGAAATGAAATTTTACAGATTTAAAGACAATTCATATTTACACATGATGGCCAGATTTAATCAAACAGAATAAAAGTTATGCAACTTTTAGAAAGACCACCCACCGGTTTTTGACGATTCAAAAAAGAAACCCAATTTGAAAAGGTTCTTTGCCAATATCTTAGCCAAAAGTAAGAATTTCGAAATGAAATTTTACAGTCTTAAAGACAAGTCAAATCACACGATGGTCAGAATTCATCTAAATATTTTAAACGGAGCAAAAGTTATACCAATGTTAGTGAGGTCACCCACCGTTTTTGACAATAATCATTCAAAAACAAAACGTAACAAAAAGTTAAAAAAACTGATTTTATTAAGTCTCATCTGAAATAACTGTTGTCAACTGAACTTGGTAGTGCTTCACAACTTGTGTTCAATGTGCCCACCCACACCAGTGCCAACACTTCTTTTGAGTCTCTTTGTAAAGTTTTTGATGGACCTGTTGAATAATCTGACAGATTCCTTATTTACCAATTTGATTGTCATCTTGCTAAGTGACTTCTCAGTGACGTGCAGCCACGCTGGTACCCTGTTTCTTTTTTAAATAGTAATAATAATGATCAACTTCCAATATCAAGACTATTTGATAACAATTATTTGAGATGAGACTTAATACAATCGTGTTTTTGCTTCTTTTGCTGCGTTACGTCTTAGAATCGTCAAAAAACGGGAGGGGGGAGGATGGCTCACTAAAAATGGCTTAACCTTTGTTGTGCTTAAAATATTTTGAAATATTTTGATGAAATATGGCCATCATGTGTAGATATGAATTGTCGTTAAACCTGTAAAATTTCATTTCGATATTCTTACTTCTGGCCAAGATATTGTCCATAATAATTAAATTGTTTTTTGTTACTTTTTGTTGCGTCTGGTTTTTCAATCGTCAAAAAACCGTGGGTGGCTTCACTAAAAGTGGTATAACGTTTGCTCTGTATGAAATATGTTTACGAAATCTAGCCATCTGATGTAAATATGAATTGTCTTTAAGACTGCAAAATTTCATTTTGAAACTTTTACTTTAAATGACGATGCTGTTATATGTTGCAGCTTTAACAATCATTGCTAATCCAACAAAGACGTTCACAAAGTCCATATACTCAAAGAAAATAAATTTATATCTCAGGAGTCTTGCTTCGCGTACCCCTACTGGCGCCTGGGTACCCTAGGGGTACACGTACCACAGTTTGAGAACCACCGATATGCACCAGGGTGTAAATGTAAAATTTACTATTAGTAAACGTTGCCTCAGATGTATATAGACTCTCTACATTGTCTACAATTCAGCTTCACTGCATGCTGTTATACGCAGCAGCGCTAAATAATTGGATCGTTGTATTTTCTAATACCTGGCTCTCTTCTTAAGGGCTATTTTCTCTCAGGGATCTTGCACTAAAAGTACAACTGAATGGCCATGGCTGTGAGAGGCGCTATAAAAATTACTAATTACATAACATTACATCATCAGCATAGTAAAAATTAAATTATAAATTATTATGCAAGCTACCATCATTTTCGTGGTTTGTTGTTCGGTTGGTCTATAATTTATATATGGAGCAAATTTTTTTTTTAAAGTCTAGTATTCTTACGGATACCATTAGCGTTATGCCATATATGAAGTTGTTTATTTTGTGAAAGGGTTATACAGCTATGATTTTGTTGACTTGTGGTGTTGTTTTTGTTTCTACAGCACATGTCAACACGTGAGAAAAAAGCTTCAAATCACAGGGTCGGAATTCTCTATCAACTGTTCCAAGTCTCTCGTCAAAGTCACAGACAATATCCATATTGTTTCGTAGCACGAACTATTATAACCACTCAAATTGTGCATTCTTTCAGTTGGAATATTATTCAGAGCTGATAAAAAGACGCTTCTGTTTCAAATTGTTGATCTCTTTCAAGATTTATGACTTACTTTTGTTGTTGTTTTATGCATTGTGATAATGACAACATATAAGTCTTCGGATTGAATAGGCTAAGAGTATGCTGAATTGTTCAATGATATGGACTAGAATTTCGCTTGGTTTCCCATTGTGCATGCAGTTTCATTTTCATATCGAGCTTTTCATATACGGTTATGACCAATTTCTGTCATTAAATATTGTGAACATGATTTCTAGTGTATTCTTAACATGCAGGTCAGGCAAACATTTTGGAGTATTTTGTATGGTATCACCACACAAATGAGTGGAAAATTCCAACAATGAACTTTTTAGTGAAGATTTCAAAAGGAAGTGGTGGCATATTTTATAATTGAGTAAACGTGGAAGTTTCCAAAGAAAAAGTGGCATTTTCAACCATTGAGCCAAAGTGGAAATTTTCAAAGAAGGAGTGGCGATTTCCACCACTGAGCCAAGATGGAAAATTCCAAAGAATGAGTGACTTTCTCCACCACTGGGCAAGGATGGAAATGTCCAAAGAATTAGTGGCTGTCTCCACCATTAGGCTTAGATGGCAATTTCCAAAGAATTAGTGACTTTCTCCACCACTTGGCAGAGATGGAAATTTCCAAATGATTAGTGGCTTTCTCCATCATCAATCCAAGATGGAAAATTCCAAAGAATAAGTGGCTTTCTCCACCACTGGGCAAAGATGGAAATGTCCAAAGAATTAGTGGCTGTCTCCACCATTAGGCATAGATGGCAATTTCCAAAGAATTAGAGACTTTCTCCACCACTGGGCAGAGATGGAAATTTCCAAATGATTAGTGGCTTTCTCCATCATCAATCCAAGATGGAAAATTCCATAGAATTAGTGGCTTTCTCCACCATTGGGCAAAGATGGAAATTTCCAAGGAGGTGCGGAATTTTCTACCTTTCAGATACGGTGGAGATTTCCCAGTTATGATGGAATTTGCCACCAAAAGTCAAGGGTGGAACTGGACCACCCTTGTCTAAAGGTGGAAATATTTCCACCCTAGGGTGTTGTTTGTGGACCACCAACTTGAGTGGAAATTTCTACGATTTTTTTTAACAGTGCAGAGCAGAAGCCAGAACAGTCTCAACACAAGTAACCGAATCAGACTTCAGAGGACGGCTTATGCCAAAAATAAATAGGCCTATAATACTCGGCAGACGGCAAGGCAGAATCCTAACAAATCAACGACTATTTCCATGGCTATCTATAGGGCAATTTCTTTTTACTGGGGCATTTATCCTGTAGTGTATGGCTTCCTCTGCTGTTTATAGAGTAGCCATGCATGCACTGTAAAATACGTGGCTCTGCAGCATTTTGCCACACTAGAAGCTCAGTGAATGGAATTCGAATGCTGGATCTTTGTTTGCTTCAAGTGCCACATAATAATAATAATAATAATAATAATAATAATAATAATAATAATAATAATAATAATAATAATAATAATAATAATAATAATAATAATAATAATACTACGTTGGAGACGAGAACCTATAACCTGATTTTATTCTTTTACACTTTACAGGCCGAGGGATCCTTACTACCTCGGGCAAAAAATTTTTGTTTTTTAAATAAAAAATAAAAAAATAAAAAAAATAATAATAATCTCAAACTGACACGACGCAGAACGATTACAATATTCATTGTTTGATAATAGCAAGCTATTGCTGGAGTAGAATTCAGCTGTCAGCAACCTTGCAAGTCCCCCTCTGGTCCTACTGCTCAATTTACCAACGGTATCTCTATACCGAATCTAAGGTTGAGTGGCTCTTTGGGAGGGTAGTGGTGCGCTCTTCTTGCCAGAGTGTTAACCTTTACCCTGAACCCATGTCCACAACACAGCAGATCTCCCTGAATATATTCTCTGACTCAATTGAGTCTAACAAGAACATCAACGCTTTTTTACATTTGCACAAAATGTCAATATGCAAATAAATAACGTTTGAGGCGATGCGCCGACATTTTTATTTATTGATTTCTCTGATTACTGCTGTGCCAAGCGCGTACTTTTTCATTCGTGCACATACGTCAATAAACGTCTAAATTATGCCTGAATGTTATTGGCCTGTATCACATATAAAACTTATTTACATGCGTATATATATATATATATATATATATGTGTGTGTGTGTGTGTGTGTGTGAATTGTGCGTCTAACAACAGCATGCGCCATATAACAATGCACATAAATGCTACACATGGGTTGCTTAGTCTTTCAGTTGTATACTGTAGGCTACGTCGACGATATTCTTGAGAAATGTCTGCAGACAGAGCCTTGTGTCTTCGTCGACGACTGACAAATGAAAAAGATGATATATCAGCCTCCTGCTTGCTGCTGCTGCTGCTGCTGCTGCTGCTGCTGCTGTCTCTCCGCTTCCTTCTCTTTCCTCAGCTTCTGCAGCATAGATCACGTGATTACTGGCGTTCCGCTGCTGTGAGCTTCGGAGCAAGAACAACGGTCGAATTATAGTCTCGGTTTCTTTGTTCCTTGCCCCGTAAATCACACTATGCTTACGTGCGAGGCTCAAGAAGATCCATGTATATATATATCTTGTATATATACATATATATATCCAGTATATATACATACATATATCTTGTATATATATAATTACATATCTTGTGTATATATACATACATATATATTGTATATATACAATTATACACACATGTATATCTTGTATATATATACATACATATATATCTTGTGTATATATATGCATCTATATATATCTTGTATATACGCTATGGCGACGTAGAAGAACGCTGATGATTGGCATCTCGGCGACGAATATAATATGCTCAGCTGTTCAAGACAAAGAGGAGGAAAGGTATTTTGGGTTTGATACTTGAAAGGAAAGACTTAGACCAAGACATGCAGACAGCGACTGATATACAAGTGTGGACACAGTTTGAGAGGTTATTGCATGGTGATATTCGATGGTGTCAATGACAACTGATATCTTCATGTTGCCCGAAGATACAAGCCAACAACAAGCAGATACAGAAACAGAGCAGAGAGAAAGAGGTTGAGAGAGAAAAATCGGTGAGAGATTCATGAGAGGGAGAACGACAGAACATAGAACTGACTTGAACACACAACAAAAGACCAGGACAATTGCATTGAATTTAGTGCACAAAATAACCGAAAAGCGCCTATAGAGTAGGCTATATGCAATGTTATGCATGCTATATCTCAGTGGCAGACTACGAAAATGTGTGGAAGCGAAAAGAGATCGAATGAGCCAAACGATAGCACATATAGACCTACAGCTATATGATGCTGCCATAGGCCTAGGCCTATAGGCCTATAATACAGAAAGAGCAAACCAGACTGTGGAGGCTCACAAAAAATAAAAAAAGAACAAATGTTGAATTAAAAGGCAGCGCAAGCATGGCAGAACGTGCACATCATAGGCCACCTTGGCATCAAACAGAGCGAGAACAAATATAATACCATAATCACATTGCTATTTATATCTGAATCAAGAGGGACTCAGTATACATATATAATAGCGTGGTCCTTCGTAAAAACGTGACAGATTATTCTGCAGTAAAATGCTTTGAATTCAGATGTCATTTTATATGCCACAGATTTTCAAGGATATTAGATACAAATGTAACAGCAGCAGTATAAAGTAAAGTACTGCAAGAAGACAAGATGATCCCCAAGGCCCGCCCCTTTATAGGACGACCAAAGAAGCTATTGATCGTATCGGCGTGTAGACTATTATACGGCTTTGCGCAGGAATATGGATTCTGGCGCGTGCTATATAGTAGTTTCGCAGAATTCGCGCTCCTTTTACTCTGAATCCTGAATACATCACTCTGATGAAATTGATCCAAGATAATTTATGGTCTATCTGATCACATCCGGGGAACACGACTACCAGCATCAGAGCGTGACAAACCATGGATGGGCTGCAGAGGAAATATCAAGTTATACCAAAGACTTACTACTATAATTATAATATTATATCTAAGCATATTTTAAGCATTTAAAATGGAGAAAATGGCAAGGCTTGAAAAATTAAAACAAATTGCAATAAAGAAAATTATTACGGACAGCAAGTAAATAAATAAGGCTACATAGAAAATAATAAAACGTGAAAACACGAGACGAAAAATATAAAAAAGCATCAAAAACGGAATTTTCTGAGAAGAATAAAAAAGAAAACCGTTTTTAAAAACTATGCTGTCAACCTTCTGCTTGCCTGCAGCCGCGATCAGGTTGACGATGAAATACCAAGTTTTTGCAATATTCGAATGGAAATCCATGGGCCGCTGGGCGGAGTTTATCAGGGGCTAGGGGACTAAGTTCCCCGATAAAGGCCCAGATTCATCTTTTTTACCTTGGAAATGGTATATTTTTCAGGGATTAGCTCTGCCACGAAGGCCCAGACTCGAAAATTTACTTGGACAAAATGGCTCTTTCACGAACGAAATTTCAACCCAAATGACTAAAAAAAAGATCATCAACTTTTTTGTCCGAAAAAATGGCATGGTTCATGGTTGTTAGGAGAATTCAACCCGATGACTAAAAAAGGTATTCAACTTTTTTGTCGAGAAATTTTTTTTCCATCGCCGCTCGATCTGGGCAAAATCTTCGCCCCAACCAAAGTCCAAGTTATTTAGCCCCCAGCCCAAGAACGCTAACCAAACTCAGCCCATGTGGAAATCACAGAATTATAATTCACCACGACCAGGGCTGAAAGTGAGCCGGGTCTGTCCGGGTCTGAGACCCGGCATCGATTTTGGAGACCTCCTGTTGCCGGGTCTCAGCCGGGTCGCAACGTGGCTCAGCCCCGTCAAAGCAAAAGGCTGAAATTGTCTAAAACGGCTTACTTCGTAATAAGGAAACTAGACAATAACCAACTGGGCAACAAAATCAACTATATTATCATAGTGTAGATGCTTATGCCATTGGCGGCACCAAGGGAGGGGTTAGGGGGCTAAGCACCTAAATGTGACTCAGCCTCATCCCAAAGCAAAAAGCAATGAATGTCCATGTATTGGCTTAAAAGTTATTATTATCTTATTATCGGACCTCAACTGTGGCGGACGGTCATACATCGACTCACATGTGAGACATCAATTGCCACTGGGCTCGACTCCCGTACATCGACTCTCTCTGCGACTCAACACTAGCAATGCATGCATGCAGTCCTCTTATTTATACTCTAATGGTACCGGCCGGTCTGAGGTCCGAATCGGTCTGGAAGAGGGAAGAGGACTGGAGGTTTTGAACTGCATGGCGGGGGAAGGGGCTGAGATCCGGACCAGTCTGAGCCCGGGCTAGCGGGAGGAAGAGGCTGCAGGTCCGAGGCGGCGGAGGCAAAGGGGCTGAGGTCTGCGCGGGGGTCAAGGGGACTGAGGTCCGGACCGGTGTGAGTCCGGGCTGGCGGAGGAAGGGGGCTGAGGTTTGGCCCGGTGTGAGTCCGAGCTGGCGGGAGAAGGGTGTTGAGCCCGGGTTGGCGGAAGAAGGGGATGAGATTCACAAGGACAGCAATTTTGAATTTCTCTACAATAGCGTGCCGATGCTTAGGCCTATGCTAATAGAATGTGCCGCAGACTGTGATGAGGTTATGTGCATGATGTCCGGCCCGCCGGCCTGCTGAGGGGCTACGCCGGTAGTTCTACACAACTGTACATTTAGCAACATCAGTCATGGGTGGAGACTTGGGGGCCAGGGGACGATCCACGAGACCCCGAAGTTTGTGATTGTGGACGGAGATGCTGTTACCCCAATATTTCAAAAATATCTCGAAAATGTCATTGAAAGTTTCTAGATTGTTATCTACTGTTTATCCATCATGAACAATTTTGCTAGGACGACAGCAAAACTGGTCTACCCTTGCAGTGTGGAATTTGATAATTTATACAACATGGAGGAACATGATTAAACTCATAAACCATTTCTTTCAGCAATGAAATAATTATGAGAAATTTGTTAAGACGATAGCTTAAAATGTTACCATTAAAGTGCTGATATCCCAAAAATTTAAACAATGACCTATACAAGGGGACACTTTTGAAGTCATAATTCACGACTTTCAGCATTGAAATGATGAGCTATTTAGTAAAAATGACAGCCCAAATGCTATTATTGCAATGTGGAAATTCAAAAACATTTCATGAAAATCGTTCATAACAGTTAGCAAACAAGAGCCTGAAACGTGCTCCTGTCGATGTCAACAGCGAAAAAACGCGTTGGTTTCTGGGGCTCCGCCCCAGACCCCATATAGTCGATACGAGCTTCCTGCACTCGGAACTCGCAGCTTCGCGTCTCCAGCGCATGCAGATCTACCGTACCGTCCTTAAGGAAAATGTTCTACTTGCGTCCCTGAGAGGAAGGGCTTGGGTTTCAGCCCCCAAAAACTGAAATCCTGGCGCCGCCACTGGTTGTACTCGTAAAACTCCCAACATATGACATGCCCCTATGATTTTTCTATATAGTATAGACCTACCCATATGACAGTATACTTATAAACTTGTTAGGCTATAGGCCTAAACTTTTAACTTTTGTGGTTATAGTAAAGACTAGGCCCATTTCTTATACAATAAAATTTTGACATTCTTATACTGGTAGTTACTAGTTAGTCTGCGACTCTGCAAAACGACTTCTTATTTAAGTTTTCATGATTTTATCGTTCATAAATAACTGGCAAAAAAGAGCCTAAAAAGGGCTCCAGTTGAGGTCAACAGAGCTAAAAATGCGTTGGTGGCTGGGGCTCCGCCCCAGACCCCGCTGGGGGAGCTTACGGCGCTCCCCCAGACCCCCTAGTCGATATGGGCTTCGTGCCTTCGGCACTCGCAGCTTCGCGCCTTCGGCGCTTCACAAAGTGAGACCCGGCAACTTTTCCAAACCACTTTCAGCCCTGACCACGACTCCATGTAATCTGATATTCCTTTAAAAACGTGTGCGCATTTTTTCTATTCTTTTATCTAATTTAATGTTAAAGGACATTTTTATCTTCTTCGGTAGACTAAGCACGAATTTGCCGACGGCTGTTATGACATCATTCTAGTTTAGGCTGGTCGTAAAGCTTCTTCAAAGAAAATAATAATTTTGTGTCGCACTTGGTTGAATCATCCAGCGTCATATATAATTCTAAAATGTTATTAAAATTGGAGGTTGAATCGTGCAGGGTTTGACTCATCGTGTATGTAGGCCCTATTTCCTATTCAGTCTAGGCCCTATCAAAGAACAGCAGATCGTCTTCTTATCAAACTCAAAAGGACAGACATTTGGTGCATTAAAAAAGTAATTTGCAAAGGAACGTCTCCGGCTTATCATGCAATTATCTGCCACTGTTTATGCTCAATGGAGAGTCTATATAATATTATAGGCCTACATATCGCACATCAAATGCATGAATAGTCAATCCAATTTGATGCGCAGAACCGAGCTCCCTTGGCAATCATTTCGATGCCATATATAGCACTCCCCACTGCAGCAGCCGACCCTCCAACCCTGCTTCGTAACAATATAGACATGCGCTGTGACGAAGATGCATGCTGCAGTCAGAGTGACTGTTCCCATAAATTGCAAGCTTTGATGGATTGACTTTTGTAAATGATGTCGACGTCCAGCTATATCTTCTTCGGTACCGTATATGTACTAAACAGCATTTCTGTTCTGCTTACAATATTTTGGTACATTTGGCCATTGTAACTAAGAGAGGCGACTAGGGAGAGGATCAACTGGAGGAGATGCACCAGGGCTTTCGCCAGAGCTCCAGTAGCTGACGGCACCAGGTGACCAGGTGACGTCGATATGACTTGCCGTTGGGTCTGTAGATTTTAATAAAAATTGTCCTATAGGACTACTTCTGACCAAGATATTTTCAAAAAAACATTGGGGGTATTTTTGGTCCACCCTTCACATCTGCATGCAAATAGGTTTGCTATAGCAGCTGAATAGCGTTATTGATAGGACTGTGCCAGACGCATACAACACGAGGATAATGAGATTCTGTCTTTTTCTGATTAACAGCTCACGCAGTTCATGGTCGTGCACGACGTGCAGGATTCTGCCAATCGATTGGAGGAAAATTGACTGGCGTTACAAAATTAATAACGTGTTGACACGCGATGTTTGTGCTGGCGCAAGAACCTATAATACGAATTATAATACAGGCATTATTATATAATTTCACGTATATACATAGGTTACATATTGGCATTTGCTATCCCTTGACCTTCTTCTATACCAGCCACACACCGTCCCGGATTTCCCCTCGTCGTCCTGCGATGCTGTTTATCAACTTTGTCAAAACAGAGATCTATCCAGAAAAGTATTAAACTGCAAACCAGAGGTGTACGATTCATGGCAGTGCCAGTGGGGCAAGAATCCCGTCAGGATTAGGGCTTTCCACATCCTAGCTTTATAGAGTGTGTTCGCCACATCACGCCCATAGAACAGTCAGAGCATCTTAAGAATTTCATGCGGCGCTTCAAAAATTAACGACAGATAACAGTCGCACTTGGGGGAATTTCCATTTCTCTCATGTCAAGTGCGATGTTCTATACGACATGAAGCTGACATATTAAATTAGTAATCCTATTATGCATGATACTGCATATACAAAATATATAATTGTCTATTTTGTTGATTATAATTATGTTGCGTTGACATGAGTTGCTGCAGTGTTACAGTATACATCTACAGCAAACTTCTTCTGCGTGCATGGCTGTGGTGGCACATGCATACTAGTCATCAATAGTGTTGTGGCGCTAAAGAAATCGATGTCTTAATCTCAGGTGCTATACCTTGAATAACGCGCATTCGTAGTCACGCAGCAATAGCATTTCCAGCTCGAGATTCGATCGACGTTCGAGATAATGTATATATATATATAGAGTGTTTATATATATAATATATATATATATATATATATATATATAGTGTGACACTTCGCTTTAGTTCTTGCTCCGTTCATGCAGAGCCTTCTGTTCAGTAATACGCTCCGTCCATATAGCAAGCACCTGCAGCCATGGCATGGCTTATTATTTGCACAGCAATCACATTGCTCATAAGAGACTGTGTCATAATACCTGCAGCAGCAGCGGGTCACTTAGTGGCTATAATTATCAGATCATGCATAACAACCACGGTCCACGAATAGATCATTGTATACAGTGACAGCTATAGGACCTATATATCTCTAGGCGGCTAACTGCATGAAACATGTAGTGCAAGAAGGTGCTACTATAAAAAGTAACAGAATTTGCAAATATTACTCAAACGCATTGGAGTTTTTCGTAGAAACATTGAGTGGGTATAATAGGTATAAGATTTGATTATGACACATTTCACAGTTCTGCAGGGTGTGCGACTGTACGTTGCCCACGGTATATATAATTTATATAGATTTTACTGCAACCTATCTCATGGGTAAACAGCGTGGACGTGGACGTTTATGTCTCAGCGCGTGCATGTGCCAGTAAACTGGTCACATTACCGCATTGCAATTTTTGTTATCGAGTCAGAGGACACGTCTGTTGCAAAGCGAGTCGTCTAAATGTGCGGGTCCTGTTATTATAGGGAAGTGCTCCCACGTCGTCTCATATTGCGTGGCGTATAATACTGCAGCGTGTGTCGAATGCATACGGTGGTGCATGGGTGCAGCGGTGTTTAATGGACCGAAAGTCCTGTGAGATATGTGTTTATTTATATACCGTCCGCTTTAAATTCTCATCATCGACTTTCGCTTCAGTGACTTTGCTTCTTATTTTGTGCTACAGTTGCTGCTGATGCTGATGCAAACCGGCAGCTTCCTGTTTTACCTTCTTCGTCTCCCTCCTTTTTTCCACTGCTTTCTCTATCCTGCTCAGCCTATCTCTACATATATCTTCTTATTATTATTATTCTCTTTTTACACTATCTGTCTGTCTCTGTCTGTGGCTGTGTCTGTGTCTGTGTCTGACTCTGTCTGTCTCACAGTCTCTGTTTCTGTCTGTCTGTCTGTCTGTCTCTCTCTCTCTCTTTCTCTCTCGCTCTGTCTCTTGCCTTTACTCCTTTCCTCGCCGTGTCATATTCTACCTCGCTCGCCGGCCATCTTTATGGTTCTCACGCTTAATATACGGAAATGCATGTACATGTAAACGACGCGGAATGAGCGGACGGATGGATGGATGGATGGATGGGTGAACTAGCGCACTGGCGGACGGAAGGAGGAAAGAAAGGAGTGAGCGAAGGAAAGAATGGATATGAAAAGAAGACAGAACGAACGAAGAAAATGATAGAAAGTATAACTGATGGAACGAAAGACATCCGGAAAGAATAAGAATAAGAATCTATGAATTGATTAAAAGATTAATGCATTAAAGGAGTTGATTGATTGATTGGGTTTAACGGCACTTCATCACAGAATTGGCTATTTCGTATTAAAGGAGTTATGGATGGAACTATTATTGAAGAAAAGAAATTGAAAGAAAAGCTGAAGAATACAGAACGAAGGATGAAATAGAGGTAGTAAGAAAGGAAAGAATCAGGAAGGAAAAAGAAAGATACAATGGGTATAAAGGAACGGAAATGATTCGATAGACGATAGGAATAAAAAAAATAAAAGGATCAAATGAGGAATGAACGAATAGTCAGAGGGAGCGAATAATGCAAACAAATACATGTAGACCTATCAACCATCAGAGTCTCTTTCGCACAGTTTTCTATTTGCATGTGTGACCATAGAAAAGCAACCGAATGATGTTAATGAATATGATTCTCACGACGAATAGTACTGATGTCTCTCATCACATATATGAGTCCTGATTATAAAGACATTCTTTGATAAACAGGAAACCAGTGCAACGATCTTATCATCTTAGCGCTGCAGAAGTTTTACGCTGACATCTGGATGTGTATTACAGATGAATCTGCACGCCCAAACATTCAATGATCCCTCCGAAACTTCTGCAAATTAGACTTATTATTGAGATTGATAATACTAAGAAACGAATTACATCAGAGTTCAGAGGACTGAAGACCAATGCTTTCGCCAGAGATATCGATCCTTTCTAGACAAAGGAATGTGAATCATAATTCTGTGTAATTCGTGAGTATAGCCAGGACCGCACGTTATACACACAATGTATGCATACATGCGATGAAATTGTGCATGGGACTTGGTGGTGTACGCGTGTATGCTCGGTGCCCTGCAGCCAGAAGGTTGCTGGTTCGAATCCACCTCAAGCCGGCGGGTAGAGAGCAGGGATCCTGACTCCTGAGCAAGTCCTTCACTCGCAAATGCACTTCAGCGTGAAACTCCGATTCAGTGTTCGCGCTGTAGTCGTCGGGAGTGCCTCTGAGTAGTAAACCTTGAAGGGGCACTATAACAAGTACTACATATGCTACATATAGGCCTAATTATTATATACATGCTGCAGGCTATGCACTATAATATATGCGCTATATAAATCTGCGTGACGAATGAATGAATAAACATTCAATGTTCAAATAGTGTGGCATGAAATTAGCACTCGCGTGCGAGAAACGTTCCGCGGCGCTTAAGGAGCAGAGAGCATCGGTTGGTTTAGCATCGACGTCGTCGTCGTCGTCGTCGTCCTTCTTATCGTCCCTCTGGTGTTGAATCTCGACACTGCAGCCGCCGCGACCAATAGTAATTACGTCACGTCGCCATGGGAACTGACGGACGGACGGTGGACATTAAAGACGGAGGAGGCGGCAGGAAAGAAGGTGTCGCTTAGCGGCGACAAACAGCTGCTACAAAGGTAAGACGATGGCCGACTAATGGAGGGAGGGAGAGAGGGAGGGAGGGAGGCAGGGAGGGAGGGAGGGGAGGGAAAGAGGAGGATGGGAGAGTAGGAAGAGAAGCAGTATAGGAGAGGATGGGGACTTGAAGAGTTCCAGCAAAGTATGCGGAACTGGAATCCATGTCCTGCTCGTGCAAGTATGATACAGAGCTTTAATGCGATATTATGAATCCCAAGACGCTGCTGCTAATGCAGCTACATGTATCTGCGTGATTAATCTAAGAATAGAATGATTAATGTTGAGCTGAATCCCAAAAGCGTAGCGCATAATGCTGATGGTGACGTGCAATGTTGGTTATGTGTACTGTGTGTAGGCTATTATACTGTGGTGCATATTATAGGGAATTTCTAATTAGTAATTTTGATATTGCGTGTCTAGTATAATACAGAAGGCATCAAGCGTGATGCATGTCTCGTCTAAATCAAACTGTAAACAGGTCAATATCTCTATAGAAATTATAGTAGCCTATAGAAGGTCAATGTGTTTACACACGGAGAGACACGCAGCCTATGATCGATGCAGAATTTAAAAAAAAGGTTAGTCTTAAAATGAGCAGAACCGACAAATCCAAACGGAGAGCTAAAGAATTATGCTATAGGCCTATACAGCAACAGAAATAGCTCTTCACCCGCGATAGTTCTAGTCTTAAATAGCTGTAGGCTATGATAGCCATCAGCTGAGTAGAGTTAAGAGCGAGAATAAGTATTAATTTAAGTAATGTGGTTAGCCTGCAGAGTTTTTAACCTCAATGAACTATACATGTAGGCTACATAAAATATATAATTTTTAACCAATCCTTTTCTGAACATGCATGAAGCCAATTCTAAGGTTCAAGCACAGAATGACAGAGCTATAATAATACGTTCATGTTTTGACGCATTAGCTTTTATTCTCTTTAGTCGGCAAGGCCGTAGCCAGGATTTTATTTCGGGGGGTGTTTTCAGTGGCGGCCAAATCTAAAAACTATTTTAGTCATCCGGTCGAAATCTGTGAAATATTTCCCATTTTCGCTGCCAAAATTTCTGATGACCTTTTTACCTCTTTTTTTAGTCATCCGGTCGAAATCTGTGAAATATTTCCCATTTTCGCCGCCAAAATTTCTGATGACCTTTTTACCTTTTTTTTAGTCATCCGGTCGAAATCTGTTAAATATGTCCCATTTTCGCCACCAAAATTTCTGATGACCTTTTTTTAGTCATCCGCTTGAAATCTGTTAAATATCTTCGCCGTCAAATTTCTTTTACTTCATTTCGGGGGGTGTTTTCATCACTTTTTCATGATTTTTTGCATGACGATCTAGAAAATGCAATAGATTTTTTTCTGCATTTTCCATTTCGGAGGGTGTTCAAACACCCAAAACACCCCCTGGATACGGCCTTGTTAGTCGGACACAGGGCCGGATTAAGAAATGTGGGGGCCCTGTTCGGGAAATTTTTCCCCGAAAATTCGGATTACCTTCTTTAGTCGTTTGATCGAATTTTTGGGAAAATGATACCATTTCATCCGCCAAAAAAGTTGATGACTTTTTTGTACTCATCTGGCCAAATTTTCGGGAAAATGATATCATTTCATCCGCCAAAAAAGTTGATGACCTTTTTTTAGTCATCAGGCCAAATTTTCGGCAAAATGATACCATGATACCATTTCATCCGCCAAAAATATAAAAAAATATTTTTTTTACAAATGTGTGGGCCCCCTAAAGTGTGGGGGTCCCTGTTCGGCCGAACATGTTGAACATGCCTTAATCCGGCCCTGGTCGGACATCTTCTAAAACTCTAAGTCGTCCATTAAAAGGCTCAGCTGTTAGACCGGAAAACAATGCGTTAATTTACGGTTTATCAGAGTTGTCCTGTGAGATATTGGAATGCAAAGTGCGTTACAAACGCACAATGATGGCGTCTCACTATAGCATAGGGCTACATATAGGCCTATCATTTACCTATAGTCAGTGAGAGACATAAACATAATCATAATAGAATTTTTTTTAAAGCGATTGAACGACGAACATGTAGGATCGGTGAAATCGATAATTATTGCGTGAATAAAATTAAACGATTTAAATCATCCAATTTTTAAGCTACTGCCTCATTGAAGGAGTGTACGTGCATCGTGCATGCTGTCATGTCTTTAAGTGATCCAAACGTTGCATGAAATATCGATTCTCATCGCATGAGGCGATATTTATCATTAATATAATTATATAAAATTAATATAGCCTATATATAATGTTAATATATAGGCTATATATAATATTAATATATATAAAATTAATATATATAATATTAATATATATTATATATAATATAGGCCTATATATATATATTATATATATATATATTTCCTTCTTATCTGGAAAACCATCTTCTTCCGTTGCTTGTGAATCTTCTCTTGACCTTGACGATTAATTAATTACCAAATTTATTTTACAGACGCATCTCAACGCTGAATTTT
This sequence comes from Lumbricus rubellus, assembly GCA_945859605.1. NCBI lineage: Eukaryota > Metazoa > Annelida > Clitellata > Crassiclitellata > Lumbricidae > Lumbricus > Lumbricus rubellus. The sequence continues at coordinate 32,128,279 of OX243812.1, read as the reverse complement.
CTCTCTGCTTTGTCTTTCTACTTTCTAAATGTATATGTGCCTGTAGATCTATGCCTGTGTGCCTGTCTGCATAATTATATACTTCTCTTCCATTTCGCCGTCAACGCTTTTGCCTCTTGCAATCATATATGTCTTTCTATTCGTCTGTCTCTGTCTGTGTCTGTCTGTCTGTCTGTGTCTGTCTGTGTCTGTCTGTGTCTGTCTGTGTCTGTCTGTGTCTGTCTGTCTGTCTGTCTGTGTCTGTCTGTCTGTCTGTGTCTGTCTGTTTCTCTCTGCGCTTTTCTCATTCGCTCGTCTGTAACTCGTTCTTGTCAAAACGAAACGAGGTTCTGGCAAAAGAGAAACTCGAAAGAGAATCTTATTAATCAACTCGAGATATGCAAATGCAAAATAACGACGAAAGCAGAAGAAGAAGCGAGCAACGACCTTCAAAGTGATTTCGATGACAAATTAGATTTCTTAAACGACATTTCGTCAGATGAGAAATAGTTCTTCAATCATACACGTATAAAATTATATATATATTATATATATAAAAATTATATATATATATATACCAAGGCTGCATAGCGCATACCTCACCCATTATACAAGCCTACAGTGTGCCTAACCACTCTGTATGCACGATTCTTTTGATTTATTCAAATGTCTACTTACTCACACTTTGTTCTAAAGTTAACTTTGTGTTTGCCTTACTCTATAGCTTTCTAATTCATGCTACAGCCAACTCTGACTCCCTTGCTTTGTACTCTGTAGACAATTAACTTGTGTACATGTATAGCCTAGTGGTTCCCAACCTTTTTTGACTTTAGGGCCTCTTTTTCTAAGTTGGAGGACACGAGGGACCCTTTTCCTTAGTTGAAGGACATTAAACTCCCGTCTCCAGTTATTCATAATTATAATAGTCCAGCATCAGCAGAACTGACTTGCTGAACTCGATAAATAATGAATTATAATTGTATCGTTAATTATATTGATTGACATCTTAATCCATTACTATTTTTAATATCAGCACAGAGTAAGTTCGTTAAGATGGCAGCTTAAATACAACCATTACAATATGGAAACTAAAAAAGAAATTAATATAATTAGAAAATGTTATTGAAGGCTTGGACCACTCTCATAGGCGCAACCACCCTATGGGACCCACGGGACGCGTCCCCCAACTTTTGAGTGGTCCCCTAACTTTATTATTATGGTCCCCCAACGTGTAGGACGTGATTCTTTATGGTCCCCCCAACTTTTAGGACGTGATTGCACCTATGACCACTCTTATCAGCACTAAAACAGCAGAACAACTTTGTTTAGAACTTTAGAAGAAGGCATAAGAAAGCATTGTTGCCATTGCTATGTGGAAATTGGAAATAATATTCTGATGGGGGAGGGGTAATCGACTTCCGACGGACACTCGTTTGCCTCCCCCCAAAAAAAACCTTGAGTCCCTCCTCCAGTGGTGGGGGACTAGATTAAACACTGGAGAGCAGGGAAGAGTACGAGGACGGAGATGGCAATAGAGCGTTGGTTCAGATCGACGGAAGGAAGGAAATTGGGTGGAGGACAGGAGGAGGCGGAGAGATGGAAATAGGATGGAACGGAAATGAAGAAGCTGCTGTATATGTACATGGAGAGGAATTGGAGTCGGGATAATAAGTGTGGTCTGGTGGCTGATCTCAGACGGAGTTTGTTGTCTCTTTAGTCAATTCATCTCCATCTCTCTCCATCTGCTCATCTCATCCCACGCACGTGGATAGCGACTGACCACGGTCACTCCTTAACCCACCCATCTTACTTATCAACAGACGAGGCGGTCATCGCATCTCTCAGCCTCCTCCTCCTCCTCCGATGGACTGCTTGAAGATGGATATATAAAGAGGCACGACACGTGGTTGTGCAATTGGTCGAGATGTGGTGCTGTGGGCGTTGATTATTGTTGTGCATAATAATATAGGACGGCATTGCAAGCAGAGTGAAGTCAAGTGGTACACTTCGATGAGTGACCATTGATCTAACTGAGTCATCAACTGAGCCATCAGCTGAGCCATCCGCTGAGCCATCAGCTGAGTCATCAACTGAGCCATCAGCTGAGTCATAAGCTGAGCAATCAGCTAAGCCATCAGCTGAGCCAACAACTGAGCCATCAGCTAAGCCATCAGTCTTCCTTTTGTGGAGCAAATTGCAAACCTCTTAGAAGACATCCGACGTTGATGTTCTTTGTTCCATTGCTGCATTGCGGTCAAGTAGTCTGCGCTTCAGTCAAAGACTTCCTTAAAATCCGAAAGAACGTTTCTGAATTGTCTCAAGTATACTTTGCTCAGTGCTTGTGGTCGATATTCCTCCTCTTCTCATCCTCCTTCTCTCTCTCTTTTTCTCTTCCTTTTTATGATCCACTTCCTTCTTCTAGTGCGACCTGGTGGCGGACCGGTAACGCGTCCGCTCACAGAGCGGAAGGTTGCGGGTTCAAATCCGGGTAACGAACGACCTTGGGCAAGTTGTTCACGCACACGTGCCTCTGTCCCCAAGCAGTATAATTTGGTACCGGCGTAAGCTGGGAAGTAAACGGCAAGTCCTGGGAAATCACTGGCCCCGTGCCCAGGACCTTGGAATTCGTCCATTGCCGGCTCAAGGGCTTAGGAAAGGAGATGAGCGCCTCACCAATGGACCTGCGGCCCAGGGACGACTTTAACTTTTTTTCCTTCTTCTTATCTTCCTCCACGTCCTTCTCTTTCTCTCGCTCCTTCTCCTCCTTGTTCCCTTCTAAACCTCCCCTTCCTCTGTTTCCATTTCTCTGTCTTCTCCTTCTTCTCCTATTTTTTCCCTTCTTCTCTTTCTTCCCTTTTCTTATATTACTTCCCTTGTTATCCTCTTCCTTCTACACCTCCTTGTCATCTCCCTCCCTCCTCCTCTTCTCCTCCTTCTTCTTCGCATCCTCTTTCTACTCCTCCCAGCCATCCTCGTATAGTCTATTGTTTATTTGCACGGAATGAAATGAACACACCAAACACCAAAGCATCAGTTCACAGCGTAAAGAAACATAGATTTGTCAGACATAAAGACTTGGATTTCGTCAGCAGACTCCTATAGTTCGCGCCAAAACCACTCATATCTCTTCCTTTGATCAACGCTTTTGTTCGTTTAACAATGGCACAATAGAAGTGAAATCTAATACATCGTCGGCGAATGACAGCAGCAGCATGCAGCTTATAAAAACGTCTTCTACAAAAAGGTTTTTGTTGCGTGCATCATTTCCTAATGTAACCATGAGAACTATTATAAGACTTGCTTCTAAACTCACAGCTACGCTTGCGGCTATTTATTATCCTATAGGGACATAGAGCAGGGGATGTAGCAGTTATAACCTATATCTTAGAGCAGACGACGATAATGAGAGACCATGAACCACTAAGGTTGACAGCCGACTGAATTATTAACAACATAAATTCATTCCTCAAGCAATATAAAAGCATACAAAGCAAATATTTTTATGTAATTTGGTAGGAAAGATTTCAGCATCATAATATCTCGTCACGTATATATGTGACAAAAAAGACGAGACAAAGGAAGACAGAAGCAGGCAGACAGACAGGCATACAAGCAGACAGACGGACAGACAGGGACAGAAAGACACCGATAGAAACATACGATGTGACAGGGACGGACAGAGACAGAGACCATGCAGTTAATGAATCATGGCTGATGGCAAATTTTGAATGATAATAAAGGTGAAACTTGAGAAGCAGATGACGACGACGATGATGGCGGGAAGAAGAAAAATTCGGATGGCTTCGTCTATGAAAGCAAGAAGTCGAGAAGAACTTGAGAAGCACTCATGAAGCAGACATAGAAGAAGACAGACTGAAGCCGAGGAACACTCTTCAAGACGAATACAGAAATAATGCATCGATACACGCGTGGATGTAATATCTTTATCGATGCAAACAGCCACGAAGATGAATAGATGGTTAGATGGACGGACAGATACTAATACAGACTGGCAGATGTGATATGTAAAGACAAATGGATAGATGGATGTATAGGTATAGGCCCCTACAACTATGCATTGAAGATAGATAGATGTAGAATTGTAGATAGGTATAATTGTATGTAGATGGATCGATAATTATAATTAGATAGATGCATAGATAAATAAGTAGATAGTCAGATAGGTAGATATAGATAAGTGAATAGATAGATAAAATAGATAGATAGATAGATAAACAGATAGATAGATGGATGGATGGATGGATGGATGGACGGACGGACGGACGGATAGATAGATAGATAGATAGATAGATAGATAGATAGATAGATAGACAGATAGATAGATAGATAGATAGATAGATAGATAGATAGATAGATAGATAGATAGATAGATAGATAGATAGATAGATAGATAGATAGATAGATAGATAGATAGATACACAGATACACAGATAGACAGATGGACAGATAGACAGAAGGACAGATACATACATACATTGTAGATCATGCATAGATCATTGTTACTATCCTTACCTGGTTGATTTGGTGCAGTACTTCCTTCTCTCTCTTCCTAGAAGTCGTTCAGTTACTAGATGCGGATTTCCCCGTCAGACGACGAGATGTGACCGATGCCAATGCTGCTTCTGCTTCTGCTGCTTCTGCTGCCACTGCTGCTGCTGCTGCTGCTTTTTCTGCTGCTGGTGCTGGTGCTGGTGTTGTGCCAGTGCTGCGCTGGTGCTGATGGCACTGCTGCTGCTGCTGCTGCTTCCCAACTCTTGCCTTCCGCCAAATCCTTCTCCTCTTCTTTGCGCGCGATCGGTCACATTGATGCCCGTTGAAGGCGTCTTATCATACTAGTTCTCCTCCTCTGTCTCCTTCTCTTCTCCTTCTTTGTTTTTTTGTCCACTCT